>OZ022260.1:42615099-43215099 GCA_963978905.1 Trichostrongylus colubriformis
TCCCTGCCATCATGGCATTGTCTGTCAGCCGTCAATCCTCAGCACGACGCCAATCTTTCCGTCCAAATCGCCATCATAGTAATCACAATGAAAAAGGACAGCAGGATTGCTGTCCGAATATTATTCTGGTGAATGGCCAATCGGAACGGAGGCTTGGAATCCAAAAAGAGGGGTCCTCAGAAGCTCTATGAACTTTGAAGGGGCTCTTCAGGGACGAATCCCTTTTCGGAGCCACAGACAAATGGGCTAAAATGAGCAGTACTTATTAGAAATTTCGATATTTTGAACGTTTTTTTTTTGCAGCTTCCACCCGCCACAGCCAAGGCTACATCTGGCAAGAGCTAAACGGAAAACCACTGGCTGCACTATACACAAAGGAACATCATCTAATTAGAAGCGTCCTTGACTGGAATCGTTTTCCGAGTGAACCGCGGGCTCAATTATGCATAGGTCAAGCAGACGTCAATCTCCGTTGCTGTGGCAGACTGACAAAAGGCGTCTTTTGATAGGCGGAAATTCGGCAACAGATACGGTAATTAGCAGCTGTTGTGGACGCAGCGAGCGAGTTCGTTGGTGATTTCTTGGTGGCGCGGCAGGAAGTGTCGCATCTAATGCGCAGCAGATGTGAGCAGTACAGCTGAGCGGCTTCCGACAGGCGAAAGCTAGCCGGCCGCGGTGGCGGCTCATGCGGCCTCCTACGATACGAAGGACATTCTTAAATGAACCGCCCAGCAAATTTATGGCCGATCGTATTGTAGATCGGAAATGGAGATTGACCGATGAAATATAAGGATCCCTGGAGATCTACAAGAAAACAGATTAGTGACAGCTCCGTGAATCGCTTTGTCTCAACAGAGCCCTCATTAAATGGAGATCAAAAGGAGTAGGCAAGAATCAAAGTTGAATTGATGAACTGAATTTGATTTCCAAGCGAAGCGAAGTCGAATTTGAACACCTTGAAAATGCTCCAGCGAAATTCGCGTTTAAAAAGGCTTTTTGGACGCTATTGCAAATTCAGTGCGCTTCACCTCGAGTGCAACGCTTCAGTGGCCGAGTTGCCTGCTGGAGGTAGAGAAAGTGGGGCAGGCAGATGGAATTCTGAGGTCGACGCCATTTTAGATTGCGTAAGGCAAACTTAGTTTCATTTCATTTCCTAAGGGCACGTGCGAAACGGAGATTACCCTACTCCTTTGTTTTTTCACCATTAAATCTTCTATACATAATCTCTTCGTTAATAATCATTTACTTCCTTGTTATTTATGATATGAAACAAGTGAAATAAAAAACAACAACAAACGAGTGAAAGATTGAAGAGGAGATTAAGCGAAAGAATAAGATTAAGAGGAGTTTATGGTTAAAAAATATTAGGTTTTAATAAAAAAAAAACTCAGAGTGAATTACACACTCGACGTCTTGGCAAGATTCTAAGGCGTGGTGTGTGCAATTGCGGCAAGCTGAAGTCGTTCTGAACAGTTCCGCCAAAGTCCAAAATTGATCACTTCCGTAGTCTCAAAGGACAGGCACTCTCAGAGGGTACACGTAGCCTAACTAGTCAACTTTGATAACCGAAAGGCGATCTTCAATTTAGAATTACGGCTTCCAAGGCGGTAGCGTTCACGATCACAACAACTTCATTTCTCCTGTAGAAGCTGAGGAATTTTGAACACGGATCTTTCTCACTAAGCGGCAATCTTTCCATTTATCTTCTCTTTTTCAAGATATTTAGCATTAGACTTTATTTCCGTTTTCCTGCCTTCCGTGACTGATGATAAAGTATCGTAGCTGTAAGGCTCCTTCTGCCCATCATCAATCATCAAATGAAGTGGTAGAAGTAATTCCATTTTCAGGTTTTGAACGATGAAATTCACGAAATTCCAGGAGCACAAAATTTCCAGAGTGTAATCAGTGTGATGGGGATAAAAGAATTGTTCACGGAAATTTCATGATTTCTCTTGAAATCAGCCTTCTGTATCCAGTACATAAACAGAACAAGGGAACCGAGAAATTCCATTTGTTCTAGAGAAGAAATCGAAGAGTTAGAGGAACAGCAATTCGTTTAAACTTCTACCGAGCAGCACTTGAACAACCGTTGGCTGGCGCGCTCAATGTTGATGTTAATTTGCTTCCCATTCTGCGTCTCTCGCCACGTGACCGTTGCCTCTTAGCTCTTAGAGTGTTCATAGTCGTGCCCTCCCGGACGCCCCACCCTGTCGGACGTGATTTTGAGAAGCTCCATATCGGCCGGACCACACTTATTTTTTCCGGGTGAAACTTTGTATGCGGCTCAAAACATATGCAGCATAAGTGTATGGGGAATAGAAGAACATGAATTTTTGTGGACGATTCCTTTGAGCACGGATTATTGGGTCTCACTAATCTTTAATTGTATTTAAACATGTTATAAACATATCACATAGACATTAAATATATCTTTTGTTGCTATAATCATCAAACGTAATGAAGCTTCGATCACTTATATCACCTCCCCCCCCCCCTCCCTTCACTTCTATTGTCACTGCTGGCAGTTGACGGCGGCGCTATTCATAGATATTATGTTCTCATTAAATACCTGACAATAAAATTTTATTACCCACACCCCTGTACTGCTCAGCCAACTATTTGAACACTCTGTGGCTCCACAAATAGTCATTCTCGGACGTACGCAAGAATTGCTTGCAGTAAAAGCCATCAATTCCTACTATCTTGCAGGAACTGGACGTGTCATTCAATCCGCTTGAATGCGCTTGTCCTTTGTGGGAATTCATCGGATGGGCCGAGAGTTTGGCTCTGTTCCAGGAGGATTCGCTGCCGTGTCATCGCCCGAAAAGTCTCCGCAGGAGCCTCGAACAGCCTGAAGAGGTTTGTCGCTCTTACTGTTAATTCCGCCCCCTTATTTCGGCTCATTTGCCCCAATAAATGAGTGCTTCGTTCGAACGGCGATGCGATGTTTGCCGACTCGTTTATCATCTTAGTGAGGGGATTAATCGGTGATGTGTTTCCATGTGGGGACGATTCATCAACGTGCACCATTAGGCAAATGAGCATCGATGAGGGCCAATATATGTATGTGTCTGTTCACAACATCCACTTAGCCTTCTCGGGGTTGAATTTTAGAACTGGTGCTATGCAGGAGAGGGCTCCGGGTGGGACACATCATTACGGTACACCAATAGTCAAGGACTCATCGTCAGGGAGTCGTATTTGACCGGATAGGAGGGTGGGGGTCGTTCTTTCAGTGGTCAGCGATAAGCACTGAATCTAAATTTTCAATAAGCGAATAAGAAGCAAAGGGCATTTAATCGCAAATCCGTGAGACGCAAAATGCAAAATAACTATCTTTTTGCCTAAAGGACATATGCCAATAAAATAATATGCAACTATGCAATCCAGCAACAGTACTGGTATTGTAGATGTCAAAAGAGGGGGACGTATTTGGTCGTCGTAGAGGGGGAGGGGAGTCGTTCTGAAGCGGCTAATTTCCTCGACACCTGGAAGTGCCCTGCGCATCACTCATTCAAAAGGTTCTTCGTCGAAAATAAAATTATTAGACTCTAATTTCACGGAGGGACTAGAAATAGCGCTTGTCTCCATTACTGATTATCCATTCACAAGAACGAAAGTTCAAGGGTCGCTGGTCCCTACAGTAACCCCTACGTCAATTCAAATGTTTTTTAGCCTGAGCCTAGGATGGGAAAGAGCTTCGACATCGGTGGAAAGTTGCATTTCCCCACACAATAACGAAATTTCACGGTCAAAACATCTTAATTGAGGCCAGAGTTACTGTGGGATACGAGTAACAAGCCTGAATTTCCGTTCAACTTTACCCATTCACGATACTAAAGAGAAAAAATCACACAAACCACAGCATTCCACCCACCCAGTACTGAATTCGCGGTTTTTTTAAACAATAATGAAGTGTTTTTGAGGAGCGGAGGTGGTGTAGTGACAGGTAGCGCACATTTCCATTCAGGCTGTGCCGAGACCACATCGTGCATCAACGCCCGCCCAGGCCAGCTAAGCCTTCCATCCCTCCGGGGTCGGCAAATTGGTATCAGACTCGTGTGGAAGGATGAAACCACTGACTTATAACATAGGCTGGCCACCGCAAGTCATTGTATAGTCCAAATCGCATTCATCTGCCACCACGATTCTGACTAGAACTAGAATGCACGGCTCATCCACAGATGCCATTGATTAAAGCTAGAAACGTGGTTGTTTATCCTCCAGTGGACTGTTTTCAGATGATCTGTGGTCCCGAAATGGTAGGATCCCCATATGTGGACCATACGACACTGTCCATAGGCGAATCTCATCGAATGTGCTGTCTCATATCAGCACATCCAAAGCCGTCTATTTGGTGGGAACACGAGCAGAGGAACATCACAGAGGTTGGTTCAAATACTCGCTAGATATTGGATCGCTGAGGATTCCTCAAATTCCTTGAAGAGGGACTCAATGAGTGGGCTCCTCATGCGAATGCACGCTAGGGGGCCTCGAATGGGGTGATTGCGGAAATGGGGGTTAGAATTTCCTTGTTTGCACATTGCAAGCTGAGACAAGCGTGTGCATAGTATATGTGCTTGGGTTTCGAGAGTATAGGGAGGTGCCTCAGTTGTAAAAAGAGAGGGATAGACTTTTTGTGATTCTTCAGCCGCTTCCTTGTTAATCGTGTTTATTTCAATGATTCGGGAAATTGCCAAATTTTATGAGTATTTCAATAAAACAATTACTCACCAGAGAAGCGCTTGAGAGAAACCAGCGATCTTCACTGGAGCAGTAGCATAAATAAAAAATAAAAATAAAATAAAAATAAAAATACAGGTCCTCGAGATCAACACCACTGAAAACGACGCCCATGATTCCACAAACGATATTCGGGTGCCCCAATTCTTGTGTTGTTGTTCCTTTCTTGTGTTCCTGTGGAAATGCTTCTTCCTACGAAAGCGCATCTCACAACAGCTCAGGTGCTGGTGAAATGTAAAAAATGCGGAACCAGCTGATTTATTTTAGAATGAATCCTATCTAGATGTGTCTTCTTACGTCAGAATTTCGACCCGTATCGTGTCGCGTGCGACACGATATGTGCGAGGTAGGGGCACCATATACAGGGTGTCCCAAAATTATGGGCGCCAGTGTATTGCAATATTTTGTTGGCATCTGTAGAGTGAATGAGAAATCAACCCACTCACAACTTTACTCATAACTTATCCACCAATGCACAGCAGTCAGATCGTTGGTTGTCCTGCTCTAACAGGGATACGAGCTCAAAGTCTCTTCATCACTCAACCACCCTTGACACGCTTCTTTTTCCATACATTCCTTCCCGAATCTTTCTCAGGACTACCTTATGTGACTCCATACTAGGATGGCTGACTCGTCAGACCTTGCTTCTAGTTGAGGACCCCGGCAGGAGATCAATGGAATCATGTTTCGGGAGGTTTGACGGACGTTTCGAAAAGTGAATTCGAAAAAATCGGGTCGGCAGCGCTTTTGTATCAATTTGGTTCCATAAACTAAAGCGCTTTGCCGCTAAACTCACCAAGTATTTTTGCGAAAGACTAGTGAGGGCAATGCTTTATTATGTCCAACAGCCAGTTCCTCATGTTCACATTCCCGCAAGCTTTACGCCGAAATCGACGGAAACCAACAGCGTGTCATTATTGGACCCTCAATCATTACTGGGACCCGATCGCTGCAATCCAAACATCCTATCGGCATGGTATACCCTACCAGACGTTGTTGGCCACAGTGGGTTTCCCATAATGGTTCAGGACGTGGAAATTTTTTCGTTCGAACAAAAGTTCGGCGAGGTGCGTGTCACCGTTGAAGCGAATGACCACCAAGTGTGTTTGAAAAACTTCTGAAATCTCGGAAATACCATGAGCTTCACCCCGACAAGCATGGACGCACCCACTGAGCAGCAAATGAAAGAAAAAAGATCGATACAGTTGTATAGAGGAATCCGAAGAATTACGAGTTTAGGCGCCCATAATTTTGGGACACCCTGTAGTTGAGTCCTACAGTGATTGCACAGCCACTACATACGACACCGCTAGCATCACTTTGTAGTCGCTTTAAGACCAAATTACAGCGACACACATAGCTCGCACGCATCGCGTCGCACAGCGCATGCCACGGTGCGAAATCCTATGAATTTATGTGTAAAGGATCCTCACAGTGGTTCGAAACGCATTCATATGCTACAGAATGACTTACTTTTGATACAAGTATGCTGAGTTATGAGCAAAACCTTCGGTCTCAGACAGGACTCGAACCCGCACTCCATACTTCCGGGTTCGAGTCGGTCCGAGACCGAAGCTTTTGCCCATAACTCAGCATACTTGTAGCAACTTTTGCATCGCGGGCTACGACGACAATCAGCAGCTACTAAAAATCAAAAATATCAAAAGCAATATCCACTTACTTTTGAGTTTCAGCATAAGTAAATCTCGAAATTTAGGGTATATCTCAAAGGAGAATTCCAGAATCAGGACAAATCGAATGTTGCCTCGAGATCCGTACCATAGCTATTGCGGATCTTGGTGTCTACAAATGTCATGCTCAGCTTGAAGGTAATTTCAGCTATTCTAATGAAAATTAAAGCGAAGGAGCGATAAATCTCAAATAAGCGATTAAATTTGAAGTGAAGTGAAAAGCTGCATTTGTTCTCGCTTTCTAATTGGTTTCCACTGCCATTCAAACATATCTCCTTCGTAACCTAGTATTATATGCATCATTAGATGCCTTGCCCCGAGGCGATATCCTATTAGATAGTAATTAAAGTCATTTGACTCGAACCCAAATCCCTTGCAGCAATTGATCATCGTTTAGATGTCGTCACCTCGAAAGAGTTTCAAGTGGCTAGAAATCAGGAGCCGTTGGTACTGAAATCGCCACCGAATATTCTTTTCTACTGCCAGTTCAGTATCGGATTGTTTATTTTTGTGAGTTTTACAGAAATGTTTCATTATGATGCTCATAGAACCTGTTAGGCCGTGGCTCCCGATCTTAGGTATAGCTGTTGTGGACAGGTGTGTGTAAGCTTATAATCCCCCTCTTCCAACGGCCAGGGCACCGTCACTGTCACCCATAACTGATATTCTGTCAATATCTGTCTCATCACAGAAATGAGCAGTACACCAGCAGATGGGTAGAGTGAGGTGTACAGCATTAGGTCGAGGGGCGGCGTCGCACAATATTTCCCTCGCCGCGCAACGCTTGTTACGCATTGTAAACGTATAGGCTGCGTTCATACTTTGCGGTGCTGGCGGCAGCGTGGCTGAGTGTCTCTGCGTCTCTGCCTGAGCCACCTGTCTCGTAACCTGCGCCCTTTCTGCACTTCCTCCATGCCACACTGCCTCGCTGCCTGTGAATGCAGCCACACCCTGCCAATGCTGAGTCTTTTTTCTACCAGTTCCGGCGCAATTGTGCCGCGTGCGGCACGCCGCAAGCTCTATGCGGTACCGCGTCCAGGCCTAATGCCATTGAGTGTACCGATAACCTAACCGGATAGGTTGCAGGACGTGGCCACCCTCATTCCTCAAAGGAATCGTCCACGGAAAAATAATTTCTTTGTTACCCATATGTTGTATGTACCAAATAAGAGCCGCATTCAAAGTTTCACGCGAAAAGGTGAGAATTCGGCTGAGATACAACTACTCCAATTCTCGGTCTCTGAGTAAAAGCCCGTCTCGTCGTCTGCCGCGGTTAGGAACGGAGAGTGAGACTGTTTACGTGACTGAGTGAGACGTTTCTGTTCCCACAATGGGTCTTCGACCGCGACGGACGACGGGGTGGGCACTTGCTTGGAGGTCCCGCCCACCCGGCCGAGACTTTTTGGTGCTGTATCTTAGCCGGATTACATTTTTCCCGTGAAACTTTGCCTGCGGCCCACAAAACGAACAAAAAACAAACAACAAAAAAAACATAAAACTAATTTTTCCTTGGACGATTCCTTTAAGTCTTCCCCATGACTATAATAGGGTGACTGACAATGAGGCAAGCGATCATACTGCCATACTTGCGACCAGGGTGCATCAGGAATCGAGGATTCCTCGACCGTATTTGACGGGTGGGATGGGGGGTCGAAATACAGAGGTCAGCAATGGTCCCAAGCTAAATCATAGACCGGACGTGCCATGAGCTGACCCGGTTATGTAAAAAATATGATTGAATTGGAGTGGTCAACACATAAATTAAACTAATAAAATGCTTAGTAATGCTATGCAATCTGCAATAGTTGCTGATACTGTAGAAGTTATAAGATGTTGGAGGGGGTCGTATTTAGATCTCCGTTGATGGATGGGTCCTATGAAACGCTCACTCTCCTCGACAACAGGATGTGCTCTGCTCTCAACCACCTCTTCTCGCCCCCCCCCCCCCTCCTTGCGCACCCTGATTTGAAACCCTTGTGATAAGCTTAACTCAATACGAATTGTACGTTACAGTTACAGGCATTTTGCTGTGCGACATGTTGCATACTGAGACGCGGTCGGCCGATGAAAACTGGACCAAAGAAGGATATCAGATGTCATACCGTAAGGCTTCACACTCTTTGTCAGGCGACCTGCTGGGGCTTCTGCTGCAACTTACTAGACCTTCGTTTTTCTTTCTTTTTTCTTTTCATTTGGTTGTTGCAGAAGAAATGCAGGTTTCCAAATCATAACTCTAACGGAACACAACTTAGCTCTGAGTAAACTTTGTTAAAAATAAAAAATACGAGATAAAAACAATCAGTACGAATTAAAAGCCATCAGAATCAACATTTTCTGACAAGCGCGGAACAGGTTCATTTATCCCGCTAGCATAGAATTCGGGAGCTCTGGAATTCGCCGCTAGCTTCATCGTCCTCCAGACTGGTACTGCCAGAGCGAAGCTTTTGATACCAGCGCTGCACCTCCCTCTCCCCAAACTTCAAACTGTTCCGAGCGGTGTGAGCATTGTGCCCCAACTACTCATAGAAGAAAATCAGCGAAAATCGCTTTTCGACATCTGCAATTAGCATCCAAATTATTGACGGAAAACATCGCAGTAAATTTTTGACAAATATTTCTGAAACAGCATGAAAAAGCTTTCGAATAATATATAACGATTCACATTAATGCAACTCTTTATTGGTATAAGGTCGCGTTTGTTCAATTTTATTAATTTTGTCGTTTATAGATTTTGTTGGATATTTTTTAAATTTTTCTACAGCAGAGTAAAAAGCCTGCATTTCTTTCGCAACAACTCAATGTTTTTCACACATCGGTTTATTTGAGTAATCGTCTTTCAAAGCTGAATTTTTCAGGTTGTCCACATCATGGAGGACAAGCGCCAGAGCCTCGAGACGACAGCTACTCCGCCATGTTGCGGTTACGAGTACTACTACACACCAGAAGATTACTGTAGTGCAGAATTCCAAAGCGATGACAACGATTGTCTCGCGCCAGCTTATCCTTACGCCGAAGAACGTCGATGCCTTCAGCCATCCCCATCTCCGGACGAAATCACGCAGCGGCGAATCACCGTGTGGCGACATCGTATCGCTGCCATGCCGGCTCCTTTGGCACAATTTGACAAGGAGACCAATATCATGGGTATAGTGCACACTTCAGTCTAGTGGGAACGTTCTATCCAGATATTTACATTTCACTTCAACCAGCTCAATGATGCGTTCGGATTGTTATTTGCTAAATACTGGGTAGTCTAAAAAGTTTTTTCGTATTTTCAAATACCGCTTTCTCCCTCCAAACTGCTTTCCAGCAATCTCTTCTGTACATACACATGTAGTACAGGTCCACACGCATCTATAGGTATTATTGTCTTCCATCTCCCTGATAACCCCTTGCGGCAAAATATACATATCAACGGTCAACCTCATTTTCAATACAAAAATTATAAAAAATTTTTTCTTTGAGTGGCGTTAGACAGGGAAAGGAAAAGGTGATAATCCGATGGAGCAAGATGAGGGCTATAAGGTGGATGGGGCAGAAATTTTTATCCAAGCTCGAGAATTTTTTGGCGAGTCATTTTTTCACTAGTGGTAAAAATTTTTTTGAATTTTTTCTTTTAAAAAAAACCGAGCTTGGGATAAAAAATGCTGCCTTATAGCCCTGATCTTGTTTCATCGGATTATCACCTTTTACTTTCCCTGTCCAACGCCATTCAAAGAAAAAAAATTGGAATTGAAAATGAAGTGACTTTTGAAATTTTTATTTTGCCGAAAAGGGTTATCCGAGAGATGGAAGACAACAATACCTATAGATGCGTGTGGACTTGTACTACATATATATGTACAGAAGAAATTTTGTGGAAAGCAGTTTTGAGAGAAAAAGCGGTATTTAAAAATACGAAAAGACTTTTTAGACTACCTAATATTTTACCGCAATGCATTTCGTGGAGGCGTATGGCCCATTACACAGCGCTTGATAGGGCGTGGCCTGAGTGGCGAGAGTGAGAGTGTGTGGCGAGAAAAGAGAGTGTGTAGTGGGGTCACCCAAGTCCGTAGGCTACGCCCTATCAAGCGCTCCGAAATGGACTGTATACACCCTTTGATTTTTGTTTGAACCGCGCTTACATTAGTAGGTGCAAAATGGACGTGTGACGTTAGGTCGGAACGCGGCGTCGCGCATGGTTCGCGTGCGTCGCGTGCGGCACATTTGAGCGGGAATAGGGACGAACGACGCACAAGGCATCCATAATGCCGTTCCTTCCTGACTTTGTGTAGAAAAAACCATGCGACATCCAGCTTATGAGTTAAATTCACAGTAGTGCAAGTTTTGTCCCGTCTAGTTATCTCTAGCAGAAGCAATCTACCAAACTGCGATGTCTTCTACCACTCATCCCATCCACCCCAAAATCTGGGATGAGCCCTAAAATGAATAATACTTTAGGGAATATCATACCTATATTATATACAAAAAGCAACGTTGGCCTTTTGCGCTTAGCTCTTGACATGTTAAACGTCATTTGAAATTCGCGCAGAAAGTCTCGGTTTTTCTGCACTTGTCTGCGTCCGCTCCAAATGGCTTGCTCATCACTCGCTCCCTTGCTTAGGCTTTTAAGGGAGCACCACTGATTGCTGAGTGAGCCGTTTTCTTTCTCTGTTTTCGCTCTAGCCGGCTGTATAGAGAGGCATGTCAGGGGGGGGGGATGGGTTCAAGTTGCCCCTTCTGTCCCTTTAAACAATCGTCCACTTCGTTTCCCCTTTTTCTTGCCAATGCTCCGCTCAACTCATCTCTGGGTGCTAATGTAGCTGGGAAAGAAGGGGGGGGGGGCACTTCACTGCTCGGGGTCCGGCCCTATTTTTGTCTGTCTTTGGCCTAAGCCTTAGTCTAGGGGGAGCCCTCCGACCCTATAAAGTAGGGCTTAGGTGAAAATATATGGCCTCCCAACTACATCAGCACCTCGTTCTTTACTCGCCTTTTTTGCAAATACTTTCATTCCGCGTTTTCCACGTGTATTGTGCCTTTCCTGCAAGGAAATGTAATTTTATTACATTTGATAATTAATCTTCAGTAATAAATACGTTACAACATCTGGGAAACAGTTGCTTATCACAGTTCCATAACAGACAAAAAAGAAGATATATACACAAATGACTAGTCAGCCGAGTTTCTGAATAACAGTCGAGCAGTCTATTTGTTTAGCTGCACGCTTACTATCACAGAAAAACTTGGACAACGAAAAAAAAAACAAGCGAATATCAAACCCATAAATTTGCACAACACTTCAAAATTAGAATCGCTAATTCCTATCGGGGTCCCTATCCTGTTTCTGGAAGGATACCTACTTTTGTGGCCGTCACTTGGGGTATCAATTTACTTCTCATTAAAACATAGATACCGAAGCAAAACCTATGAAAAGGAATGATTCAGGCTTTCAGTGAAGCTTACCTAACGACAGAAGCCATAGCTGCAACCAAAAAAAAAAACCACGAAATCACTGCTACTCATAACCATTCAACAATGTGACTACTGGGATTTCATGAAAGAAAGTGGAATGAGCACTGTCACTTCCAAGTTATTGGGCAGAGCAGAGAGTTATAACGTTCTATCCCAGGTCTAAAGCGAATCATCGATCAACCCATCCAGCGTAATACTCACTCATGATGTGATCGATCGCTGGTTCGGGAAATGTTATCGGCACTTGGTGAATTGGCACCACGGGAGCTTGGCATAGGGGAGTTGGCTTCACGTGAGCTCGAAGGAGGTGATGACGTTGAGGTTCTCAGGATGAGTCGGGCCAGGTGAGAATGACCAACACTCGACAGCAATTCCACAATGTCTGGCCATTCACGTTGACTGGCTTGAGCGTACAAATATTGTGTCTGAATGAGAAAGAAGCTTGGAAAAGGTCTTATTTCAATTCAGTGCCACAACGCCTCCCTTCCATCTAAAACACTCAAAAGAAGTAAATTTGAAAGCTATTGTCATGAAAATAAAATTCCCTATCGAGATATAGATTTCTACTTCTCATTCGAATCTAGACACCGTAAGCTAAACACTCACTTTTTGGTCGAACGATAAATGAGTAATCCATTTACTGAGCACATCTTCTGAATCTTCCAAACCCATCTGAAAAATTGAAGTCGGCGAAATAAAACAAGAAGAAAACCGCTCAGATTCGGATGACAGAAACAGTACAACAATTTTCAAAATTTCAAAACTAACTTTGGCATAGATGACACTTTTATTCCATTGTCGCTGTGACTGAAGATATTTGCAAGCATCACTTCCAGCTTTTACCAAAAACAGTAACTCAACACCATCTGGAAATAGTAAACTTTTACTAAAAAAGGAGTATTTAGTATTTTACAAAATATAAATATGATAAAATGATGAATATGTACATGACTTGACACGTAGCACTCAATTCTTCGTGTTATACTCAACTTGTCGATTATTCAATTTTGATGAATTAATATTGTCCGGGGCATACTTGTCCCCTTTCTCTTACTACTGAACACAGCGAGAGGTTATTCTGGTTTCAACCTTCATCTAAGGGCACGTGGAAACGGAGGTTTGGTCCGTTCCTCCGCTCCCTGGTTCTTTTAAAGACACCGGGAGGGGTAAACTTGGCAGACTGTGGAATATGGATCGGGGCGCTCACCCATGTAACAGTAGAGAAAGAACGAGACAAAAAAGCGAAAACCCCGAGAAATATGAACCCCTCCCCCTTTCTCTCTTGCGCCCTTCTGTGTCACTACTGGGGTAGACTGCAGACAGGCGAAGAGGCAAAATCAGCCGGCTACGAACGTCGTCCCGCCTTCGCGGGCAACTCGCCCGTTTGCAGGACTGCAGGACGACACGGCGTGCAGCGGGGCCGTGATAAGACCCCGAGTCGCGCTCATTTAATGCAAGTTTCGTCACAGATCACCTCTTCTGAAGTAGAAAGCTTCTTTTCGAAGAACTTGTATTCACAGCTCTCTCTTTCCCTCACCCCTTTCGGTTCTCTGAAGCACGCTTCATCATTGATATTATGTTCTTTCACAAACACACGCTTCACTGCCCCCAACACGGTCCCGGACGAAAAATGAACAAGCGGTAGCTAGGCGGTAGCTTTCTATAGTGGCATGAGCCACCGTTGATTTCTTGATAAATGTAACAGAAACAAAAATTGCCCTGAATATCATGTAATGACTGAAGATAAACGAACCTTCAATCATATCGGAGGCAATAAGATTGGTAGCAATCAATTTGATCAATGATCGAGCTTGTTCACCGTCCTAAATCGAAGACCGGCTATTGACAAGAGCCAACGATGGTATTGCTGATGAACCATTTCCTTAGAATAGAAACGATTGAACTTACTCACCTGACTAGATACCAGTAGAGCGGCTTTCATACTAGCATGACGTATGTCAGTAGAACCAATCAAGCGATCAACAGCTCGCTCCTGCAATATTAACATCATTGTTTACTCCATGATCAAAGCAGTCAACAATGAAAATTTGATCTTTCGCTTATAAAAACGTGATTATAATACCTTCGCTTTTCCACCAGCTACTACAGCTCTTTCCACCAACCGGCTCTCTTCGACATTTGTAGCCCCGCACGCAGCGCATGTCACACGTAGTTCTCGTTCCTGAGTTAATGGAAGTAATAAAAAGGATAAAAACCGAACATCAACGCTAAAAAAGCAGTGAGGTTTTTTTTTTGATAAATAGCAAAGATGGTGTAGATTATATCAACACTAAATATATATGGAATTATCCTCACCCGGAAAGAAGAATTTGGCCAGAATATTTGCAAATCTGGTGGAAGTTGCGGCTCATCGCATGCCGACAGCGAGGAGCACGCTATAGCGAGTAGATTGTAGACCGTACTGTCACCAAGGAATCGGCTCCATAACATTTGATTCTTCAGTGCTGACAGATCTACTACATCTCCCGACCCGGCCGTGGAAACCGAGGAGAGCTGTAAGAAAAAGGAGTCTCTAGCAGCCTTCGTATTTCAACATAGCGAAAATAAAGACGTAAAAGAGAGAAATTTTGCGCCTTACTTTCCTCTGCACGATTATTGCGAGCGCATCATTCTCGCTTGTCGACAGATCAAAATCATGTTTGAGTTGAGCAACTTTCTTGTGATTTAAGAGCAGCGGAATGTCTGAAATTCCAGAGCCGGTATAAAGATTAAAATGAAGGATCAGTCACTGCTAATGTGGAACCTTCTCATATAGAAAAATAAAAGACAAAAAGTACAAAACAGATTGGTGAGATGACTTACCTTTCTCGAGCATAGGGGAATTCTTAGCGGATCCAGGAGCGTATCGAAGCACATTGTCATTTGTGAGTAGCAAAGGCGAAACCCCACATAAATCCATGTCCAGAGCAGATCGAGATGAATCCAAAGTTACTTGATGTTGCCGCGTCAAAGCCTCCGTATCCCATAATGACAATTCCCTAAAGCAACCCCTTCCATTCGAGATAGACGTGTTCTAGTGGATTTTTTTTCTATAAGATCATAAATTAATGGATAACGAACCGCTGATGTAAAACTGCAAGTGTGTGATCGCCAGCTAAACGAGAGAACGTCATTCGAACTACAGGAAATCGTGAAGCACGAACGTGGCGCGATTGACGACGGCCAAGATCCCATATCTGAGAGAAAAATTCGACAGCCTTTCTGTATAAAAATGTAAGAAGCCAAAAAATGTGAGAATAAATTTGCGCACCACAACTCGTCCTTCAGCATCTCCCATCGCCAGCATATCATCTTTCCATGCCATTGTTCGTATTGACC
This sequence comes from Trichostrongylus colubriformis, assembly GCA_963978905.1. NCBI lineage: Eukaryota > Metazoa > Nematoda > Chromadorea > Rhabditida > Trichostrongylidae > Trichostrongylus > Trichostrongylus colubriformis. The sequence continues at coordinate 42,630,324 of OZ022260.1, forward strand.
AGCCGCCGCTTTTCCACTGCAACAATATGGCTTTCTTAAGAACGACTCTGTATTAAACTGAGACCGATTCCGAAGCGAACAAATAACCCTTGATGCAAAGTTATTGTCAATGGTTCTCTTTTAAGGTAACATAATTGTTCCACACAAAAACACACACCCACCAACACATGACCTAATGCAGACGCTACTGACCGCGGGTCGCTTGCAGAAAAATACTGTAAAGTTTCAGCACGAACCATTCGTTAGTGAAGCGTTATCAATGGAGAAAATTGAAAGTAAACCAGCCTCATTTTAGCATTTCATACCTGAGTGTTCACTTCTTTGCCATCCTTCACATGCAATCCCTTCACAACGACGTGGTAGAGGCGATTTTCTAGAAAAAGGACTTCTCACAGCAGTTCATCGGTAACATCAAAAAACGCACAAGATAGTGAACAAAGGGAGTTTTAGATGACAAAAAAAGAAACTAGTAAAAAAATCTGTGAAATGTAAAGGATGCAATAAGCCATAACTAAGGCCAGACTAAATTATATCGAAACAAGCCCTGACCATACCATAACCAAATAAGCAAGCAACAACACATGAAAAATAGAAAAACACTCACCTGAATCAAGCACCACCAGGTTTTCTCGGTACACACTCAAGCCGCCGTCTTCGGTTGTTTTCATGCCATGGTGCTTGCATGACCATGCCTTAATGTGCATATTCTTCATACATACTACTAGCTTAAAATTAACAGTAGAGTTTCTTTCAAATAAAGAAACACAAAAAATGGAGTTCATGTATTTCTTACCATATCCACTATCAAAGGACACGTCTTGCTCATTCTACGTAAAAGACGTAATCCTTTGAGATCCCAAATTTCCAAAGGTTCACGTTGAAAAGCTAAGGCTAAATAGCATCTGAAAGAAGCGACTTCCATAGGGATTGCAATTTCAATTCAGAAACGTCTAAACTATTCCAAAAGGAAAACTGACTGATAAAATGAAACTCGCAACAAAGTTACTGGCGATTCATCAGCTTCTGGACGTATCCGGCGTTTCACTCCTAAAAATGACAGGTTGTGAAGTGTGTCACATATAGAACTTCGTGACTGCTTCTTTTGAATGTGAAAGGGAAATTTCAAAAAGTAAGTCTACCTGTCCTAATATCCGTGGCGAAAATATCGTTTCTCACAACTTGAGCTGTACTCAGAGAGTGGTTATAGCCGGCCGTGAGTACGATATATATTCCTCCCCATTCAAGAAATCTATAATTCATAGAATAGTTTCATTAAACATCTCGTATGTAGAAGGGGACTTACTTGATTGGAGAAGACTGCACAGTGAATTCACGAACGACATCACAGCTGAAGACATCGACAATGTGTAAAATACCGGATTGTGATCCCACAGCGACGAGATGAGCCGATCCAAATGATGCCTTATCTTAAGAGTGGAATTTATGAGCCTCGCAGACATGCAGCAAGACATGAAAACATTAAATAAAGATCCAACCTAGAGAGTCGTCTCCTTCTTTCCCCAGGTCATCTATCGGTCGCATTCTTATGCATGACACTCCAGATGATAGAGCATCGAGAAAGCCCGTTTGTTGAATACTTGAATAAAACACGTCAATAAAATGGGATCAGCGCCTACGCAACCATATTACACTTGGTTTCATTGTTGAAGACAGGAATCTTTCCCCTTATCCTTTGTGAAACATATTCACATATTAGAATTTCCATACAAAATTAAATTAGAATTTCCATACAAAATCAACTGAACAGTTAAACAAGGAATCACAAGAAAGCTCTTCGTAGATGAAACGACTTAATAGAACTCACTTGAGCGTTCCTATGGGGGTTGTATCAAGATCCTTGCTAAATGCTAGGTTGTCATCGATATAAGTTCCTCGATATTCGAGTACCGGTGACTGTTCAGAGGTCTGAAAAGACGTAAAAGAAAACATCACTGAAGAAAAGCTTGAAAAACAAGAAAAATATGCGATAATGAAATAGTACATGAGAAACTCATACCAGTTGCCACAAGACAACCCGTCCACTGCTGAACAAGACCACGACGGAGTTCTGAGTTACTGGACAAAGCGCTGCACCCACAGCTCTTTGCTGTGTGCCTTGCCGTTGGAAATCACCCGAGCTTACCTGAAACGAAGCAGCACTACAACAAATCGGTCTGGCCCAGCACTTGAATAGAAACCTCACTTTTTCAAGGCCCAGTTGCGCATCAGCTCTCTCATCATTCGTTGAGAACACGCCTATTCTCAAGGAAATGCTGCCATTAGCATGAACAGAGAAAAGTGCGTCACGAGTAGAACAGCAGAGCAAAGATATAAGATTTGGTTCCATAGTTATTGAAAAAAGTATTGCAAACAATTCTGTATGAAAGCAGTGCACCTAAAACCAAATATATCGACAAATGATCTCTTTAGAAATCTTCAGGAAGTATTTTAATTCATAGAAGTGAAACATGGTTCATACTCACTTGTCCATGGCTAGCGGCAAATAGCAGGCTGCGATAGGCCTTATGGAAACATATACTTTGAATACTGGATGCAGACTTCACTTGATCATCACACAACGTCACCGTCCGGCAAGAGTTCGAAGGGGCATTATTGAGGTTCACGTCAGCACATAACATTACACTACATCCCAAAGAAGAAACTAAAAAAGCAGTCTCTATTGGTGAATCTCATATTTGAGATGTTACGAAAACTTGACTTACAAGCAACGTGTCGAGCGTTGAAAGGATCAATGGCCATGTCAAACAGACGAGTCGTATAGGTTACCGACCACATTTTTTCTCCGTTCTCGGTATTCCAAAGAATAAGGCAGTCGCCGGAATGCAAAGACAAGAGGAAATCGCGGCTCATATCCTTCCATATAAACCAATTCATATCTGTAAACAAAATGCAAGCAATGAATGAACCTAAGAGCTGTGGGTATAACAGATACTATACAAAAAAGTAATCCAAACTCACTGAGAACATTTGAGGTAGCATGAGAAAACTGGCATCTTTTTGAAGCGGTTATGGGTTCAGAAATGATAATGTGACCACTGATATCAGAGGAAGCGATACGATGGTCATCCACTCTCGTCTGCTCGATGATGGAGAATGGAGGGGACCAGCACACCTGCAAGTAAAAGGCACGGTGTACCTGTATTAATCCTGGACGAGAAAACTTAATTTCAGCATCCTAATGTTAAAAAAAGCTAGATGTTTCAGAAACAAACGTGATCAATGGCAGTGGTGTGTAAGTCGATCGTTTGCACGCGTTTAAAAGTGAAAGCATCCACAATAAATAGCAAATTGTGTGATCCATAGACAATCGCGCCCTTCGAGTTCCTGAAGAAGTTCCTATTACATGGCGATCACCTTCACCTGAGCCTCGAAAATGTGGTAAAATATGTCTATTATAATCAAAGCAATACAACAAACTGAACGTTTTAATGCAATAAATCCCACAAAACAGAAAATTAATCTCGCTGCAGAGTCATTAATGAATCGGAAAGTACTAGCTCAGGATTATCTGCAATTAGCACGAAACACTGCTCGAATTTTGAGAATTCTGTCTTCCCTCTCTACTTCCTGCTACACTCACAATGCATCACGTTTCTCAAGACCTCTCAAAATCATAGAAAAAAAGGAGAGCACAAGGAAGTACGCGCTGATCCTCACAATCCCTTACACGAGTACATAGCAGTTAAAAGCATCACAAGTACAACGGCAGAAGTAGAAGCACGGAGCATCTTAGCAAAGATTGACCGACGGCCGATGTTTTGTTCCTTCTTACCTTTATACAAAGGAACTTAGAAACATGAATCTTGCCCATTTAAATCTGCCCCTCCCACTTCAAAGACTGTCCCGTTGTTCCATACAGTAAACAAGACTTTATGCAAAAGAGAACACAAAACGAACCGCTCCAATCATTAAGCTTGACGACTCCATTTCACTACTTTTTTACAGCAGTCTTGGGAACCTAGTTTTTTTTCGGTTCAAACAGGTCAGCAGTTATTGATTCCCATAAATAATCATACCATTCACGATGGTAACAAAGTAAACAAAAAGAATGGTAAGGTTTAATTGCTCACCAATCTATAGCATTTCGATTGCTTGGATGCAAAGCACCTGGCAGTGTATTCGGCATTTCACGTTGTTGATGTGATGATGTTACGGAGCATGAGTTTTCCTGTAAAGTCATTATATTCACTTGGAAATCATAAGGGGAAACAACGAAATGGATGATCCACAAATCGTGATCTACCCGAGAAGATCGATAAAATGACACGATCACATGAAATGCGACATTCTCACATAGCAATGGTGAGCCTTAGCTACGAGGCAGGTGTGTGCGTAGGTATTTTAACATTACACTGAATGGATGCGCATCCACGTTGTATGTTTGAAGCGATAAACTTTAACATCATCGCTCGAAATTTCTGAGGATAATGAAATTCACTTTTGGACTCCTTTCTTCTCCATTCGCTGTTTGTCGCAGATTTCTCAGATATCATACAATTTGGGGTCAATTCAAGTCGGGGGGGGGGGGGGGGAGACGCAATTTTGCGTCAAGGTCGAAGCTCCTTTCCTTCCCTAGGCTCAGGCTAAAATTGATATCCTCTCCTTCCACATGAAAAAGCATCTGTCAAAGCATAGGTTTCATCTGCTTCAGCCTAAGCCTAGGGAGGGAAAGAAGCTTGACGTCGATGAAAATTTGACGCAAAGTTGCGTCTCCCCCCCGACTTGAATTGACCCCAATTTGTCTTACCCCATTTCTTAATCTCAACTCCTATTCTTCATGAGAGCGTGCATGAGCGACTATATGTTCTTGATATCTTGTTTCGATTGTTATTACCATTTCTTGACTTTTTCAACCCTGCGCTGTAGGCTTGATCGGTAATTGAACAGGCCTAGTGAAAGTAAGAAAAAAGGTTAATTCCATCTTTTATGCGTCAACATTGGATTAAATCGTCAGTTTTACGAGAATTACTTCGAACTCCTGCTAGCTGAAACGATGATTGAGGCATTCCTAGAGATGCGCTAAAGTAACATTCTGACTGACCCCTGATCAATTTTTGCAGATTTTTCGACATGGAAGGTCGAGGGGTCAATTGAAGACGGGGGGGGGGGGGAGAAAGAAACACAAAAGTTTCACCGACGTCGGAGCTCTTTTTCCTCCATAGACTTAGACTAAAGCAGATGAGACAGTGCTTTGGCAGATGCTCCGTCATGTAGGAGGTGTGGATATGAATTTTAGCCTAAGCCTAGGGAGGAAAGAAGCTTTGACGTTGCATCTTCCCTCCCACTATTTTAATTGACCCATGTCGAAATCTCTTTCTGATAACGTTTTCTTTCTTCCGAGGAAACTTACGAAAAACCCATTTAAATTTAGCAATCCTTACAATTAAAAAGAAGAGGAGTTGAATTGAAAAAAAAATAAACTGGGAGAGGGTGTGTGGATATGAGGGAGAAAGGGTATTAGGCAGAAACAGTTCCACAGGGAGCGTTTTCTCTATAGGCTCATTCAAAATCCACACTCCACTAGGAGCACAATGAATCCTCGTATCATTCCCCACCTTTTTTGGCTTGTTCATGGATGTTAATTCAGAGGCATTAACCTGAAACATCCCCCCCCCCCTCCCCTCCCCACCACCACTCCATAGCCACATGGGGCCCTAATAGGTGTATCAAAAACGGCTTTGAAAAAACGCATATTTACTTTGAGGGAAATATTCACATTAAGGAAACATACAGCAATAGGGAAAAAGTTTGAGACTGGAAGTTGTTCTCTTAAGAGCAACTCTTATCTTCAAGTAAGTGTATTTAATCTCTAAAAGAGACAAAACGTAAAATATACTCGCGTGAAACGAATCCTTGACTTTAGGAGTGATGTAACATGATTGATTCGTGTCGGAATATAAGCGAAACGTCTGTCTTTGAGAAAAAACTAACACAAGCAATTAAAACGAAAGTACATGCGAAATAGTATACAATCTACCTGTGTAAAAGAGAAAACCAACGTCTTAGTTTTAGCTATACATAGCTAGAAGAATATCGATAGCAACAGAACAGTAACTATTTCTATAGCTGACTACTTTTCAGTGATATTAAACTCCACGAAACATATCAAGGTTTTACAAGTGAAGCATTAGGACAGTAAAATGGTATCAAACCTATGAATTCACGGTTGCATAGGCATAACAAAGGTTTTGAAATGTTGCTTAATCTCTTCAAATGGACAGCTGTTCTGAAGGCATTGTCGGAAAAAGCTGTGACGGAGCGTGGAATTCCAACTCCACTCTCGACCACGACGACGACGACGAGTCAGTGCCTCCTTTGTTTGACGAGCATCGGCTGCCCACAGCGGAGAATCAGAGACGCAGACAAAGTGAAGAATAATATTCAGCCGATTGGTGCATGAAAGATAGTGCTTCCATACGAAATACGTTTCTGATTCACGGTGGTACCTTATAATGGTACGATGTGACGCAATTGAAAAGAACTCGTCTATTATTCCGATTCATGGCGAGTCTAGTTGTGCAATGTTAGGATTTTGGTACTACTGGAGCTAGGGGGGGGGGGGGGCAGCATTCGACAAAAGCATAAGTCACGCCTAATTTCTGCTTGTAGCACTTCCAAGGTTATTTTATGCCTAGATACAGCTAACTAGTTACTGGGAGAACGATTGAACTATTCTTTCGTTAGTATATTACAAAAAAACTTGCTACAATTTGACTAAACAACCACTTACGCGTATTCGCCTAAGGCTAGGAAGAGGAAATCCTTTTCCCCAAGGCTCAGGCTAATATAAGATTAAGAAAAAGCACGAATTTGCTTCCTCAGAATCGTTTCTATGCAGAATTCGAATCCATTTCGGCTAGTGCCATTACTTCTCTGCGCTGTGGCCAGAGCTTAAGGACGCAGATCACAATGCACTGGCCCCCCTAACAAGGGAGGCCCATCAAGACAAGGTGAGCTTTTTCAAAACAGTTTTTTGCATTTTATAGGGTCACATACATGAAGCAAAAAACCGGTTTCAAAATCGGCTAAATGGTTTTGGGGTGCCCAGAAAATGGTTGATGGTTCGATCCCCACTGAGGACAAATTTTTGCATTTTTCTAGTTTTCATCCATTTATGCTTATGTATGACCACACGTGCAAAATGTGTGCAGAATCAATTTTTATCATGTCGGGGAACCGCTATCTTCAGTATTTTTGCGTATTAGGCGAATGATTTGTTTGGACCTGCCAACGCTCATATAACAGGAAAACTAGGCGTTTTCCCGCAAAACACGTGTGATATTCATATTCAGGAGGTCGAACTACCCTAGGTAACAAGTTTTCAGCCTAATCGAGATTTTGACCCGAACTTGAAAATTTGGGCGACCACTACTACTACTACTACCATAGTAAAGAACGCTCAACGAAAAGAAGTCGGTAGCCCATGAAATATTTGCTATCTTTCGTCGTCGCATGGTGTTGCTAGGTGCAGTTCACTTGGAATGCGTTGATTCTGCACATGCTCCATTGCCTTTAATCGAGGCTGTAAGTTGTTCGTGTGTACAAGTAGAGCAGTGACTGTGTGCCCATGTCCACCCCACTGTCTTGAGTTTGGGTGAAAATCTCGATTCGGATAGTGTTTTGTATCGGAGGCTAGTTGAGTCTCCTGAGCACGAATAACACACTAGTTCCGCACGAAAATGTCTGGCAAGCGTGCTAGGGGCGCCGAAGTGTCCAAACACGTTGACCACTGAAAGCTTGTAAATGAGGTCGCCTTTGTGCACCAGCGACGAAAATTGTAGTCATTTTGCATGTTCGCAAATAGTATAGCAGTGGACAAAGAAAATCCAGAAAATGCAAAACCGGAAACGTCGAGAGGAGCTGAACCGCAAACGTCCCCCCACCGTGCCAATGCCAGTTCGTCCCACTATCCATTCGGCCATCCAACCACAGTGGAAGCTCTGTCCTGTGCAACCCCTATGAGTCTTCTTTGCTCCGTTTAGTAGTTACCATAAGCGATTCTACATTTTTGAACGAGCTCGCAGTGGTTTTGGTGTAGGTTTGAAGACAGTGTTCCGATATTCATATTCTGAACGCCGCAGCTGGAAAGCATTGCAGCAAACTGGTCAAAATGGTTTCTTTCTACGCAACTTTTGGCACTCATTTTCTAGGCCCCCAAAACCATTTAGCCAAATTTGAGACCGGTTTTTTGCTTCATGTATGTGACCCTATAAAATGCAAAAAACCGTTTTGAAAAAGCTCACCTTGACTTGATGGGCCTCCCTTGTAAGAGCACGTTCATACTTTGCGTTGACAGAGCGTGGGTGCGTTCACATTCAGCGGAGCAGAGTAGCATGGGAGAGGTGCAGAGACAACGCAAGCAACGAGACAAGATGGCACAGGTGGAACGCTGAGACACACAGCCACGCCCTGCCGGCGCCACCGCGATGTATGAACGCGGCCTAACTCGTACAATACACAGATGCACTGAAGCATTCAAAAGCTACCGTAGCAAGCGTCGCGGTGTGCAATTTTACGATAATTCGATGGTGTGGGCTGTGTAATTCGTCCGAACGGTAAAACCTCAGCCTAACTTCAGTCTTCTGGTGCTTCCATACTAGGCGGCACCGACGTCGGCATCTGCTGTGGAGACTGATGCGACGCGATCTGGTTACAACGGCCAACAATATTATACTGCGGTGTGATGATGGCGGCGAGAACCCGCGCGAATCTGTGGCGAATGCCCGTGAATCTTGTCGCATATTGGCGCTATGCACAGATTCGAATCCTGCTGTCGTCAGGACCATCGTACTACATTAAATTCCGCTGAGCGTTATAGTTAGAGCACGTCGCAACAGTGCCGGCCTAATTATCGGCGTCAACGGTGGTACGGCAAAGTATGAAAGCGGCCTAAGAGACTGTCAAGGAGAAAAGCACGTGTAAGTGCGAGTGCGCAACTGTTGCCCATTGGATCGCTCGATTCTGCGGATGGCAGGTCTCGAAGGAATAGGCGCAGCTTAAAACTATGTTATTCCTTGCGACCGGTTTGCAGACCGCTAGCAATTCGACTGAAAATTAGGTGCGTATCGATCTGCAACTCGGTACCGTTATAGTTGAGGGTACTAATTTTTGCGCTATCCCCTGATACCTTTCTGCCATCATTGGCGTGCACTATGGTGGACATTTTTAAAATCTTATTCAAAAGAAGGTAGGGATTCTCTCCTCAACTGAAAAGAATCGTCCACGGACGTCCAAGGGTCCGTGGCCAAGGGACGGAACGTGCGAGTGGCTGCCCCTAACCGTCGCGAGAATGAGCGTTCATACTCTGCGTTGCCTGCGTGGCTGCGTATCTCTGCGTCTCCGCCTATGCCACCATGGCTCGTCGCCTGCGTCAACTCTGCAACCAATTCTCTCAGATCGCGGATGCGCCAATACTCTCACTTTTTTCAATCGATATGTATCTTATCCCTTCGTGCCAACTCTCAAATCGCGGATGCGCTGATTCTCTCAAATCGCGGATGCGCAAATGCACTCATTTTCTCGATCAATTCGTATATGTAACTTTACGCCGATGCGCCGAAACTCTCATTCAATTTGGTATGAACGCAGCCTTAGAGTGTCGTTCCGACAGAAATGTGGCTATTCGTTAAGGCTATCTGCATGAATGAGAAGTTGAACAGTGCTCCTTACTACATACAACTTGAATGTACAGACAGTCCTTTTCAGAGCGCTTGATAGGACGTGGCCTGAGTGGCGAGAGTGAGGCGAGATAAGAGAGTTTGACACATCTTCACCCATGTCCGTAGGCCACGCCCTATCTCGCGCTGTGAAATGAATTGTACTCGAGCTTTGTGGAGTTGTTTGCTTGACCCTTGTGGCTCAGCAGCTCACTTAAGACTCCCATTGACTGCCCGGGCCTCCTTCCCCCCTCTCCACTCCTAGGCTTAACTTTCTTGCCATCACCTTCCTTTGGATTGAGAAAACTTCATTCCTGTTGAGCGCTATTGAAATGTATGTCAGTATGTTTCATTCCTTCATGGATACCCAACACAGTTAACGTATTCGCATGTTCCAAACAGATGCACCCATATTAAGGCTCAATACTTGATCAGAAGAAGAGAATTCGTGTTCGATTTCTTTCCCATCGTAGCTTGGCTTCAAAGAACTTAAGCTGCAGTTTGGCCGTATGCTTCGCGAACACTGCACAGCGGACCATAATAAAACGCTCACTTCTCTCCCAGGTCTGCGTAAAATGTCAACACCAAAATGTGCGATAGTGAGAACTTCTCTCAAAGTAATAGACATTATAAAGGCGCTACATGCCTCTTCCCTGTAAATCTGAGGTTATTTCTTTCGAGGTTTATTTATATTCATTAACTAGAGTTTCCTCATGCAATCATCGATATACAAACATGAATATTAGAAAGCGTATATCGATTACAACAATGTATAAAACAGCATAATAAAACCAAAGAGTTGACAAGAATTGAAAAGGTATCAACCGGCATCGCCACGAACATATGGCAGTCGTCAGAACCGTCTAGAAAGTCTAGAACACTCGTGAATTTCAACTGAATAGAGAAACTAGATTATTTCTTTCATATCGTTACGAAATTCAACACGACATGGAAAGAGAGTTACTGGTTATTGTGAAATGGATGATGAAACGAACAAACACGAGACATAAAACATACTAATAGGCATTCTAGCACGTTTTATGTAAACGACGAATGTGCCATCATTGGTGCACCCATACTACGCAACACTCTATCAATCCATAACAGCGGTCCATTCAAATGGGCTTCTATCCAGCACGGAGTTGCGTCAATCTGAATAAAAGCTACTACCACTTGTTGGCGTGTGGAATTCACTCTCAACAGGACAAAAAAGGCGAAATGAAATCATCAAGGTGTAGGATAAAAAACACTTCCCCCAGGCGGAAGCTGATGAACTCACCGTTTGCCTCCGATAATCGGCTCCCCATCCTTTCACGAACGAGATTCGTATAGTGCAAAGGCGAGTCAGCGCGTAGACCGCTTCGTAACCCTTTTCGACTGATTCAGCAAGCTGTACAGCGAATTCAGCATTGTTGAATATTTTCAAGTTACAATTTGGTGGAATCTGAAACCATAATCATCACAGAAGAAGAAGAAAAACATAAACTGGGTAGTGAAAGAATACGAATGAGGTGACCGTCTGGCTTCTTCCCAAGGCTGAGAAACTTTCAGTAACTCACTTTACAAACTGTTGTAGGATGCCATCCATGACGCTGATTACAGTTCGGAGATTGAACAAACACAGCCGCATCGGAAAGGCATTCACAGTACACCTATAACAAAAATTAACGGCTAAAATGAGATTTCATGAAATATGCCACATTGTAAACCGTCAATAACACAGCATCATTGCAAATGCAGGAAAAAGAGGAAAAAATGGAACGAACACAAAAGGAAGCAGGACATTACCTCTCCACCGATATAGTAGAACCTTGCTCCTCGGCCTACTTGTCGACGTGCATCAATTACCGGTATCGGACGATTTTCGACATCGAAGTATCCAAGACAAAACCTGAAATACCGCAATACTCCGCAATCCTTCGGATAGCGTACATTCTCCATTGAAAGGGACCTTTCTTCAGAACTTGGCGAAGGATAGCCATCCACAAGTAGATAATGGGATCGTACATTGAACGGGTCTCCGATTCGTTTGCCTTCTTCGTAGTACGTGATCGACATCCAACACTCCGGTTCACAATATTCAATAAGTTCTTGGACCACTATGAATCTTCACTATCAGAATTCACTAGGTAAATAATCAATATACGCATGATGCTTACTATCGGCTCCAGGATGACGTGGAAAACTGGAAGTAATCGAGTGATTACGCTCATCACTGGTATCCATCATTTCGTGCTCATCACGATCCTCACTCAGATACGAATTGGGGCTCAGCGGCGATTGAGCTTGTGAATTTCTGCAAAAAACGTGCTTCAACATTGAAAGTCTTTTTTAGTGAACACAAGACAATACCCTGTGGTTGGTGACAGTGGAGCTTGCTGCGTAGAAGACTCAGTCGGAGACGAATTGGCTGCTCCAGTGCTGACCGCAGAAGCCGATGACGATGGTACAGCAAATCGCTGCAGTGGAGACATTGACGAGGGTGAGCCGGTATAGCTACTTGTTGGAGAGTTCTCCTCAGACAGATAGTGGGCGCGCATTTCGTCTACATTGATCGATGCATTAGGAGCACGCTGGAATCGAGCGGTTCCACTGAAGCTATATTTTACGAAGTATTGAGATCAACAAAGAAAGGACACGGCATAATAAATCGGACGAAATGCAATTGCACAAATGTAGATATGAAAACAAAGAAAAATCAGCATCCCGATGGTAAGAGTAAAAAAAATAAATTGCAAAATGAATGAAGAACTCACATCCTCACTGGACTGAGCTGCGAACCCGTGGTTGTTGAGCGCAGCCATCGTGGCTGGTGTCGCATGGTAGTAACCAGCTCTCTTATTAACAACAACTGGTGGGAGAGCTAAAAACGCGAATAAAGATGGTCGAATTCATGCATAGATTTCAAAATTGCTGAAGATTTATGGGAATCGAGCCCTCTATCGAGATCTCGCTAAGAAAATAATGAGCTCAAACTCACGGGGTGCTTTTGCGTGTATCGGTTCGTAATGGTAAGGATTTATACAGATTAGATCCGCCTTTTTAGAGAATGGGTAACGACAGTTTTCAACTGCTTTCAGTTCGCGGTGAGACCTACAAGAGCAATTTGGACGAACTGGATAATCTTCACAAATTGTTTTTGAAACGTATGAAGTGACCTTAGCCAAGGGAATCTCCACATTTTTATGTACAAAAGATGAGACCGGTCCTTTCCCACCGACTTCTTTTTATCGACTTCACTGAAAAAGATAATAATAACTATAAATCGAAGGAGTACACTGAAAAAGAACAGCAGCCAGTAAGTACCTGGGTATGGCACAACAACTCGAATGTCGATCCTCATTGATAATGGCCTTTGCCAGTTCATCTAGATATTTTGCCTTCTTTAGACGTTTGGCTAATGTTTTAACGACATGCTCAGCCCAAGCTGGATCATCCTAGAACGGTAAATGAGTTCACTAAAATGTAAATGCTGTAATATGACATTTCAAGTCATACTACAAACATTGCCCTCGTGGGAAATCGTCTCCGTCTTGACTAGTTCACACAGTTGAGCGATTGTCTTATTTGTGGAAGCATTTGACTCGAACAGAGATCGCATCCCTTCCTTGACTGAAAATATTTGAATGTGTATCGAGCAACTGATTGATTAAAGCGACCATTCAGAGTACAGATAATCACTGCAGTTCTTACATGAGCTCGATGTGCGAAGCTAGGAAGCAGACAAAACTAAAACGTATTGTAAAAATGGCTAAGCAATCATAGATAAAGGGAAGTATTGCAGTGTGGTCAGAATAGAAGGTTATATAGTAATACAGATCATATACAACACACTTCGTTAACATAAATTTTTTTGGGAATGTTGCCCAAATTACGATTTAGGGTACGGTGACCAACATAATAGATGGTGTATAGGAAAGTTGATGAATGTGATTGTGACTCATCCCATCTTGCTAGGAACGTTCAACGACAATGGTATGGCCTTTTCACTAGTGCTTTTTTAAATTCAGTTCACCACAAATTCCATTCCACCCACAGTATTGAATGAAATAACACGGTTAGCCCGCATTTAACAAGTAGCTCGTGCACTCAAATAGGCAAACATGATTTCAAACATGGCAGTAACTGAGAAGCTGCACCTAAATGACCTACGTGAACAAACACCACATGCAGGAGTACAGTATGTAGAAGTGAGCGGACAGATAAAAGAATTAAATAATAGCTGCCACTTCATTGGCATTTACTTGCTGACAACACTGGAAAGAAGTGACTTCACAGATATACTCATACCCACTGCCTTCAAATAAAAAGAGAGCATAAAGCACAGACAATGACTCGAAGGACATAGAATGAACGCAAAACATAACTGACACAAGATGAAGGTATGACAGAAAAGTACGTTGAAAGTTTTGCGTGGCGAAAGGACGACCGGGTAAAGGTGGAAGTTACCAGCCCGTTGCATGATGCACTCATCAATTCACTGATTAGCACGATTTCTCATCACAAAACACCTGCAGATCAAAACAACTAGAAAAACTGCACTGCTTTGAGCGTTTCAAAGATAGATTAATCTGTAGGCAAGCAACTTGAATACCGTAAAAAAGCGACCGAAAATTCGGTGCAGTCTATATTGATAGGAACGCACCAATAATCCTTAGATCCGAATCTTTTAAAATATTCACAATGGGGCTGAGAGCTGAAAAACGGTTTTCAATTTGGTGGACCTTTTGAAGCAACCTTGAAAATGGCATAGTCCTCGGAACTTACTTTTACATTTAAATCAATACGGAATGGGTGAGGACTACATACTGCACGTGGAACGTGGTAATTGTAAGCATCGCACCTGTTAACGGATCAAAAAGTAGAGCTAAAATCAAGCGATAGAATTGCAGAAGTAAAGTATTCTTCCATGCTTCGCGGGAAATAGCAACTAACAAAGTACAACACTAGGGCGAACAAAGTATGAAACTAAATCTTTGTCTCGTTTCTAAGCTCTTTAGATCAACGATCTGCTAGAAACCTCGCATGATGGCGCAGTTTCAACATGAATGATTCGAACTGAAACTATTCCTATCTGCTGCCATCTGTTCACAACCAATCATTGCTGTTGAAAGGGCGTTTTTTAATCAGCACGTGAGAACGTAATACAATCGATGTACGACTATTTTAAGCACACGTCCGTGAGGAAGGTCGCCGAATTCCTTTCAAAAATCAAACCGTGTAAAAAGTTAATGAATATTAGTGGAATTTGAATGACCTTGACGAACGATGACTAAGATACAATGATATGAAAGACTAAGATACAGACGATTAACGACATAATCAACTTATTAAGTCAACAACAACAGCCCAGGTGTCAATGGCGAGCGACGACAGGTGGTTATCGGTTTAAGCGTTCTCACCCGATACCATGCATCATCGTCAAAGCAAATACTCTCAGCGAACAACAACCAAACATCCGACGAGACACCCAGAAGTTACGTGGTCGATCCACCCACTATCACTCCAAACATTACACATTATATAGTATATTATCACATTAAATTCACTTTCCTCTGCTGCAAGCTGGGAAAAGAAGATATTGATGAAAAATCACGCAACAACCCTACAAGGTCTTACTCTCTCGTTCTATTAGTTATAGCTATTTGAACTAGCACATAAATTGAAAAAAAGAATTATTGATTATTTGGATAATTGTCATGAGAGAGCCGCACAAACACAGTTACGTTTGTTAATAGGAATCGTGTCCAATCCATATAATTGCAACATAACGAAAGTCACGAGTATGACAAGATGTTCCAGAATCGCTACTTGCCACACAGGCAAATATGCGCTCATTCATCATTAGTCACTTCTTGTTTATATCTCTGCAATGTTGACCAAGAATAGTCATCATGGGAAGTGAGCTGAGAACTGAGATAAGTCACGTACTACTTCAATCCATACACTACAATCTTTAACAGCCAAAACCCAGCAATTCACCAAGTAGGCAGCTGGTCACCAATCAGCTTGCCTTAATGGACCCATTAACGCAACTTAAAGTGTACAATTTCAAAGGATATAAGATGATTTAATACTTATCGGGAAAATGTCAATTCTTCGCTACGAGACACCTTCAAACAACGGAAATAAAGACGATGAAAATAAGATCATATACGATCTCCTGCGATCTATAGTTCCAACGCAACTACAGCTAGGAGATGAGCCAAGTATAATTGGCACAGAGCCACCCCTTACATGATAGGCGTACAGTAGCTTGTATAATCCGCAATTTCACTACGACTTTTATGAGTGATCGTAAAATTAATAGTGGAGCAATGGGTGTATCATGTTGAGAGCCTTGTAAGTTACTGTAGACTTGTAATCACAAGATTTATTGTTTACAAAAAAGTGATGGATGCGCATGGGAGACCACGAGAAGGATGTGAAGTTGGTCGTCGAGCAGCTTGCCATTGTCCCTTTTGCCAGTGATACGGTGTTTGAAATGGATCGCAGAAGACTGTCGTTCTGCCTGTTGCAAAAATAAGTGCGCACAACTACCTACTTGGATTGAAAAAACAGTGACTGACTCATTGAGAATGTAAGCGAGCATAACGGCACACCTGCACCTTCAGCGAATTCTACTTCGCTTTTATTACATGAAATATTCCAGATATGGCATGAGTGAGTTATGGCAATCAAAATGGGTGATTGCATATCTTACACAATTGAACTTTGACAAAGGAACCGAACGTTTAGCATTGAGAATGTGGTAAAGAAGGAGAGACACTTCGAAGATGCTGCGCGTTATACATTCTCATAAAACAAGCGAATTCCAGAAAGAACTGCATAAATTGCTATCTTGTGGTATAATTAGTATTCCGTCGCGGTGAGAACAGCCTTACAGGTTAACCGCTTGTGATGAGAATGAAATCTAAGCAACAGCTTTCAGCCATGTCCAGTACGTCAAGCTCTGTCGTTCACCTCAACACGGGACAGGTCCCTTAAGTCAGCCTGTTGAACGCGTCTCATTGCTACACACTGCGATCGACTACCGATTCCAAATTCTGCCATAACTTTTTAAATGAGTTAATGAATGCAAAGGTGACCAGTCATGGTTCTGGTGCATAATATGAAATCCCACAAAAAAAAAACGTGCACAATATAAACGCGCATGGGGTTCATTTGAGAGGGAGAAGGGGGTGGGGAGACGCAACTTTCCACCGACGTCAAAGCTCCTTTTTTCCCCATGTTTGAGTAAATATTCATATCCCCTCTTACTACATGGAAACGCATGTGTCAAAGATTAGTCCAAGCCTGAAGGAAAGGAGCTTCGACGTCTGTGGAAATTATGCGCTTTCCCCCAGTTTACCTGACACCGCGTATAACCACACAATACTCGACTTTTATAAATAGAAACCACACTATTCCTTATCGAACAAATTTCGCGACTCTCGTCAGATTCTTTTGCCGTAGAATTGGCAACATCGTGTGCAACTTTCGGCACGCGGCGACGCTTGCGACCGCTGCGGGTCGCGCACGCCGCGGTTGACGCTGGATTTGAAGCGTCGCAATGGCTTCAAAGGGGGATGTGGATTTGGCCCTCGGATTTCTTTCAAGGAGCCTTAAGCGTTTTCGATAACCATGGGTACTCTTCGGAAATGATTATAGTTCAATACGCTAGGCATAATCGTCGAATATGCTTCACAAATACTTCGCATGTATTCTATTTGAGTTTTCCCCACTTTGGAAGGGCTCTCCATTGAACCTATGTTCTTCACAAGGGGAAAGAGCTCACTAGGATTTCCTTTCTGAATGTATAATTTACTTCTCCATTTTGAGCAATTCTTTCATTACTTGCATATTTATTCGCTTGTTTTATTTTTCGTTCGCCCCCATAATGAACCGTTTTCATTTTTTTTCAGGCTCATCTGATGGTGATATTGTGATATTTGTAATATTTTTTGATCCATCTTTTTCTATCTGTTCTACTGCTCGATCGAATTAGCGCGAAGGTTTAAATATGGCGTCGTTTATGAAAATGTTCAAAAACAAGAAAGGATCCAACAAGGAGAATCTTCCTAGCATGGTGAGTGATGTGTCCATTCTTCGATTATCAATATTAATGACTTAAACGGGATTTCATAAGTTCTGCAAGGAACAGTGAATCTTTTGTTATAGAATCGTAGCACATTGGAGAGATCTTCAACCACAAACAGCGACTTTGTGAATACTCGAAGTGATGCTGGTGTTTATACTGGGGAACCTAGGAGATCTCGTGAAATGCATTTACCAAACCCATACGCTGTGGTGACGGCTCCTAAGACCACAAGAGGTATAAATTTTGGAAATTCTTTCATGGTGTCCTTTTTAGATTATTTTTCCGTCAGTCCTGTTTTAATGCTGCTGGTATGGGTGCTTTGATTGAAATCTATCTAGGTCCTCGATCCTGCCCCGGCGCCCCTATGGAAGATCGTAGTTATCGGTCGCATCGAGGGAAACCTCTGAACGATCGCTATTCCTCAATGAATACTTCTCTACGCTATGAAAACGTCGGAAAAAAACGAATCGAGTACGTGTCTTCCAAACGGATTGTTTTCTTAGTTGCAAAATCTAAAAAAATGCTGTTTTGTTCTTACGAGTACATCTTACTTTGCATCGATCGCACTTCATTTTTTTTGAGTGGATTTCACACTTGAATTAACGAAATTTCGAGGGTGATAGCTTTTTAGTGTCTACCAACATGAAACTATCCACGAATATAGTAGCGAGAGTGCCAATTCTAGTCGAGGCAGCCCCCCTGACATTCACTCTAGAAAAGATACAAGCTTACATATGCAGGTACGAAACCATTTCGCTTTTCTTCTCGTTCTGTGGCCTTAGAACTTTTGTTTTTCGTTAAAGGAACGATATTTCATTTTCAATCAGTCGTCACTCAGCCTCTAATTATTTTTAGTCGAGACGTGGTCAAAATCATCGGTACTATGGCGGTGCTTTGAACGAATCAACAGATGATGATGAAGGGGCAAGTATGCATATAGTAAGTATGGGTTTTAACGTGATTCTCTTCATTCTCTATTCCTTTCGTTTTCTTATCATCCACTCTTTCTACTCCATTATTGTACTCGTAATCTTCTCAGATTCAACTAGAAGCAAAACTCAAAAGAGCGAAAGAACTTATTCGCTCTACAAGAAGAGATATGACGGAGAGGATAGAGGAGTTACAGGACGAAATCGAACGAAAAAGGTATGTATCATCACAAGACTGTTGCTGCTGTTAACTATTAGCATATTTCTAGTCGCGATTATGACACGCTTAAGTGGCACTATAAACAAGCCAGGAAAGTGATTGAAGACGAACGAAAAATCAATGCACGGCAAACTAAAAAGCTTCATCAGGCACTCGAAGAAGTGGTCAGTATTACGTCGTAAAAAGCCCTTTATTTTGTTGTCTTATCATAGAACCGATTGCAAACGTGCTTTCGACAACGTATTGTGTACTATTTCAGTCTCGTTTGAAGGCAATGCTGGCTGAACATTCGAACGACAGTTCTTTCCTAATTCCTTATTGTGGTGGTCTTCCACCTATGGGGTATGATTCCGGTGCGGGTGAAGCTCTGTGCTCATTAGCAGAAGCTCAAATAGATGGCGTTGATGATAGACTTTGTACGCTGAATGAAGCCCGTGGCGGTAGCGGAAGTGACGGGCTCTCTTCCCAAACTGAACATACAACTACTCGTGAAAGCACTGCTGAACCTACTCTGAAACTGGATAATCAAGACGATATGCAGGATGAGGTTGGTGATTCTTGCTTTTCTCCATGTTGTTTGTTTCACCTTTAATATTTTTTCCAAATATGTTTCACGCAGCTCGTCGGTTTACAAGTTTGCTGATGTTCCTGGAGCAAGAGGCCTGTAGCTCTGCTTCGGAGATAGCAGTCATAGTTTTAGTGCAGTGGCTCACCTTAATCAGCTTTTCTGGCGCTTTACTGGTAACTTTGCGTAAAACGTTCTAGTAACCAGCTTTCGTTCTCGTTCGGTTTTTCGCACTTTTGCATGTGCACCTTAGCTGGACTTCTTCCTACCATCTCCAGGCTTTTTACTATAGGCCGCACCGTGCTCATGTGGTTGGGTTGTGGTTGTTACAATTTCGAAGTTACCTGTGCGTGCAACAAATGAATAAATAAATATAAATAAATAAATAAATAAATAAATGTTTCTCATTCAGGTTCGCGTTTTTCGAACTGCCGAATGTGACACTCCTCCGCCAGAGAGGCCCAGAGCTGCTGTCAGTCCGATAGAACCATTATCGTCATATGATCCTCTTCCAGATTTCACCATTAGCAATGAGCTTGTTCCTCAAAGGTCAGTTGGTTGGTGCGATGGGTTCCTTATGATTGTCAATGTCCTTCGAATTTACGTTGTTCAGATCGCTCTCTGACACAGATATCCATGCATTAGTTCTTCGAGAAACGGAAAAAGACGAGCTGAGAAAGCTGCAAGATTTACCCATTGAAAAGGTGCTTTGCTCGCAGACGAAGCCGATCCGGAAAGACTACGACTATTACGTGAGAGTGAGTGAGCCTTTCTTTTCAAATTATGACTCTTATGACAGTTCGAACTTCGCATCCAGTGTAAATAGACGCATTGCTGGTCTTCCGAGCGAACCAATCCTGTTTATTGCGATTTTGTGTTGTTTGGTAGTTTTCGTGCAGCGACACATTGTTATGCAGATGTGGGAAATTGATAGTTTAGGGTTACAACGAGAAAATGGACGACGATGGCTCAATAAGCACTTCAGACGAGGAGACTTGCCGCATAATAGAGAAACAGTTGAGGAAGAAAGGTGAAGTGGTGCGATTCCAACCGCCTAGAGTAACGGTGCAGCCAAGGCACTACAAAAGGTAGTCAGTTCAGTTTATCAATTTGATAGGTTTATCGATACTTATGCGACTTGATTAGGTTTGGCAAAATGGAACGATGCGCTCTGGCGGAATTCGATTACCTCCAGGATATATCTACCGATGTTAGTGCACTGCAGTCGAGTCCCGACTCACATCACAGTACAGCCATCTAAGTTTTATAATTTGTCATAGCGAATGCTCTCTCTTATATTTTCGTATTTCTCATCGTTTATGTAATAATAGGGTATGATATATATAGCATTTGTGTAGATATTTTGGAAAACTTTTGTAGAGCTCGTACTTACGCTGTGTTAATTGTTCCGAGGACACGAGTGATCACTTTCGATCAATCACTATCCCCTTTTCGCTTTCTATCACCTTGAGTCCAGGATTTGTCAATGACTTTGTGCAGGAATTTTTTGCGAAATGTTGCATTTTAAACATGATCACTTAGTAATCACGGCGTATGACGTTTGTGGGTTTCTATGATTGCGCATTCATACCGTATAACGTGGTCGATTGCCTCATTAATATCTTTCTGACCGCACTCAATTATCCTTGCCTTGATGATTACAACTCCAATCATAACATGTCTGTTATTGCTCACAATGTATCCTTTGAATAAATCTTGCAACTCGAATAGCTTTTTGATGTCAAAAAGTAAGTATCAAGCATCTGCTATCTGTGAGTATCTCTTAGTAACTAAATTTACATTAGATATGTAGTTATTAGTTATAACGGTCCATCAAGGTATGGAAGTTGATGAGACGTTAGTGAATGGCCATGCGGGTACAAGTGGTATTAAAGAAGAGAAGATGGAGGATGATTACTGGGATCCCAACGAGGGGATGAGCGACTTTTATCGCCACCACCCGTGTGCGCGAAACGAGCGTAAGTCTCTTGTTCAGCTCTGTTTAGTTTGTTGAAGGGGCTTCTTTGACTGTTGGTTTTGTGAATTTAGAGCTACTTTTCGTAGTGTATTTTCAAAGGTTTCATTTGATTGACTAGAATTGATCATTTCCTCCTTGGTCTGTCCTCTTTCGTGGAGTGTCGAGCAGAAGGCTCTATAAGAATACTTTGTATCGATGAAGTGCATGACCTAAAATATCGGTGTCTTGAACGAAAATGGATGACCTTTCCGACGTTCGCTATTTCCTACCATTGCAGCTTATCCATCTACTAGTCGAGAGCCGGTTAAAGAAGAGGATAGTTTCAATCCGGACGATTATGTGTTGGTCTGCCCGTCGGTGCGTTAAGATTGCTGTATTTTTTTTATCATCGGCATTTACTTAATTATTGAATGATTCCAGAAAAGTCCCAAAACTCCCTTCATCCCTCCATCTAGACGAGATGACGCACCACTTGCTTCTATACTGAATCCCCAGTTGGATAATATTGACCCTAGGTGATTCTGAGCTACAGTTTTCAAATGTCTTTCATTATGTGGAATTGTGAAATCGTCTCGATATTTCGATTGAAGGCGATTTTTCTCTGATTATGAACTCGACTCTGTTGTGCGGTTTTCGCGAATATTTGCGTCCAATATCAAATCTTCTTCTAAAGCGGAAATTTGGTGGCCATCAAAGACTTTCCACAAGAAGGTTGCTGCAGAGGTTTGTTTGATCTTTTATTGTGAGGATTTTTTTCAAAATTTTCTTTTTTCTCATATTTTTGTCTTTTATTAATTCGATAGCTTTTCATTCCCCAGTTATTATTTTTGTTTTGAACGTGTAGCTCTGTTTTCTATTAGAATATTGCAACTGATGAAAAGAAGTACGTCCGCTTATGAGTCCTCAGTTTTAGAAACCGGTGAAATCCGAAAAGAAAGGTTTGACATTGACATTCGCTCCAGATCCTCCTGTTGAAGCGCTATGCCCAGATGAAGAGGTAGTGCTTGTCTACCTATTTTTTAAGTTCTTTCGCCGTGGCCCTATATTTTTTACTTATTTAGGCGTTGATTTTGTCCTCGAAATCTAATGTTAAATCATCTCAAGCCAGCACCTCACGTACAGGAGACGGACCAGCTGAGGAAATGATGGCACCATGGCGTGCAGGACCTGCTAAAATATGGTATGATTTCTTTGAGTATTGTGTTTCCTTACTTTCGTTGAAGATGCTTTATAAGTGAGCGTTTTTGTACGAACTACTATGTATTGCAAGGGTAAACATAAAAATTTCCATAATTATTTTTAATTTTATTTAATTAATTTTTGGTTTACATATTTTTCCGTTTATTTTCATTTTGTTTTTTGGCTGTTCTTTTTCTTCCTTCATGTAACTTTTTGTGCCGATGTGCCACAATATTGCTCTACTTTTTTGGATTTTATCGCTAACATTTTTGCTCTATTTCACTATTTTTAGTCATCATCTTCTTCCATGATTCTTTTTTTCTGTTTCCTTTTGCCTCTTTGACTTCGCAATCTCGCACTTTGACTTTTTATCTACGATTGTCTCTCTTTTTTTTATTCGGAATCATAACTAAAGTTGTGACAAAAACCTCTCAATTGTGCACGTTGTGTCATACCCATCTCTCAACGTCTTTTGATACACCGACTTCCTCTATTCTGGTTGCCGCTTTTATCTATTTTCATAGTAATATCTTTTGGCCTTTCTTCGGGACTTGTTATCTGTCACAAGTACTGTTATTTATTAGGTGTTGCTATGAGTTCGTGCCGTTTCTTACTACTTATGTTTCGCAATATTCTCTTCTTTCATTTGAGTTTGTATATGAATTCAATGGAGTTTTTTCTGCCTCTAAGGACGGTATAGTTCGTTCTTCAAAGCATCTGATTGTTCAATAGTAATGAGGTTCAGAATTGAAGTAGCGTTAAGGTAAAATGGCGCACTCGGCATTTTTTCCTTTTCTCCCAGCGAGGTCAAAAAATATATGCACATATTTATTCGAATAGCTCTTTCGGCTCTACAAACTTTTTAAATATTTTTTAGCATTTCATAAGTTGTTATTTTTAAGGCTTAGAGATGGAGCTCTTTGTAGCCAAATATCTGTACTTTTGGTAATAGAGGTCCAAAAAATCTGACGTTCTCCGCGCCAAATCGAACCATTGAGGTGGAATATTACATCGTTGATTGATTTTCTGTCATAATTGAAGGTATTTTGGTTCAGTAAATCTTTCGGTGTATCCGATTTCTAACGAGAAAGGGCATGTGCTAGAAACAGTTTTTGCTGGGTATTCCTATTTTAAGCCTTAGAAGTAAAAAACTGTGAAAGGTTTCTAACAACGAATGACAATTATTATTAGAGCAGAGAAAGCTCTTTCGAATAATTAAGTGGATATCTTTCTTTTCGATGGTACGCGGGGAACAGGAGATAGCGAAAATGCGCATTTTCGATGTGTACTCCATTTGTAAGCCTCAGGAACATCGAAGTTGGAAAGATTCAAGTTATCAAGCAAAGCCATTTTGTAGGGCTGAAAAAGCTCTATCGGAATCATATGCGTATCTATTTTTTGACTTCGATGAAAGGCGATGAAGAGGAACTGCCGAAAGAGCTATTTTTGTCTTCAGATTACACCACTTCTAAACCTCATTTTATTATAACGTTTCACTGTAGTGGAAATTGACATTTTGACGACTAATAAATGGGAAGCAGCCCGATCGCGATGGCAAAAACGCTCCCAAATAATCACTTAAGCAAGTTTTTGCTAAATTTTACTATGGTTTTGCTAAATAAAATTGTTGAAAAAGGCCGCATTAATATGCACTAACCCAATATTAAACAGCCAAATGACTGAAAACACATAATAAGATTTGTGGATCAGACGAAGCTGCTATCGGATACATATATGACCTTTGTCGAAAGGTGAAGATCATGCTGTGAAACACTAGAATCAAAAACGCAAAGAACTTATTGCGCAATCTAATTTATCCATTTCTACTTCTCACATCTGTAATAGCTCACTCTCATGCCTGACCGTTTTCAGGTACGATCGTGCGGGAGTTCCATCCACGGCATCGACTTTTGACTATGGGCTCGTGAAGCGGAAAAAGGTGCGAAAACTAGGGAGAATATTCGGATCCAGTGTTCATTTGGTTTTGCGGAAGATTGTAGGGTGAAAGTCCCGTCCAAATCGTCATCGTTCTAATCTGCTATTTTTAAGGAAATCACCACCGATCGGGAACCAGAGGGAAAGCTGCTGCCAGCTGAGCTCATAGAATGGGAGGACGACATTATTATAGAGGGCGATGATTTCCGTGATGAGGTAGCAGTTTTGATCTCTGCTCTGAAAACTGGTCTATGTTGCTAGGTTCTACTACCAGAAGCTCTCGCCAAGTGTTGAAGGTGTAATGTCGAAGTGTCCATGCTTCAGGTATTGGATGAGCTCAAATATGGTGTAGAACCAGCATGTGGTTGGGTACCGACGCAGTACACGAGGACATACGAGCAGTACATGCTAGCGGGTGAGCGATAGTGATTCTTGCAACCAGGCTGAGGCATTCAGATTCAATAATTTCAGTCAAAAACGATGCATTCGATTTGATGTTCCAACCGATTCAGAAGGGTATCACACCGTCGCCGATAACGTTAGCGCCACATCCAGGTATGATTGTGTACAGGGTGAGGCATGCAAATGCTTCACATTTTCAATTTCTCTCAATGTTTTCAAGACATTTTTTGTAATTATTTTTCCTTAGAATTTTTGTTCCTCAAAATTTCTTTCCTTAGCATTTTTGAATGTGAATTCAATGCCTTTCAATTGTTCTCTCACTGTTTTAGACATAATCACGGAACCGAGTGCCTCTCACTCTCTCTTTCCTCACGATTTTGTTAGCCAACAAGATCATAGGTGGGAAGATAACGTGATTCTTGATCCAAAACAGGTGGATAGAATAGCAGGTGCATCGTTTTTCCTTTTTGTTGCGTTTGTTGGATATTTGTAATTTTGCTTTGATTAGAACCAAAAGTGCTTTCGCTGGATTACCTCGATGATCCATTGATATATGGTATGCCGGATGATAGACGCTCTGATGATCCCATGGACTCAACACCGAATAAGCCGTTTGATCGAAAGGTGATGCGATGATTCATTTTTAACAGTCTCTATTGTCTAGTCTATATTGAGGGGCTGCTATAAATATTATAGGAACATCAGTTTACTAAAAAATCAAAGATGATTCTCGGTCAAGTGCAGCAGCGCCAAAAGCAGGAAGAGGAGGAGCAGGTCTTATTTTACATTCAGAGAATCCCTCATACGATATCTAATGTGTGTTTTTCAGATGGAAACCTCTGTGGCTCAAATGACAGACAAAGATCCCTTCAATCTCAGTAATGATGACTATTATTTACCTAAAGCTGTTAATAAGTACGCATTTCTCATATTATCCAATTCATAGGAGCCATAGTTGATGTCGTTTTTGCTTTCAGATCAGGTCCTGCGGGTAACAGTATGTTAATACAGCACTCTATTCCTGCTCAAAACATTCATAGAACCTTCTTTCCGACGTTCCTCATTCCATCAAAATTGCGACATTTCCACAGGTCTTTTTAAGATTTCGACTGTTACACTTGACATCATCAATCAGCCTTTTCATCAAATTCTAGACAACCATTGTCGAAACGGGTTATCCGCCAATTCAACGGAAGATGGGTGGAAATCAAGAAGCTTACGAAGCATATCAAAATCAAGGAAGAGGTCAGTGAACCATTCATTTTTCGATTTATTTTTCATGGTGCCCTACATGTCGATACCCTTACATATCGGTATATTGCAACACGAAAAATTATTGAAAATCATGACTCTTTGAGAGTCTCTGTCGACGAAACTTTTACAGCAAAGAGAAAAACAACGATGTGCTGAAGGCGGTGGCGATATATTCTTCATGCGAGACGTGGCAGATCTCAGCGGTCGTGATGGTGACCTAGTCCTCTTAGAATACTCTGAAGAACATCCACCTCTACTCTGCCAGCCTGGTATGGCGTCGAAAATCAAGAACTACTATAAGAAGGTGAGCACTACGAATATTTGGAGCTCTGTTCAATAACCGCTCTTTGTATCCTCTAGAAGCCTGGAAAGGATGTTGATCCTGATTTCGAATTCGGTGATATGGCCTACTTGCACAGTGTACCGTTTCTCGGACAGTTACAACCAGGACAGGCTATGCAGTCGATTGAAAATAATTTGTTCCGGTTAGTTTAGAAGCCAGAGTTTTTTTTTCTACTTCTAGCAATCTTCATACATTTTAGAGTTTTTAATTTTAGAGCGCCCATTTATCGGCATACACCCCAGCACACTGATTATCTCCTCATACGGAATCGGAATGGGTTTGTTTTTCGCTTGGACTATTAGTTTTTTTCTTGTCTTTGGTCAGTCGCATATATGATTATCCCTTTTTCTAGATGGTTTATTCGGCCGTGTCCACCTCCGTTTTTGGTTGGGCAGCAGTGTCCCTTGTATGAAGTACCCAGTCCAAACTCCAAAAGGGCTACAATTTTTGTCCGAGATTTCCTTTTGGTAGGTTTTACTGTGTGGTACACTGTGATCGAGGTAGATTCAGTTGATCAATTTAGGCATTTATCTATCGACTCTTCTGGGCCAGTGAACATCGACCACGTCGGTTAAAAATGGACGATATCAAGGCTGCATTCCCTCATTATGCTGAGAGTAGTGTGCGAAAGCGTTTAAAACAGTGCTCGGATTTTAAACGGCTAGGAACTGGGCCAGATCAAAACTACTGGGTGAGCTTTTGAGACGATTGTTCGTTTCTTCTCTCTTCAGTTTTTGAAATGTGTTCTCTGTAATCATCCCGATTGGCTAGATTATCTAACATCACTCAGCTAAGATAAGCAATGGAAACCGTTTGACTGTGAACTAGGCTGGTAATTAAGCATCGTGATTATTTCTGGATTACTGAACTGAATAGTAAATCGATACCCAAACAGATGACCGTGCGAAGTTGTTTTCTTTGGCAGGAACTTCGGCATAAACTCGCAATCGTTTCCTCGCAATATTGCACAATTTGGACTCCTTGAGCAGTGCATAATGTTTTTAGTTACTTGTTTATGAAATTACTTTTTTTGCATTTTATTTTATCATTTTTCCTCATTTTGTACCCGGTTCCTTTTTTTCAATGATCGCTTATGAAGGTGCTACGACCTGAATTTCGTCTACCGAGCAAAGAAGAAGTGCTCGCTATGGTCACTCCTGAAATGTGCTGCGCTCAGTACAGTATGCTTGCTGCGGAGCAGAGGTTGAAGGTTGGAAGTTTGCAGTTGTAGTCCGAATATTTGTCATATCGCTTTCTTTTTGGCCACTCCTTCGATGTTATGATTGTTCTCTTGTTTTTCCCTCGAGTTTCTTGTTTTCTTTTTTTCTCTACTTTACTGGCTTGAACTTTTCCGCAAACATCAAAACATCTTTGCCTTCATTTTTCGTCATCTTATAGCTTTCAATGTAAAAATCATCTTTGCTAGGACGCGGGTTATGGAGAGAAGTACTTCTTCACTCCAGAAAATGAGGATGACTCCGATGATCAAGTGACGATCGAAGACGAGGTTGGTTTCAGTGTGGTGGGATGTTAAGATTTTTCAGTCCATAAATTAGACAGGCTTTGTTCTGTATGACCGTAGTGGCTCGTATTCACTCTTATTGTAGATAAAGTGCGCCCCATGGAATACCACCAGAGCTTTTCTATCGTCCATGAGAGGAAAATGTCTCTTGGATCAGACGGGAATCGCTGATCCAACAGGATGTGGGCAAGGTTTCAGTTATGTGCGAGTATCTCAAAAACCTCAAAAGGTGTGTGATATCCATCTTGAGTAGATTCTCATCATTGGAATATGTTATTTTTATTCCCCTAAAATGATGCCCATAGGACGATACTCCTGCGATGCCAAAGCGACTTGTAACGGGTACAAATGCAGATCTCAGGAAGCTTCCTCTTAAGGAAGCAAAAGAAATTTGTCGAGACTATGGCGTACGGGAAGAGGAGGTACACGACTCCACATATTGCTTTGCTTTTCTGTTTTTCATTCGGTTTTTGTAGTTGTTGATTTCATTGCCAATGTTCTCTCCCACAGATAAACGCGCTTTCTCGATGGGAAATCATAGATGTCATCAGAACATTGTCGACGCAGGCTGCAAAGGCGAAAGCGGATTCTTCTGGAGACCGTAAGTATTCAAAGTTTCAATATGTGAACATTGGCTGTGGCACTATTCCTCAAATGTCTTTTACTTTCAAGATGGAAATGTTTCTGGCATGGCACGATTTGCTCGAGGAAACATTCGCTTTAACTTTGCTGATATGCAAGAGAAGTACAAGAAGCACTGCCAACATATCTTTGATCTTCAGAATCAGTAAATATTATTTTTGGATGTTATTTTTCGGAATTTCAATCGGAGTTGGGAGCAAGGGTGAACCCCCGCTTTTCAGAACACTTGCGAATCCGGAAGCGCTATCGACGGACGAAGGAAGTTCTGGTGAAGACTCAGATAACGAAGAGCTGGCAACAAGGCTCGAGACTATGCTGCAAGCCAATAAAGGTAATCTGCGCCTTTTCCTGATTCAAGTTAGAAAAATTACTTTTTTCGCAGGCAAAAAGCATATCTCGATGTCGGAGCGGGCTCGAATGGAATTCGAAAATGAAGAAAAAGAGCGCCAGGACCTCAAACGTATGGTTCACGGTGACGCAACGAATAAAGCGGATAAGGACAAGAAAGAGGCTACAGCGGAAGAGAAGAAAAGTTGGTTCCTTTCAAATTATCTACACCTGTAGTTTCAGAGGTCCGGTAGATTTTTTTCTCAGAGTTTCGCCGATTTTTTATAGTGCTTTCTCATAATTTCGCTATTTTGGTAGATGGTTTTCCATATAGTCAGTTGTTGTGAGAGTTCGAGTTGACGAAAGGAAGTGCGTTTACAATCTACAATTCACGCATGGAACGGAGGGGGTCTTGTCTCGCATTTGCGGAATGGAATTGTGTGAAAATTAAACATTCTATGTATGTCCCATTTGGTAATTGCATTGCCTCTAACCACTGTTAAGGCGCCGTAGTACTCTGCGGTGCCGGCGGGTGGGCGTGGCTGCGTATCTCTGCGTGTCCTCCTATGTAACCCTGCCTCGTTGCCTGCGTCATCTCTGCACATCCCCGTCCACTCTCTCGCGCTGCCTGTGAACGCAGCCTCGCTCTGCCGCCGGTAAGTATGACCGCAGCCTTAGACTCCTTATTTCACTCGCTTTTAAACGTTCACCTTCGTCTGTCTGATTGACCCACGTCTTCGTCTCTATCCGTGAGAGCGAGCCAACTGCAGCACATTTGTGGACCGCATCCGTTACTCAAATCCGCAAGGAGCCTAGGCTCCTGTAAAATTTTCACGCTTTTATTGAAGATCAATTATGTGAAAAAGTTTTCGCTCTCGTATTTAGCCTGCCGCATCCATTAGAAAATATTTACGTGCTCAGATGTGTCGAAAATCGGCGAGGACCTTGCTGCATCAGCGTCTAAAATATCTGGCATCACAGCGAATCAGAAGTTGAAAATCTATCGCACTATGAAGAATCCAGACGGGACGGAATCGGTCAGTAATGGTTTTCAGTTCGCTGCTTCAGTTTTGGCAACGTTTTACCTGCTTGAGTGTGATTTTTTCCAGACGCGAGTAGAGGTGGTTACTCGGCCACAGCTCATCGAAGCCTACACTCGAATTCGCATGACAAAGGATGAAAATTTCATCGAAGTGTACGCTCAAATGGATGAGCAGTTCAAAGAGGTATCGATTGTGTTAGTATCGATGTGTATTCGACGTAGGCATTGCCTTTCAGGAAAGAAGGAAGCAGAAGCGTCGTCTACAAGATCAGTTACGGCGAATTCGAAGGAACGAGGAAAAAGGGAAATCTGGTCTTTTGCAACAGGTGCATTCTTGATACTTGCTGTGGAGAACGTTAGGATTCTCAACAAGTGTTTGTTGTATTGCAGCGAGTCATCGAGAAGAAACCGATCCCGATCAAGCCGAACTTGCAAAAGATGCGCTGCTCTGCTTGTCATGGCACTGGCCATATGAAGACGAATAAGAACTGTCCATTGTACGGCAAGGATCCTTTGAAGACTCCTGGAAAGGAAACAGCGGTGTGTTCGATATCCATTCGTTGTACTTTGCTGATTTTCTGAGTGATAATTTCGGTTAATTTAAAGGCACATTCCACACTCGCTGATGGGTGGAGTAACAGTTGACTCTCCAATGGTTGTCGGCGACTGGGAGGTGGTCTCTCCACGCCCTATTGCCTGCAGTGGGGCGTGGTCGATCCGCCTCCGGCGCCCGACATCCAATGGAGAGTCAACTGTTACCACCCATCAGCGAGTGCGGAATGTGCCTTTTAGCAATGTGCCGTGGAATGTAGGGAACAGTGGTAAAAAACGTTGCACTACTTGCTTCGTATGAAAAGTGAAACAGATATTTTGATCTGGCATATTAAATAGCCTTGTAACCGCGTATGGGTAATCATGAGATCTTTCTGATAACGTGTATCACTGTATAGTAACAACCCATCACTTGTATTTTATAGATCGTCTGTAGCGCTTACAGTGACAATGAATTTCCGTTGTTCTAACATAATTATTTAGTCCGGATCATCAGACGCTGATGATGAGCCCGCATCGCTCACTGGTGAACTGGTAGCGGTCGAAGGCACGAAGGTGAAAATCAGCCGGAAAGTCATCAACAGCCATGAGCAACCTGCTAGGAAGAGGAAGTTCAAGTGAGTTCGCACCGTAGACTTCACTATTTCAGATTTTTCAAAGAGCACAAACTTCTGAAACAGGTCCTCATTGCCGCGGCATTTGGCTGAAGAAGGAAGTGACCGAAAACGTGGCGAAGATTCGATATGCTCTTCGGATGCTGGTGAGGGCACATCACCGCCAATGTTGGTGAAGCAGGAACGTGAACAGGAATTCGATAGTGACTATGAGCAATCCATGACGCCAACGGGTTCGTTAAGAATCGTTTTCCACCTGATTTGGTTACTGGTCATTGGTGAAATGTGCACATTCATTTGTCTACAATTCTAGTCCTTGAGAAAAGAGTGCTTTTCAGCCATAACACCTCGTCCTCGACCTAATGCTGGTGCTGGGATCGCCTCAGCAAAAAGGCGTGCATCGACTTTGCCCGATGAGGATTACCTGCAAGGGCCTCACAAAAGTGTTCAGCGCATACGTGCAGATCCGAAGGTAAATTGGAAGTCCTTGGATTTTTCTCCAAACATGAAGGGCAATACTCAACGAAAGCCATTATTCGAAGGATGAAATCGAAGCTACAGTGTCGCTAGTTTGACGAAGTCCATATATATTTGCAGGTTACGATGGGTACCTTGCTCACGGAAATAGTTAACGAGCTGAAGACTATTCCTGGTTCAGAGCATTTGATGTTCGCCGTTAATGCTAAAAAGGTTTGCTTGGAAACTGATTGATTTATTGGTTCTTGCTGTAATTGTGAAGCATCCAACACTGCTATCGTTATCTCGTGGGCCAAATGAAACCGATTTGATGGCTCTTTTACGCGTAATGATGAATATCCTGTATTTTAGTACGCATCTGTAAACTGTCTTGTCCATTCTCGCAGTTAATTCTCCTACATCGGGAAAATTTTTTTTGTAACTGGCTTAACCAAGTATTGCTCACTTTCTAGGTCAAAGACTATTACGATATTATCAAGAACCCAATGGACCTGCAGAAGATCAAAAGTAAAATTGCTGATAACAAATACGAACTTCGACAAGAGTTTTTGCTGGTAGGTTGTTTGCTGCGTTTGCCGTGCTGATAGGTTGTTTGTCACATTTACCCTAGTAAATGGCTAATTTATATGGAGAAAATATGGTCGATTCTTCAATTTTAAGGACGTCAAAAGAATGCTTGACAATTCTCGCCTGTACAATGGCGATAATCATGTCATAACGGATGCTGCCAAAAAGGTTTGTACTCTTACCACCTTTTATCATGTTTGGGATATGTAGCGCATCGAAGGCAGAGTGGGAGCTTTTAAGGCTTCACAGTGTTTTTAATTAAACTCTTGATAATTTCACTCTCAAAGTCTACCATTTGTAATGTACAATGCTTCATTGTTTTCCGTTCTAGATGTTCGAGCTAGCTTCAAAACGACTGGTGGAGAAGGAGCAACAGTTGATGAAGTTGGAAAAAGCTATCAATCCATTGCTGGACGATAACGATAGAGTGAGTTATGATGCCTTTCTGCTAATTTTGTCCAATGAAAGAGAGGTTGTTTGAATGAATTGCTCGCTTATTGACCAGTGATTATGAGATTCAGGTTGGATTTGGTTTTGTACTTGAGAAGATTGTGCAAGCATGTAAGAATATCCCGAAGTCGGTGCCATTTCATACTCGTGTGGATGCAAAGAAGGTGAGTGAATTATCGATTGATTTCCATGGGTTTCAAATATCCTGGTTTTTTCGATTTGAAAGTTTGGAAATTTTAAGTGGTTTTCACAAGTGCACATGTCCTACGATTTTATGAAATGTTAACAGTTGAAAGCATGAAATAACCAGTAGAGGTTCAGGTTCCGTTCTACTACCAGAAAATCAGCAGGCCAATGGATTTGGGTACTATCGAAGCGAATGTCAAAGCGTACAGATATGTTACAGTGCAGGAATTTCGTGAGGATATTCATCAGGTCCGCTATTTTATAAATATATTTCTTTTCATCAACATGTGATTTTTGGGCACACCTCTTGGTGTATTAAATAAATAAATAAATAAGACGATTTTCGGAGTCGAGTGGTAGTTTTTCGAGGTGCCATTTGATAAATGACGTTATCCTTGTAATTTTTATAGATTTTGATCAATTCTGAGTTATACAATGGGCCTGCTGAAAAGTCCTCGTACACGGCAAAAGCCACAGAAATAGTTCAGCTTGCAGACAAGATGCTTGCTGATCACGCTGTTCAGGTATTGTGGAGATGATTCGAGAAACATTGCGCGCTGTGGTAGATTCCGTTGAAATTTTATAAACCGATTTGTTTTCAGTTATCGGAGCTTGAAGCCAATATCAACGGGTTTGATTTGAACATTGGCGAAGTTGAACCGGAAATAGAGGATGCGATGGCTAATGATGGTAGGTTGAATTCTGTACGACGTTTTTTTTTCAAACAAATTGTTCAAGTTTCCAATTTTTGGTGGAAGAGCGTCTGAGGTCCCATCCTTTTTGGTTTTAAAATTGACTGTTTCAGAAGAAATGTCAGACGTGGAAGAGGGCGGCGTTTTGGTCGATGATCTCGCACTAAGCGGTAATGAAATGGAAGACGAAGAAATGGGTGAGTTATTCAAAAGTTCTGGTTATGCTCTGCTGAGCGATACGATTACTTTATTTTCATATGACCCACCCAGTAAGGGGCGATGTTCTCACCCCGTTACGTGATGACGGGTTGTAGAATGTATGAACCCACATTGCACTTCGTAGAGAGTTGCTCTTTTGTAGACGAGTCTGCCTGGACAAGTGAACTGCTGCAGTCTCGTATGCACTCGTCCGGTCAACTCAATAACGATTTGGCTCTGTCGGATTCCGATGAAGAGGAGCGAATGGAGGCGATCAAACGCGCTGACACCTCTGATAATCTTTTGGACTCTTTTTAACTTCATTTGCCTGCTGTCGGATCTATCGTCCTTTTACCACTGCTCACTTTGGAACCTAAGTATAGGCGCCTTCCTGGCAATCTTCCAACTCCAACCAGACCGATGTAGCCTAGCATTACGTTGCTACCCTCGGCATCCTCTCTGCTTTGCCTCATATCTTTCATTTTCTACCTCCGCCTTATGCACTGCTCATATTAGGACCTCGTGTGGAGGCAAAAGCTTCAATATGTTTAATACGGTACCTCAGTTGTTTTCAAATTATTCCGTATTTTGCAGTTCTTTGGCAAATACATGTGCTCTTTATAGATCGGTTGTGTGTTTATGTAAGTTTTATGAAGATTGATTTCAAAAAATACATCCTGCCAACTTTAGTATAGTGTAATTAGGTAGCACGTTATGCCAGTTCATAGTACGATGAATAATGATAGGAGAGGCGATGAATTTTGGCCACGTTTCTTGCCTGCGATTGGTCGTCCCCACAGGAACCATTCATGTCGAGGGAGACGTGACCAAGATGCCGGCAAGATACTGCTCGTCGGTCGTTCGTAGTGATTTGCATAAGGATGTCGGTGGTTTTCTTCTGTGTCTACTAGTCGTACGCGTTGTGTATGTATTCTACTGTATCTCGTATTTATATCGCGTTCATATGTATTTTGAGTGGAAATCCACTTTTTTGATCTGATAAGAGTGATTGATAATCATCTCGACATTTGAGGGTTCAACTATGATGTTGTTATTGTTTTCTTTTCTTCTTAATTTTCCCTGCCTTGTTTTACCATATTTTTCGCGTAGTGTTTTAAAGA
Source organism: Trichostrongylus colubriformis (assembly GCA_963978905.1). Lineage (NCBI taxonomy): Eukaryota > Metazoa > Nematoda > Chromadorea > Rhabditida > Trichostrongylidae > Trichostrongylus > Trichostrongylus colubriformis. The sequence goes on from OZ022260.1 coordinate 42,665,276, forward strand.
GAATGAGAGAATATAAAGAATTGTTATATCGAGTTTTCCTAGGTTCATCAGCCACGTTTCATTCGCACCCAGTTTGGACTGACTGTCTGGGACACCATTTGCGCCTTGTTCGAAGTAGACTGCATGGGCGTGTGCACTTATGACGGAATTTCGCGCGGACGAGCGACTCGGCGGGTGCGAGTGCCAGTGGCAGGGCATGGCAGCCTTCAAGCGAGGCAGTGTGCAAGGGTGGAGGAGGCAGGGTGGCATGGGTACAGGAGGCAGTGTCACATGGGTGGAAGTGCAGAGATGGCGCAGTTACGCTCTGCCAGGTTCCCAAGGGCAATCGATTCGGCAAGTCGTACTGATGGCACCGCGAGTGCGACGCCGTCATAAGTGCATGCTCCCAGACTGCATTCATACTGCAGCGATCGCAGTACTGGCACTTACTGCAACCTACGGCTCCCGATCAACATGGCGATGGACTGAGTTAAAGCCAAAACGCGAGCATGCCAATGTAATGTTCGTTAGCTCGTGTTGCCTTGATCGCTTCTAGCATGCCAGCGAGGTCGTCAAGCTATGTTCACACTCGCCAACGCGATGGCAACGATGCCTAGTGTCAGGGGAATTCAAAAATACCAATCGCGGGGTCTATATTGCTGGTGCGTCGTGGTGATCGCGGTTTTTGCGCACCGACACCGACACCAGCGGTGTCGGTGCGCAATGTAAGCCACTAATCATTGCGTGGTGTGCCTTCAAAGGAAAAAAATTAGAATCTGAATGGGAGCGGCTTGCAAGGTCGATGATCAAATGAGCACCATGCTGTACTCCGTTAATATGAACTATAGGATTTTACGGGTGACGGTTGGGACACACGGTCAGTAGGGCCACTGGGTCACACGGTGACCATGCACATCCCTTAAACTCGTTCTCTATAACTGTCTTCCTTAGAGACAACAACGGGACAAACTTTCAAGGAGGATAGGATTTATATGAACAAATTGTCTAAGTAATTTATGTCACAGGGCAAACACCACAGGGTCGCACGCCTAGGCTTACAAAATCGACATGATGTTGGCAACATTGTTCCTCCTGAGCGCAAAAGTACAATGGAACGCGTCTAGCTGCTGCACCATTTTTACCGACAAATCCGTGAACATTGTTCGTGTGATGAACCTTTGTTAGGAAAACTTGACCCTCTGTGGTGTCAAATGGTTGTGTCAAATACAAATACATCGCACTTGGCCTTATGGATGGAACGCCGATTGTTTGCAAGGTGTTTTGAACATTTGATCTTTTGCTTTGAGACAAGACCTTGTCATGCCAGTGATTTATTTAACAGCCATAGAGTTGTTATGCGTTTATTGAGAACCACGTGAAAGTTATTCTGACAGTGCAATCCGGTAAAAAAAACTCGCTGACTTACAATGTTCGCCAATATCGGCATCGAATCGTGAAGCTGAAAGCTCGAGTAGATACTGATTTTGATATTTTTGATTTTAGAAAATAAAAAATCAACACGTTATACGTGTGAGTGCTGATAAGCTATGATAAATATACCGTTCAGAAGCTGAGTTAAGGTGAAAGGGGTGTCGGTAGTGTAATGGATTAGCACATATGCCCCGAAAGCATGAAGTGCGGGTTCGAGTCCGTCCGACACCGAAGCTTTTGCCAACAACTCAGCATCTTAGTAGTAATTGTCGAGAAGATTGCTGGCATATAGGATAAGCTGAACTAGCAACTCGATTTTTTTTGGAATCCACCTAATGAACGTCCGACAGTTTTGCTTTTCGACTTGATAGGTCGTTATGATAGATTTTTTTTTGGGTCTGTACTCTTAGGTGAGAACTTGGCATCGTGGCGTACGAGACAGGCGTTCCGTTGTTGTCAGAGAATGGGCGCTATGGTGCCAGCAGCCTCATATGGAATCCTTCCGAAAGGTGTGTGAATTTTTGGACATTTTTGGCTACCACCACATGATCGTGCGATTCAGAAGAAGGGCCGAAATAGTGAAGGAATTCTAAAAGCAAAAGGCCATTAGAAAAAATGGGGCCAAATATTGGAGTAAAAATGGTTTTCGAAAGGCTCCTCGAAAAAGGTACTACCCTGCGGCGGAGGTGGTGCAGTTGCACGTGGGTGTGTGTCATTAGGACTGAAAATTCGTGCGGTCGCGTTTCACGCGCGACGAACGGTGCGAGATAGAGGCGGTCAACGGAGCGATCACGCCTAGAATGAGGCGTAGAGCACCATTAGCTTCTCTTTTTCTTGAAGACTTATGCAGTAGGGCGCGCATAGCTCGCACCGTTGCGTCGCATGCCGAACGCCGCAGCGCGAATTTCCTGTCTAAATGGCACACATTCAGTGGCACGCAGCATTTATACCACTAGCATGGCTTTGGCCACTCCATGTGATCACCATTTCAATAATTTAGGAGACCTCGTAAACAAACAGCTTCAATAATGCAATCCAAAGTTTAGGGTTTTTAATGTTTTTTGGTGTTAATCAATCCCTTCCTGGGATGCGCCGCACATTCCAGTTTCATTCAGAATCGTAATGGCTGGTAAATGTGATGTGGCCCTTACAATGACCTGCGGTGGCCAGCCGATGTGCAATTCAGTATTTTTATCCTCCCAGACGAGTCTAGTACCACTTTGCCGACCCCGGAGGGATGGAAGGCTTGGTTAGCCTAGGTGGGCTTGATGTGGGATTTGATCCCGCACCATGGGAGTGGTGTGTGCGCCACCTGTCGCTACACTACCTCCGCCAGTAATCCTATATAAATAGCAGTAATTAGAAAGAAAGCTACACAAACCACGGGGAATCAACTAAAGAAGGCGGCAATGCTGAAAATTCCCATGTTCGGCGTCAAATCACGTAATTCTGGACTGATGTTCGCCTTTATTTTAACATGATCCCTTGTCGTTCGATGATGATTTGAGACTAAAATACAAGCATGATGGAGATACACTGATAAACTGATAGGGAGCCGACGAGGAAGTGATAAGAGACCGTGAGAGAACATTCTGGTAGGGAGATGCCCGAGACACGACCGGTTTCGTCGTCTCCGCCCTTGGCGGTTGACGTCTGCTGCGGTGGTGGTGGTGGTGGGATGACCCCCACTTTTGTCAACTTTCCCTCTGTTGTTACCACGCCGCTATATTTTTCATTTTCATTTTTTCTTAATTAACAGATCACCGATCTTATCACCAAATCCAGACAATTTTCGCTAATTTTCTTAGTTCATAGATATTCTAGGAACTCGTTACTCTTTCTCAGGGATAGAGCCGTTATTTCCCTTCAAGTTGCTTTACTTCTGTCTATCGATCCAGACAAGACGATCAGATCCCAGGAAGAACTGCATGCCTACAAGTGACGATTATTGGCGTGAAATCGGCGATATATCACGGTGATTATCGAAGATTCGTCACGCCGCCGAACGGATAACGAAAAGCGCCATTAACTCGTATTCTTCGAAGACCAAAAAAAGGCCAAACTGACACGGGTTCAGAGGAAATTGTGCGTTAAACGTAGAATTTTATTATATGTTCTGTTCCTTATTTAAAACCCTCGACTACACTTTCCCATCTGATCGCTATGCACACCTTGTAGTTATGATGCATTAAGCAAGTTGGTGATGCGTGCGTATGCGAAGCGGCGTTTCTGGTGAGATGAAATCTACCGAATAAGCTCGCAAAAGTCTCAGTTTTCGTTTATTCTCTGATTTGTTCTGTCTCATTTCAATTCACGACCAATTGCTTCTACCGCATCAGCATTTATGCCAAGTTGGTCGCAACGCGACCGCACGCATGTGTGGCCTATGAGTTGTGTTGCCACTATTTCGAATTTCTTGAAGTTTTTCTTTGTGGTAATCTGCTTTCGGTAGTTCGGTAGCGTTCATGTTCTTGTTTAAGTTTCATGAGCGTGAGCAGTTAGGCCACAAGTCTACCTTGCGGCGGAAAGGTCATTTGTCGAAATGCTGAAGTTAGCTGATCTATGCACTATTATATCAATCGTGATTGATTAGAAGTTGTCTATAGAGCTGTTCTATCAATAGAGCCGGGTGATGGGTAGTGAAGGAAATTCGCCAGATGCGCTGCCACTGTGGGAGTTTTGGGTCATCGGGAAACTGCAAGGAAATCTAGCAAGGCTATAATATCTGATTAACAGTACATAGCTTCCCATAAACGATGTTCACTTAAACTTAATTCTCAAAAGATTGAAGGGTACCTGTGTAGGAATCTGAGCAGTGGATTGGCACGATTCAGTCGTCACACATCACTTGGCGGTCAAGTGATGTCATTCGGTGACAGCTATTGATGGGAGCCGCTGGAACCGGATGTACCACACCGCAATTACATCATTTTTCCATGAATTACAGGTAAATTGTTGTTGACCCGTAATGTGAAGGACCCAGAAACAAACTTTTGATCACCTGAGCGGCGTATTCCCGTGACAGTGGACCTTTGAAAGGATAGCACTGCACACTGGCAGAATGCGGCATTTTTGTATGCATTAGTCCAGCTTTTACAAAAAAAAATGGAAATGAAGAGAGTTTTTCGAAATTTTATTTACTTCGAACTTACTTATTTACTTATATATTTATGGTCAGTATTTCAGTTATTGACTATGCTCAGAACGTTTTTGTGATTGCCTTCTACATTGAAGTTCTTTGAGTAGATGAGACACCACTTGGTTGCCTAACCAATTGCTTTTACAATGCTGCATCGGTGTTGAGTGCATGGCGTAATGCATCTCCACACTCCTGTCTGAGCCCATTAAGCAGGTCATCCTGCTAGGTTCGCCCATGTGGTACTGGATTGATAAGAACCGTAGCTGAAGCATCAGTTGTCCCCATCAAGGCATTGCCATACTGCATCAATATTCCAAATGCCTTTGTATTTTTCAACGGAAGCTGAATGCATGGCGCATACTGGATTGTTGACTTATTGAAAGCGAACATTTCTATATTTCCCTCAAAGGTTAAACAAGTTGAGGCTCTTATTAGGGGTAAGCAAATGCTTTTTTCAAATTACAAATGAAAGTTTTCCCTTTCGTCATTTCCACGTGGATTTCGGTCGAAATTTCATAGACCGTTTTACTTTTGGTGATTAGTCAGTTGAAGTAGGAAAAGACGCTGATGATGGTGGGTTGATTATCAGCGTGGCCGTTGACATTGCGGTAAACACCTGGACAACCAGTTTTGCGACAGCTATCAATAACTTGGCCATCCATAACAAAACACCGTAGAAATGAGACGGGATCAATGCCTCCACTTGAAAAGTTTGAATTTCCGACGGCAAAAGGATATCAAAGTTATTCTGAAAAAGAAGTACAAAAATTGCAGCAGGATTGAAGTCTATAAAATAGGTCGCATAGTCAATGGATTTAGGCTGCGCATTCTGCATTCCGGTCCTGTTTGTTTGTTTATTTATTTGCACTCTGTGCGCTAGATAGTGAGGAAAATTGACCACGAGCCTTCCACTCATTTCCACCTTCCAAAAAATGAATAAAGTTTTCTTTTTTTTTATGCTAATGCGAGGTTGTAGTGGAATTTTGATTGGTCGAACTCGACCTTATCGTCTTCCTCAAATGCGTGAAGGTAGCTCGAAGCCTTTGGAACTTTGGAGAATTTTTGAAGAAAGAAGTAGTTTGATGAGTTGACCATCTTGTATATTTGCAATCATGCAGGTGTTCGCTCATGTATAAGGTTTGCTCGAAGATTTATTTGTCATGGATTCATCTTTCTATACTTTACTGGTAGGTGATATCAATGTTGGGACCCTGTTCACCCATGGAGGGATCCGATATACACGGATCTCACGCATAATGGTAGCGCCTCTTTCCTTTGCCTAACCATGAACTACAATCAACTCACTAGATAAATAAATGAAATTGTATAACCAGGTTCAGAAGAACCATCCCCTCTGTTGTCGAAAAGTGAGGTGGGTTGCCAGGTAGGGTCAGGCCTCGCTCGAAGATTCCTCGGGGATTGGGGGGGGGGGGTGGTATTTTGAGTAGGAGGGTGGGAGGTGGCAGTTTTCGATAGAGGGGGAGGGCTGTATTTTGGGTTGGAAGGTTGTATTAAGAGTTGAAGAAGAGGTCGTAATTTCCGATAATTATTCTCATCGCCTGGCTTGACCCTGTTACTAGGAAGAGAATAGGAGAAACGCTTTCTTGATACAGTTTTTCCACAATTATTCTAATATTGGGATTACGATGACGTGAGTGGAAAAACCTGACTGTTATTCACCGATGATGGAGATTATGGTCAGATTAGTGGGTTCGAATATCTGTAAACGATGCTGGGTCGATGGGTACTTTTTCTTCTGTTGCACCCAATTTTTACTCGACTCTAGTCTCAGCCTCACCGATGGCTGTAGAGCTTTTCAGTCATTTCTCACAACTTTGTCTCAAACAACGCCTCAGCGGTTTCCAGCTGGGTTTTCTTGTATTTCTCTAATTTTGAGCTCCAATGTTTCTTTTTTCCGAAATTTTTCATTAGTGCATTTTATGGATCTTACTCTGTTCTTAATCAAACTTACATTTGAACTTTCTGGTCTGAATTTTTTTCTTTTTCCTACTTCCATCGTTCACCCCCGACCCTACGTACCTAATAAAAATGTGCGGCAATCCTCGTTTTTGTTAGATGTGGTTAGAATCTGTATTTGAAAGGGTATGTATGGACCAAGTGACAAATGGCGATCTTTCAAGCATAATTTTGCACATTTGAATTCCATTTTAGGCTGTTTCGGTGTCTGGATTTGACGCGTTCTAGTGTTTCCAAACTTCTTTTCATATAATGATTTTTCAAGTTTCTGTAAAATGCCTCTTCACCTGACTGCAGAAATAGGTATGAACGATTTGTGAGGGCAATTCCTTCTTAATTTTATTGTCATGGCACTTCGCTCGAAATTTTTTTATCGGATTGCTACTTTCTTCTTTGCTAACCAGGTGAGATCATTTCATGTTCGCTAAACACACCACATGACTGCCGCCTCTTTACTCCTATAGCTCTCGCGGCCTCGCCTCCCCGGACGCACCACTTCGTCGGAATACAGCCTTACAGCCCTGTAGCCTTATAGCGATGCTGAGTTCCTCCTGGGTGCCTAAGAAGTCTGATCGGTCTGAAGAGGAGTTCTGGTATGGTAAATTCAATACCTGCTGACTAAAACAGCGTTAAATGTAACATGGACGTTGCGTGACTCTGTGGAAGTACAGCATCATACTTGTACGACCTGTAGGATCAGAGTCCAGACCAGCTAATTCGTTTCTACATGGAGTAAGTGTGGGTTGGGGATCGCAATGTAAGGCTACAGGGCTGTAGGACTGTGTTCCGACGAAGTGTGCCGTCCAGGGAGGCGGGGCCGTAAGAGCTAAAGGAGCAAAGAGGCGACAATCACGTGATCAGGGACACAGAGTGAAAAGCAAGTCAACACTGGGCCCGAAAATTGAATTGCGCTCTGCCCGCTGGCGTGTGTTCAAATTTCGCCCGGCGGGAATTCAAGCAAGCTGCTCTTCTTCTATTTTTCGATTTCTGTTTTGGAACAAAGAAAATTTCTCGATTATCTTCGTGATTCTGTTCATGCACGGTATATAGTAGAACCAGTTGGGCTGGCGCACACTACTGCGCTCGTTACACAGGGAAGTATGCAAAATGGGCTTGATCGATATCGATTGATCACTATCATCATTCAAACGGCCACTCGACTGCGTTCATATGTTGCTCGACGGGAATTCAAACGAATAACTCTCTTTTCAGCATTTCGATTTCGCTCTGGAACAAAAGAAATTTCTCGTTCTTCCCTCGGGTCTCTCCATGTACGGTATCTATTAGAGTGATTTTTGAGGAGATTAGAAGCATGGAATTTCTATGGAAGATTCTCCTAATAACACATCATCTTTCAAGATCACCCATCGAAGGGCAATTACAATTAAAGTGACTCAGTTAATTGATTATAACTACAGTTAAACAATTGATTTTGTCTGAAATGTACATATTTTTGATGGATGAGTAATAGGTGGTCAACAGGACGAATCATGGAACTAACAAACCCTTCGAGAACGATTCTTATGATATGATTGATGGGAATCTCTGTTTAGAAGTCATAACGTCACAACTCACTGCGAATGAACATCGAATGCATAAATGGAATCATCGTGTTGACAGATTGGGCACTTTTTGGGGATGGCTAATGTAAGAGTCAATCAAGTCAAATCTGTTGTATTAAAAATTCGACTGCTAATTCTAGTGCGCCACCCACTCTGCAACCATATGGACTTTGGTTTTATAATGAATTTCTAGTCGCCAGGCAATAAGTTCAGTTCAAATCATTTTCTTTCCAATTTTTCAATAAAGTGCTTAAGCATTTGAGGGTTGTGGTTGACTTGAGCAGGCTTCGGTTCACTGATCAGCCACGTATCGCCGTGCCCTTTGACGCAGGCCCAGTCTGCAGCCACATCCTCCGCGTTCATACTTTGCGGAGGGAGGATGTGGCTGCGTGTCCTTGCGTCTCTGCTTGTGCCAACCTGTCTCGCTGCCTGTGTTGTCTTCTGCACCCGCCTTGTACAACTCTGCCTCGCTGTCTGTCAACGCAGCCATCCCCTGCCGGTGCTAAGTATGAATGCGGGCTTAGAGTGAGTCAGATTTTTTGCTCTCAAAATACTGGCCACCTGCCCTCACAAAACACCCTTTCGTTTTGGTACGTAATCGGATATATTTTGGTCTTCATACGACGTTTGAACACTGCTCTTTGAACGTCTTTGTACTATGTACGTCATGTAATCCTCAGTTCGCGTGTATCTGCACCGAGTTCATGATGACAACGAAAATAACAGGATTTTCAGCTCAAATATGTGCAACAACGTTTAGTTCAATAAAGTGTGAACATGAGCTTTCACAAGGGGCCAAGATAACAGCTTCATGAATGTATACAGGGTGCTTCAAATCATAGCGAATGCAGATGTACGGACACTTTGGTCCCTGAATTGAGCTATACTTCTCTTTTGGACCTTTTTTGTTTTGTTTCCTTTGTGCTCTAAGCTCCTTTTACTCGTCCCTGATAATCACGACGAGGAACAATCAGGAACAATTCTTCAGGTGGTTAAGCATTTCTGCCTTCAGTTTACAATGCTGATTTCCACAATGTTACATTTTTTGGCATGCAACCTTACCAGCATGGGAAAACACATCTGAGCACCACTATCCATTAAAGACACCGGAAGGGAACAATCTTGGCTTATGGTATGGGGATACGGTGGCTTGTAGTTGCCACAGTGCACACACGACACCTTGCTAAGACGTCCAAAGTGAATTCAGTAGGCTTCAATTGACCCACTTTTTCTTACGCTTTCGCTTATTCTTCATTTGGTTGTGTTGTTTCATTTATTTTATGTCATCATCAATGAATGAAATACACTCTACGAGGCAACGAAGGGCATCTCTACAGCGGACAACTCAGAAAGTCAGTGTGATGATGCGAAAGTGATGCAAATAAACGCAGCGCCGCGCATTCGAATCCGGGGTTTTACACCGATAATCGTTTTCAGCTTTCAATGTGCATTACAAAATGATCATTTCTTTGCGTCTTCAGCTTTCTTTGGACCCCTTCCGGTTCGCTTGATGACAGCGGAAGGTGGCAATATAGGCGTATGGAAAACCAAACGTAACGCTTGCAGTTCGTTAGGTTGCAGACACTGCATACACGACACCTTGCTAAGGAGTCAAGTGTGAATTCAACGGATTTTTTCTTACGACGAATACCTTTTTTCCTTACTACCCTTACTCTTATTCTCCCATCCATTGTTTCACTTAATTGCTGCTGCTTGTTGTTTTACTCATTTCATACCACATGAGTGAATGAAATACACTCTACGAGGCAACAAATGACATCTTCTACAGCGAGCAGCTCGGAAAGGTGATGTTGCAGTTTGAAGGGTTGCGCGGAAGATGCGAATACAGACCACAACGTCGCGCTTTTCAGTAGGGTTCCTCCACCGATCATCGTTTATAACTTCGAATCCTTCCAGTTCCTTTAATCTATTCGTTGGAAAGGGTGGAGTCATGCATTTTCTCACTAAATTTGTTGAAAGATCCACACCACAACGAAACGCCGTACTTTCATTACACTGCACGGTATGCTCAACAGCTTCTTTACACATCCAGTTACAGTCCCTATTATCAAAAGAAAATAGAGCGTGGCAAGCACGCCACCACGAAAGCGTCGTCACTTCTCAACCAACATCAGTGCTTTTTTCCTTGTGTCTTGTACTTGTAATGTTTATTTTCCATGTTTTTATATATAATACTATGTAATCATGTGTATTAAACTATGAAATGTTTTATTCATGTATGACTATGGGCGGAAGTGATGTAGTGGCAGATGGCAGGCACTCCCATTCTTATGGTGCAGGGTTCAAATCCCGCATCAGCACCCGTTTAGGTCAACAAAACCTTTCGTCACTTTGGGTAGATGAACTGGCGATGTATTCATATGGAAGGATAGGCACTGATTTGTACATCAGCTGACCCCCGCAACTCATTGCAAAGCAATCGTATTCATCCACCATCACGATTCTGATTGGAACTAGAATGCGCGGCGTATTCCAACAAAGGATAGATTGAATTCAAAAATTTATTCTCAAATCCTGTATACGACCACATCTGGAATATACAATATTTTTTGCAATTTTTCTTTCAACTTGCTTCGCTTTCATCTTTTTTCGAAGACAGTTCTACTTGTTGCTACTTATATGATTTATTGAATTTTTCACTGAAAAAATAGCACCGACGTGTTTCAAGGGCTTCCTATCTTTGATCGCCCATTCGAGTTCATGGACATTTTTGTCGAGTTGGGGGAATGCAACTGTTCGCCGAGTTTAACTGGCGTTAAACCCTGAGGAAGACGTGCTTCGATGAAGCGAGAGAGAGCGGTGCTGCGCTTCTCTTCGCCCTCCCACTTCACCATGTTCCATCGTTTCGTTATGTGTGTGTGCAACCTGTTTCACCAACTTGTTCGAATGACAACCACGCCATCACCACAGCTCTGCCGTACCCTCGTGCCCCACCCACGTATCACTCACGTCATTCCCACATATTCAGCGGCGCCGAAAACAGTTGTCAGAAGAGGCGCAGCGTTAAATCAAACAAAGTACATAAGCGCTGTTGTTGCTAAGTGGTTACCATACTGGGTAAGTGATTACCATTGGGTGAGCGTTATTGTCGATGAATGCAACGACCTTTTCCTCTTCGAACCAGTGATCACTGTGAGTTTCCTGGGAGGCTGGTGGCCGTAGCTATAGTTCCTCCCTAGGGTGTGCCATGAACTCGCTTACTTTATATATTTGATAGGGACAGATTTTGAAGGCGCATCTCGCGATAGTCACATTAGTCGACTTGGGTGTAGTGACAAGTAGCGCGGACTTCCACTCTCATGGTGCAGGGATCAAATCCGCATCCATTGCCTCCCATTCAAGTCTTCCTCCACGCGAAGAGTTGAAACCATGCACATTGTTGAGGGTAAAAGCGCTAACTTGCTCATCAGATGGAACGCAATTCATTGTATAGGTCAAATTGTACATCTGTCACTGCGGTTCTGAAGGAACTGGAATGCGCGGCGCATCCCACGGAAGGGATTGATCATCGCAAAAACATGAAACGTTTTTGTCATCCCCGTAAAAAGGATAAATGATCGGTAAGTTTTTTATACCGCTACTTATGGGTAGGAGGGGTGTTGTGGGACTTTTTGTACTACTACAAGGGTAAGCTAGTGCTCTCATAGACAGAGCTCGTAAATTTTATTTATGAGTTTACGCCTTCCCAAAACGCCTTCGAAGGTTTCTAAGTGCAGCTTCGAGGAGATTTTCAGCATTCGCTCAAACATGAAGCCTACACTTTTTCGACCAGCTGGAACCACGTTCCCTTGACGGATGGGGTGGGCTGGTGCATCGCCAGGGTAAACAGTGGTGCAGCTTATAATAGCAAATGTTTGACGAGTGAAATAGTCTTCTTATTGTCGAGCCACGTCAACAAAATGACGAACACCATTGACAAGTCGCGGCACCAGCCTATATGCCGGCTGGAGATCAGTGGGCAGTTTATCTGTGTCATGACGGTATCGATGGATGACTTCTGTAGACTTTCCTAGCCAACCCCGACCCCCATGTCGGTTTGTCGGTTTACAACACACCATCAACCACATCGTCTAAGACGCTGTTTAATGCAGGTAGTGATCGTTCCGTGTGTGTGTGTGGCTATGACAGTTTCCATCAATCGGTCTCGATTCGATTCGTTTTGTTCCGATCCCTATGATTCATTGATCGCCTACGGTTAGGCTTTCTAGCTGCAAGGCGCTTAGCAGGGACCGAAGGAAGTCGTGCGAACCATGTACCTTCCAACTTCCTGCCTACTCGAGACCGTTGCACCCCGACGAATCTTTTTTTATTAATGTGATTTTCATTACATTCTATTCCAAGAATCGCTAGTTATTAGTGGTAATGGAAAATTCTAATCTGTCTCAGGAATTTCCAGGAAAAAAGTCTCAGGAAAAAAATTTTGTGATGGGATGAGGCTGTAGTTTCTGAATAGGGTATTAAGACGATCCTCTTCCTATTCATATTTCAGATTCCATTTCGTTTGAAGAGCACCCCCTCCCCCTCGCTCCCTCAGTTAATTCGTTTGTAAAAAAGATTAAAACATCTCTTGTACATGAGTCTTGATGCCCAATCACAATTTTTTCATTTCCCCTTTCATCTCTTCCTCCTTCCCCCCGTTTCTCCTCCCCTTGCCCTTCACCTTCATAGTGGCTCAACGTTCCAGCCATGTACCTAAGCCATACGGGAACATGTACTTTTCCTAATCATTCTGACTGTTAAATAGTCATGTGGAAATCGCAATCGTTTACGTACTCTAGTTCCAATTGTAAATTAGCTACCATCCTATGTATCTGAACGGTATCGCAGTGTGACAATAGGTTAAATGATTAAATAAGTACATACAAAGGTGCCAATATAGATTTTCGGTGGAGATATGTACGCATGGCGCATCCCACAAACAGATTAATTACCACCCAATCTTAGGAGCATCACTTATCACGGGTTTTTCTCAGAGAAAAATTTCGTTGCAGATTTTGTCTATTACCAGCATTTTGAGAGGTGTTTGTTTATTGACTTATACTGAGCTCACAACTACCGTAATCATTGGTTTATCATGTTGTTTATATTGATTTTTGATATAAGTTGGCTGGTTCAACTTTTTGCACATCATCTCAATGCACTGCGCACTGCGCCATTATGCGCCGTCCCGTCGTCTTGATGAAAAAGGTCAGAGATACCCGTTGTACTGTACCCTTCAAAAACGCTGTGATCTGTATTAGAACCAGTCCAAGAATAAACGTTTCTCTCCTTCGTCATCATTGATCAGCACCGATTCTTGGATGATGTTCTACGTATGAATGGCGATTTTTTTGGAACTCGCGCGATCGTCACATTCCCTCCTTCGTGCTTGTCGATTGACTGTTCGGTCGTTTTCATATCGAATTTTAGAAATTCAGTGGAATATTTAAGGAATGAAAAGGTGGAATCATTCGATTCGTAGATAATGCGTGGGTTCTTTTACTGCTGAGCACAGTACATAATTTCCGATAGTCACTTTTTACGCCCATTTTCACTAACCCCGCCCATTTCTTCTCTTGCCGCTTGTCTTTGGAGCTTTCCTCTGATAAAGTATTTGTTAGGTATTGTTTAATCGTTATTTCTGTATGACCCAATCTTTCACGTCAATCGGAAATTATTTTGTAAAACTCGAGCTAATCAGCATTCATCTAATATTGTTGGTGAGCTGTTCTGGAGAGAAGTCTGTATTTTCCCAGTTTCCTTGTAAATTTTCGTCTTTCATGATAAACGGGAATTTCACGTTTCATCTTCCCCATTGCTATTGTTTATAGGCGACCATTATTGTGTACATAAATCGTTTTCCATTTTTTATACCGCAATTTCCAGCGTGTTTGTCGTCCACCCACTACTTCTAAATCGCCGAGCTCCGAACTGCTGAAAGCGTTGCCGTCCGTCAGGGGCGTTTCGTCCACTGGTAATGACATTGAGTGAGTGAATTCTGCCGTGATCTATTTACTTCTGGAATTCTTATTATTTTACATGTTTTTTAACAGTAATGTAACAGCAATATCATAAGTATGTATTTATATTTTCAGAGCCCAGGGTATCCCGGGCGATAAAGGTCATAGCTCAATTGAATTACGTAACGATTGGGTCGTTATATAGTACTGGTTTGCTTTTGCATTTAACGATGAGCGGGCGTCATTAGGTCGATCGGCATTGCTGTTTTCTGTCAAGTTTACTCAACCACTTCCCATTACCTTAAGAAGGAAACAACACTGCTTATCTCTGCAGCACTTTTCTAAAGAAATTTCTTTTGGACATCTCTCGGGCGACCGATGACGCTTTAGTACCAAGATGACTGCTTGGAACGACGTCGCGGTGCAGTCCTTCACTCGTGAGCGGCACCAGTAGCGTGGCGATTCTGAGCAGTATTTCTTCTGGTGCTGCTGCCGACAGATCGGACACGGCGATGGAGGTGACAGGTGTTTGGTTGGAGGGGGTAGGCCGCGCTCCTTCCTTTTTTGATTAGCGCACGCTACCGGCGAGGGGACGCATTCGACGATTTTGGAGTCACCCTTGCCTTACTTCCGGGCCGGTTCTCCTAGGCTAAATCGCCCACGGTGGTCTTCTCGTCTTCGTCTAGCTTACGAAGAAAACTCACGCGGTAGTCGGCCAATTCCGTGGCTTGGAGCGCCAACATCATGGCAAGGCATTACAGGGTCTCTTGCTTGATGTTCTTGAAGTTGACTCCCAACGCTCGAGCTTTGAACAATTTGACGAGGCTGTCTATGTCTCAGTTGGGCAAAAAGTTAATCCGAAAGCACTCCAATCGGCGGCTCTTTTTGGTGCCAAAAAGCGTCTTCAGAACTTCGAGCGTATCCATCCATTTCAGCTCGACAGGCTCCCCGGGTAGAACGTAGCGGGAAAAGCGAGAATGGCACGCGGCATATAGAGCGGAAGCGGAGAAACTGGGCTCGTGTTTCTCCTCCATTCCCTCACAGTCGATTTCAAAGATGTCCTTGTGTTGGTTGTACTATAGGTTGAGGCTGTGGTCTTGATCCGGGCCGTAAGAGAACTTTTCAGTCCTCACCGAAATTCGGTCGAAGACAGACTCCTGTGGTGCGGATGCAGTGGTCGACATCTTCTTCAGCAGATCGACGAGCAGTTTTTGCTGGTCGGCTACCATCCCCAGCAGATCCTAGATTGGGTGGTCTTGTCCTGTCGTAGCGGTGGTGGCGGCGTGGCCCTTGAAGTCGTTGTTTTTGTTTCCTTGTACATTGCGGAAGTAGGTTTATCAGAAGGCATTGGAGTAGAATGGTACATGGACAAAACGGTTTATGTGCTCTTCAGGCCCGATGAAAGCCTGGTGAAATACACAGTCGAAATACTGGGTGGCTGGATCAAATTCCTACGCAATAATCGGATGAATCAATGGGTTTCTAGACATAATAGCAACAAATATTATCGTACGTTCTGCTATCCGAACAAGAAGCTCACAGTAGATTTCTACGAAATAAATTCTGTACCATTTCATCTTGAAGTTTGAAGGATATCCTGGAATGTTTCTGAAAAACTCTTTTTTGATTGCAGATGGGAATTGCAAAGCCGATTGTCGACTGAAGCATTGCGCAGGTGCGTATTTTTCGAATGCTCTATAGCATATTGTAAAATAGTGCTCAATTTCTGAGACACAAACTCATCAGAACTCTTCCCTAAAGATGACTCAGGAGTGTGGAGTCGATGGAGACGACGTGCCAAGGTGAGCCCTGAGAAGAGGGATATCTCGGAGGCCAGAAATGTGAGTCTCTTTCTTATTTCTTTACTTGTTTATTTACTGTGACTTATGTGCGCTTTTAAATCGCTTACAAGATCATCACAATTACGTGAGCGTACCGCGAACCACAGTGGAACAAGGGTGAAATTGAAAAGTGTGGCTAGCTTTCGAGGTATAGAAAAAGGCAACCACATCACCAGTTATTGGGTAGGTAAGCTGATTCAAAAGCAGCGGGAGTTGTAAGGAGACAGTGAGAGGAGAGAATACATGCTCTCTGGAAACGCCATGGGTCAATTCAAATCGGGGAGGTGACGCAACTTTGCGTCAAATTTTCACCCACGTCAAAGCTTCTTTCCCTCCCAAGGCTTAGGCTAAAGCAGATGAGACCTATGCTTTGAGAGATGCTCTTTCATGTGGAAGGAGGGGATATCAATTTTAGCCTAAGCCTAGGAAGGGAAAGGAGCTTCGACCTTGACGCAAAGTTGCGTCTCCCCCCCCCCCGACTTGAAATGACCCAACTTTTCACTTCTGAAGAGGTGATGTGTATCGAAACACCCTTTGAAAAAGCGCGTCTTGGGTTTCTGCCACGATCCCACAACACGGCGTGTCGTTCCGCATTTCATCAGCCGGGAGGAAATGCCGGCAATGGCGGGACAACATTCGCGGCCGGTTGATTTAGTCTCTCCGACCCTCTGCCGTATATCCTCGGCTTGTGACGCAGAGGGACGCGAGAAGGAAACGGGATTTTCGGGCTACTAGATCTCGCTTTTTTTCGCCGTTTTATTTCGTTCCTTTTATACTGTTACGCTGCTGAACACTGCTGCTTCATATTCCTCAGTATGCCAAATTTACCCCTACCGGGGTCTTCAAGAGTTACGAGCTTTCAATAAGCTTGTGAACGTTACTCCAAGGCAGACTGGGAATCAGGAATTGAATTTTCGGATGCCAGGTATTCCCAGAGGATCAACATGATGACAGACAGTCCAGTTTCGGACCCTCTACATAAGACTTCTCTTTCTGCTCTATCACATAACAGATAATTTTGAGGCGTGTGGAAAAGTAGTCTAAATCATACCCTGTGCTTGTCTCCCTAGCCTATCGGTTCCTTCAGACCAACATACCAAATGCAAATAGCGAAATTAGAAATTACAAAACAGCCAAGAGAACTAGCATGTAAGGAAATTGAGAAAGAAATCTATCAAACACCTCTCAACCAATCGAGCAGAAATGAGAAGTTGCAAATCAAATCGCAGAATTGGAAATAAAACCTCTCTCTTGAAGAAATTTAGGGATTTCTGAATGCCGGGATAATGCGGTTATTAAAAAAAATCCCTTAAAAGAAGTCACTTATATAAAAAATAGGGGCATTAGAAGCCTACAGTCCATTTAACAACGCTAGATAGTGCGTTACCTAAGTGGCAAGAGTGAGAGTGTGTGGCGAGGTGAGAGGCTTGCCACTGCCACAAGTCCGTAGGCCACGCCCTACCAAGCGCTTCGAAATGGATTGTATTTATGGCGGAATCCCCGTCGAAAAGTGCACTACCTAGCTGTAGTGATGGCGTAACGGTTGACAGCTGACACCTTTGAATGGCAGACCCCGCCTCCAGGCAACGTGATTTCTGGTTGACGACGATGAGAGCGGCCAAGGATATGCGGCAGGATGGAGGGGTATTGCGGCGCGCTCTCGCAGTTTTAGCTTGAAGCTCACTCTAGAAAATAAATGCTGTAATATTTTCAAACATTCCCTTGTTTCACACGGCAACATGCCAATGGAAGCCTTGTTCAACTACCCCCTCTTGACGGGAAAGTCGTCCGCGTCGGGAATCAACGGTGGGGAGAGCATCCCATTTCTTAGGTAATTGGCCATTTCCTTCCGCTTTTTCTTCATCATCGTATTACTAAGCAACTCGACTTTCATATTCACTTCATTTTTCACTGTTCTTCCGAATGTACCCTATCCCTGCCTCTAAATTATTGAAAATGCTAACCTAAGAGCTTTCACGATCTCAGCCAGCGACGACGGGAACCGCCTCAACCTTCGAATAAGGGAGATTGAACACCTTAATCTGCTGCGTTTTTCCGCTAAATTAAAGCAGAGAGAACTTTCGAGTTCGCTTCCTGAAAGGCCTAGCTCTCCAGTATTTGCTGGGCTCAAGATTTGCACCCAAGCTTTGACAGGAAGTCTGCATTCATGATTTTCCAGGCTGTAGGAGTATCATTTGTGGAGCATCATTTGACAATCGAGCAGTTGAAAGATCTCTATCCGGATTCATACATCCATCACGAATTCCCCGAACGTAGCGATGGCTTGCCTAGTGAAGAAGCCAGGTAAACACCTCTTCCTGCCTTAAATTTCATTTCAATTTCGTATGAATTCTGCCGGTTGAAAATTCGAGTCAATACTGCCCTCTCATCGACTTTCAATGAGATTAATGGCAACTCAGTGAAATCATTAGTCGAAATTTTTTGTTTTAGGAAGCGTTTGCGAGATGGTGGTGGAAATGTACTGCCTCCACCCAAGGAGGAAAACCTCTTTCGGGTTTTCATCAAGCAGTTCCATTTCAAATTCTGGCTACTATTAACGGGTGCGTTATAATTTGACAGAAGTGTAATAATTGCAGAGGAAGCTTTGAAGATCCCAGTAGCCCACCACCTAAAAAGCAGTTTCCAAGATATTAATTGAAGGCCGGCTGCTGAAAAAAGATAAAATCGAAGAAAAGTCGAATAAAATCTCCAAATATTCCAAAAATAACGTCTGTCCAGCCCTGATAACTGTATGGGATCACCCTTCAGAAGTAAGCGTTTGGACGAGTTTTGCAAAACTGGATTCTTGCCAGTTCTCATGTTTTTTCGGTGCGACGGTTTTCAAATCGTTTTGAATAGGTATCATTGCACAGTGAAAGAAGTGGCTGCGTGTCTTTACGTATCCATCTGTGCCACCCTGTCTCGCTGCCTGTGAACGCAGCCGCGACCTCCCTGCGCAAAGTATGAACGTGGCCTTACTTAAGTGTTATCGCAGTTAGGGTGGGTGAGGCATCTTATAAAAGGATGCATTCAGGTTTCCGAAAGATCTTTGAGGGGCCAATCTGTACACTCGAGCCTACAGTTTTGCCCAAGCTCTAGAACATGAATGGAAGACTTTGTTTCCTCTTCTAAACTTAGGTGGAAATAGCATCAATTATGGGATGCCCCACCTCATTACGATAGCATTCTTAGGGCCGCGTTCATACTTTTCGGGCCGGCAGCAGGGCGTGGCTGCGTGTCTCTGCGTCTCCACCTGTGCCACCCTGTCTCGGTGCCTGCGTCGTCTCTACACCTTTCCCGCGCCACTCTGCCTCGTTGCGTGTGAACGCAACCACGCCCTGTTGGCGCAAAGTATAAACGCGACCTTACTTTGTCTCTACCGTAATCAGAGATGACTACCGTCTTCATTCCAGGTGCGGCATTTCTCTCCATAGCCGCTTATTTCGCGCATCGTGCGCAAGGCTTCAACGAGCCGCTCAACCTCTATTGTGCCTTCATACTGTTACTGGTTGTACTCGTCATGAGCCTTCTCTCCCTGTGGCAGGAGAATAAAGCTCGAAAGGTGAGATCATTCTTCAATTCTACTTGGAAGGTTAGGATACTTCGTTGGAACAAGTGTCCCGCTGGCAAGTACACACGACCCCCCTTTTTTACGAACGTGTTGGGTGTAGTGCTGGAGCGCTGGTAGGATTCTTGCTTTGTTGGATCTTCATTTCAATCAACAGTAAACATCCTTTATAGCTCGCAGCGACTTGCACAATGTTGCAGACGAGTGAAATTATTGTTACGAAAAAACTTGTACATTTCACTGAGGATAAAGTGCAATAAAAGGGAACTCTAAAGTAATCGTCCACGGAAATTCAAGTTCTCGTGCCTCCTCAGAGTGACGGAGGACGGTTGGGCGTCCGAGTAGGTGTGAAGGCTAGAGAGCTGATGAGTAAGGAGGCGACTTTTACGTGGTCAGAGACGCAGGGTGAGAGGCAATTCAACGCTGGGCCCGAAAGTCTGAACTGCGCTCTGCCCGCGGCGTCTGTTCAAATTTCGCTCGACGGGAATTCAAGCGAACTGATCTTCTTCCTTTTTCGTTTTCTATTTTGGAAAAAAACAGATTTCTCGGTTATTTTCGTGTTTCTGTTCATGCACGGAATATAGTACAATGGTTTTGATAGGAATCAGAGTCATGGAACCGTAGACTATTTCTTCGAAAAAGGAATGAATAGTATCACTGAAAATCCTCCTTGTAATAGTTTTCCTCAACGGCTGATGTCACATTGCATATCGCGCGCATGATGCATTCGCCACGCGCGATGGCGCACCATTGCCACTGGTGCCTCTAGTACTACATATTGCGTTGTCCCTCTTACCAGTCCTTTTCTTTAGGTATTAAAAAGCTTCACGAAACTCTTACCTTCAAAAGCAATTGTGATCAGAGACTGTGAAGAGAAGGAAATCAATTCTGAGGAGATCGTGGTCGGTGATTTGGTGATTATCAGGTGCGTTCGGCATATACCACCTTGGCAACTTTTATCCTTCATATGCTCTCACCTCAATTTTTTGTTATTTGAAAATATACTCACTTTTCTGTTCTTTACTCTTCTGTACGTTCTTCTACTTTTTTTCATGTTTCGATTGTCGGCAGTCTGTATTGAATACCTAATGCTTCTTTCTAGGGCAGTCTCATTTCAGATCAGGATCTCGAATACCGGCTGATATCCGGATACTTCAGACTAATTGCTTGACTATTGAAGTGTCAGAAGTGACAGGTTAGGCAGTTATACTCCTAATCAAAGGCTGGAGGCAGTCACCTGATCCTCTATTTCAGGTCGGAAGACGCCCGTCGAGTGCACGGTGGAACCAGCCGCTCCTCATGTGTCTGTGTTCGATGCGCGGAATGTCGCCTTCAAAGGGTCTTACTGTACGGAAGGTGACGGCTTGGGCATCGTTATCCGGACCGGAAAGTTTACTGTAAGTTGTTTTATCAGTGTACTCGTAATACTTCATTTTATACTGCCCCGAATTGAAGGGGCGAAGGTGGTGAAGTGGCGTATGGCGCGCACTCTCACACCCATATTGCGAGGATCAAATCCCGCATCAACGCCCGCCCAGGCGAACCAAGCCTTCCATCCTCATAGGGTAAGTAGATTGGTAATAGATCTGTTTGGAAGGATAGAAGCACTGTATTTGTACATCAGTTGACCCCGCGTTTTATCGAAATCGCGCTCACCTGCCACCAAAATGCGAACGAATGAGGATGCGTGGCCCATCCCGCGAAAGTGACCGATTCCCGCCAAAAAACCCTTTTTTTTGACTTTACATTTTGTTCTAGATCGCTGGGTAAGGTGAGCTGGGTAGACAAGGGGAAACAGTGGAATTCTGTGGAAACTGACAAGAGACGACTCACTTCAAACTTAGAAGATGTCCTTCTACCACAAAAAAAGCTCACTTTTCAGGTACTCGGTGGAATCGCAGATCTTCATACACAAATCCCGCCCACTAAAAGTAAGCTGCAGGCGGAGTTACGCACATTTGCACAATTCATCTCAGTGCTAGCCATCTGTATGGCCGTGGCTATGTTCCTTATTGGATGCATAGTTGCCAAGTAAGTTTGCAGATTTGATTGGTTTTCTGTTTCGAAAATATCTAGCCATGTTTTTGTTCAGATTCGAGAATGTTCTTGATCATTTCGTGGTCGGTTTCCTAGTGGTGATTGTGGCCAACATTCCACAAGGTCTTCCGGCTACTGTAATGTCACAATTACGAATAATTGCACGGCGAATGGCACAAAAGAACATTTACATCAAAAATCTCAATCTTATCGGTAAGTGGTGGTGATCTGAGGTGAACGCTGTGCGAATACGGAGGGGGGTTGTGAGGGTGAGGTTTCTGACGCCAGAAGCGCCTGGCCGCACGCGGAGAGCGGCGCAGCGGGTGTGAGTGCCAGTGGCAGGGTTGGCAGTCTTCAAGCGAGGCAGTTTGGCATGGGCGGAGGAGGCAGTATGGCATGGGTGCAGGAGGCAGTGTGGCATGGGTGGAAGCGCTGAGGTGACGCAGCCACGCTCTGCCGGGCTCCCAAGAGCAATCGATTCGCAAGTCGTACTGGTGGCGCCGTGGGTGCGACGCCGCTTAAGCGATTTTCTGGCGTAATTATCCCCACTCGAGTTGTGGGGGTACACATTAGGTCAATTCGTCCCCATTGACATCCCAGTACAATCCAGTCCGTCAAAAAAGTTATGGAGGAACGTTACCAGGAAGTGATTGTGGACCAGTAGAGCTTGGATTTCATCTAAAAATAAGCCTAGGAAGGAAAGATGTTCTGGAACCACAAACACCCCCTCCCCCAGGTCGTGGTTGAAGTTCTCCTAGTTTTTGCTTTCGTGACGGTTATTGGCTCTCCGATGATGGGGTTTTTTTTAACATACACGAAATCTTTTCTCCAGTTAGAATGTCAGCTAATATGATATGGTTATGATAGATAGAGGTTTGAATGTCTCCTGCTCGGAAAGCGTAAAATTTCTGGATGTTCTTTCCAGATGAACTCGGAGCAGCGACAGTGATCTGTGCCGATAAATCCGGCACGTTAACTATGAATCAAATGGTGGTCACCGATTTGTGGTTCAATAGGCGACTGACTGCTGGTTCGTTCGAATGAAGATCCTTTTCTTCTTCCCGTTTTTTACAACTCTTCTGTGTAGATCGAGTGAGATGTAGGGATTCTTATTCCTTCAATGTACATTGTTTGAGATGGATAGGTTCTTCCACCTTACTCATATTCTTATTTCATTTTGAATAATGATTTCGGTGTTTGGCGCATTAGAAATCCGAAACCAGACTTTAATCACCAGCATGATTCGTTGTTGAAGATGGAAATTTTAGGTGCTGGCGTCGATCTCAAGCATCCTCACATACGAGCAATGCGGTCCACAGTCAGGTCCCCAGATCGTCTAGAAGAGCCACTTCCCGAAATTCTTACAGGTTACTAGTTGATTCTCTTAAGTTTGACTACTGTGAAGTATGCGAAGCAAAGTCGTTGTTACGAACCCATCCACAGTAAATTATAATTATGCGGCGTTGAAGTATTTTCAGGAGGGTAGTATTTCGGAATGAAAAGCGAGGCAAGGTCTTTTTTCCGAAAATTCCTCAAAGACTCCTCGACGACCAATCTCTTGATTTCGGACCAATGAGATGATCTCTCGAAAGGTCGCCCATCGCTGACCACGCTTGCGATTTAGTGGAAATGTCATGACTGAAAGTTGGCGATCTTTTCATTTTTTGGTGAGACAGCTTGAGTATGGAACAGCGACTATGGGATTGTATTTCTGAGAAAATTTCTTGGCACTGAAATTTAGGAGCCAGGCTAGGCACGGCATCGAGGGAAAAGCAGGGTTTTCATATACAGTACCCTCTCTCACATGACCCTCCACACTGTGTTTTTTAGGTTACTCGTCTCTAAAAGTAAGAATGAAGCGCTTTGAATTCGCTTGCGATCGTTTTGCCATTGGAGAGCCTTATCTACTGGTCCGAATATAGAATGAGCCTGCCCTCCTATTTCAGCTTTTTCTGAACTTTTTGCAACTATTAGGTTGTTCGGAAAGAAATGCGCGTTTGAGTTCAAAAAATTGTTTATTATAAAAACGAGAGTAAACAAGATTCATTCAAAAGATAATCTCCATTACTATCAATGACTTGTTGCCAACGTTTATGCAAAGAATGAATTCCTCTTTCGAATAACTCGGCCGGCTGCGACTCAAAGTAGTTGAACACCCAGAAGTGGAGTTTCTCGCGAATTGTGAACTTTTTCTCGGCCAGGGAGTGCTGCATCGACCGAAACAGATGGTAATAGGATGATGCTAGGTCTGGGCTGTAGGGCGGATGGGGCAGGACTCCCCAGCCAAACTCGTCATTTTTTTTACAAAGTAATTTTCGCGACATGTGGACGAGCGGTGTCGTGGAGGAATTTTGTCGACGTCGATTCGACACCTTGAAGACGCACTGCTTGGTCCACGCGGTTCACTGATCTTTGTAGATATTCGCCGTAACTGTTTGACCCGAATCCAGAACTTCAAAGTACACCAGACCTTTGCCGCTCCACCAAATACAGAGCATCACCTTTTTGCCGTGTATACCTGGTTTCGGGGTAGGTTTTGGAGTGTCCCCGGCGTTTGACCACTGTCTTTTTCGCGTTGCGTTCTCGACGCAGATCCATTTCTCATCTGATGTAACGATAGAGTCGAAGAAACCGCTGTTCTTGGAGCGACGAAGAAGAATTCCGGCCCCCGTGTTGCCTTGTCTGCATCGCACAGCTGGTGCGGTACCCATTTTCAAAAATATATTATAAATATCATATACATTCAAAAAATGTAGAAAAGTACACCAAAAGATGCACAATAAAAATCTCTTCCTGATGGAGGAAACAGTTCCGAAAAATCTTCTATAGTAGGAGAGAAATGAATAGACAAAGTCAAGAAATTCAACGCGCACTTCTTTCCGAACAACCTAATACATTGCACTTTTCGATTAATTCTGTGATGTATGGTATTTCTCTCTCGGAAAATTACAGAGTGCCATGAGGATGGACCACATTATAATCCGTTCAGTGTCCGTGGCACTATGTACTCGCAGCACTTGCCCCTGACTGCGAACTATATGACCATCTTTCCATCACTGAATGATGATTTCAGTGATGTCGGTCTGCAACCGAGCCCAGTTTGAGCATGTTCGTCGTTCGATGCGGCGTGTGTCGACGATGCGAGCACTGCAGAAGTCCGCATCTGAAGCGATGCTTAGCGGGCCTGTGAAGAAGAAGTTCACCATTGTGTAGGTCTTCCTCAATCATCCATCATACAAATGAATATTCAGTAATATTAATATTTTTCAGCGACACTCGTACAGGTCAGGTATCGGAGCACAGACGTCCGACACATCCAGTCCCTGAGGGCCTAGCGGCTCTCGAAGAAGGTGTTCGATCCGAGGAGCCTGTACCCGTCTCCACTAGTGAGTGTAAGGGACCGCGTGATTCATGTGTTTTCTAGCGATAACAACAAGCAATTGTTGCAGATCCGACCACCGGAAGGAGTAAGACTCGTAAAAATGACATATTTGGTATTCCGAGCGATGTGGCCTTGGTCAAGTATGTGGAATTGAACGCGAGCGTCGAAGCGATTCGTCAAAGATACCATGTGAGTCATTGAATGCGGAATTCTACAATTTTCTTTCTAATATTCTACAAATTGAATAATATGGAATTCGTCGTTATACAGAATCTGTGACCCTCCAAGGGCTTCACAAATCCCTCTTTGAGGCTTCATTTCCTACGTTCTTTGAACATGACGCAAAAGAGCCAAAATTTCATTCTAATCTGAAGTGAAAATTGAAAACCTGAAGGAGTAGCAAAACTGCTGGTGAGGAGGTGAGCAGTCCAGTGTTTCGCACAGATTTGCTTCTTACACTACTTCACCGCCCCCAGAGTCCCTGCGGCTCAGCTCAGGTTCCCATCAAGACAATGTGGAGACTTTTAGGAAATGTATCTTCGCCAGAATTTGAGTTTCTTTTTTGCATGAAAATTTGGGATTGCCCTTAGCAAACACATGCACATAACTGTAGGGAATTCAGAAAGAACTCAAATTTCTGTGGTGGAATTGTCTACGGAAAATGTGTGTTTTGTTACCCATATATTTATGATGTATTTGCCTAATAAGGGCCGCATGCAAAGTTTTAAGCGAAAAGTGAGAATTCCGCTAAAATACAGCTCCCCTAATTCTCGGCCGGCTGGGCTCCGTCCCGTCGTCTGCCGCGATTGGGAACGGAGAGTGGGATTTACGTAACTTTCCTTTCTCAAATGCGTATCCGAGCGCGGCGGACGACGGGGTGGGCACTTGCTAGGCCCCGTCCAACCGGCCAAGATTTTGCGGAGCTGTATCTTAACTGAATTCTTACTCTTTCGCGTGAAACTTTGCATGCGACCCACATTAGGCAAATACAACACAAATATATGGGTGACAGAAAAAAAACTCGGTTTCCCGTGGACTGTTCCTCTAAGCCTATATTTAGTCAGTGCATGAAATTCCATTCAATTCTATCCGTCGATGGCAGTTGGTCGTCAGTCGATGTCTCGCAGAACCTCAACCGGTTGAGGATCTTCCACTACCGGCTCCGGTAATTACTTTACAGTCATTTTTTGGTTGTCTAATCTTACTGCTCAAATATTTTCATGCGCTACCTATTCAGAATGAAGCTCGCTACGTAGTTATGATGAAAGGCGCGCCCGAGGTGATTCTCGGTAAATGCAAAAAAGCCAGAGTACAGAAGGACATGGTCGATATCGACGATAAGTTCAGGCAGGAATGTCAGGTACGGGTCATTTTCTGTGCAGAACATACTTCCCTCAGAACATCGGTCCTGGCGCCGATCTATACAAGCTGTGAATACGAGTCCTAGATTAAGCCGTGAATGCTTCAGATGGCCTGGGAATCACTGGGAAATGCTGGACGTCGAGTGATTGCATTTGCTCAGGCGCATTTCAACGCGCCCATGAACACCAAGTTTGGAGCTGGAGATCGTTGGCCCGAAGATCTCGTATTCCTGGGTATGGCAGCCATCATGGATCCGCCAAGGTAATGGGGTGTTCTTCACGTGGTGAGGGTGACATCAGACTGCGATGTTGCGGCATCGCACTTTCGCACGCGATACTACGACCTTGAAATTGTGCTATGCCGCGAGTTCGCGTGCGAAAGTGCGATGCCGCAAAATCGCAGTCTGACGGCGGTCTAATACGCAATCATTAGAGTTTGGTATTTGCTGCTGCTCTATCAGATTGTCAATTATATTTTGTTCACTCTGATCGATTTGTATAGAAAAGACAATATTTTTGGAATAATTACTCGTTTAGACCAGAAACGGCAGCGGCTATTCAGCAATGTAAAGGCGCTGGAATTAAGGTGATACTTATTATTGCTGAAGTTCCCCATTTTTTCCTGAAACTGGAATTCCAGGTCTTCATGATTACCGGTGACCATCCCACAACCGCCAAGGCTGTAGCCACACAGATCGGCCTGATTGGGGAGGCAAAGGGAGAAGTGAGTTTTTTTTCATTTTTTACTTCTTTTATTTTTATTCCGGAATACCTAAATTATTTTTTTTCTTTTTTCCAAGCTTTCTCTTCCGCTTTCGATTTTTTTGCTCCATGATTATTGCTTGCTAGTTCGCGTTTTTCCTCATAACACAACAGTACACTACAGGGGACTGTGCTGTGGTGGCACGTCGCGGTTGTTGGGTCTTAGAAACGATTACAAGGAAATGGTAGGGGGCGACACGCAGTTGACTTGTAATCGCTCCGGGACCCAACAACATGGCGCCTTTAGTTCGTCCGCCTTGCTTAGCTTGCGACATGGCGCGGTGCGGCAATCCTGACATAAGGGTACACACCCCACTATCAGAGCTACCCATCCCATTTCTGTGCATGACCACCACCATATGTCACCTATCATCTTTATCAAACCACAGCAGATATTATTACTTCAAAGGGCGGTGTCTTCAGTCATTTCTACTGTACTTGTGTAGATCGAGTTACCGTATTCGGGACGGTCGACAACCTGAATCTTACTTTTTTGGAAATTTCGGAGTAATCGACAAGTGATCGACAACCAACCGTGTAGTTTCCTAGCGATTCTTCGAAATAGATCTTGTAATAAGTATATTCGTAGAAGTAACACTCGAGAAGGTATGCGACTACTACCACATAGCAGAGCAACTGCAAAATCGAAAATAATCAATAATCGATCTGTGGACGAGCCTCACGTTTACCTCAGCACAATGCCATGTGGCAGGGTATAGCGGTAAGAATGATCGGGCCGTTCCGAATTCCCATTTTGAATTCCAGTCTTGCCGAATAATGAATAGTATGAGGGCGCATAACGTCCACAATATGACCTGTGCCACATTCTCGACAAAGCTTCGGCACTAAAAAGGTACAAAGATTGGTGGGCGGGGCCTCCTTAGTGGGCGTGGCTTACCCTTCGTGGTCGCGACAGGTTTGTGAACGCGTGAAAAACGCTCACGGCGACACCGAGCATACTGATGATCATGCAGGCAATAGGAATTCGCACGGCGACAGCGTGCGATAAGTCCAGGTTTCCGAAGCCGAGCATGTCGGCAGCGCGAAGCTACAAACAGCAATATCGTGTCCACATACTTGCTTGGGAACTAGGAATTTTCTAGAAACTCACCGGTACACAGTTATGCACTGTATTCCTGAGACGGAACTTAGCCCTGCTCACTGGCCCATCGGAAGCTGCTTTACCGGGCACAGTCGCTGGCCTTTTGGTTGGACCATATACTTCTTCGTCGTCTACTACTTCCACGAGAATGTCAGTGGAGTTATCGATGAGCACAGATACTGGACTAGCTTTCAGCTTATCACTTTGTAGTACAGCAGCGGTCGACGGTTCTACCGTCTTCACGTTACCGTCAGTTCTGCCAACAGGGCTGCTAGGCTTAACGGCGGTTGTTGGATGAGATTTAACTGCGTTTGTGGTTTCGACAAAGGTGGGTTTAACTGATGTTTTAAGATCTGTATGACCATCACGGCCATGTACAGTGGTTTTGTGGTCTTCGTGTGGTTTTGGAGACGATGGCTGTGGCGACTTCAGACTCGTCAATTCGTTGGCTTTCTGCTTTACACCATGGATTTCTTCAAGACTCGGATCTCTATGTGTCAGTACCTGAACGGGAAAACTAAATGTAAAGGGACGACCAATCACTCTCTTCGCCCGTCTCCTTTTGGGCATGTCAGATGCCTGCACATGTCGTAGATCCGCACGTCCTACTTCGGAATCATCGAGTGGAGAAGGAGCCTATTTTTTGGGTTTCCGTTATTTCATCTCATTTTCATCTTTTCATATCACTGCTGAGTTACTTAACACTTATAGTATTTGCATTTAAGCAGCTTACCCATTTAACGTACCCATGGTTGAAAGTGTGCAACTCTTTGAAAACTAGCTGGTCATCACAGAACGTATGTAACTTACGGTATGATCGCCAGAATCCGTGTTTTGCGACTTTTCACCAGAACGACCAGATTTTGCCGCGCCAGTCTGTTGATCCTAGGCAAAATCAACTTGAGGACCGTTGCTGAAAACACTTTTACAACCACCCCATTTGATATGAGCATTCGGCATTCTTGAGAAAAATTGTGTAGTACGAGGAGACGTCAACACTGCTGAGAGGAAATATAACGTGAAGATGTGGGATCCCATATATACTACCCAATGTGAATTAAGATAGTTCTTTATGGGAGTCTGACAAATCAAAGAAAGCGTTGACAACGACTCTCCTCGTTCTGCACAGTCTTGTATGCGAATCAGATCAGCGACTATACTTCGTCGCTGGAGCTCCACCAAAACCTGAAAGGCAGCGCAAATGCTCGTTGAATCTGGTATCGTTGGCTGTTGTGTGTTTCTTGTGCTGAACATGAATACCGTACTGTACAATACACATCGACTTCCGAAACTGATTTTCTTTGCATGCAAAGGGTCGCGTCGCGTCGCAGTCGCTGTTCTTATCGTTGGGCAACACGACCGCTCGCGACAAAAACAACTTTGCTGGCTGTATTCTAAGTTTGCGATAAGGTAAGGGCGGTCATGACCGTTGTGCTGCCTCTACATGGCCAGCTTTGAGCTCGTTTCTATTGAAGGGTCGGTATGCAGTTTCTATGCATGACAAACTTCTTCTACACGCGCCGCGACCTTGTCATTAGAGCGCATTATATCGTGGAAACTCGGTCGTTATTTTTCATGGGCATTGTCCATTATTTAGCCAGCTAAGAATATGGCCAGTACTGAAGGTTCACTGTTTATGGAGACTCACCGACGTTCTACGAGGCAAATATAGCGTCACAGAATCCCTGCATGAAGCAACTGACTGAAACGAAACCTCAACTGCACATTGATGCGGTAACTATTAGTAGAGGCCTTGCTCCGGCATGGCTCAACTGCCACCAAACCGGTCCTATGACGTCCACGCTGTTTTGCCAGCGGCTCACTACTGTATTCAGCCCTTGGGATGTGTGAGGGTGTCAGTCATAAGCGGTTTGCTTTCTCGAAAAGCAGCCATGCCGGAACAGAGCCTTCAAAAATGTAGTTAAAATGGATAACCTCGATTATCTGAACGTCACACAGCTCATCGACGCTCAACAAGCGGTAGATCACAATTGCAGCCACGGTAATTTGGAGCGCTTTTATTATGTAAAATACACGCATCTGAAAATATCAATTATTTATAAATCACTTTGCGAACCAAATGGTGTATCTCAGGAAGGTCGGCATGGCCATGGAGAGCACTGAGCGATTAACTCTTTGACTGAATTATCAACTTCAAATGTGTCCTAGACTGGAGGAACAACGAAGAGGGTGGGTTGGGAACGATTTTCACTGTAGAAGAAGGCGGGGCCACATCAGTGAAGTAAATTTACCCGGAGCTCCTTCTCCTCTGGGCTCACATTCACCGACATCCCCATACAACCTCCTCGCTATCTACATCTTCTATTACCAGTTTGCTGCTCGATTTACCTCGCGCGTAACACAACACTGGCGAAGAGCGGTTTACATCGTTGAGTGTAAATACTCACTCAACGATGCTGAACCGCATCGTTGAGTGAGTATTTACAGGACTCACTCAACGATGCGGTTCAGCAATAATAGCTTATAACTTTATGCAATTTACACTTTGTATGCAGCTGGACTCATCTATTGAGCATACAATCTAAAGTACATTTTGGAGCGCGAGAGTGAGAGTGCGTGGCAAGAGTGAGAGTGTGTGGCGGTGTGACAAACACTCTCACTCTTGCCACGCACTCTCACTCTCGCACTCACCCGTGTCCGTGGGTCACGCCCCATCAGGCGTTCCGAAATGAAGTATACTGGTCATCCATTGACATCTATTGGTCATCCATTAGTCATGGGAATCGATAGTATCAGGTCGGTCAAAAGGAACCAGTCGTTTTGCATGCTTAACTTTGGCAGATCATTAACTCTGCTCATACACAATTAATTGTGGCGGAACAAAAATCATTAGATCCAGCGCACTTTTTTTTTCTACAAAAGCAATGAAGTTGCTTTTCTAAAAAAAATGTTTAAAAAACGTTTAAAAAAATGTTTAAAAAATGTTTAAAAAAATGTGCCATCGCAGTGAAAGGGGAGAGGTACCAACTATGCACGCTGTTTTTGCCTGAACCTGAATGGGAAAGGATCCCTTCATTCATACACTGAAGCTCTGGCAGAAATATACGCTCGAGTGTCCTTCAGAGATCCCTCAGAAATGAGTTACATAAGACCACCCCCTCACTGCGATAGCATCACATAAATATATTGTACATAAATAAAAATATTGCAAAGTTGGGCGTGGGAATGTGGTCGTAGCTCGTTGCAGCTTACAAGTTCATTCATGTATATGACATCTACGCTGCATTATTGACACATTTGTCACGTAAAGACATGTTGGGCCGCGGTCGTGCTTTGCGATGTCGACTTCAGGGCGTGGCTGCGTATATCTGCGTATCCGCTTATGCCATCGTGCCTCGTTGCCTACGTCATCTCTGCAGCTCCCACGTGCCATTCTCCCTCGCTGCCTATGAACGCAGCCACGCCCTGCCTGCGGTGAGTATGACCGCGGCCTTAGGCAGTGTTCATAGTTCACGATTCAGGCGATCGCGTGCTTTACGCGATCGCGTGATCGCCTGAATCACCCAATCAATATGTATCTTTTTCCTTCCGCCTGAATCGCGTGATCGCCTGAATCGTGAACTATGAACACTGCCTTACTATCCAACATTGGGCACGTTTGTCACATCGTCATGTAGCCGCATTGGTTGGTTGCCCCCCCCCCACATTACTGTTTATGGTTACGCTGCGTTCATACTCGGCTGAATAGGATTTTCTGCATATCCGCCTATCTGTCTGCGATTTGGGATTTTCGGCGATGCTACATATTACCACGTCAGTCTGAATACATTGTGGCAAATGTTTAAAATCGCGGATATGCCGATCCGCCCAATCCTAAATCGCGGATACGCTCACTTCATCGATCGATACGTATTTTATCCTTGACGTGAAATCTCCAAAAAACCCAAATGGAAATCCGATCCGCCGAATCGGAAATAACGGATACACAGGTACGCTCATTTCCACAATCGATATGTATGTTTTCTTGTCGCAAAATCGCCAGAAACTCGAACTGACGGATACGCGAGCATCTCATTTTCTCGGTTGATACGCATCTTTTTCTCGACGCTAAAATTCCAAAAAAGAAAACCGTTCGGTTGGGTAAAAGCCTCTCATTTGTGAAATTAGCGGACTTTGCAGAATTTGTGGAACTGGGCGTAAAGACTTCGATATGTTTCAATTAAGGGAATGTCAAGGGAACCAAAATTGAACGATACGTAACTTATCCTTACGCGACACTCACATATTGAATTCAGCTATGCTACTATTTCAACCCTTCATTTTTCTGATCTCCCCTGGATTCCAGGACTCCACGATTTTTTTCAGTAATTCTACGGACCCCGCTTATTTTGGCGATTCCGCAGCTATAGTCCATCTCCCGACGGCTGGCAGGGCGAGGCCTACGGACTTGTATCGATCTCTCTCACCCCGCCACGCACTCTCACCCAACTCTGCAGGCCACGCCCCGTCAGCCTACGGGAACTCGACTGTACGAACTAACGTAGCTAACAGTGCCCATGATTGAAACAGCATCTCAGAGACTAATGACGATGTTGGACTTCAAACTCACCACCCAGGGCGTTAATAGACCAGTCGCCACGCGTGAATGATAGAAACTGAGTGATGTTCTTTATGACTTCGCTGGGTGTTGATCGACCGCTATCCTTATCATGAACTGGAGATTTTGGGATTTTTCCACATCATCTATGAGCTTTGATTTAACGTGTTCAGAAGTGTGCCGTGAATCTGACGTGTCGTCCAAGAATTCTTGCTACGTGCACATTTTGATAGATTGTTCTACCCATTTCTGCCTTCTTTTGATGTAGCTTCTGTGAAATTGCAGAATGAGTTCAGGTCAGTGTCGGTGTAGGGGTGCGCGAAGGAGAGACGCAACTTCACGTTCTCTATCGCAAGCCCCATATACAGTCCATTTCAGAGCGTTTGATAGGGCGTGGCCTACGGACATGCGTGAGTGGCGATAGTGAGAGTGCGTGGCAAGAGTGAGAGTGTGTGACGGGGTGAGAGAGTTTGATACACTCTCAGTGGCGAGAGTGAGAGTGCGTGGCAAGAGTGAGAGTGTGTGACGGGGTGAGAGAGTTTGATACACTCTCACCCAAGTCCGTAGGCCACGCCCTATCAATAACTCCGAACGGGGTATACACATTAGGACGTGAAAGAGCTGTTGTCAAGACTTCATACCCACAGCACAGTAGTTTGAGATGCCTACTGAAGCAAAGAAAACAGCATATCTCCTGGCTAGTTGGAGCATTTTTTTCGATTGGCTGCACTGATCGTCAACCCTTTCTGCTCCAAGGAGCCATTCACCTAATGCTTTCTCTGCTAAAGTGAACTTCTTGTTTGTTTATTTTTCTTTCTTTTGTTCTTATTTTCTTTTTTGGAGCATTCTTCTTGCAAATACTTTCATTTTGGTCAAGGCATGTCGTTTGCCGTGTCAAGTGAATGAATACTGGTAGAGACTTTTTGATGCACGGAGAAGGGGGAACAGAAAGAAAAAACTCTAGTCTAAGCTCGTTGAAGGAGCTTCAGGGTGGTTGAAATAACCTGCACTTCAAAAAGGAGCCTCCTGAAAGTGAAATAATTCAGTCATTCGGAGCTCCTTTCGGCTGCGTTCATACCCGTCTGAATTGAATTTTCAAATATTCAACGTCGAGAAAAAGGTACGTGTCGACCGAGAAAGTGAGGGTACAGTCCATTTCCCAAAAACTGAGTAGGCGTGTCCTACGGACTTGTATAAACGTGTATCAAACTCTCTCAGTTCTCTCATCCCGCCACACACTCACTCTCGCCACGTACTCTCACTCTCGCCATTCACCCAAGTTCGAAGGACACGCCCAATCAGTTTTCGGGAGATGGACTATATCCACGCATATGTGATTTGGGATTATCGGCAGATCGGCGTATCCGCAATTTTGGACATTTGCCATAATACACATAGGCTGACGTGGTGATACGTGGCTTCGCCAAAAAATCCCGAGTCACGAACAATCCGACGCGCTAATCCACCGAAAATCTCGTTCAGTTGGGTATGAACGTAGCTCAGACTTAGGCTAAAATCACATTCTCCTGACCATGTTGTGATTTTCTTACGCATTGTGAACGATAATGCACGATACGCTGTCATCGGCTCATAAAACATGAAGTCGCGTCCCCCTCCCATCCCATACCCTCACATTTACCCAACAGTCAGTTCCTTTGGGCAACATCCTAGGCCATGATTGCTAAAAATTTTGATGTAAAATCATACTTGATAGCGTAGCCCAGAGGCAACTTATCAAGTTGTGGCTTTCTGTAACTTGCTGTGAGCGTTTCGACTAGGTAAGATTATTATTGAGGGGAAAAAAAAAATCCGAGGGATGATTGACCCTTTCGAAACCGATTTTTTCTACTCAACATAAAATTTCTTCCTATTGCTTATTGCTTGTAAAGGCAAAATAGCACTCAAGCGAAATTTGGAGCTTACCACAAACTAAAAAAAAACGTGGAAGTGCGAAAATTGCCGCCCTCCTATGCTCGGAAGTAAAAAAGCAAACTTCAATAATATCTTTTACCACTATACAGCTTTATAAAGCCTCTTAAGATTTATAACATTTTTTAGCTTCACCGTAACAAGAATTTGTAATAGTTTACACCCACCTATCAGGCTGCTGAGTTCAGCACGATTCATTGTTGCACTTGTAGAAGGATGCTTGTGGTGCAAGAGTGATTCATCATGTGGATCCTGTAAATGCAGCGCTTACTACAAATTCATCCTTGGTCCATCCTCTTGAGCTGAAGTGTTATTTTTGAAAAAACTTGTTTAACGACCCTCGAAACTGCGTGCAAGTGATTTCCTTGAGAAAGAATTGGGTGTGGTTGTAGGTGCATCACTTTACCGAAAAGTACGAATCGAACTAGAATTTTTTTATTCACTAATTGTAGTGAATCTCCGTAAAGACCGAAACTGTATGTCTTTCGCGTGCTAACGAGACGTTTATTGCTGAGGATAATCGTCATACCATCTCCATTTTTCGTGCGCAAGTATGTATAATCCATTTTGGAGGGCCTGACAGGGCGTGGCCTACAGACTTGGGTGAGTGGCGAGAGTGAGAGTGTGGCGGGGTGAGAAAGTTTGACACATCTTATAGAAGTCCGTAGGCCACGCCCTGTCAGACGCTCCGAAACGGCTTGTATATCTTATTAGTGGCTCCAGTGGAATTCGGACAGATCTGTTGGAGTGATTCCTACTGTATGTAAAACGCTTCGTCTGTCTGTACGTCCGTCAATCCGTCCGTCTCTTTGTCCGTCTGTCTTGAAATCAGGCATTATACGAAAAACGACGTGTGGAGATGGGGACAAGTGTGGTATGAGTAGGGCATGGGACAGGGACTAGAGACCACACATGAACCAAGTCGAGCTCCTCTCACGGTGTGCGGGGCGCACACTGGAATGTTCAGTTTTCACCGCGAGGAATTATGTGCCAAACGTGGGGAGAAGATGAAAGAATTTTGGGTACAGTGGGCGGAGCATCTATGGTGGCGAGCGGAGCTTGGACGTTACATGGAAAACGACCTGTGGAGATGGGAGCTAGTTTGCGATGGGTAGGATATGGGACAAGAAGTAATTAGGGACCAAGTTGAGCTCCGCCCATGGTGGGCGGGGCGTGCGCTGAATTGTTCCGTTTTCGGACCGAAAATTGTCAGTTGGGTTCGAATGTGCCCCAAACGTGGGAGGAGATGGATTTAGGTCAGTGATGAGTTTTTCAAACTCATGAAAGAGGTCTGAACACAGTGGGCGGAGCTCACCCTGAGTGGGGGGTCCGTACAACAACATTCACAACTCGGTTCCAACGCTACCTTCGAACCAGGAAAATAGCCGGCAGTAATGACCAATGTCCAAGTTGTGTTAAACACACTTGCAATGAGAGATAGCCCCCCTGCAATGGGCGGGGCGTGATGTGGTAACGGGTGCTGAAGTGATTTTGAAAAAAAAAGCAATTTCGATCGACCAAGTGACGCCCATGATGTTACGCGCACAGTAGTGTGCGTGCCAACTGGTTAATGATAAAGTGCTATAACGTGCATTACAAGTATCGCCATATTTTAATCTTATTTTTATTATTATTTTCATTTTATTGCCTATCACTATTCTCACTTTTACCTATATTTCAGACTTCAAAACCGTCCAATGGTCGCGACTGGCGTGTTGTGACGGGAGAACAGCTGCAGGAATATGGTCAATCCGAGTGGGATGTACTGCTGAGGCATAAGTACATCGTTTTTGCCAGGTGAGCTGCGAGTTATGTTTTCAGATTTTCTTTTTTAAATCTCATTCTTTTCGAGATTTTTTTCTTTGCAAATTTTATTAGTGACTTATCGAATTGCCTGGTGTGAAGGGTGGTGAGCTATATTTCTGACCCCTTCGTAGCCCACACAGGTGCAGGGTAATGGCATATCTCTGATCTGACGTCTACTTACGGCCGGTTTAGGACGAATCCTGAACAAAAATTGCGAATTGTCCAGGAAGTCCAGCGACGAGGTGAAACGGTAGCTGTCACAGGTGGAGGCGTCAACGATGCCCCAGCGTTGGCGCACGCTAATATTGGTATCGCCATGGGCTTGTGTGGTGGGTTACGCTTGGTTCACTGCAAAATATTTGTACTTTCTTGACTACCTGAGTTTTTCGTGTTTACACGTCGTTTTCAGGCAGCGATATTGCTCGTCAAACGGCCGACATCGTCCTGTTAGATGATAACTTTGCATCGATTGTGCAGGGAATTGAAGAAGGGCGGCTTCTTTTCGATAATCTCAGGTTTATTTTGGAGCATTTTCTAAAATTTCCCTTCAGAAAATGCGATTAAGTTTTGAAAGCATTATATATCAGGCTGTCCCTAGCATACACATTTGCTCATCTTTGGCCAGAAATCTTCCCAATTATGCTCACGTTTATACTCGGATTACCACTAGGATTGTCGCCTATGCAGGTATAATGGGATACAATGCTATCGATCACGATCAGGCCAGAGATTCACTTTCCAGATTCTTTCCATTGATTTGGCATCTGAAATGCCACCAGCAGTGTCGCTCGCCTACGAACAACCTGAACAGGACATCATGCTAACTCGTCCACGCAGTCGGAAAACTCGTCTCCTATCGAAGGGGCTACTCGTTTACGCCTATCTTTTCGCCGGTACAGGTATCACAATCGGTTGTATCGCTGCGTATCTGAGTGTGTACTGGTGAGTTCAAGTGAATATGTGAACAGGTTAAATTATTTTTCATTCAATCTTCTGAGTAAATGAATTCAGGTATCACAATATCACATTCCGGGACCTGTTATTCACGGCTGAACACCACTGGAAAATTGGTGCCGTGAATTTTACAACCAGTGACGGTGTGGTATATGATGAAAACCAACAACTGTTCATAAAAGGACAAGCGGCTGGTGCTTGGCAGGTGGTGCTCGTCATGTCCCAGGTTTGAGATGTTCCTTGCAAATCCAAAAAAATAAATGGGAAATCATGGAAGAGAAACACTGCTGTATTAACGGCAGGGGATAACAAATCACTGGAACCAGGGTCAGCGGATTTCGACCAAATTTCCGCTTATAAATGATCTATTTTAATTCATGGCACAACGTTCTCAACTTTTTGGTGTACTGTAACGCAGCATGTGTGTGTGTGCGCGCGATTGCATATAATCTGACGACACGATACTGTAATCAAGCGTCGCGTCGGAAACTTATACATTGTGTCAGCGACTGGTCCCGCTATCAGTCAGTGATCTGGCGCAGTCCTCGCGATCAATCAATCTTCGTATGCCGGCCTTCGGCGCACTTGAGGAACATTACCAATGGCCAGTACTGTCGCGCGTAAACTGGCACACGGCCAGCATTGTGTACTGGTCGTGAGGTCTACGTTGTGTTAGCGACCGACCGCGCGACTGGTAGTCGAGTATGAACGCGACCTTAAAGTAATAAAACCATCCAGGTTTTCCACCTTTACAACTGTGCAACTCGCAGAGTGTCTGTTTTCCGACATGGCATCACCAACGTGGTTTCCATCCTTGCCGTAATCATTGAGGTAAATATACATCAGCTGGTATTTCCAAGGTATCTTTCAATAGTTGGTGTTTAGATTCTGCTATTGGTAATGTTTGTCTATACACCGGTCAGTCAGTACTTCATGGACACCCACGCACCACCTCCACATGTGTGGGCAATCGCCCCATTGGTCGGCCTCTATCTCCTTGCCTACAATGAGGGTCGAAAATACCTCATTAGGAATTATCCGAAGAGTAAATTTATTAAACTAGTAAAATGGTAACTGTTTATAATTTATCAAATATGGAACATAGATCTGATAGTTGTTTAGTCGCAACCACGCATAAAAAAAAACAGACAGCTACCGCGTCTTTACGGTAACCGCCATGTTCGCAATTGCACAAACTAGGATGTGTGGCTTATTACGTTGTGCAGTTGCGTGCGTAAGATTTTACTCGCGATTTTTTTTTGCATTGGCATTTCTGTGTTTATTTTAGCCTTTCAAAACCGCTAACTTCTTTGGAAAAAGTGACACTCAAAATGTTCATAGTTACGCTTGCATGCGCCATTTCTAGAAAGGATCGCAAACCTCCAATCGCTAAATTCTTATCGCGTAATCGTGATAAATCAAAAATTCTAGGCGGACATGTATTGTAACGTTGTGCTGTTGCGGTACACACATATTACACCCCACCTAACAAACATACAAGAACGATTATTCAGGACGGTCACCCATTTTCCGCCGTCAAATAAAGTGTCTGTGGTGCAGTGCCGTTGCTCTAGCCGTCTGGGGCTCTCCTAGATTTGCCTGAGCCTTTCAGGGGACGAGCCTTGTCAACAGGATCGATTATTCGGGACGTCAAAGAGAATGTAATTTGGGAGAGTCCCAGACGGCTAGAGGACATGCTCCTCCCCTGAAAGGCTCAGGCAAATCTAAGAGAGCCCCAGACGGCTAGAGCAACGGCACTGCACCACAGACACTTTATGACGGCGGGAAATGGGTGACCGTCCTAAATAATCGTTCTTGTCACAAACACGAATTTTCGCCAAGAGTGCTCACCTACCCTTGAAGAATTTTGCTGTGCACGAAGTTATCAATGCCAGCACACCCAAAATTGATCGGGTTACAGATTTCTCAAGCTGACTGTGCCGTGTAAACAACTGGAAGGTAGGCCAGTCGCTACTGGATTAGGGGGAGAGGGGTCACAGCAAAACCATGGACCGCGCCCATTTTCTGCTCGTTTGCAATTTCCTGAGGTTTTGGTTACAGAGCTTGGCTTAAGAACGCGTGAATTATCCTTCCAAGTGTATTTCATGAGGAAACCGCTTCAAGAAAACAAAACAATCTCTTACTCGTATTTCTAGGCCTAGAAGAAGGGGGTCTTCCTCACTATGCTTAGGCTAATAGAAGTATAATAGCATGAAAGTATCAATCCGGCTGCGCCTGTAATGTGCTCTAACGACCCTCCACTTCCAGTAGCTGGACTGTGTACATTTATTATTTCACGAGTACAGAGGTAGAGGTAACGGTAAATGCGGCGATGTTACGAAGTCAACTGCAGCGCAGGTATAGGACAGAAAAAAACATAAGAAAAAAATTCTTGTCGAGGAACGATAGGGAATTACGTCTTTTGCAACATTTGACATGAAACAGAGCGAGAAGTGTGTTTTAATAGCCACATTACAACATCACAATTTATTTCACGCCAGAAGTTTATGGGTAACCGCTGGTACGCTGCTAACTTATGGCCGTAAAGAAAACAGCACATGCTTGCTCCTCACTTGGGGTCAAATAAAGTTGGGGGGGAGACGCAACTTTGCGTCGACGTCGAAACTCCTTTCCCTCCTTAGGCTTAGGCTAAAATTGATATCTCCTCCTTCCACATAAAAAAGCATATGTCAAAGCATAGGTCTCATCTGCTTTAGCCTAAGCCCAAAGAGAGAAAGAAGCTTTGACGTGGGCGAAACGTCGACGTAGAGTTGCGTCTCCCCCCGACTTTATTTGACCCATCACTTGTTTACCTTGACGTTCCTTATGCCTTTTCAAATCCATGTCACTTAAACAGCAGTACACGAATCTTCTGTCATATGTGGCTGACCACCAACGGTCTCATTGTGTGTCCTCAATCCTCATGTACATACTTCTGCCTATCTGTGTGTGCGGTTTCGTTATTATGACAATTTGCCAGTGATTCTGTATCAAATCCATTCGGGACCAATTGCTCAATTGAGCACTGATTGTATCGGTTTTCACTAGTCTTCACTGCATTTACGTGATTTTTAGATGAATTTTTATTACATGCAT
Source organism: Trichostrongylus colubriformis (assembly GCA_963978905.1). Lineage (NCBI taxonomy): Eukaryota > Metazoa > Nematoda > Chromadorea > Rhabditida > Trichostrongylidae > Trichostrongylus > Trichostrongylus colubriformis. Next base: position 42,705,720 of record OZ022260.1, read on the forward strand.
TTTCATGTTCTATAAGAAGCCTTGAAAGGCATGATGCATTAAAAAATGCAGAGTATCAGTTGATATCATCAATGCTACTAGACATGAATAAAATTCAAAAAAAAGTTTAGTCGCTGACCACCCATGACACAGATCAATAGCGCTAACCAACATCACAACTAACAAACCAGAAAAAAACTGCAAAGGGAGAGGACGGGGACTTACGAGTTGGAGGCCGCGCCCACTCCGGACGAGTTACTCGCGAGAAAGTCCGGGTCATCGATTGGGAAATCATAGCACTTTGAATCGTGGGTCAGAATGATTTCCAATGACCCCCGTCCAGCTCCCTATTTGATGCTATCAAATCCAGTAAACTTTCAACAAAAATAGACAGAATGATGAATGACAGAATGATGAGTATTTGAAGTGAACAATCTAATACTTTTGAGATAACTTCGCAATTGCGGCTACTGTAACTCCTCGTAATCTCATTCAGTCATGAATAAAACTTTCAAATAATTATGCTTTTTGATAATCAGCGGAAGGTTTAGCGATCTGATGAAATGCAGAAATCATATATTATTACATCACCGAATATAACCTTATTTTGGATACCTAAAGTCTATACAGTAAATATTACAGTGCTCAATTATAAAAACCCGATTATTAACCTACAACCACTATAGCAGTCTCTTGTCGTTGATTCCAAGTGCTTTCAGGCGTTCCACCTCTTCTTGTATGCCCTTCAAATTTGCAATTGATTCTGAAATAAAATGACGCAATGTTAAATTCAAGATGCGAACTTTTTAAAGATGCATTCAGTTGAAAAGCATTACAACCATCTTCCACACCTTCATGAGAATACAGCAACGGTGTCTTCGGTGGTGATGGAAGAGGAGTACGAGAGGTGAGCAGATGAGCGAGGAAACGATCGAATTCCATGAACGATAGGCTGTCATGTAACGTTTCCAAAGATCGTAGCGGTGGCCAGAAGCGTCTTATTTCTGGAATAAGTTTTGTCCTACGAAAGCAATCATGAATTTTCCCACCCGAGTCAAATGCGGAAAAACCAACTATAATGAAGATAAACATTGCATCTGAGATTTCTCACCCCCTACGGAAATGTCATCTTCAGCTTTGTACGTTTGAAGACGAGGCGCACTAGACGATCTTGCAATGACTGCAGTGGACATCACAGCCGGATTGGGTATATCTGCAATTATAACGTGGCTGTTAGTATGATAGATTAGTAATCGCTACCATACGATCAAGTAAGAAGAAGTGGATGTACCATATAAAAAGTTTCACAGAAGGGGCAAAGTGTTAAAAGGATAAAGAACAGATGTTTGCGCGTTACACTTCAACATTCGAGTTTTGGGATGATAACATGTCGGTCAGAGACCATGATTAGACGTTCACAAATCGAATCGTTCATAGAACTTCATGAAAGGGGTTGCGTGCCACTAGGTGGAAAATTCGCGTTGCGGGACCCGGCATGGACGCGATGAGTGCGAGCTAGGCGACCGTATTGGTGGGCAAATGCTTTGCTCCTTAATTTACTGTACTCGCTATAAATCCAAACAATACGGCGCCCATAGCCCGCACCCATCGCGTCGTGGGCCACTTAGGCCGCGGTCATACTTTACGTGTCTGCGGCAGGGCGTGGCCGCGTATCTTGCGTCTCCACACTGCCTCGTTGCCTGCGTCATCTCTGCACCTCCCCCGTGCCACTCTCTCTCGCTGCCTGTGAGAGAGAGTGGCACGGGGGAGGTGCAGAGATGACGCAGGCAACGAGGCAGTGTGGAGACGCAAGATACGCGGCCACGCCCTGCCGCAGACACCGCAAAGTATGACCGCGGCCTTACGAACAAAAACAAAAACAACAACAATAACGAAAAACAAGAATTCTTTGTATTGACGGCACACACCTTGTGAAATGTGATAGAAATACCCGAGGCAAGTAAGGGCTTAGCAAGGCAGAGATACAAGTATGGACTTAACAAAAGCATACAATTAAAACTTTCAGTAAATCAGACAGCATTTCAACTTCTCAACTTTAAGAATACATTTTCTACAAGTGGTTGTCAGACGGCCCGCTTCAGATAGTGAGCGCTCGAAACAATGTAGTACAGGGGCTCCGAATTCGCTTTTGAAACTTATAGATCACATCCTTTCGATATATTTTAGCAATGAATAGCTTGAAGTACGAAAAGTTTTCTTTAAAGAGTATCCCTAGCACAACACTGCAGCTAAAACAGGCTTGTAAATGCAGTCAGGGAGGCTTAATGGCTTACCTGGATAAATGTAAGAGGCGCTCAGTGTCAGAACAAATATTGTCGAGTCAAAGCGTTATTCGCTGTCATTTTTGCGGGATGCGCAGTGCGTGCAACTGATCTCCCACAGAAACTCACGCATGCAGTAAGGCATGATAAGATGGAATAGATGGAACCGTGCGGGTATATTTCACATGCAGTGCAGTCGGTAATAAAGATCAGTTTACAAAAGTATAAACAGAAAAGTAAATGTCAAAAAAAATTCCATACATGTTTGCCGACGATTCTTATCCGAATGTTCGCCGCTGCACTTTCCCATAAGAACATTGGTACTGATCAGGCGATTCTGGACCTCGGAACCTCCTGAGAATTCATACACATTAGACGGTGACTTGCTTCAAAAAACACATGAGAAGCATTAGAGCTATAATTAGCTATTACCGCGACAGAGAAGAGAGGGTGAGCATTGAAAGAGAGAGAGGCATGGAAGAAGTTGGTCAAGGAACTCTCATGCAACAAAACTATCTATAGATCTATGTTCATCAAAACTCTATCCAGCCATCTAAGTGAATCATAACGAATTCTACAGAAATTACAGAAAAATCTAACCTGTTAGTAGATTCACAGTATGATGTTTGAATCTATACGGGAATCGTGAACGACGCGCTAGAACAAAACACATTTAGCTAGATGGTTATACCGACAAAGACTACAAAAAAATCGACTTTTAGTTAATCGATAATCGATAACACCAAGCACAAACACCTCTCTAAGCTCTAGGCAAATAACAGACAACGGATTTGACAATTCAATCGCATACTACCAGATAGCCTGACGTCACTGAATCACACGATCCGCCCATCAGAAGGGCGTGTTCCCCCACACTTTTCGCTCGCCGTAACCCTATTTCGTTGCTACCTTGATTGTACTACTATGCATACGTAGACAACAAAGCTTTCAAGGAGGGTATGGCACCCATTAGATGATAGAATTATGCGAATCAATCGAATCATTTGCCAGCCAGGTGATTAGTGATTAGCAGAGGATCGACATGATGTTACGTCAAAAAAGATCGTCACGCGACAACTCGTCCACATACATTTTTCGTCGGCCACAATGCTATGATCCGTGTTTGGCAAAGCTGAAAAAAACTCATGCGTTATATCGGTGAAGTGGACACAACGGATCAATGAAGAGGTGCAAGCCAGGATATAAAAGGAAAAGCATAAAATTTATAAAATGTGGAAAGAAGCGATGTCCATCCATAACGCGCGCTGGTTTTCGCTCTGTGGGGAAAAAAGTTCTTCCTCTGAACTTCTCTGAAAGCTGGTATAGCTTATCTTATGTGCTACTATTCACCACCCATTGTGGACCATATACGATATCCAGGGGGCGTGCAAGTGTTCCGACGAGTGTTCCAAAAGGTCAGGTCCCATTGTCGCGTGGAGGGCGATTCACTATACATAGAAACAACCAAATTAGCATTTTCAAGAGTATAAAACATTGTAATGTGGACTAGTGCAGTAACTAGTATCCACCTTTACCATAAATGGTATGTTTTCACTTTGAAATTGTAGTTAATGGAAAATGTCACAACTTACCTACTCAAGTTATAAATATCCCACTTTATTACATAGTTAGCTCAGGAAATAACGGGCTTTCTTCATTAGCCTTTACCTTGCCATAACTAGACTAGCTACGTAGCCAAGATCTTGAAATCAGTCTTAGATCAATCGTCTGGTGAAGCAAACCCACTCATGGGTGATCTGACCCCACACTAATCACCGGAACACTTGACACCCAGGACATCCAGAAGAGCGCGCGAATATAAAGCTCCTTCTTCTGAAGTCGCTTTGTGGGCGCGGCCTGGGTGAGGGCCGATTGGTCAAATTTTCGCTTCGCGGCGTCGCACTCGCGGCGCCGTCAGTACGAATCGTTTGGAATCCCGCTCAAGCCGCAGTGGGCTGGTACCGCACGTGACCTTTGAAGACTGCACCTATTTTAGCAATATGTTGTGAATTAGAATTTCTTAAGACTGAAATATGAGCTCTCCATCGTCCTTCAAAGCTAATAAAAGCATAGCTACCGCTGCTTCTATTGTACTTGAGGTTGCTGTTGATGTTTATTATCCTGATAGGTTCCGTCAACTGTTAATGATCCTGAAGAAACTTCTATGAATCACTCACAGCAGAATGAGAGAGAACAGTAACATTTAAATTCCTTTAATACTTCAGTTCTCTCAGAAAGAACATAAGAACAAAAGCAACTAGCAGCCAGCGCTGAAAATAGGTGCAATTTTGAAGGTCTCTTTACGGTACCAGGGGTGTATGTCGTTTGGTGCGGCCCTTGCAGCTAGTTTGCCAATGGGGCGCATGGGCCGTCTGGACTCTCCCAGATTTACCTAAGCCTTTTTAGGGGAGGTGCTTTGGCAGTGCCCCATTGGCAAATTAGCTCCAAGGGGCCGCGCCAAACGACCGTCTCCCCGGTACCAGCCCATTGCGTCTTGAGCGTAGTTCCAAACGACTCGCACTCGCCGCGCCGTTTGCCGCGTGCGCTCGCGCGAAAATTCGACCAATCGACCCCCACCCGCGCGGCCTCAGTAGAAGCCATTTCGCGTACTCGCGCGTCTCTGTCAAAGTCATGAATGATTCTAATGCGATGCTACAACTACTTTCTGTTAAAAAGTAACTCGGAATGGATAATCATGACAATAATCACACTTCGTTAAAAAGGGAGCATATGTTACTTCCACTTCATTATCGTTACTCATTGGTTACGCGATTTACGAGGGAGGGTCCTCTGTATCAGTGAATAAGAAGAAGTGGATGAATTGAATATTTCCAAACTGTAAATAAAAACCCATGCAAAAGATGAAGTTCTAATACACAACACTGTCATGCTCTAATATTCATCACTGCATCATTACCTTTTTTGTTTTTATTCGTCTTTCATGTGGGGACCGTGACGGTCCCGAATTGACCCGTGAAGCGGTAGACTTACATGTGCTGTCCCTGCGTTCCATCTGTTTTTCTTCAACTTCAGTGATACTATTCATGGCTTTTCTTGTTTCATCCACAAGCTCGGTCGCCCATTTGCCTCGGCCATGACCAACAGTTGCCTGGCATTCGTCGTCTCCTACAGAGACCTTAACCAAGAGTTTCTTACAACATTCCACCTGATTCTTTAGTTATTAATGTGATGTGGTAATTGTTGAAGCCGCAGTAATCTTTTGCGATTTTGGGAAATCGAATAATCGAGAATAGCAAAAATGGCACTATTGCGATTGCCGCGACGCGTTAAACAGACGTCAGTCCATAATCTCACTTGAGCGTTCTATTTCTCGATCTTACTCTTTGTATCTTGTACCCTCATTAAGATCTAAGGACCAACGCCTCGCTTACTCAATGGGTCAAAGAACTTGCGATTGCGAACCACTGAGTCGGCACTTTCATGCAAGGGGACTGCCAGTTCTCCACGCGGTGTAACTGCGGGCGACTCTGTATGAACATCACTAGCACAATGATTTGTAAATAGGCTAGTCAACATAAAAGGGCGTCGATGAACAGACCCTCTAATGATAAGCTCACCTGACTGGGACTCTTCATAAGTCCATTATTTTGTTTCCAGTCTCTTGCGAGGTCTTCTCTCGGCAAATCACCTTCTTCGCTAGCTTTGTCTCCTCCAGTTGCATGTCTCTGTCTCTTCCCAGCCTTTTCTTCTCCAGCTGAAAGGTGTTTGCAAAGGTCCACAGTGTGTTAGGGCAGAGTTAGTCAGAATTGAGTCAAAGTATGGAATCAAACCGTGCCATGCACACCAAATAGAAAAAAGGATGGAAAAGAGAATGAGAAGATGAGAAAATAGAAATCTTATCAAGAAATCTGTCAAAAGAAAATGAAAAGGTCGCTAACGATATTGCTTCGTGTTCACTTCGTCCAATGCGACCAGATTCACTGAATGTGCGTCATTCAAGTCGTCTTCCGAATCAGGCATTTGATGCATTTTCGACGATGAGCTAATTAACCTGAAAACCATAATCCCTTCACATACCCTAATCAAAACTCTATGAAACAGTAGGTTGAATTTTACGCCTGCAGCGTTCTCAATGATAAAGCTAGTAATCCAGTTAGCCAGGGAGAGAATGGATTGTGTATTTTCCTTCAGTCATCATCAAACTGAGGCGGAGGTGGTGCAGTGACAGGAGGCGCACATCCCCCTCACATGGTGCGGGGTTCAAATCGCGCACCAACGCCCGCTCACGCCAATCAAGCCTTGAATGCCTCCGGGGTAGACGAATTGGTACCAGACTCGTCTGGGAGGATAAAAGCACTGACTTGTATATCGGCTGGCCACCACAAGACATTGTATAGGCCACATCACATGCACCAGCCATCACGATTCTGAATGGAACTAGAATGTGCGGCGCATCCCAGCAAGGGATTGATTAACGTCAAAAAGTTAATCCTTTATCCTTTTGATCCGTCATTAGACTATAGAAAATTATCAGAGTTCAATGAGCACGAAATAGTCGAATCGACGGAGGTATTTGAAACAAGTAAAGCATATCAATAAAGGAATAACTGAAGAAAAATTTTTCAAAATACCATCTCGAACTCACCCAGCAGTTTCGGCCGCTTTCTGGTCATCATTTACGCTAGATACAGACACGTCATCTGCGGGCACTGGTACATTAATGAATATCGGTTTAGGTTCTTCGGTCTTTTCCTGAAACATACAGTTGAGAAATTACCGTGAAATGCTGTGCCGCTCACTGATATTTCCATGTATGCTATAGTGGATTGCTAGCGTTTGCCAGAAAAACCGTTGAAGCTGACAGCAGCAGCAGAAGAGACCTATCATACTCCGACTATTGCAATGCATTAATAAGCTCTTATTCAGCAAAACTACCAAATGTTTTTTTTGTAGATAAAGCTAGCATTCAACTTTTGAAATAATTATAGTCGCCTCTGAAGTGTTTCAGAACCGTTCAATGAAATTCTCTTGAACTCACTTTGGGTACTTCTGTAGATCCTGGTGAAACCGACCCGTTGCAATTTCCTTCACGTGAGTGGCTCTTTGTCATACCGTTAGATTTGCTGAAAAGTTTGCAACATATGTACCAGTTTTAGAGTTACTTCAAATGAAAAGAGACCAGACAAAAGAAATCGAGGTAAATTCTTACTTCAGCCGATTCTCGTATATTCGCTCCTTCTCCGTTAAGAAACATGGATACAGACCTGGTGAGAACAATAATTCAATATGGAAACGTTCAGTACCAGTCGCAGTACTGTCCGTTCGACTGTCTTCGTATACCATCAGGACCACCTGGAGTAACAAATTTAAACAAGCCCACGATTTGATAGGATGGTCCTATCTTTAAGAGAGATAGTAACATCGAATATGGAGAAAAAACACGAATACGTTCCGAACTTTACTAGCCAGCACATCAAGGGAATTTCTGCTGAAAACCAATTTCAAACATCATATTACCTGCCTGAGCTGCTAGTACGAGTCGGATTACTTCTTTTTTGTTAATGATTACAAATACGTTTAAAAGAAGGCTTACCTGTGTCATATAATTGAACTCGGTAACACCAGACAGAAAGTTCATAGCACGTTGCCACTTTTTATCATCAACCTGAAAGTACGCACTAACTGTTTGATTAGAACAATGCAAGCGAAAAAAATGATAAAGGTAGATTAAAGTAATTCAAGCCACTTAGTCACGCATAGCCCCTCACATCCCCAATTGCGATTTGTGCAATTTCAGTGAAATCAACTATGAACAGGTTCAACTCACTGAGCAAAGTCCACCGTATCGTATGAGATTCATTAGCGTGTGAATGTGACTCTCACTGGTGAAATAGAGCCGAGTGCGAACGTGACGAAGTGGAGTGGCAATGCCTTCAGAAGCTCTGAAATTCCACATCACATACAAAAAGCAGCAGAACAACTCAAGAAACATCGCAAGAATAAGAATGAATCGCGCACCTCGGGTCTAGCCTTGTTTGACTCTCATCCTCTTCAGAACATTCAATACACCGATGCAAATCATTTCTGATCTTCTTCAACAAAGGTGTACAGACGCGTTGGGCCACGCATATCTTATTCTCCTTGCGTATACCGTATTCCTTAACGTGTACCCATAGAATAACCTTACCTATTCGTTCGGCAAAATCAAACAATATGGTCCCCAAGAACAACTTGAGACGATTTAAAAAAGTTACCAATAAAGAAAGATTTAAGATAAAGAAAGAAGCTGGAGCCATAAATACCTGCGGCACAACAATATCAGCCATATTCTTTACACATACGTACATCCGTTCGAACTCTCCTTCATTATTCACACAAAGATCCGGGTTGTGCTCCATATCATACTGGAATGGGTCGATAAAATTAAAAACCTCATTGACGCCACAACTATGAACATTTGAATTCCAGTGACTGACCTTTATATTATCGTAAATGTCTGGGATTTTAGAGATGTCGTATTCGACGTCGCCACCTTTGTTCTCACGCCTGAACTCCCGCAGCTCTTTTCCCCAACGCCGTTCCGCAAGATCCCACGTCTCATTCAGATAGAGAGTGCGATCTGTAAAAAATAGAAGCTCTGCAAATCACTTGACGTCTCATGTTATAGCCGCTTTTGCGGTTCAACAGAGAGTGAGCGAAACCGTTATTTCTCAGCTTGTGCTCTTAACTGCAGTACTTATTTATAAAATTGTTTACTGATTCATTGGCCAGCTACTCATAAAATAACGACGCAATAAAACGCAATGAAATCGTGATAACGAAAGAATTCCTTTTCACATGTTTGCCCAATATAGTATAAGAGCTATTTCTCTTTTTACGATGAATCTGCTCTACAAAAAATCTTTGAAGCATATTAGCTATTGCAAAAAAAACAACAGGTAATAAGTAAATAATTTTGCACTTACGCGGTTTGGTGTATTTGTTGTGATTGATTATATCGCACATCCGCTGAACATAACCAGCGATTTCATGACACATCTTTTTTGGATTACGAATGAATTCCATCGCATTATTGATCGACTTAAGCCCGTCGGGATTCAATGCTTGATAATCTTCAGGGGTCCAGTCTCGATCCACCTTAATCGTGACAACACTAACATAATTTTCAAAGGCTGATGTTCCATTTGAAAGCAAAGCCCTAATCAAAGGCTTCCGTTCAAATGACCGTATTTTTCTTTCTGTGGTGGTGCCCTTAACATCACCACATAGAAGCGACAAAACAAAAACCAAAAAAAGGTGGAAATGGAAAAAGCCAATAACTGGTTACAATTACCTGTAAAGCTTGGTGAAGATATCCTTTAAGCTCGGACTGGAAATCTCTCGCATGACAATCGTCGTCGAGCAAACCATCGGTGTTTGCCGACTTGACCATTTGCATCAGAATTGGAGTCAGTTCACCTTCCAGCGCAAGCATACCCTCAAAAGCAAGTGTGAACAAAAAGGACCAATAAAAATTTCGAAGGTATAACTTGCGCTGAGGTATACCGTTGAAAAGGAAAGAAGCATCAAATAATGTCCACTCTTAAAACATCACGCGATTAGCTTATTCTAATCAGACAAATTCACTTCAGAATGTTGCATTTGCTTCCTGTTGAGGAGGAATATGTGTTTTACATTTGCTCATTCAAAAATATATAGAGTAAATCAGCGCAATGATGAACTGCAAAAATAGAGATAACGAAAGAAACAGTTAGTACCTTTGCAAAAGCAGCCGCTGTCATCTGAACTCGACCCTCATCAGAGGCGTATATTTTGAGATCATGGCGGTAAGTAGAATGGAGCCGCAGAAATCCGAGGCCCTAAAAAGGACAGCTTGAGAGCGTTCATTATTCTCCAATGAAGATTTTATGAAAGATCGGGTGTCGCAATCGTCGCTACACAAGCTGACGTTGAGGGTGTGTCCAACGCCTATCCTCTTGTCAAACATTATAAAATGACCAATATTTCGAAAAAGCGACAACACCTCTCTCCTCTAGCCTATGCCAGCACGAACCTGGGTATCCTCAGGCGAGCTTTTACCATCGGCTCGACGAATTCCCGGATACAGTGTCCGAAAAAGTTTACCAAGTGCTTCGGCTTGAAGGTTACCTACAATGGGATGGATTCAGCGACAATTTAGACTCCACCGATTAGATCATGAATTATTTTTGATGACACAAGAGAACCAGCTTTAGCCAGCTAGGCCTAAGCATGTCAAACAGGTAAAAGAGCCTCTTGTACAGCAGCTATTATATCCCAACTGAAGTGTCTCATAAACGGACATAATCGCATTTCTTTCAATATTTTCGTTCTTTCGCCAATTTGAGCTTAGTATGTGGAACCGCCATCAGCCTTGATCTTCCTGACGAGCAAGCAAAAGCAAAAAAATGGAAGACCACTATACCAAGGTTTCAACTAGGGACAATATGGAGATCTGCACTTTTCATTAATAGCGAGTCATCTTGGAACCAATCCTGGTTCACATATATTTCGAAGCATGGCACTATTTATAGTGGTGGGATTTGCGTCTTTCAGGGAATGTGGAATCAAGCAAAATGGTAAAGATATGTAACGATCGAGAGGACTGCGAAATTGCGTTCTTGTGGGAATTGAACCGCAGAAGTACTAGACACATATCTATTTCCATGTTTCGCCCAATGGAGAGAATCAGGGACGGGAAGATTCCGCAATCTCACATTTTCGTAGAAATGCAAATTTCACTACTGTGTACGTCGCGCATACATTTATGTGTCCTGCAAATTTCGAATAATCAATATTTCCTCACCAGCGGTCGTCAGTTCGCCACCCCATTTGAGTATGAGCAGGAGCGCTGGTCCCTGTTGTTGTGCTTCTTCATTTTCACCCGAACGGATTTCACGAGCCTAAGTTAACGTGACATCAGGAACAGATGGAGCACTGACGGCTCGTGTATAGTCGTTTTCAGATAAGTTCGAACAAGTTTAAGTATGAACGATAGGTTCTATGGATGAGACGCAGAGAATTCAGGTCAGGGTCTTTGCCATTAACCTCACGGCCACTCTGCGTCTCCACCTTCTATTGCAACATCTTTTCGCTCTTACCCGTCCGAACCTATTTGAATTCTGACCAGTACCACTACTTTTTTTCATACGAACCTTCAGATATTTCAGTTGTACTTTGCGATTTATGCCCGAGAAATGACCATACCTGCAATGATCAAACCTCCATTACTTGATTTTTTTTATTGAAGTTCACTACTTTCTCACTGAACACTTTCATTCCTCTCTCTCTCTCTCTCAAAAAAAAAAAACAATTTCATAAATCGAACACTTTCATCCTGAACATTTGGAAGGTTCCTCAAATCCAGAAATCGCCACTTCGGCTTCATAATACCTCTATCACTACAAAAACTTTATTAGAATTTCTTACAAAATAAAGTACGAGAAAATGAAACACTATTCTATCATGATGAAATAAGGAGAATAACTGTGTTCAAAGAAAACAGCAAATCACAACTTTTCAAAGGCACAACAACAACAAATGGACCAGATAAATCAGACTAGATAGATCATTTTACCAGTAACTCTCAGGAACACAGTCTCACTCTAATAACCTTCACATGAAGGATAAGTGATGCTAAAATCACAACAGCAGCCTATGTACAAGTTTTGACAGCAACTCCATCCGCCCATCGTGTGGAGTTCCGCCTCTGTATGGCTCCGCCCTCAAGCGGTCTGAATCGCAATCGGCGAGTACCTCTCTGCGACTTTGTAGCTTACTCCTGCACCGCTCTCTTCTTCGACTTCGCTGTCGTCGCTGGTGTGCGATTCCTCACCGGCCGAATCCAGCCGACACTCCATTACTAACCTATCTTCAGTGGAAAACTCTACCAAACCGGCCGAAGTACTTGTACCCGCCGTCTCACTCTCCTCACACTCTGCACTCTCACTATGATGTTCATCATACATTTCTAGCACAGCTCGCATCTGATCCCAGCGTTTGATCGCCTCCTCCACCTCTTCGAGTTCATGTTCGACGCGTTGGCTCTCACCACCAGAGTCTTCGTAGGCTTCCAACGACGTCAGCAGCGAGTTGCGCTGCGCCTGAAAAAGGATTACTATGACTTACAAACGATCTTTAGAAAAAGGCACTTTTTTGAGAACATTACAATACACCCGAATAACTGCGAGCATGAACCTTGATGTTTTCTAAGCAACTTTTCGATGCATGCTGCATCGAAGGAGGCGTTCTATAGATGGAAGGGGTTAATCATCCCGCTGAGATCTAATCAATCTGTACCCCCCTCATACGTGTCTGTGCCGATAGGGCACAAAATTAGAGTGACCGGGTGTGACGCGCTACGCAATCGATGAGAACAGGGGCTTGTATCCGTTGGATTCTATACCGATTAGATCTGTAGTAAGGCGTAACGCAACGTCAACACCTTAGGACCCATCCAATACGACGCCCCTTGCCGCATGCATAGCGTCGCATATCGTGCTCCGCCGCGCGACTTCTCTGTCCCAATGGCACACATCTACTCTTCTACAAAAAAAAAATCGCAGAACTCACTATATGCTCCGCAAGGATCTCTCGAGCCAATTCCAACACCTCCATCAACTGATTCGGACGTTTCATTTTAATCTCGTTCTTTTTGAAACCATCGTATTTCTTGAATAGCGCAAAAAACCGCTCATCATGCACGACAACCTTAAAGTACAAACTTTCATTTTCTATCTAGCAGTACACAACAAGCAAAAGTAAAACTGACTGGCAAATGACGTGTACAACTAGCACAAAAATCAGCAAGCTATGTTTACAAACAGAACACTTACTTTCATTTTCTGTTTCGGTGTCCGATCTCCATGGCGGATTACAGCCAATACACATCTAAGTTCCATCAATTTCCCTGATGGGGTCGACACGATTGGAGGATCATCTTAAGGTAAACTCAATAAGCAACCACCAAAAAATGTGAAATTCTTCCATGATCCGAGTCACATCCGTTAAGAAGAAAATTAAGAAAGATAATAGGGATCGAAAACACCTGATCAATAATGAAAACGCAAAATTGAAGTCGAAAAGCCAACCTCCAAGGCCCAGATCAAGCAATGGCGGAGCTTCCTGTTCGCCAATCGGCAGCTGATACGGTATCCTTACACTCATCGTTGTTGCCAGACGACGCATAATTGTGTTGCCAAGGATTTTTGCCGTGTCCTTGAAAAAATACGGTATTTGGCAATTTTCAAGGAACCAAGAAAAAGCTAAATTTGGAAATACCTCATAATATTTAGTTGATGTCTTCACAAACGAAAAACCATTAACATCACACACGTAGGACTTTCCATTTGCTCGCAATAAATCGAATCCACATACGGTTTGCTGAAAATCTCATCAATGGTAACTTTAGAGCTATCACTTACAGCCAAGACCTCGAGAACAGGAGCATATTAAAGTTCCCGTAGTGAGGCTTCATCATGTTTAGTGCCTATATTACCATAAAGTCTTTGCTGACATTGTTTGTGTCACTGCCATCCTGCCAGTCAACAACAAACGCCACTCAACAGCATTCCTCGTTGATTGACTTCCTGGTACCGACAATAACAGAAAACAGCAAAAAAAAAAACAGCCAATTCCAAGTCATTTTATGGCATTTCCTTGAACTGAATCTCCGGACCCATGCCCAAATTGCCCCCCCCCCCCCCTCACTCCGTAAAAAATGCCTCAACATGATTGATTTCTCCCAGAAACTATGCAATGAGCTCAAAAACTTACGCCAAACGCCAGCACCACTCTGCGGGCGATCATCTTCTCTTTGTGACTGAGTATCACCGGGTACCGTACTTCTTTACCATCCGCATCTCGCTCAACCTTTCCATCCAAACCAGGCGCTTTTCGAGCCTCAGCATGAGCATAGTACGGACCAACAGCGTAGACCTATAAAACCACAATTGTTTCAGATCTGACCGATTCACTAGCTTAAGTTTCCAGCGAGAAAATTCGAAAAAGCTGCCTTACCTTAACATCCGTTCCATCAGCTGGTATGAAATCCTCGTAGATATATGAGCCGTCCTTCCGCACTTCACTCACTGGCGAATACCAACTACTTCGATTATTGATCTGGAACAATTTAATGAATCAATATCAACCACGTTCGCTTATAGATCCACTGATCAATAATGAACATGCTTGCCCTTTTGAACAAAAGGCAAGGAGATCATGACAGATCATAATACGGAGTTAACCATGTCATTTGTTAGATAAACAGATTTCTACAAAGAAAAACCCGGTTGTTGTGTTCATGGACTCTGTCTGCAAAGTCATTCTGAGTGCCCCCACCCTAGCTGAAACTAGAATGGAAGCACCCAGAATAATTTCAAGATCATTTCAACGCAAGATCACGAAGCAAACGGCCACGCCAAATATAGGCAAAATACATTTATTATGCGTAGGACCGGCAATCCATGTTAAACGAAGAACCCCGCGTTAGCTTCTGCCAGGTGTCCAACTTGCTTCCAATGAGAGATTTTCCAAGATTTAAGAGTAAGTTCTTGAGCCGCGCTCAGACTCAGTCGCGACCAGCGCGACGCACTCACGACGCAAACCACGTAATCATTACGTTCCCAAATGCCACCAGCAGCGAGTATGCCAGCATAGTCATCTTGCGGCTACCGTTGCGAGATCGCGATTGAGATAATCGAGTCGCCGTGTATTAATGCAGCCCTGGCTGATGATGAAAACAGTCTGTAACCAGTCCGTCGGATTCAATGCGATAAGGTTCCACAACTAAGTTCAGGAATTCCAGAATGTGTTAACTGGAATGCAGGAAATAATATCACATTCGCACCCAAACATGTCAAAAATGAGCGTGCACGAGTACATGTGTTACCGGAAATGAAAAAAAGACATCAAAGTTGTGAGTGGTACATGCAAGATTAAAGGAATCGTCCACGGAAATACGAGTGCTCCTCTTACCCATATATCTATGCTGTTTTGCATACTGCGGGACATGTACAAAGTTTTGTGCAAAAAAAAAAAAACATGAATCCGGCTGAGGTACAACCTCATCAAGGCAAAGTTCGACGGAAGGGGGTGTTCCAGGATGCGAGGTCTCGAAGGATTTGGGAGCATTGCGGCGACGGTTACATGTTTAGGGACGCTGAGTGGGAGGCAAATCAGCATTGGGCGCAAGAATCCGACGTTCCGATTCCTGCGATGGAACGAGGGGGATTTCTCGGTTTTTGTCGTGCTTCATGTACTGTATCGATTGAAGATGTCGGAAGGAGCAAATCCATGAAAATTCCGTGGACGGTTCCTTTGAGTATCGCAGAACGGTAAATCGACTGGGTTTGCCGTAGCTATTTTAATCGTTATCAGTAGCACACATTACGTATTCTCAAGCTACTCACATGCGCTGATTTCACCGATTTCCCATTAACTGTTACAGTACCCTAAAGGAATTCCTATTGCACACTAATCTAACAAGGGAGGAATAAAAGTCCATAAATTATACAAACATCGAGTCACACTGGAATACCATTTTCTGCCCATTTTTTGCAGACCAAGAAATTCGCTGCTTACCTTTCGGAATAATCGCTGCGATCCTCCACCGACTGAGCTCGGATAGTAGATGTAGACGTTGTGATCCTCAGCTGAGACAGGTTTCTCGACAAAGGGCTTATTGAACACCATACCATTCACTTCGATATGATCATTGTGTTCGACCAGTACTCCGTCTGCAACGTACGATTAGCAAAAAGTGCAAATTTGGACTAATAATCGATTGGACATCCCGCCTCAAACGGGAGCCCCCGAGATACTAGTACTCAGATATGACAATATCGTTTACAGCTTCATTTTCAGTGGTTTCCTTACTTTATGTTCGCTGCGAGTACGCCAACGATTTCAACCTTCTAGACCGTCGAGATTTGAGGCTCTGGCAAAAGGGCAAAGAAAAAAAACTCGCTCGACCGAACAACGAAATCGAATTTCACATAATCCGGGTCTGCATCTCTCAGTAACTCGAAATCAAATTTTCACATTATCGGTCATAATAAGGCGAAAACAGCTACGAACCTTCCTCAGTCGAATCACTTCGCATGAGAACACCATGACGAGGATGTTCAATGCCTTCCTTTGCCAGCGTGCGAAACACCTTCCGGCGATCTAGCTGAAATTTATGGTTATTAGATTATGAGCGTCCATCTATGGTAGAAATCAATACCAATAGATAGAAATAGGCTAATTGTACTAACCAGGTCATACTGCCTCTTGAGATCATTGATGACATACGGCTTTCGGAGCTTTACATATTCGATAGCCTAAAAAAGCTTCTTAAAAAGCAAAAAAGAAAATCACCTCAAACCGAAAAAGTTAAACAGAAAAATGTTCCCCGAAGGAACTCAGGTGCAAGAAGGTAAGCAGTAGATCAAACAAGGAGCAAAAATGATTGTATAGACATTTATTTACCTTATGTAAGGGAAAATCAGTGGAATGGAACGAGATAAGGCAATCGCAGAGCGGCCATCGATCGACGGGCTCATGAATAATTATCGATTCCGGGAAAATGAAGTACTCCAGCCAATCCTGTAAAATCACCTTTTATTGATCGAATCTCTCTAACATCTTTAATCGATCCTGTTTTAGCTCTCAAATAATTGCCTGACGTTGAAAAAAAGTAAGAGCAGATGTTCTGTGATACAGCAGTGAAAAGGGCGATCATGTTCACAATTTTGCGGTTCAAATTTTTGAACCTTCTCCCATGTATCAAGTATCCAACTAATCAAAAACAAACTATCAAAGAGCTTTTCTCAAATGAAAGCGCATTTTTCAATATTAATTTTGCACTTCAACCACTATGTGAGGCGAAAGTGGCACAGTAACAGATAGTGCGCATACCCACTGGGATGGTGCGGGATCAAAGCCAGCATAGATGCCCCTCCAGGCCAAGCAAGCTTTTCATCCTTTTCAGGTAATTGGATTGGTACCAGACTTGCTTCGAGGATCAAAGCGCTGATCTGTACATCGGCTGGCCCTCGCAAGTCAGTGTGTGGACCAAATAGCATTCATTTGCAGCCAAGATTCCGAGAGGAACTAGTATGCGTGGCGCATCCCCAGAAATGGATTGATTATCACCGAAAATTTCATCTGGTCATATTCGAACCAGTCCAAAAATATCCAATAGGATTTGTTACATTTGCAGTCAGTTCCAATCCAAATCCCCGACCTGAAGCTCAAGACGACACAGCCGGTCACATGTAATCTCTACGCACCAGGTGTGGGTGGAAGCTGGGCGCGTGTTCTACGCGGCACCGTCTGCGATTGTGTAACATCCGCGTGTAACAAGAACTACCCGACAGGGTCAACAACAGTGTTACTACTGATTTGCTCCCAAGAACATTAGGAAATTTAAAACTGGTTTTTCCCAACATTCCTCTACGATTACTTGATCCAAACAACCAAGTTTCCAGAACTATCTCTCCTTCGAGTCTTCAAGGCCATAACAGCCTTACCCATAGCAGTCCGCGCTACTGTTACACATTCAAATGTCCGATTGAAAGTGAAGGTTCCGCGAAATTCGTCGAATCACATCAATCAACTTCCGGTCAAATTCCTCAACGTCATTGATCATTAGAGCTAGCGGCGAGATGCACGTGTTCTACGAGAAACTGCTGATCTCTGCGACGGACATGACGACATCAAACTATGCGTACGCGAAGCACAGATCAAACACAGGCCATGAGCTTGCGCTGAGGACACCTGGATTCGACACACACAGTGATTAGTGCCAAAATGTGGTCGAAATTCTTCTGTGGATACTTTATCCTAACACTCTGACATGTACTCCATCTAAAAGAAGCCCAATCCTCAGATCAGCGCGATCTGTTTAGCCTTCTTCTCGAGGGTTGAGTGGGCACGACTGAACTGCCGTTTCTTAACTTTCCATCGACCGAAAATGCATATAAACAGTTTAGAAACCTGGCGTTGAGCCTCGAGACGGTAAGCAATTACCACAGATAAGCAATTGAAAAGCGAAAAACCCACAGGGGCGCTCGATTGGCCACTGAGAAGTTCAGGAAAACTACACTTAGCTCATCGAAATCAATGAAACTGGACGGTAATCACCATCAATTTTCCAACAAGAAAACACAGCTGGTTCAATCCGATGATATCACTAAGCTTAGTAGTGAGCTTTCACCATTTTCATAGATAGATTTACGATCTCTTCGATTATTCATCTCTCAAATACGAAACCCTAAAAGACTATCGCACACCGACCAGCTGTGTCACCACGACCCGTTATCACCACAGGCGAGCCGATTAATTGTTATCAACAACAAACTAAAGAGCATTTCCGAGACAGGCCTATTCCGCAGAAAGCCTTAATCGACCGTCAATACCCGTACATTACTATTAGTATGAAAACAAGCCGTATGAAACCTATTAAAACCAAAGAAATAATCTACCCCAAACGGACAAAACCTGTAAAACATCGTTGCAAAGGCAACTCTAGCGAGCCCTTGGTATACCATACCGTCAAAAGGATGACAGCAATCATATTAGGAAATGACCGAAAATAAATTATTTACCTTATAATAATCAACAATTTTGGTCATTATGGCTCTCATCGGCTTGCTAGTCGCCTTACGATTCATTGCACATATCCCTATGCGAATCTGAAATAGGAATTCTCTTCTAATGAATTCTGCGCTCCGATGCTCCTAATAAAGGACGCATCCACTCACCTTTTTACCTTGCGAGCCGCTCTGATATAGTGTGGGCTCCTCGCCAGGTGGCGCAGGGCATGGAATGCTCATAGTTGGTGGCAGTTATCTGCAAAGGAGTACTGAACCATTTTATCCAAGCAGCACCGTACATACACACGAGACAGTAATGGAAAAGAGCACAAGTACTAAAATTCGGCTAAGCATAAGCGAACAATGAAATGAAGCAAGCGGGTCGCCGCTATGGATTGAAATGAGACAGAACGACGCCAAAACCGGACGATATTCGAGGAGATTAGCGGTATTTGAGGACAGCCTTGCAAAGAAGCTTCTCAAGCAGCAATGTAACGAAAGCAATTAGATGGATGAATCCAACAACTATCTTCGCAGTTTCTAACTACTTCCTTCTACGAAGGGATTTGAAAAATTACTGAGAGTACGCCGACTTCCAAATTCTCCTTGAGAGGACCATCCCCAGCAAAGCGATCAACCTCTCCCATCAAAATCGAAAGATCTGCTACACGATAGTGCCCGAAAGACTGCCTAAGTGTGCGCGACGAATCCGTAGGCGAAGTTTCACGCAGCCCACAACTGAGTGGGCAGAGATCCGGCCCTCCCAGTTCACCCGACACTTAATCGATAAGTTCCCAGGCTCGTCTCGTCGCCATTCATTGCGGAGAACCTCATAGAACGAAGTATGAGGACAACAATAGCAGGACTACGTGCTCCCTTATTGTTCCTCACTAACTAAATCTTGAGGCGGAACAGAAAAGCTTCACTAGAAGAACTGAAAGAGAGGCAAGAGCGGATTAGCGCCTCTCGAATGGCGACCTTTATCAATCCGTTTACAAACAAGCTCAGCAAAGGAGGTCCATGAATCCTTTTAGCAAATCTGTCACGGATAATACATGGCGCGGTACTCCCAAATAGTGCATACACTATCAACCGGACACCTAAATAGTTGGGTGAATCTAGCTGCAAAAAGCTTCGCATGTTAACTCCAGCCCTCTTGGGAATGATATCGGAAAAGTCCTTCGAGACGCTTGTTTTCTCCGCCATCACCAGACGAACTAGCTGAAAACGCGACAAAACAACTTCTAAAATCGAGTCGTATCGAAAACAAGAACGGCTAGCCCAACAAGTAGCGCAACAGTGAAAAGGACAAACGACTCCGAACAAGGAACAAACTAAGCAGGGAATGAGGTCTCACGTAGAGCAATCACAGTAGGGATCATCCAACTCACTAGAAAGACAATGGCTACTAAATACTTACAGAGTAGGGTAAGAGACGAAGTATCTGAATTCACTACCTGTCGCGGCACAATCTTCACACTGCCCGCCACCGCCAGTCTAAGCGAGTGCTATCAATGATAACACGCGGGGTGGAGCCACACCGAAGTGTCACTGAGAAATTCATCTGCCAATGTACAACTCATGCGACCACTGCATATTTGTAATGAGAAGTAGGAAAAGTTGAAACAAATCTTAGTTATGGTAAGTTAGGCAATGTGCTTCACAGGATTGCCTAACAATAAGGCGTACTTCTCAGGCATTTCTCCACGGATCATTATTTCAAAACATTCGCATTTCCCCTATCTACAAAATGATTTTCTACTGTTATTTGCCACACAATCCTCAGGTAATTGAATGAACTTCCTGAACTGGTGGTGAATGGGTTCTGACAGAAGACTGAAACTTGCAGGGTTCGCTTACGGAAATTCCATGCCTCCCATTGCCTAAAATCACTCCACTAGATACAGTACATAATTAGGAACCCGGGAAATTTCCTCTGCTCAAAAGCAGGAATCGAAAAGTGGAAGAAGAGCATGTTCGTTCGAGTTCCCGCCGAGCAACATTTGAACAGCCATCGGTGAACAAAGCACAGTTCGGATTTTCGCGCCCGATGTTGACTTGCTTCTCAATCCGTGTCCCCCGAGTGGCTCTCGATCTTTGCTCGACACAGTTAGCTCTCCAGCGTTCACACCCACTCGGACACCCCACCCCGCCGGCCGTCAAGTGAGAAGCTTCATCTCGGTTGAATCCTGGTATAATTGCGTGAAAATTTGCATGTGACCCTTAGCAAGCGAAGGTAACATAAATATATGTGTAGCAAAAGAACTCGGATTCCGTTAAAAGACTGGTGAGTCATATTGAGTTTTCGTATAGCAGCAGACTGCTTGCTAGTGCGGTTGAAATACGTTACCCTTGTACGGTTACTACTTGCCCCCCCCCCTCACTCTATCATTGATATCGCCTAATGAATACGGCTCATAGTTCCCATATAAAGCTGCTAGGAAAAATAATATGGGTTCCAGAATTATAAAAGTGGAAGGGCTCCTCTTCATGAACTCCGCCCCGCAGACTTTGTCCCTCTAACAGTGCGGACAAATAGTTTGCGCTGCTCTAAGCCATCCAACGCAAAGAGAAACGTGAAATGACACAATTTTTATTATGCCAGCAAAGCAGGTTGATCACTACGTCCTAAACATCTTGGAGGATCGTGTTTCGATACCGTCGCGTATGGATGTTCTGAACAAACTCAACTGTTTTCAATATCCTTCAACCCCAACCCAAACGAACCAGGTGAGCATTTTCAGCGAAAACTGGAAAGTCGATAATTATTTCGTAGACAGCATTGGAAAGCGAGTAGGGACAAACAGACGCCTGAATTCCACATGGGTAATACACGCGTCATCCTCAGAAAACTACTGTCTTTGATAGAAAACAAATTTTTTGTGGAAAAATATTTTTTGCACAAAACCACCAACAACTTAATTCACGATGCCCCACTACTGAGTCTCTCGTATAATACTCAAAATATCTTTGTTCTTCACCTCACATAATGAGCTAAAAGAACATGCGAGCACCTTACCATGGGGAAAAGGTGATAGCAATGGCAGTTCCTCTCAAGGTACTGAACAAAAAAAAAACATTAGAAAAATCACAAATGGAAAATACAAAGTTTTCTGCAAAACTAAAAGGAGCAATCCATCTCGCAAGAAGATAGAACGGGCCAGAAATGCATAGGCTGGGCCTAGTCGCGGTTCCGAGCTAATACCAATTAAGGCCTTTAGGGCCTTCAGCTTTGACGAGAACTGTGTCACATCGTTCACACTTGAAGAAATTATTGGATCATGTTCAGCATGCAGGGAAGAAGAATGTGGACGAAAGCAATTGAATATGCAATCACCATAAGCCTGAAGCACCCTTGACCAGATGTATTCCATGTGAAAAAAAACGCTTCATATCAGAGAGCTTGCTGGAAGTGCTTCGCTTTAGAAACAATTACGCGACTAACTGGAAAACCAACTAATTCTCCTTTGAAGTCTTAAGTGTTAGACATAATCACCACTCTCGGTCTCATTCACAAAATTCATAAGAAAAATCTATTCGTGAGGAAACCTATTAGATTCCGCTTTCGTTTTGCACTTCCTGGCCATTATAGAACGAATAATCAGTGTGATCTCCAATATGTGATTGGAATCGCGTAGGAACGCTGAGCAAAGCTTTTAATGGTGTTTGCACAACTGACACGACAAACACATCGATAGAGTATGGTATTACTTTTGCTGCCATAACATATGGAAAGCAGCTGGTATGTTTTATGAGACTTTTTTTGATTCTGAAACAAGAAAAAGCCAAGTTTATGATGCAGTATGGCTTATGATGGCAAATTTTATGACGTCGATCACATTCGTTCACGTGATAGCACCAGAACCTGTCCCAGAACACCTCATCTGCTCTATTGCTTCAAGACGCAGTAAACTCATTTCAGTACAAATGAGAAACGGAGAACAACTAGAGGACAAGCGAAATACGCGGCTAAACACCAGGACAAGCAGCGCGATCAAAAGTCCACTGCTTTCGCAACTATGCCGTTTGAGTATACGTTCGACGAGGGCTGCCACATGGCACAGGGAGTTTTCTCGAATGCTGCCATGAGCTAATGAAAAGTAAGTGCATTCATGACGAAATTCTCCTAACATTCTATTAAAATTGCTATAGACGGTGGCGAATTGGGGGAGGGGTGCGGAGGGAAGGGGAACAGCTTGCTATATGGAAGGAAAGAACTCCGAGAAGTGGTGTGGGTGTGTGAACCACTTCTAACGTAATATGAAACCTTGCTCTTGCACCCACGCCGCGAACCTCTCCTTCCTGGCTTACGCAAAACTCTGGCTGCGAAGGCCTCTAGTCCCCCCTCCAACACCTTAGCATCGAGCATGCCATCGTTGCAACTTAAGTGTTTCAATAATCAATGAAGAAATCTAAAGCTGTAAAAATTCAATTGACGCAACACTCACCAAATTCAACCGCCACTTACTTTACCTCGGAACAGCATGAACCAAGATCGAGGCTTTGAGGAGCACAAGCGAAGACGATACATTTCTATGAAAGAAAGGCACAAGGAGCCCAACTTTCGCAAACATTTCCAAGTATAGCACTTTTGCAAACACGGCAAACTTCATTCGAACAAAGAAGATGTTGGAAAAGAATCAAAGGTAACGCAAGAGCTGCAAATCAAAATTTTGGCAAGCATTTCGAGTAAAAATTTAGAAGGAAAAGAATTTCCTGGAAGAGCAATCAGAGCACCAAGGATGTCACCTTACTTATTGACTGTAGATCACTTTTGCTGGAAGCGAGACTTCAAAACAACAAACATACTTCGCGCCTACGGAAGCGTAAATGACGGGAGAATAGAGCACCATGTAAAGGTCAGAAAAAAACGGAGGGCAATGGCAGACAACCAATTTTATGGTCAAAAAATAAATCCCGCAAATTTAAACGTAGCAGAGTGCTAGAGGACTTTCTCGCAAAAAATAACTATTCGGATGAATCATTCTAAATAAGACGAATTTAACCTAGGTGATATTTAGGTGATTTATAGCCTTCGCTATCTAGATCAAAGACACCGGGAGGAGCGTACGTGGCTGATTACGGAATATGAAAGTAGGGGTGCTCAGCAGTGCAGCAGCAAAGAAAGGACAGAATAGAACCGAAAAACTCGAGAAATAGGAACCCCAAACCCACTTTTTCGCGCCCCTTTGCGTCACTAGCCAGGGGCAGATTGCAGATGGGTGAAAGGCTAAATCAGCCGGTCGCAAACATTGCCCTACCCTCGCCGGCAACTCCTGTAGCGAATGACGTGGAATCGTGATAAGACTCCAGGCCACGCGTTTTTAATGCAAGCTCCACTACATATCAGAATTCATGTATCCACAGTTCTTATTTTTGGATTCCTTCTCGTTGAAGCATTAAAACTCTAAGTATTGGGATGCGAATTACGGCACAAAACTTTTGGTCCCAATTCTGCAATATTTCAGTGTTTTTTGGGCGAATTTCCGGACGCTAATGGATTTGACTCCGTAAACAAGGAGTTGGTCGTTCACAGAAAACCAGACTGGAACCCTCCTAAAAAATGCAGTCGTTGAGATAAACTTTACTGCCACGAGAAATCATGAGTTTGACGGAAACGAAGGAGAAGACAAAGGAGACTGTGTTGGAACAAACGGAGTAAATTTGCATTAAAAGGCCAAAATTTGCACTAAGAGAGAACTTCGTAAATAAATTAACAACTTAATGCATGGTTCATTTGAGAGAGGTACGTCTTACATTACAAATTAATGAAAAGACGAGTTTTTGAATGGTCACTGTTCAATCGAATAAGGAATTAGGAAGCCAAAACAACTCCATCAGTCTACCTCTCTCCACTACGCTTGCAAATCTTAAATAAGTTTCCGGAAGCACAATTTTTTTCAAATAATAAAAGAAAGATCCTCACAATCTTAAAGACAGTGATAAGGGTAACGTAAGCGATGAGAACTCCTAAAGTGAGTCATCAAAATGGAAGCTACGATTCCAAAGACGATATATGGCAAAATTTCCGATGAAGGTAAGCGCTTCCCCCCCCCCTCTCCCTCCTCCCCGTCTACACCTTATGGAAAAGCGGTCTTCTTCTGTAGCTGCCACTTCTTTTAAAAGTGTCCACCCCTCTCGCTGACGAAGCCCGCCTTCATTCGGAGTCAACGGTAGGAAGGGGTTCCTATTCCTCGGGTTTTTGGTCGTTCCATTCCGTTTTTTCCTCATTTTCGTACATACCTCTAAGCACTTAAACTTTGGTATTCCATGACCTTTCGATACCCAGCCCCTACCCCTACCACTGCCCTCACAATACCATTATTATGGGTTTTCAAAAAGCACACCCTAATAAATGTGCAGACCATTCGTGAGATCAATTTCAGAAAACTAATATGGTGCAAGGTTAGCACTCAAGGAAGTGTTCAGATCTTCCAATTTCGCAGTCGACGAATCTCTTACAAATGCAGATAAGGAGAAGTACTGAGTGTCATTTTAGATAACAATATAGTGCCATGCGGCTTAATTCCCATACGTAATCGTGCCGATCAACACTCCGCGCGCTGACGATTTCACTTCATGGCTTACTGATGTCCAAGACACGACGTAAGGCCAAAGACCGACCACCTACACGCCGATTCACGTGCAGAATCGCTTCAACTGGGGAAAGACCGACTACCTACACGCCGATTCACGCGAGAATCGCATTTAACTGGGACAGTCTCATTCAAGGCAGCTATCAAGAAGAAAATCCAAAAATTGCTAGAGCATTTCGCTTTACTAGCGACAAGGCAATTACAATGGAACAGAGTTGAAGCTGCAAATTAGTCATCATGAATGAGCCGTCGAAGACGCGGTCGTATTGCACGCTCCGTCGCAGGTTGCAGAAACGTCATCCTCCCTAATAAACAGAAATCTTACAAAGATCAATATAAAAAATGAAATGAGAAAACAAGAGACACGCCAATCCAGCTAGGCTACTAGATGGTTCGTTGAGACATCATCATGAGACACCTTTGTTCGCTGCACTTAACAGATGCGAGGTAGGTGTGTGCATGCTTTACACAAAAGCCAATAAAATAAATAAAAAACAGTTGGTCAAACAATGAAGCGGTAAAAAGCAACAGATGTTATACATATTAGCTGAGGTGATTTTATTAAGAAAAAAAGAGAATAAATAATCTGGAAGTTAAACAGACAGAAAAAAATAGAAATAAATCGAACCAGATATCAGAGCAGCTGAAATGGTGCACATGCACACACATTCCCTCACAACAAAAGCTAAAAAGCTAGAAATCGTGGAGCGTGACTCCCACTGGATAGATCCATTCGAGTGCGCAAGCAAAAAAAGTCACTCAAGCCCTGCAAATCCGATCACCGTCAACGAGCCTCCTTACGCTAACATGATCACTACATTTGACTGAGCCCATCACGGCTTGGAGAGTCCCGTCAGAAAACGAATGAGCAAATGTCAGCAAGTTTATTTACCTCTGCTTGTTATAAGCAATTTTGCTAGATGTCTACATCAACAAAAATTACAAAAAGAAACAGGAGCGATGAGTTGGTTGGCGCTACTGTGGAGGAGCGCTGATACCTCTCTAGCCCACCTCAAAAACGCGGGCCTCCAGGAATGAATGAATAAATTTCCCTCAACACGTGTTTTTATTTGCATCTTGTTTTTCTCTTCCTTAAACCTAAATCATCGAGGGCACTTGACCGCATTCATCGCACATCCTTGTCTTGGCACAGACGTAACTGAGCTACATATTGAAGAAAAGCACATGTGCTGACTACCGAAAAGAGGAAGCGTGGTTCTAAAGCGATGACAATTCACGAGCTCACAGCGGAATTAGTCTACGATCTTCTGTCGGCACGATCCTGGCAAGCACGTCACAAAGACATAACAAACAGGCTATATATCGCGGGAATTCTGAGACGCCTTGCTCCCAGTGATCAGTTACCTCTACTGCCATCTTTATAAAATCCAATGAAAACTCAGCGGTTACATAGATTGATGCAAAATTTGTAGATAGGTTACCCATGCTTCAGAGCACTAAACTTAAGCTGAGGAATAAAACAACAGCCACAGAAAACAAACAGAAACCAGAAATTTTTTATAAGGGAGAGATGAGTGAAAACAAGCCGTAGCGTAATGCAATGGAAAAGGGATGCAAACGCGGTCGTCAACAAAACAAAACCTATTACAGCTACGCTAATCAATCCACAACACATGAAAAGAAGCTGCAAAGCAGTGACAGCTGTTCACAAAGCGCCAAACGCCAGAGCCAGTTAAGAGTAGTATGCGTAAAATACTTCCTAGGGCTATGAATTTCAGCAGACTCACAAAAACCTAACACCATTGTAAATGACAGCAACTCTTTTGCTGCTCTCACGTGCTTCCCTGGAAGCAAAAGCCCATAAAATGGAAATCTAGCGGCGAAAAAAAGATTAGAAATCCAACACCACCTACCGGACAGCTGCGGCACAAATTAAAATACTCGAGATGGGGAGCTTGCTTGGTTCGAGGACTTTCGAACCACTAGACAACGCAGTGCCTCTAAACATTGCGTCATATCTTCAAATAGGGGGGTTGTGGAGTAGTAAAACGTCGGAAGCCGCCCCCGTCAGAAAAGGGAACAAACTGAGGAAATTCAGCGTTATTAAGACGCGGCAGCTAAATCCATCAAAAATACCAAAATCAGGCTTACTACGAAGTTCTGAGACTTCGCACTCTTCCCAGCCAAGTCTTAGGATTTTCCTCAAAAATGGTTATATTAGAATTATAGCAGTTTCTTGAGTATGTAAACAAGAAAGAATATTGTTCGAGTAAGAGTTTTGAACTCTCAGAAACCATCAAAATGAATTTCGAATTTGCCAATGTGGGTAAAAAGGACACTATTCGATGGTGATTCCCAAGTCACACGCAATCAAGAAATCTATTACAAGCTTAAATAAGACGGAATCCAGGGCGATGAGTCAGGAAAATGATGAAATTCAGACATGAGTCATGCTTTTTCCTTGGTTCGTTTGTACAGTTGCTCACCCATGGCCCTGATCAAAACCCTTCTATTTTGATATGGATGTTTAAATAGAAGATAAATAACAAAATGAACGAAATCAATCTTACGAAATCAGAGCAGATAAAGACCAATGACACTAGCAGATAAATAAAGAATTCTTTCCAAGGAGAAATGCAAACGAGGATAATTTCCCAAAACGAACCTTGGACATAGCAACAAGAATTTAGCGTATAGAGAAATAAAATCAATCCCATATTGAGTGAGAGAGGAATTTTGATTCGCTAATAGATATATCCGACAACCCAAATCGCTTTTCAAATATAGGTGCCGTTCCATGAACATAACCTCTCGTCTCGATTTGAAGGCACATATGGAAGATGAAAAATGGAAGAGGTGGACTGAAAACGCACAAATTAATCCCATATTCTCGGGTACCGACGCTGTTTCCCTAATGAAAGCAGCTCAAACGAAAAAAAAAATACAAATCACGAAAAGCATGGAAAATGGTAGTCATCAAGAACTCGCAACAGTGTCGACAGACTCATAGCTGCTCTAAACCCGCGAAATACAATTATACCGTAGACTTAGAAAAAGGGAACTGGGAAATAGTTGTAAAAAAACAAACCGAACATAAGCCCAGTCAAATAAAGTCGGGGGGGGGGGGGGGGGGTGGGGTGGAGATGCAACTTTGCGTCGACGTGGAAGCTCCCTTCCCTCCTTAGTCTCAGGCTAAATTCATATCCCCTCCTCCAACATGAAAAAGCTTATGTCTCATCTGCTTCAGCCTTAGCCTAGGGAGAGAAAGGAGCTTTGATGTTGCTCTTGTCCATTACCCCCATGAAGGTAGAACTTCGTAAGTCATAAAGGAACTATTTCATCTCACTAAAAAAAAAACAAAGGTGTGATCCCACCTGAATCAAGCTATCATCCACATGAAGCTCTCAACATCATTCTTTCCAGGTTAAATGCAATCAGGACAATACGCTGCGCGCCGTAGCCCATTGAAGCCACCACGCTCAGAAAAGCATTTCCTGGGCATCGCGCAAGAGATCGAACTTAGTTTGAGTGGCATCCTAGGAGATCGAAAAGTAGTGCCTCGTCTAGTTTTCAATAATTCCCCAACATATCCAACCATTCTGATGTCTGATGGGTTACCAGTCATAATCGTCGATAGCTCATGCAAGATCTGGTTTATCCAGTCACTTACTTACAGAAACTTGCTTGCATTGCACTACCACTTCAACCACAGTGGCAGAACATCAGGCTTCAAACATGCGACTGACCCACTGAACTGTCTTAAACAGGGACATTCAAAGCTCAAAAGCAGATCACAGAAGGAAAGAGGGAGAAATTGATCTGAAATTGATTGAGACCGCAAACTTTATTCGAATGAGAGAGAGGTATAATGAATCCTAAATTCCGAATTACCTTAATTACTGAGCCAAAATAGCGCTATTTGGAGAAACACCCATGACAGACAACGCTTCGAAAAGATGAACAAAGCAGGAGCATTGGAGAGAGCAAGCATCCTTGAGGATTACAAGGTGGCTTGCTGGATATACGCCATTGACATGGAAACGGCGACGCGGTAACTCACGAAAGACATCAAACGACCTTCATACTGTAAAATCTTTTCAAAAACGGAACAATGTTTTGACGACGGTAAGTTCTCCAAAAAATGTTTATACCAAAAAGTATGACGTACCAAAAATAGGAGCGGTTCAACCACATAAGTTATCTCAAAACGCCGAGAAGATTAATGAGGCGAAGGGATCCGAGATTATACCAGAAATCAGACGAGCAGAAATCTCCTCTTCCTCATACGCCCCATTCTCAATTTTTAAATGCATTGGCACCGAAAAAAAACATCTGGAAAGCGCGTCATGTTGCTTGTAGAAGTCGTAGTGACTAGGTATGCAAGGTTGCTATGTGCCAAGCAATATGCGATGTCATGGTGAGAGACAGGAGGGTGAATTTTTTCGTTTCAAGGAAAACTACCAAAATCCTAGGGGAGAGGGACGGAAGAATACGAAGTTTTCGCCACAAACGGCATATCCTCTTCCGCGCAGTGCTGATAGTACTTTTTCAATTAGCAATGACACTATATAAGAGTTCGTTGTCACTTCTAGTGATAAATTTTGGAAAGTATTGATTGCATGTACTACAAACACTGGATCACACATAGATACTGTTGTAGATGAGCAACAGCACAATTATTTCCACCAGTCCAAAATCTCCACTGCAAAATTTGCGCTTTTTGAATCCTCAAACAAACTTGGTACACAAGTTCGTAATAAGCAAATGCTGACCGCGTTCTCTTATATCGGTGGTGTACCTGTGCCTGATGCATACATAACAACAACCAGAGCGCTGAATTTTGATGTTCAAAACAGACAACAAAAAAAAAGGTTCCCGAAACTTGGTCACCGCTGTGAGAGAACAGTGAGAGCAGAGAACAATTGCGAAAGTTGTATAGAATTTACTTTGAATTCTCAGAAGAGAAACGATTTTACGATGAAAAAATATAAAACTATAGAGAATCGCGTCAAAACGGAAATGAAACCGGTCTTAAACAGATGACTCCTTTAAATAAAAAAAAGAAAACCTCTAACATAAATCATCGATCGAAATAAACCACCAGAATGGGTTTTGCAGTGAACAAGATCGCGGGTGGCCATCATTTCGCTAACTTCTCGAAAATATCATTTCAAGAAAGTTAGCGATTGAGGGAGATGACAGATAAATCTTAACTGAATTCCCCGATAAATCTGTCGGCATGCTTACTACTTGCGACATCTCCGTTCAGTAGAATTCCTGCATCGGCAAAATTTTCAAAAGACAATAGCGAAACGCGTGTGGGAAAGTGTGGGTTTGTCCTGTTGTGAGGCTCGGGGGAGACGATGACATACATGATTAACATCAGCCAGATAAATAGGAAAAGACACTTGACATGACTATGCATAAACAGTTATGGCCACATGAGGGAGGCTATAATCAGCTGTAAAGCTAAAGCGCATTAACTGCAAACGTCGTAACAACTCAATTTGCACACTGCAGCTCTGTTTAATTAAAAGCAAGTACAAAAAACAGTCTGACTAGAACAAAACAAGACGTGAGCCCAGGACAACCCAGAACCTGAATTCATAGAGGAAATTAAAGAAAGGCAGCGAAATTGGATAGATAAAATCAATCTGCATGAAAAACAACGCTGATGAAGGAACCATTGAAACACGCACTTTTCGTCGTTATTTTTTAAAAGGGATGTCGAGTAAATTAAAGTGACAGTGACTGTGCAGTAATACCGAAAGAAGCTTTGCTTTCAACCCAGTCCTACCATAAAAGGGAGTGGATGGCACCATAAGAATGACGGAACGACTGAACATACGGTCCTTTAAACGCAGATGGAAACCTATGAACTCCACTCTCAACCTATGAACGCATTCATCCGGGCACAGAAATAGAGGTTTTCTTGAGGAATCTACTGAATGTGCCCGCCAACACTTTGAACAATTAGGGGCTGCGATGTGAGAAATAAACACTCCATCGCCCTCAGTGAAATTGTACCAACCGCTGGCAACTTTGTGATATTTTATTACTCAGACTGGCGAGAGGGATAATGGTAAGAAGCCTGAAAGCACTACGGAGGCGCTGTCCAGAAAAGCTCGGAAATGGGGGTGTAAGAAATTTTTGTACCATATTCTACTTGTGGAATCGCAACTACCCGGATGCCTTCGCGGTGATGAAGTCCCTCTCGGGGCCCAATAGCCTTTCAGTGCTAAATCTTCCAGCAGTCACGTTGAAAAACAATCGAAGAGCGATTTCGGGAAGGAACGACTGATGTAAAGAGAGTTCCCAGCTCAGCTCGACGATTTAACTGATTTTAGGTGGCATGGTCTTGCCAACTTTGGGCACAGAAAACGGCTCATACTAGAAACACGAGAGAAAATTGTGAATGTAACGACTATCATTATTAGCCATTTTGCTCCACAGAAACTTGACAGAAAAAAGAAACAGAGATCTGGTCCTAAAAACCTCAAATAACAATGTACACCGCTGTGATGCAACAAATGTTCCAGGAAGAGAGACAGCAAACACTCTCGATCACTGAACATTAATGCGAAAGAGTTTGGGATAAACCCATCCAGCGCTAACAAAGAATGGCCAGTATATATGAAGAGGCCTGGAAAGAAATCCTAAAGATTTCGAGTGTAGACTGGTACTGCAGTATGCAGCTCAATGCAGAGCTGCAAGACCCATCACAATTATTATATATTTGGAATTTTCTTTTATTTATCATATTCTTATTTTTACACTTTGAGAAACTGAAATTAAAGAGTATCGATGAGCAAGAGTCATTATATCTGATGATAAGGATCGCCCGAACCCTACTAATGAACATACATAAGAAACATTGTGGTTTGATTAACCAAGAGCTTCCCGTGTAAAAACCATAAATGAGTACTTGTAGACACGGATGAATAACTAAACAGAAAAATTAGAAAAGTTTGTCATCAAGTCCAGTTATACAAGGAAGTGATCTTTGATGAGCGAAAGTTTCAAAAGTAGCAGAGGAGAAGAAACAGCAGATTATGGGTCAAATAAAGTCGGGGGGGAGACGCAATTTTGCGTCAACGTTTCACCTACGTCAAAGCTTCTTTCCCTCCCTAGGCTTAGGTTAAAGCAGATGAAACCTATGCTCTGACAGAT
The DNA here is from genome assembly GCA_963978905.1 of Trichostrongylus colubriformis. Taxonomy (NCBI): domain Eukaryota; kingdom Metazoa; phylum Nematoda; class Chromadorea; order Rhabditida; family Trichostrongylidae; genus Trichostrongylus; species Trichostrongylus colubriformis. The sequence goes on from OZ022260.1 coordinate 42,738,264, forward strand.
GCTTTTTCATGTAGGAGAAGGGGATATCAATTTTAACCTAAGCCTAGGGAGGGAAAGGAGCTTTGACGTCGACGCAAAATTGCGTCTCCCCCCCGACTTTATTTGACCCCAGATTATACCACCGAGAAGTTATTCAGCCCTTCCCTTTGGTCTCCAGGGGAAGATGCCAGTACAAGAGGAAAACCGTGCCTCGACTACCTTTCTGATAAGAGAGACATGAAGTGAGACGGAAAGAAATGCAGTGTATCAGCCTACACACTATATTTACATATATCCAAAATATTCGGAAAAATTCTTGGCTTATTCGAGGAACACGTCGAAAATGAATGTGTGAAGCAAAGGGAAGCAAAGTTAGTTTGATGAATGCACTCATCAAAACATGAAGAATGAAGTACTGATTATCCAGCTGCAGGTTGTGACTCACAGTTTAAATAGGGCAAACATACCAAAAATAGGAAAAATTGATTCCGTGTTGGTAATCAAACAACAAAACACTGAGAACTATGATATAATATTCAGGGAAACTATCAAAACACAAAACAAATGTAAGTGAACTGGAAGACTCTGCTTTGTTGTATTTTGCTGCGGTTGTAAAACCAATCAGAAATTTGTTCAAACGAAATAGGAGAAAGAATGCACAAGATGAGATACATACGAAACTACAAACAACAAGAACCATGAAACATTGCAATCCTGGTTTTGCAGGTGACCTGCACTTGATATTCGAGCTGAGCGAGGATCTTATCAATAAAACCACACCCTCACGCGGCGCGTTTCGTGCGCAGTCTCTCTGGCTCGCTGCCAGCAGTGGCCTTAGTGCTGTGCGCGCTTCCAATGCTTTGCTTGAATTACTATTTGACGAACTGCTGCTATTGACACATTTCACTGGCAATTATATTAGTCATTATGACGAGTTCGGTACGGGGTGGAGGAAGAGAAAGGAGGTGCGAGGTGGAAGAACCGTTCCTAGCGTCAAAAATCCCCTCTTGCAGATAGGAAACTCTTCATCTCGAAACTCCTCCCTACTCCCTGATATAAGTTGAAACTCACTTTCAATCTAAGTCAAGCTTGTTTCTTCCTTGTCAAGGGGAAGAGGTGTGAACTTCAACACGAGCCTAGGAAGGAGAAAGTGCTTCGGGTGAGTGAAACAATATCCTTATGCAAAAAGAGGTTTGTTGCGTGAAAAGTGTTTCATTCATCCAGGGCTCCCCTAAGACTCATATCTCTTCGTTGGATAGCGTTTTCTATCTTAGGGAATAGAACAATACTTCTTATTAGTTCGTACAGTTTGATGTATCCCCTTATCTAAGCCACAGATGAAGGTAGTGGTTCTTCTTCCAGCTAAGGCTTAGGCAAAAGCCTAGGCAAAAATAGCACCAACGGACGAGCGATCCTCCACTCCAACAACATCAGCACCAATGATTGTCGTATACGAACGCCAAATAACACGCTTGAAACTTTGATGTTTCTCAACTCCGCGGAGATAAAGCGCGCCAGAGCGCCCGATAAGGTGCGCGCGCGACACGCGTCGCGTGAGGGTATGGATTTATCGTTGCGATCCTGAGCGAGGAAGTCCCAGTTCACTCGTGCAATTACACACAGCAACCGACTACCGTAGCCCACGTCTGGTCTAACTGTGCAGGACATCCGGCTCTTTTGAATCGAAAGCCTGAGCGCGCAATACATAGCACTTGCGCTCCACCCCTCTACCTTTATAAAAGGAAGGCAAAAACCCATTATGAATTCAATTATGGATGAATGGAAGTGACGCATTGACTTTAGAAGCTTCAAAAGTCGAGGGGAACCAGAATTGGCATGCTGCTCGCTCTAGGGTTGCAAAAAAATCCTTTTGATGATTCGACTTCACGAGATCTAGTTTGATCAAGCAGCGGTAGAAGCAACTGCAAATGTGAGAACTGCAAAAAAGGAAAGCGTTGGATGGAACAGTTTGTCACCGGTTTCAGAGGTGCAAAATGGGATTCATCTGTTAAAACACTTTACACGTTCAGGAAGTAGCTTTTCCCTCAAAACACATCGATAATCACCATGTGACACGGGAACATTTTTGTTCCATTTTTTCACTATTTCATGTAGAAAACTTCTTTCTCTACATCCATTTCAAAAAACTTGATTGGGCGTGTCCTGGACTTCTATGAACGTGTATCAAACTCTCTCACTTCTTTCACTCCGCCACACACTCTCACTCTCACGTACTCTCACTCTCGCCATTCACCCAAGTCCGTGGGACACGCCCAATCAGTTATTTCGAAATGGACTACACATGTTACTACACTATTAGTGGCATAAGGCCTGTACTTAATCCACATCGTGTCATAAGCTCAGTCCAGCATTAGAACACTCACATTTCACACGTTCATCACTATTTCACTTTGGCGCTATTCCGTTTCTTGCACCGTTATGCTTCCGGTACTCTAGGAGGAACATGTACTCATGAACCGAGTCTTCTGTTAGTCCAACGTTACGTTTTAATCCGCCCGCTTGTTAAGAGAACTCCCATTTTGCACAGAATTACACCAATTCTGCAACTTCTTTATCATTCTAATCACCACACTGCACTTTTCGTCAGTTACAATATCATTGGTCCGATGTCACAACTACCTGAATCCAGCATCACTACCTCAGTCTGGTGTGTCACCTTCTAATTCGGGTGCATCATTAAATGAGTCCAGTGTGTCACTACCTGAGTCCAGATTAGCCTGACCATTAGGCAGGGAGCAGCCTCGACATGGACGCGAATCACTTACATCTTGTAAATTACGACATTTTACTTGACCCTTCTCTGTAATACTCACTGATCACGAGAAACACATTTATTCGCACTCATGCTAAGCGTCACAATCTCATTAAAGTACAGAATCACACAGAAAGTCCAGTATCACACAAAACAACACATCCATTTTCAGGAATCCTCGTATATCTTCGATACTTTACTTGATGAGACCACACACTGAGTATAAGTAGAACTTGTCACACCTAACGACTCGTACACTGTCACAGCAATGTGTCATTTTTCGCAACATATCTCATTTTAGCAGTAATATCCATCAAACAACTTCTACAACAACATTGTTCTAAAAAGTAGCGCTACAGTACTATTATAGCATCGAACTCGTCTTCACTAATTTCCCTTGTGTGATGAGGATCATCCACCACTTTCTCGACCAGGTCACAGCTTGCTCCGATAATTGCTAAAAATTCTTACTAAGCACTTGACGCTTGAATCTTGTAGCTTTAGACCGCGGTCATACTTTACATGTCTGCATCAATCAACGCCGGTGCCGGCGTATTCATGTGGGTGTGACGATTCGCTCTAAGGCGCTTTGTGCTTCAGTTGTGCCTTCACGAAACAAAGAAGAGACATTGAATTTCAGGCAAATTATTCAGCCAAATCAAACTACCCAAATTTGGCATCCATATTTGTCACGGATCTCATTAATGCCTCCTCATAATGTCTGCCGAGCGCCGGTTTAAAACAATTTCCAGCTAAACATTTCAGTTTCGCACAGCCGATGCAGTCAAGGTAACAGAATTCCAGAGTAGTTAACTGGTTGCTAAGGCTTGCGAAAGGTTTTGCATTTATTACTTGTATTACCGTTTTGATGACGCCAAGGACATTCCGAAAGCGTCCTCTTATTAGACAAAAAACGTTCTACCTAGGCAACCCCCACTGTACATAGAAATTGCTACGCCGATCTGAAGCTACTTCCCCGCCCTCACACCTAGCACACCATATCCACCACACCGAAGCTGCTTATTATTGCGTTCGCATTTGTTTGTTTGTGAGTATGATCGGAACCAGAAAAGACTTACTGCTCTTCCCTTGGCGTCTACTCCGATAGGCAGTCCATTACTATTCAGAGTCGATTTGATGTTATTTATATAGTTACTCAAGTACGTCATCATAAGATTGTCGGCCAACTGTAAAGGTCAACGTCTGGCTTTCGTTCGCATATTGCGTTTGTTATGTTTACAGAAACCCTCCAAGACTGCTATACAGCACCAACAATCGGCACTTTTTCCAAAGTTCAAGTTCGAATTCGTGGCTCTCGCCACGATCATCATGCTGTACTGTGGTTGGGTCGAGCGTTTTATAATCGAAGCGCGTCACCAGAGTGCCGCCGTGGTCGGCGGCAGGCACATGATTTTGACGTGGTCACTGCTGGTGCCGGCGGTGGTGCGCAAAGTGTGAACGCGGCCTAAGCCTTACTTGAGGCTTTACCCTAAAGCGAGGCTCAAGCCAAAAACCTAGGGTTTATATCGCTGTATATACTTTGTTTACATATATTTTTGTACGAATATCTTAGTCAGAATACCATGGAAAGGCCTCTGCCTGAATCATAATTGGAAAAAAACGGACTACAGTCTTCTGCTGGATCCGAGCAGTAATTGTGTACTATTTCAATGGCACTGTGAGCACTAAAAGTAGTGTTAGATAGTTCTGCTGCAATTTTGCAGGCGTTGGGCGAGAACACCTTTTTGACAACTAGAATTGAAAGCATCTGAAAAATGTTGCTCTGACACTTGAAACAGAGTCTGCGACACTGGTACCACTTTTTAAAAACTGCTCGCCTGTGGTTCTGGTCCGCCTCCCTGGAGAATTTGAATGAGACCAACATTTCTAACATTTCTAATAACTGCCCAGTTCGTGGATACTATCAGATTAAAGGCTGGCCTAACCTTAATCCGAAGTGGGTGTAGCGGTGTAGTACGATGTAGGTACAGAATACATGGGCTATATATATTTATTGCTTATATCATTACATAAGAAGGGGGATCAAAGGAGAGGTGGAGAGTTGGCTGCCGGGGACCGCACGATCGGCAGGATCACGTAATCGCGGAATCGCGAGAGCCATTTTGCGCACCCCCTCACTTAAGTGTGCTTTTTTCCCGGGTTCTTTACCACTCTGGAGCCGTGAGTGGTAAGAGACCAGCGTAAGGAGGAAAGTAGCGCGCTCGAGTGGGAATGTGCGAACGACGCTTGCGATATGCGATCCTGCGGATCATGCAATCCGGAGGATCCCAATGTATAATCTCAGGCTGAAGGACATTTGATGCCAAAGCCCCACAGAGGGAGAATATTTTTCTTTGCGTGATTCCCGTTTAAGGCCCCATACGAAACGGAAACCAAACTAACTCAAATCAACTATTAGGAATCTACTGTGGGCCGACGTCAAACGTCACGATTTTACGATTCCGCTATATCGCGGTGTTGTACCTTTGTGCACTTTTGCGGAAATTCTGTGCGCTGAAATTTTGCGCGGCTGAGTTTACGCGAAACGAGATCGCGAATTCTGACGCTGCAGCATCAACAACAGCTAATATATCAGCCATGTAGAGGTCGCTACTGTTCCACATCCATTAACTCCTCCTTCCCCCCTCCCCCACCCCGCACCCTCCCTCTCTCCATTGGTATAGCACCGACGTTTGCTCGTACTAACGTAGCATCGCTTGTGGAGTGTTGGAAATCGCGGGAGGTAGTGTTGGGGCAGGATTTGTGTCGAGCACAACAGCTCCATGTGCTACTTGCGAGAAGCGCTTTCTGAATCGGTTTAAGGGAATCGTCTACGGAAAAATGAGTTTTTGTGTTACCCATAGGTTATGTTGTGTTTGCTTAATGTGGACCTCATGCAAAATTTCACGCGAAAAAATGTGAATGTGGTCGGAGACGCATTGTAGGAACAGAAAGTTACGTAAACAGTCCCACTCTTCGTTCCCAACGGCGGCGGACGACGGGACGAGGCTTTTACTCGGAGGCTCCGCCTGCCCGGACGTACTTTGTGGTGCCGTATCTTAGCCGGATTTACATTTTTTCGCGTGAAACTTTGCATGAGACCCACATTAGGCAAATACAACATAGAACACAAAACTCATTTTTCCGCGGACGATTCATTCAAGTCTGAAATGTTCCTCCCGATTAATAGCGGTTAGCAAATTCAACAGCAAATTTAAATAACAACCAAACAAGATCTTTATCAAGGGGTAATCAAGTCTGAGGAATCAGATATCACTATTGGTTAGCTGGGCTGAAATTTGATTAAATGCCTCGAAGCATTGCCGCCTGCTCTTACCAGCTGCTAATAATTTGGACTTCGAATAGTTCACAATGATAAAAGATAAAAGGATGAAGTTTCTGGCTTTAATGAGTCCTTTCTGTGGCATGCGCCGCACACTCTAGCTCCATTTACAATCGTGGTGACAAGTGAATGATTTGGCCTATACAATCACTTGCGGGGGCCACTTATATTTACAGTGCTTTTATCCTCTAAGACGAGACTGTTCAAAATTTGCCTGTTACAAAGGGATAGAAGGATTGGTTGGCCTGGGTGGGCAGTGATGCGGTATTTGATCTCCGCACCATAAGAGTGGCATTGCGCGCCACCTGTCACTATCCCGTCATTACTCCAGCTCAGTCCTCAGATTACAAAAGTAGCGCCAAATTATAAGGCTCCCTCGAATATCGGTTCACACGAAAAGCTTCATCTGAAAGGAAGTTGTACGCTCTTGAGACATGGAGCGACTAAAGCAAAGTTGATGAATGTTTTCATGTCACTACCCAACAGAGGAGGCTGGAATGCAAGAAGCGATTTAGTATTCTCATCTCGAAATATCTATACCTATTGCGCCCTATCGCAAAACATCAAGGTAAGCCAAGTGGGGCTGCCGGCCGAACGGTACCGAGAACTGGTAGTATCTTATTGAAAATAATCTTAGGATTCTTCAATTCAGGAGAATCAGCCTCAAGAATTTCCTGACTTTTCGAGCACTGGAGAAGGTAAACACGCTGAAATGCTAGCTTCGTATGAATCACATCTAAAATTTCGGTAGGCTCCTATACAAGTATCCACTGACAATGAGAACATCTATGGCTATTTAATGAGCAATAATGATATTCTAATCACGTGGATTGGCGATTGATCACACAAAATTCCCACGACAGGTGAAGCTGCCCACCTTTACCTTGCGTTGGCACACCTTTTACAACGTGGCCTCATGGCTTCTCCCTTGTCGGACCATCTTTCCCTTTCTCATGGTCCACCAGTCATCCTTCAACTTTGAGGCATTGTGCATAACACTTCGACTCCTTCCTCTCTGCTCTTTTCCGCCCTCTTCTTCTCTCTCGAGGGATGTTCTCGCATCGATCCCTTCCAATCTCGTCTCGGCATGGTCGAAGGAGGGGTGGCTATCGTTAAATACCTCCTATTCCTATCAAATCTAGTGTTATGGGTAAGTGACTTTTTACGTTACTTTGACCCATGCTACCCATGCTCTTATTGGTCCACTCTCTGCAGCTACCAATCACCTGCGGGTAACGTCAGCCAGGTGACCCTCGAACCTCACATTATATGTTTTGTTGAAGATTTTCCACTTTTTCTACTCGTGTTTCCACTACATATATGAAAATTCTGTTTGAGTTGCAAAATTGAGGGGGCTGGGGCGAATCAAAGTGCCTATTTATGGAGACAATTGGATGGCGCCAGTGAAGATTGAGCAGCCGTCCTCTCTTCGACGACTAGCATTTAGGGAATTCTCGCCTCTCACTTGTCACTTTTCACTCATTTCCATCCGTTCAGGGCGCAAAACTTGCCTGTTTCCGTAGAATCTCTGCATTTTTTTTGAAGCAGCCTCATTTTTTTGCTGTCAGGGTTTCAAAGATGAAGACACAACTTCAGTAGAAATTCGAAGCCCTGATTGTATGAAAAAATCAAGTATCAGAGGGCTCGTCTAAAATCAAGGAAAAATCAATTATTTTCGTGGAAAAGCCTGGGACAGTGGCGTAGGCTTTGACAAAGATTTTACTCAGAAAGTATAATAGATGAGTTGTGAGAGTCATTGATAAGCCCCCAAAGAGAGCCGTTGCCCTTGCGATCCTTCATAAAGATTGAGTTGCACTGATTTCCATGAGCCGTGCGTTTTTTATGAGCGAGCTGCCTGCGTAGCGAATCAAAGCCTCCCCTTCCTTAGCCCGTCTAATTCCACACATGGCTCAGGCCCTTGAGAGCCGCCACAGCCACACAAAGTTGAGTCGAATTCAGTTGAGGGTGGCTGTTTTCCACAACGGCCAGCTGCTTGTTATCCCCTCATGATGCCTCAGACAACATGTATGGGATCCCTTCTCGCTGAAGACGTCAAAATACGACTTCTGAAGAAAGTGTAATTCGAAATTTGATAAATAAACCTAGAAATCTAATTTGTCTAGTTGCCATATGCCTAACAGGGTTACGCCGTTGCATTTCCCGTTCAATGAACGCTCATCTGAAAATGCTGCCCTGAACTCCCCAGTGGAATATACCGCCAATAGGGTATTCTGATTCCTCGATATTTTTGGGTGCTATCGCAATGGGGGAGGGGGGGGGGGGGCGGGGGGCATCGCCTATGGACATTATTTTTACCTAGGCCCAAAGGGAGAGAAGACCCCTTCCTTCCTCCATTAAGGCTTAGGCAAAAGTATACGCCTGAATGTGTGCACATTGACCTCGCAAGGATCTCTCTGCTCAGATAGATGCTCTTTAAAAGATGCCTCCCCCCCCCTCATTGCGATAGCACCCATTTTTGTGTTCAAATACGGGAAAAAAGACTTCATGATTATATTCTCGCATTAATATTCGATTTCGAACTCCTTTGTTGTTAAAATTTAATTTGCCTAATTAAGTTTATGGCATATCATTTTTGAGAATTAAAATTTCCTGTATCTTATTCCCAATGCGCGTGGCCCTCTTGGCATCTTGAATTCTCAGAGATTTGATAGAGTAGGAGTAATGTGAGTAAAGTGGATTACTAAAGAGTCATCCAGTTGAAAGCTACGGGTCAAGTAAGACTACTTCTTGCGGAATTTCCGGAGAAAAAAAAAAGCGCTTCCGGGCTTTATGAGGCCGTCCTTTTCACTAGCCGCCCCTTTTCCTGACATGACCCTCCTTTTTCATTAGCAGTTTACGGACTTTCAAATGTTCCATTCCGTTTTGCCCCACATTCGAATTAAATATGTAGCATTTGGACTTTCGTGTTCAATAATCTTTTGACATTCGGCCTTAGTTACCCCTACCACTGCCTATATGGATTGGATGCTCCTAGGATGGAATAAGGGGGAGAATGACCCAAGAACTGACGTCACGAATGGAGAACCACGTTCTTCCCAAAAGCCTATATGATTCCTCGTCTTCTGCGTTAGGCAGCACAGCCGGGGGATGTAAAAAATACATGTTGGGGTTCAAGCCATTTTCTGTTTGACGGAAAAATATTTACTATTCCCAATAATGAGAACAATTATGAAAAACCCGCTGTGGTGGTATGGGCAACAAGCAGAGATCAGGCCAGGCAGCAGTTTCAATAGAATTGCACCGTTAAGTCAAGTTCAAGTTTTTGTCACTTTATTTTGCAATCGTGCCTAAATTACATTATAAAACCATGTGTTACAAAACCCTCACCCAGTCAAGCATGTTCAAAAGCTGACTGCCATACAACTCTTCAATATGTGCATTCAAGCAAGTGAGCTTTAGATTTCTAGCACTGTATGTCACAACTTCACTTTTCAAAAATGTCGCAGGTTCACTTTTCAAAAAGGGCTATGACTATCACGTTGGTTCTCGGTTGTCTAATTGACAACTGCACTCGGTCTGTGATATCGACGAAATAGCTGTGGATAATATCACACGCCAGGTTCTCAATTATTTTCCCGAAAATCTCCAGAAAAGTTTAAATTGTGAAAAAATTCAATAGAAGAAAAATTTATAGAGAATTTTGATGAAAGGGCATTATAGATGATGTTCGCTATACTATCAACATTCTATTCGTTATTTCCTGTTAGTTCCTACCATTACACAAGAAGGCATTTTTGTCCCAAAGTATTCCTTTCACAATTGTTGTTCGGTAAATATACGTTGTTAAATCAAATTGATCGATTTTTGTTTGATATTTTAGCACAAAACAAAGCAGGAGATCCTTACTCTTTCATGGGGTTCAGAATAAACAGACTTTCCGAAAAAAAAAAACAATCTGGGTAGTGTTGCTATCGCAATGAGGGGCAGCATCTCACAATGGGGACGCTGATTTTACCCCAAAACCAGAGAGGGAAAGTGCTCCTTCTTCCCTTCACAGAGACTCAGCCAAAAACATACACTTGAGTGCACATTGGGTTTTCAAAGATCCCTTAGAGATGCTTAGAAATGAAACTTTTTCGAAGACACCCCCCCCCCTCCCCTCCCCACTCATTGATAGAACCACAGTAATCTCTCACAAGGTGTCCGAGGAACACTCAAACAAGGTTTATTTCTTCATTAGATACTTAGGGCTCGAAAATTTTACTCTTATGCCCGACCACAATACCGCTTTTAATTCATGGTCAATCGACAAAAAAGGATAACTCACGATTTATCCATCTCTTGGCTATAGCTTCCTTCAAAGTGCTGCTAATAATTCGGAAATGGTACCGATAATAGCTGTGCTCATGACAAATTCAGAGTTTTGTAGAACATTTTTTATCTCCAATCCTCCGGCACAATTTTTTTTTTGGATTTTCGCAAATTTTTCATCTAATTACCGTGAACGATTTTCTTCACAGAATCGTGAATCTTCCTCTTTGACTGCGAGTTCCAAAACAAACCTTTTATAGCCGTTTACATCAAAAATATAGGAGATATCCGTTATTATGCCAGCCTTGCTCTCTGTTCTCCGTCCAAGGCTATTCACTTGATTTCCTCATATACCTCAAGGACGTCATGCTTGCTTCTGACGTCATGCTTGCTCCTATCTTATTGAAACCCATGGGATTCTTTCGGGACTTTTTTTGCGGGCTTATTTTCAAAAGGCACTACGTCAAAAGTTGAGACGGCGTCAGCGCTGCAAAAGAGGAGCAATACACGTTCCACTGTCAGATTGGCGAATTTGCGTTTTTGCGATTACACACGCGATATTATGACCTCGAAATTGTGCAACGCCGCAACTTCGCGTGCGGGACCCGCAAAATGGCAAAATCTCGATATCGCACAATCGCAAAAACGCAAAATTGCGAAGTCTGAGGGCGACATATTGTGGCTGACGTCACGTCCCTCGTTTTATTATCCTATCGGGCATGCGACATCAAAGGCTGCTGTCGGCATATTCTCAGAGCCATTCTTTGCTGTGCAGAGTACCCAACATTGCCCCACTGCTCGATCATTGTCCCCAAACTAGTCATAGTCATCCACCAGAAAATGTACTTTCACACAATGGCGTACGTGAGATCCTCTTGTCAACCATTGTTACCACACAAGTGAATGCGAGAAAGTGCTCAACAACGTTCTCAAAAAGCTCCCATGGGACAATATAGCCGCACCTCCTTACCAAAACGCTGTCAGCCCGCATATCTCGAAGGCCAGCAGTAGCATGGTCTAGGCGACTTGCAAACTGCTGTCTCATGGGCCTTTAGCGTGGGATCTTCCCTACTTGACCGTCATTTATCTGAGGTCCAGATACGGTGTTCGGGATGGAAGGATAAAGTTTATGATGCTAATCAATCTTTTCTTGGGATGCGTCGCGCATTCTAGCCCTGGGGCTTGTGGTGGATCGCGCACTTCCACTCTCATGGTGTAGTGATCTAATCTCGCATCAATGTTCACCAGACCATCAAACCTTTCACCTCTACGGTGTAATTGAGTCGATACGAGAATCGTGTGGGAGGATAAAGGGACCGTCCACTCTATTTCAGAGCGCGTGATAGGGCGTGGCCTACGAACTTGGGTGAGAGTGTGTTAAACTTTCTCATTCCGCCACACACTCTCACTCTTACCACGCAAGCCCACTCATGTTCGTAGGTCACACCCTATCAGGTGCTCCGAAATAGAGAATACATTGGCTGCCTGCCCCAGTCATTGCATAGGTGAAATCGCATTCACTTGCCGCCACGATTCAAAACGGAGCTAGGATGCAAGGCGCATCCCATTGGAAAATTCAATGCTTTATCCATTTTATTGGATGTCTGAGAAAGATGAGAAATCCACTTGACCAAGTAGGTCAAGTGGATTTCTCATCTTTCTCAGACATCCCAGCTTCAAAATATTGATTGAAGGAAGTTAAGACGCTAAGTGCACTTTATACAAGTTGGCAGTAATAGCAGGTCAGATCGATTCCCATAAGAAGCACGTAACCCTTCAACACCCAAAAGCAACTCCTTTTTATATGCGCTCTGAAGAAGGGGCGGTAGGAAATATATTCTTGGTCTTTAAAAACTGCGAGCAGAGCCTGTTTACCTTTGTTGCGAATTTCGCCGTCGTGTTTTTCATCTGTGCAATATACCTGAGCCTGCCATGGAGCCACCTAAATTCATGCTCGAAGTTGATGACAATGTTCATTGCTTTTGACCGGGCAATGTACTATTGAAAATGCGTTTTGGAATTTATGGCTCAGTCATATCCCGAGCCATTTCATGCAAAGCCACATGGAAGTACTTGACTAGTCAAATTTTGAAAAAAAGAGCAGTGGTTTGAATTCAAATCCCTAGTCGACGACTCTCTGGAAAGCCCTTCCCTGTTCCGCAGTTGCGCAGTTATTACAATGTTTATGGAAATTAGGTTTTTTCAGACTGGCGGTCTCGGACTCATAATCCTCGGCTCAGTTCTGCAGTTGAAATTTGCCGGTGTACTGGACATATTAGGTGATGAACGGTGAGTAATTATCGAAAAACATTCACGAATCATAATATCACTGGAGCGGCTCTCAATAAAGCTGACCGATAAGCCGTTTAGCGCGGAATCGCCTGGCGCGCTCATCACAGGCACCGAGCCAAAATGGGGTGGATCACAAAACTTGCTCAAATTTTGCCTCAAGGGGTAGTTGGACCTTCTGAATGAGAACATTGGATTTGCTCTACATGAAAACCTCTGGCTCCGACACCACAGACCACTGAAAAAAGATGAAATACTTTACCGTGGAGGGTGAGTGTGATATACTCCAACAGAAGATCAAACTACCTCTTGGGACAAGCTATACTGATGCTTCCTTTCTTTGGCGCAAGCGTGGCTTTGAGCAAATTTTCGATCCATCCCATTTTGACGCCGGCGCGGATGGATTCGCGCCAAACAAGCCCATTCATACTTTAAGGGCCAAACTACATACCCAAGGTACAAGTTTCTAGGCAAAGCGAAGAGGCCTCCAAAAATCACTTCTGCAACCACATCAGTTGGTGAAGTGGAGTAATTATTAGGTCGATTCATAATAAATCGGACAAATGGTAGTGATGATTTCTAGAGATCATAACTCAGCAACGAGTTAACGAAAATGGACGCGCGAGTTACCGTTGGAATGAGTATGAAAAGCTCTTCAAAGCACCGCGAAATAATCACTCCAAAGTAGTTTCATTCCGCCACCATGCCGCACGATTTCAAGCCGTCCAGAGACCACATCCGCAACGTCATACTCTTTCTATCGCTATCTGGCCAGGAAGCCGCGGATATCGGCAGACGTCTGATAGAAGTTCACAAGGAGCATGCCCCTGGCAGAAGTACACTGTAGTTGTAGCATTCGAAGTTTGCGTCAGCGACTATTCCATCGAAGACGAAAACCGCAGTTGGTGGAGCGTACACGGCGTAGAGTACTGGGAGCTGCTCAATGAAGGTACAACAGTATCCGCCGGCGTCTACGTCCGTTGATTACGAGAATTGAAGGCATATGTCCAAAGTTCGCTACGGCGGCGGTCACATGTCTTCTTCCAGCACGACAACGCGAGACCGCACATTGCAAGATCGACCAAGGCCGAGCTGCTGTCGTACAGTTGGACCGTACTTCCACACCCACCGTACTCCCCAGACCTGGCCCCTTCAGATTTCCACCTTTTCTCCCACAGCCAACGCCACCTGGACGGCCAAGACTTCAAAACTCGCGACGATGTCAAGACAGCACTCGGGAACTTCTTCGAGCTCCAGCCTCCGGCCTTCTGGAGCAAGGACATCCATGATCTGCCCAACCCGTGGCAGAAGGTCATCGATGAAGATGGAGCATATTTCAAGTGAATCCCAGTTGTCGTTGAAAAGTTGTACGACAATGATTAAAATTTGTCAATTCGTCCGATTTATTATGAATCGACCTAATACTGTGGGTGAATAGTGATCCGTTTTGTTGTACATGAAAAGCGACATCGCCTGCTGAAGTTTCAGTGAGCTCATAGATAAAACCGAAAGTGCATAATTGTTCCAACGACACCCGAAGTCTTCTTGACCATGATGGAATGAGGGATTCTAGCACAGTGATGCATCCTATAAAGCATCCTATAAAGCATACTGATTCTGAGTTTACAAAAGAGCAGAAACTGTGCAATAATGAATATGATAAGTGAATAATATTTGGGAGTAGCTTTTTTAAATTCCAAAACCTGCGGGGGTTGGCAATGAAGGGAAGTGCTCAAAAATTTCCAGTGCGTCTGCCACGAGGTTTTTAGGTTAGGCCATTGTTAGGCCTTTGACAAGACGGAAAGGTTGTAGCGTTGGCCGTAATAAATATTCCACCTAACCATGTTTATGCCTTTGACAACGACGGAAAGGTCGAATTGTTGGCCATAATATATATTCCATCTAAAAACCTTGTGGCAGAAGCATTGAGAACAAGATCTACAAGCGATGCCGAGGTTCTACGATGAGAAAACTTGGACTCTTTCCACTTAGTTCCTGTGGCAGATGTGTTTTTTGGAAAACACCATCGATGCCGTATAATACAGCGTCAAGAAAATCTGTGACGCGTGTCGTTCATGCCCAGGACGGACGTGTTTCTTTCCGAGAGCGCTTGGGGTACATTGAGAAGTACATAGCAGCTCGAAATGCGCCGCGGAGTCTTTTTGGATGTTAGCGCTCAATAATAGTGGCATTAGTGACATGTTTTCTCTTAAGCACTCAAATTATCGTATGCAGTTGCCCGATATGCACTGGAATGCACTGGGATGCTATATAGCACATCACTGCGTCCCCCATAAGTTTGTCCCATTATTTTGGGTTACATGTCAAAAACTCAGCCTAGTACCTTCCCTTCAAGAAGGCTCTGTCACGGGTACAGATAAAATGAAACCCAGCAAGGTATTTCTTCTTTGTGAACGAACATTTCTGTCCAGGAGAGATTATCAGTGACGCAACCCGCACTACCCAGCGGCTACTTGTTCGGAGGGGGGGGGGGGGGAGGGGAAGGAAGGTTTCGACCTTTTTCTCAACTTTCGACCTTCTATTTCATTATGACACTACCGATTAACCCAGCTTCAATATTCCACAAATACTCTGCAACCCACCAAAATTACCCTGACGGGGTGTCCCTTCAATCACGCGCTCAACGTGTCCTGAGCCTTGCATTCCTAAAGCTGTGTCGACAAATTTTTTCTTTCTTGAACCGTAGCCCATTGGATAGGGCCAGCCCAGTCGTTAAGAGCCCGTATTCATGTTTTCTAATTCGAATATGGCCCACACGGTCATATCTTACAGAGAGAGAATGCCGAGAAGAAATAATGACAAGGTTCTAAACAGAGGGTGAATGAAGGATTGCATATCTTCGAATCTCTGTGAATAGGAATCTCCTGAACTGATCTTCCAGAAAAATTAGCTAGAAAATCAAACTCTTATTGAATTGCAGAATACCACGGCATTTCTATGTATTTCCAAACAAGCAATTCAGACAACGACTTTCTGCAAACCATGGCATGCCGCGGTGCCCTTCTATGTAGTTATGTTCCCTGGATTTCACCATAAAAGTGTCTCAGAAATTCAATGGCAACATCAATTTTACATGTCGCTCCGACATATTCGACGTTTTTTGAAAAACGTCGTGAACATTTTGGCAAGGGACTGACATACGACAGTTTTGAAGAGAAACCAGGCTATAAATAACCACAGTGCAGTTGCGATATATATCAGAAAAATAAGATCCGTCCAATAACTGTCTTCACAAGAGTCTTCAAAATGATGAATGCAGTTGAAAAAAGAAGAGCCAGGAAGAACGCTATCTTGTTAAAGATCGACAACCTTCAAGAAAGAAGGGAAAGAAGCGTGCGTTGCAGTAAGAGCTGAACTGACGCCATTTGCGACCTCACTCAATATTTTGAATTGCGAGAGCGATCCGTCGGGGTTTATTCTCCTGGCTGGATGAGCAGTACGCGTCCAGTTAATATTTGAGCCGGGCTGAAAATTTTCAAAAATACGATGAATCACGTCCCCCTCCCCCCACCTCCTCCCTTTCCCTCACATTCAATACCTAACGCAAGTCTATTTAACGGGTGACGATCTTTTTTCCTCACTGGGTGGCCCAATGCCTCCTTCAGGGTGAGTAGATTTAGAGGAATTGCCGATTTCCTCTAAGTCTACTCAGTCTGAAGAAATTTGAAAAAAAAATTCCCCTCTCCTCCAACCCAAAAATACGACCCGCTTTTCTAAACCTTGAATGCTCTCCTCTCTTCGACAGGGGCCTGATCCTGGTTGGAATGGGTTTAAAGAGCTCCATTAGTCTAAGAATGGTGCCAAATAACCCCGCTCCTCCACCGGGTCACTTAGGCAAGTCGCCCGAGGCCTTGCCCTTTCAATCACAGTACTACTAGCCCGAGATACTGGATGGATCTATTCCATTAGCATTTCCAGACTTAAAGGTAAGTCTTCACAATTTTTCACGAGATCATCTGACTGGTTTCACCCATTTACGGTTTCAAGAGGTTTATATATTGCTTGAGCGAGTAGTTCCTCACAGTTGTATGGCTTCGCATTTCCCATTTTGATGTATGCGATCCTGCCGATATAGCGACTTGTTACAATTAGGAGGACACTGCTAATTGTTTGGTTTTCGTCTAGGGGCCCGTGCGAAGCGGAAATCGGACTTGCTCTTTGATAAAAGACCCTCAGAAATAATATAATAAATATACACCCTTAACATTCAGTTTAACGGCCATATTGGAGCAAGTAATAACTCAATGTAGTCCATTGTGAAAAATCAGAACTTCGAAAAATTTCACAACTACTTTATTTGTAAGATCTTGGTGGAAAAATAATTGAAATGTCAGGCTCATTTGACTTCACATTTGATGCTGTAAAACTTCTGGAGATCCCATATAATGTGATTTTTGTTTAATCATAGATCGAATGATTATTGGCTTTTACTGAAGTGGCATATTGCCTCAGACTCAGATCGTGGACGTTACTTGATCTGTGATTCCTCAGTGGAAAGTCATATTTCGACACATTCTAAATAATATTGGGATATTCCATGATGGAAGAATGGTAAGCTAGCAGTGAAAGTGTTCCGACATCCTAGACTACGTTTGAGAGGTACAGAAATCTCGACGTTCCTATTGTTGAACTTAAGTACTCATCCCTTGGCATGCCCCCTAAACAACATTGCCCAAAGGCTCAACTGTGAGGCCCAACATTAAACTCGATTCTCCAGCGAGAATGCTGTCGAGTGACATCTAAACTCCATATCGCTAATTTTTTGGCATTTCCCGCCTTTTCTATCGCTTGTCCTCTTCACAAGCTACTGGTGGCCACGAGCCACTTGCATGCCCCACACTTGAGGTTACACTCGTACTCTTTCGCAATCAGAAAGGTTGGACGAGTCATGCATTCCTTTTACCCTTTTGAACCAGAATCGTGTGAAAACATCATCGCTAGCACCACAGCCTTTGACGGAATATCTCCTTAATTTTTTTTTCAGAAAAATGTCAGAAAATGGCTAACTGCTAAACCAAATGACCATATGATACCATGGCGTAGAGCTCGATGAGTTGATTTCAGAGATTTATGCAGTTAAAAAATCACAATCCAATGATATGTGGTCAAAAAAAAAACCTTTTTGACGTCGTACACTTATGATTCCCGACAGGTGTGAGTGCTTTCTGATCAAGTTTCCTTTTTACCCTCATTGGCAGTGTCGGCTGGTTCCATATTTCGCACGAGAGTGGGTAAAGTTTCTCACTTCAGCCACATTGTATCCACCGTGTCATGCAAAACACGCCTTCATATAACTCTTACTTGGCCTTTTGTAGTTTTTTTTACATTGAAATTTTCGGAGAATATTCCGGTTACTTACAGGTTAGCAACGCCGGTAATATTATTGGCATTCGGATCGCTTTGCACGTTGTTAGGATTTCTGGGATGTTGCGGTGCAATCCGAGAGAACTACTGTCTCACCGTATCCTTTGCTGTATTGCTAGCATTGGTTATCGTAAGTAAATTGAGTCGTTTTTATAATAGTTATAAATAAAATGTTTATGCCCTAAACATAATTCAAAAAAAAATAAAAAAAAATAAACAGCGAAGATGTCACATTGTTTCCTTTTCCCTGGGCTTTCATCCTACTTTATTTCTATTATTCTAAATCACCTATAAATATAATTATATGTAGCTGGTTCTCTACCAGGCGCAAGTTATTGAAATTAAGATGATCGAAACAGCCGCCGTGATCACCGCCTACGCACTTCATGAGGATCTACGAAGCGGATTATCCACTCAGCTACAGGTGTGTTCCTTGCTTTAGACTGGAGAAGGGGTAGTGGCTTGAGGCGCAGTATCACACAGTCATAGATTGGAACCTTTCCCAACTTTCATACCTCCCGTAGATTGGCAAGCACCAGCACCTGTGTATGAGAATAACACCTCCAGCACCAATCTTGGCTGGTACCCATTAGCCATTCCGTAGATGCTGCCCAGTAGCTGACATATAAGCAAAAACTGAGAGCGTGTCGCATTCCAGAGAGAGTGATCGACGCAAACAACAAAGACTTTTAATTTTCCAATCTGAATGTTGAAACCTTTTAGTTTCCTTCTGAAAATCCCTCATTCCTTCCCCCCCGCTTGGCGTGTCACGTTCTTTTTCCGCTCCCACCAATGCCACCCCGAAGAGACAAAGGGAGGTACTTGCTCATGCTAATCAGACGTCGATCTTGTGTGATTCAGATAGGCCTGTCACGCTATAATCGCAGCAGTGGCGTTCAAATGGCATGGGATCAAACGCAACGAGTGAGTCATCGTCATTAATCATGATTCGGGTAGGAATGTGGATACGTGGGTCACTATTTTTGAAAATTTCGTCGACACAAGCCTTTCTTGGTGAGTTTGTCAAATTGTGTGGGTTTCAACGGAAAAATATTTTTTGCAAATCCATGTGTTCAAGTAAAACTGAATGTTTGTTGGTGGGAATAATGTTTAGGGATGCCTCAATCTTAGGATGGGTGAATTGGCGATCTTGCTTAATCATATTGCACACAGCATCGATGTGCTAATTTCGGACATCCTTCATGAATCTCGTCGGGCAGCGGACTACGACAACGAATGACTTCCCTAAGCCAACGATACACTGTGGTCTTTGATGGAGCTTCATTGCCAAATTTTTAAAAAAATTTTGAAAATTTCATTTTCATTTCCTGAAAAAAACAAAATTTTTCAGATGAATGTAAAATAAACAAAAAGCGCCGTACGGCAAATTGAATGATGGGGTATATAGTTAAAAAAAGGCGAACTTTACGATGAAACCATCAGATTTACTCCCATGATAACAGTATTGCCTATTCCCGAAATATAAATAGTGACCTACGTAACATTCTCAGAATGTGAGAGGGCCTAATTTACTTTAGGAATGTAGGATGATAAAATAGATTCTGAAATATCGGACGATGTCAATTCCATTGATTAAAAAAGAAATCTTTTTTTTCGTAAAATGCTCACTGAGACCTCAATGGACAACTCCTTGTTTCAGACGTTGTCGTGCTGTGGTGTGGCAAATTCAAGCGATTGGTCAGCTTTGGGAGCCATTCCTGACTCGTGCTGCATCGAGCCCGTAAGCAACTGTGCCAAAGAGCTCGCTCCGCTGCACTCTGGTGGATGCATGGACAAAGTCGAAAGTAAGCCTTTTGTCGTGTATAATGTCAGGTTTTACACCATTCATGCTTAAAGGGACTAACGCCCATGTAATCCTTATTCCATTCCACTACCTACGCCCCCACCAGCAGCGAGAAGTGGAAATCGATCCATTTTTTGGACCCGAAAGTTTCTTAGCTTGAAATTTTTCATGATATTACCTTAGGTCTAGTCCAAGAAGTGCTGAGAAGGAATGATAGGATTAGGTCAACGAGCGCGCTGAATACTTTCATCAAAGTTTTCATCTTTGAGAATAGTCTGCTCGTCCCGTATCCCAAATCTAAAGCTGTCTATGAACGATAGGTTGTTCAATCCCTGAGTTCACTCTATAATTTCTCATTCAACGTCAAAAGATAATCACCGTCCCCCGGATGGCGCCCCTAATGAGCGATGGCGAGGAGACCGTTGCGATATGAGGATGAGATGGGTCGAGATTTTATCTTCAGTGACCTCATATTATGTAATGTCCATGGAACAAACCTCAACAGCAACAGCAAACAGTGTGGAGTACCATCGCGATAAAAAAAAAACAGAGTAGAAATGAAAACGAGTCCCTTTCAAAACATAATCCTTTCGCTTTCTAGCTCTCAGTGTGCACTGTAAGCTTGAGCAAATGTTTCAATTTTGTCAGTCACATTGGGGCAGGGGCAGTTAAACACACCAGGAGGAATATTTTGACAAATGGTTTGACATTTTGACAAAAATAGGGCTGCTCAGCTGTATGACAACAGAAAGAACGAAATAAAGCGGCGAAGAACCCGAGAAATAGAAACCCGAAAACCCCTCGACCCTTTCACGGCCCTCTGCGTCACTAGTCGGAGGTAGAGTGCATACAAGTGGGGAGGCTGAATCGTAGATCGTGGAAGCTCACTCACACTCGCCGGCATCTCGCCAGTTGATGAACTGCAGAACAACACGCCGTGCTTCGGGATCATAATAAGACCCCAATTCGCGCTTTTTCAGTGCGAATTTCGCTACACCCTACCTCTGCTGAAGTGGAAGGTTCGTTTAAAGAGATCATGTATTCACGGCTCTCACTTTCTCCGTACCTCTCCTGGTTCCTCTAAAGCTTTGATGCGAGGTATGGAAGCAGTAAGGGGAGGCTATTAGCCAATTTGAAAATAGTTCTAAAATGGTCTTCGACATGCTGACGACCTTCTTCTGGTGTAGCCTTACTCTCCATCAGATGATCCATAGTCGAAAGCGGGATTTTTCAATAATAATTGCCATGTGTATAGAAAGCACTTGTCGCTGTCAGTTCTTTTGGGAGCCGCTCAGAATCAGTCATGTTGTACCTGGATGCATATCTAACCTATACACTAATCATCTACAAGCCGATATCTTATGCAGATCTGGCAATAGGAAGTGGCACCGGTAAGCAGGGCTGTGTACCGTTAGAGCGGACTATCGCTGCGCGGCATGTGATGTGATGCGCGCGAGCTGATAATGTATGTAATCGATTTTAAAGGCAATTGCCCCCGAAATCAAGCGCATTACACAGCAATCGTTTGAACCTCAACTAAACATGGCGAACCCAGCTCGTCTCAGCTCGCACGCATCGCACCGCATCCACGGTGCGAACCCCCGGGTGGAGTGCAAGTGTTCCCACTGGTGAGGTCAGGTCAGGTTGCGCGGCGGATTGGAACCAGGTAAAGACAGGTAAAAACACACTGCCAAAGCTCCTCACCTGAAAAGGCTTAGGCTAATCTGGGAGAGCCCAGACGGCAGGACCCGCCACCATTCGGACAATTCGCGAAGAGCGGTGACCCAGTTCGGTGCTGACCTCTAGAATCGGAACACTTGCAACACACCCCGAACCCCCTCCCCCCCCCCCCTCCCCCCTCTGATTACTCGAGGGGCAGGGGCATTGAGGCCCTGTCCAGCAAATAGCTTAGCACTGTGACCAATCGTGGTAATTATATTGTTCAAAATTAATATAATAGTATCAAATAAAGAAGTTGATCTTAAAAGGATGTTATGAATGGGACAGGATTAATGATCCAACGTAATATTCTAGAACGATAAGATTCTGATTACACTGCGTAGCACAGATAAACGTATAGGTCGCATTGACCCGAATCATTCTGAGTTCGCATCGCAACTCAAAGGATATTGATCCATGTCAAGAGATCAATATCCTTACTTTATACCATACTAACGATAGGTCTGTTCATGGTAATCATCTGTTTCAGACTGGATCCTAATCAATGCGGCTCTTGTCGGTGGTGCTTCCGCAGTTCTGGCCGGTCTCCAGGTGATCGGTGTCTGCTTCGCATGCTGCTTGTCGAAGAGCATTCTGAAAGACTTCCATGATTTCTATTATTGATTGCTTTTCCCCCTGCTAACGACAACCCCATCATCCACTGGCTATTTGTGTGCGCGTGTGCTCAATGTCAGCTGAGAATTTCAAAGCAGTTGTGGCGGTCGTCGGACAGCAGGCCATTGGCGGCCGACAGGCGAAGATGGATCGACCACGTCTGGCAACCATTCATTCGCCTCTAGACAGCCAACTACTCTGAAGTCCATGAATGTTTAATTACTGAAGCTGGTGCTCATCAATTAATAATTAATTTATCATACTCTTGCGATCATAACAACGCTTAATTAGCTTATTTGAGATGATTGTTTTTTGGCGCTATGCACCTTAAGGGTTGAGGAGCCCCGCCCTGTGCAGCAGACGAGGGCGTAACTAGTAGTGGCGACGGATGTGGCTGGGTCCTGAAGCGATCACCTTGTATTGCGCTTAATTCATGCGTAGAACAACGCTATCGCCCAAGACCCTAGTGCGTGAGGCGCTCCTACCTCGCATGCATCGCGTCGCACGCCGCCGTGCAGGATCCTTACATAAAGGTACACATCCGGAGTGGATAGCAGTGATAGTACCCATCCAAGGTACATAGCGTCGTTTCTATTGTTTGATGTCTTTTTCATGACAGCGATTGTGTTTTTACTATTCATTTATTTTTAAACTCTTCTAGTGCATAACAACCGAAATGGTGGACAGAACAAAAATCAAAAAACTTTTTTCGCAATTATCGTCATTCACGGTGCTTCAAAGGGGAATGTGTATATAGAGTGTGGACCATAGCCACTTTAGGTGTGTCTCAGAGGAGTACGAATCTGAGCCAATAGTTTCTGATAGCCTTGTCAGTTTCTTCAATTGCTTTTCATTATTCCACCAGAACAAAGAACTAATAATTTGGAAAACATCGTTTTCTTTATATACACTAAAACCTCCGCGGACTTTTCGCGCTCTCGATGACCACACGACATTCCACAAGTAGGCGGGGCAGGGGCCAATTCAATGGCAACGAACTCGCAGACTTTGCCGATATTTCCTTCAAATTAGTGGCATGGAGCACGAAGGGATAGTATGGAAGGTATAGAGCCATTCTTAGGCTGCGATAGTATGCAGTCCACACCCCAACCGCAAGTATACTGTAGATGTGTCGCTTAGCTGTGACCTCTGCTTTTTTTCTGATTGCGGAAAATAGTAAAGGCCTTTGAATTCTATATCTGATTGCAGAAAAGAGTAAAGGTCTTCGAACATATGAAGATGAATTCCTGCATTCGCAATGAGGCGCTCGGCGTGCGTCGCGAAAAGCGTGCGAGCTAGGATTGCTGTACGTAATTGGATCCTGAGCGCTTACCATATCCTGAAGCTGAAATAGGGATAGGACACGGCAGTCACTTTGGGGTTCATCTAGATACAGCTCCCCTAGCTCACACGTCGCACACTGCATGTCGAATTTTCTGTCTCAATGGCATGGGGTGAGGCTACTTACGCGGGAGAGTTGCGCGGCCGCCCGCGGCGAGCGTGGGCGGGTGCGAGTGCCACTGGCAGGGCATGGTAGCCTTCAAGCGAGGCAGTGTGACATGGGTGTTAGCGCAGAGGTGACGCAGCCACGCTCTGCCGGGCTCCCAAGAGCAATCGATCCACAAATCGTACTAGTGGCGCCGCCAGTGCGACGCGGCGAAGCGATTTTCCGGGGTAAGTAGCTTCACCCGATGGCACGCACCTTACTTTTTCCCAATGTATACTCAGATAACGCGATCCAAGTTCTGAACGCCGCACGGGCTCTATTACGACATCGAGCTGTTGATCTTACCCGACTCCTTTTAGATCAACTTCCACGAATATCACCTTCTATGAGGTGCCTCTGAATGCTTCCAAAGCCAGTCTTGATCCCGATCAAATGAGCAAGGCTTTCGAAATCATCGTAATCATTCAGAAGTCTTCGAAGACGGTAGCCTTTATACCTATCGGTACAGGGTGGACGTCAAGACATTCGGTTAGGTCAGGTCACGCGAGAAGATGGCGGCCGCGTCCTTGGGCGTGTGCCATCAGGACCTTGACGCCGACGAAATGGTGCGAGATAAGGACGGCGTACTGTTTGAGTCCTGAAGCGCTTACGCCTAGAATAAGGCATAAAGCACCACTATCGCTTGAGGACCCATTGCGATGCCTATAGCTCGCACCATCCCATCACACGTGCCGGACGCCGCAACGCGGATTTTCTGTCCTAATAGCATATGCACCAGTGCCCTTCAATGCGCGTCAATACACAAAGCCATTGGGCACGACCAGGCCTGTAAGGTAATTGCCGCGCGTGGTAACACGAAATTAACGTAAACACTTCGGTGCGTAGTCCCAGATGTCACCCTTTTATAAGCACTCTTTCTCTCGTCACTCCCTTGCAAGTAAAATTACACTGTTCATTGTGGAACAATAGGAGACATTCTAGAAACAGCGTGGTACACTAACTTATGGCAATAATTTATTGCTTTGATTTTTTAAAGTTTTGTGCATTCCGCACCCAATTATCTCGCTCATGCTCTGAAATAAAAAATCCTTGTAAGCCGTAGACTTTGAAGTTGTAATCAATTTAGCATTCACCAACGTACTTTCATAACGCGACAATGCGCTTCCATGCTTAACGTTACTGTTGTTGGACAGTTGTGAAGATGCCATAATTTTCCTTTTTTGAATGGAGTCAATTTTGTTTAGTTTCTCCAAAAAGATAAACATTTGAGTAACTGCGTTTGTGATGGAATGTGATTTCGCCAGGTGAAACCATTTGGCTTAGGGTCACAGTTTGGGCGTTATGACAATTCAATTAGGTCAGGTCACGCGATACGGCTGCGCTTCTCAGTGCACGGCCAGCTTACATCGGATAGAGAGACACTCGTCGAGCGCGGTTTCGCTATTTGCGTGGCGCGGTGACCTCACTGGAGTGTCCTGATCCCACCCAAGACACAAGGTAGTGGCTGAACTCGAAAAATTGCAGCAGTAGTTTCCTCGCGAGTTATTGCACGAGCTTCGTTGGTTAAATTCAAATTCAAATGCTTCTATAACTCTGAAGGGCACCAGAATGTCTAATTTTTTTTTTTGAAAAATAATGAACATGCAGCTGCTTACATTACTATGATAGTCGTGCACAACGTTATTGGATTACTAATGGCATGGAATCTGTGAATGCTATCCTAAAAAGAAGGAAGGGTGAGTGCATTAAGGACTTGAAATCGCGCGGCCGTCGGCAACGGGCGGCACAGCGAGTGTGTACTGAGCAGAGCTGCAATCAACCTTGGAGAAGTCGTGCTGATGGCGCCGCGAGTGCGACGTCGCAAAGCGATTTTTGGTCATAAGTGCATACATCCGAGAGGGAACGAAGGGGCATGTAATAGAATGTTCAGCATCAGCTCGATATCACTGGGGTGTCAAAGTTCTCATTACCTTGAACGGTGACATGCTCTTACAATGATTAATGTTTCATTAACGTGTCAATAACATGTTCTCAGATTCGTCATGTGGGTATGCTATGGACATGCCCCCCCCCCCCCCTCATTAGAAAGGCTCAAAATTGTCTCCACTACACACCCTATAGTGCTTGAATTTAAAGACACCGAGAGGTAATCATTTGGCCTACGGTAAGCCTACCGTAACGTTTGCAACTCATTAAGATGCACACATTGCACACACAACACCTTGCTAGGACGTCGAATGTGAACTCAGGATTTTTTTTTACCAAGCACACCTTTTCCCTTTCTCTTTCGCCTAACCTCACATTCATTGTTCTGCTTGATTGCTGCTGTTTGTTGCCTCACTTACTTAACATAATCCTCAATGAATTAAATATACTCTACGAGACAACAAATGACATCTTCGCAGCGAGCAACTCGCAAAGGTGATGCTGCAGTCTGAATATGCGCGGGAAATGCGGATTCAGACCCCAACGTACGCTTTTTTATCTGGGTTTCCCTACCGATCATCCCTTTGAAACTCGAACGCCTCTCTCAAAACGATCATTTTTTCCCATCCTCCTCTTTCTTCCGGCCCTACCCGGTTCCTGCAATAGCTCTATTCATTCTGTTCTTAAGCATAAGCAGTAGTTTCAGCTGTAAAATTGTAGGTTGTAATATACCCCAGCCGAACAAACCCCTCCCCGTGCTGGCACCGCTTCATGTACTTCGTGAATTTTTCCAAAACATACTTCATTCGGAAGTGATTAC
The DNA here is from genome assembly GCA_963978905.1 of Trichostrongylus colubriformis. Lineage (NCBI taxonomy): Eukaryota > Metazoa > Nematoda > Chromadorea > Rhabditida > Trichostrongylidae > Trichostrongylus > Trichostrongylus colubriformis. The sequence continues at coordinate 42,764,636 of OZ022260.1, forward strand.
CCTGGACGTGACTAGGGAGATTCAGCAAACATTCTGAGACACCATTGATGGATAGAGGGACTAACGAGGCGATTGATGGATGAAGCTTGAGCCGATTCGCCCATGACAAGCCCATTCCCGAAATATGTCTTTTTCACACGCCGTTTCATATTACGGCTTGTTTAACCGAGAAGTACACGTTTTCATGTTTTTCAAGACAGGAAAAGGAATCCTAACTATATATGTATGTATGTCAGTTATAAAACGTTCAAGTGCAGAACCTGTGAACCATACAGAATTAATGCTGTTGAATTGAAAAAGAGAAATTTCAAATGGCCCCATAAAAATTTGAATTGTTGAAAAGCATTATGAAGTAATTAATACCGACAATAACAAGTTTTAATTTATACGGCTGGGAGCGTTTAAGTGTGATCTTCGTTCTTACATATTTTTGGAATCAATTTAGAGAGCTCTCGATTTAGCGATTGTGATCAAACGATCACTCAAGTGATTTTGATCGAATAATTTGAATTCATAAAAACATTAGAATTAATCTGCAAGGAGATTGCTTCCCTGATACATCCCCCAACCGCTGGGTCGACCATTGTATGGGCTGTGGTATTTCTTGATCTAATGCTATCACTCCACTAAGACTACCAACTGCCATGGAACTCATATGCTCCTTCTGGTACTCGGCGCTAACAACTTCATTTGACTCGCATCGCTTCAAGACCGCGTTCACACTCTGCCGCGCTAGCGGCATGATGGCTGCGTGTCTCTGCGTCTCCGCCTACGCCATTCTACCTTTGCCCACGTGTCCCCCCTGTGCCACTTTGCCTCGGGGTGTATGTCATTAGGACAGTAACGTCGCGTGGCCGTGTTCTTCACGCGACGGGATGGTGCGAGCTATGCGCGCCGTATTAGTTGAGTCCTGAAGCGATGACGGTGCTCTACGCCTCATTCTAGGCGTAATCGCTTCAGGACTCAACTAATAGGGCGCGCATAGCTCGCACCATCCCGTCGCGTGCCGAACACGGCCACGCGACGTTTCTGTCCTAATGACATACACCCTTTGCCTCGCTGCCTCTGAACGCAGTCACGCCCTGCCGGCGTTGAGTATGAACGCGGTCTAATCAAAGGTTTATGAAAACCTTCTCATCTACCCATCCACAAGCGTGGTAGGGTGAGAAATGAGAATACTCAAGATGCAGGGGTCGTATTTTGGGCTGGAGGTAGGTGTGTCGTAATTGGGGAATTAATTTGTCAAGCACTACTCAACAACCACCGGCTTTGAGTAAGAGATCGTTTTTTCTTTAAGGTAACCATGTGATCCCCGACTTGGAGAAGAGGTCACATTTCCCAGAAAAATCCTCACCCAGCAGAAACGAGAAACCCTAATTCCGCGATCTAAATGCTTGCCCAAAAGGTCACAAAAAGTTCTCCGCGTCAAGAATTACTCAGCTCTGTAGAGCTGCTAAACCATCATTTTCACGTGTTGTACATTTTCTCTCTTATAACCTATCAGCTGTCGATAAATCGTGAACATGACCACCTCAACACCCATTGTATGTGCTGAGCTATCATTTTGACCAATTATAACCATCAACCTCGAAAAAAAGGTTGAGGGTTGAGCTACTTTGCAAAACACCATGATGAATCATACTACTTTATTTCATATTTAAATACAAAACTAAAAACCCTGTGTGCTGGACACCTTGTATCGATCATTGGGCAACATAAGTAAAAATCAAAAATGCACATACAGTGAATGACCATGAAATAAAATATACAGACAATTTCTGCATGATACCTTTACAAAATTCGGCGTGAGACGCCTCCACACTCACTATCGTCTGCACAAATTGCCTCATCATTAAAAGCATTCGAATAATATGTCATGGTCTTTCAAAAATACAATGATTTTGAGCACAAAAAGCTACCTTGTTTCGAGGACACTGTCAATACCTTGTAGACGACGACATGACAAAGGAAATGGATGACATGACAAAAATCATTCACGCGCACAAAATGTAAGTAGCGTTATAAGTAATCCATTTCAACTAATATACAACGAATAGAGCAACATACACAATCATTAAAAAAAACTAGCAAAACACGCGCGGATCAGCGTGATGCGACGCTCGCATTGGAGCGAGCAAGACACTGTAAAAGCGGAACGGCACACGTATATTTTAAATGAATTGCATAGTAAGCGAGATGATTGGAGGCAAGTCAGAAAATGAGAGCAGCAAAGTTCAAAAGTTAGTAAAAAGAAAAACAATCCATAAGGCCTAAGACGGCTCAAAAAGCAGGTGCAGCAAAATAAAAAAGGTGTGTGAGAAGAATAATTGCAACAAGCCACAGCAGTGCATAGGCCGCCGGCGTACATCGAGAATTACTTTGTGTAACAACGACGCGAAAAAAGGCAATTTCGTGCCATCATTCAACCCCCATTTTCTAGCTTGGACGTCCAAAAAGGGGATAGCGCCAGCGCACTCGCAGCAGAGCCAATTCGTCACGTCGAACTTATGACGAGCCTCTTCTTGCTCGTCCCTGGGGAGTGCAGAGACCCCGCAGTGCCCACATAGACACTTCGCTGTCGGGTAACAATGCAAAATGGCGCGTGGCGTGACACTCCATCATGGTCTCCCAACGCAGCGGAAACTTCGTAACTCCCAGCGTGATTCGGAAAGGGTGTATTACATGCACAAAGACGACCTTCTCAAGAAAGGAAAATGAACAAAGTTGTCATGAAAGTGAAGATTTGCGTTTTTTCTCTAAAATTCCCTCTACCACGGTTAGTCCATCCTTATTTGCTCACATTTCGATCAACAGCGGCAGATGGCTCAAAGGTCGACAGCCGTGCGTCTATAGCAAGAGGTCTGTATCAAGTGGAGAAGGTGCTTTGCTGTCTCTGCCACATACACCATCACTCTAGTCGATGCATCGTTTCCGCCGGCAGTGTTAAGCGACAAAGGGCCCGCTACTGGCAGCAAAAAATAGACGACGAGAAAGAAGGAAACGAGGAACGAGACAAGAAAAGTGCAAGTTGTTGTGCCATGTAAAACAAAAAAGACTGGTGAGCTAATATATGCGTACGTGTACTCTACAGCTAATGTATGCAAACATTATGCTTAGAGCCGAAATGCTAAATAGGCTAACAGCAGAGACCATCTGAAGATGCAAAAATTCAGAAGAAAGGGAAACTTAGAAGCGAAAACATCTACTATGAACCAAATGTAGAGCTCAACAAGCCCCCGCTTTTTAACTTCTGTTCATAGCTCAAACTTTCAATGCTCGTCCGTAGCCACAGCAGCACGTTGAAGGATAATTCTTGCGTACGCTTTCTGATAACTGGCGACCGTTTTCGCACTACAGATCCACACTGCACATGTTATGCCAACGATTAGTTGGCAGAGGTACCTAAAAAAAGAAAAATAAGAAATAAATAGGGGTTAGTAGGCGCACCAACACGGAAGTAATACAGAACAAACCGCAAGACGCAAACGCATAACGAGCTCTCTGAGCAAAACTCACTTTATGAATATAAGCACTAGCTCAGGTCCCGGAGATATAGCATCCATTCGTTGACTGCAGCTTGTTCGCGGTGTGGTAAAACCAAATTTGACACGATCAGGGTGAAGGCATCGAAGCGTGTACAGCGCTGAAGGGAAATTATTTTTGGAAGACGATTTTTTACGAGAATAATTATTGCTGGTTGCCCGGCCAAAAGTAAAGAGAGGACCTCAAGGCTGTGTTGGGTGACGATAGAAAATGAGAAATATCAAAACAAATACAAAATCCATGCATTGATGAACGAATTGTGGTGAAAAGGGCTTACTGTCTATCCAAAGTGGCATTTGAATTGCTTGGTAACACAGTACAGCTGCGCTAGCTGCGGTGGGCAACACATACATCACGGCGAAACCACTGACCCTAAAGAACCTGCCATAGCTGAAATCCATACCGTGAAGCGCTAAGGAAAATTAAGCTACCTGAACATCAGCTTCTCCAATTTTCGGATGTTTTTGTCGACATCTGCATGTTGCAACTTGATATACGTGCGAATGCGCATCATGGAACAAATGCCGCAAGCGAGCAGAAAAAGACCAATGACTGCAAACGAGGTAAGTGGACAACTGCGGGTTTAAAGCCAGAAGCAATGCACATGATATATAAGTCACAAGATCATACCGATGCATCCAGTAAGCGGCAAGAATAGGTAGTAGAGCATCGCCTTAGGCTGTAGATTTCCCACAGAACATATTCCTGCAAAATATGCTCTTAACATGACCGATAGTGTTAATGTTTGATGTTTTATAACTTATTAATACTGAAACCCAACGATATCTCGTGAATTTAATCAATTTTCTCTGCCCGCTATTCCCTATTCTCAATCGAGACGCTTGGAAAAGTTCATCCTCTAGGCGTTCAGCAATCAATGAGACATTCTTCTTCTTTTTCTCGCCCCATTGCACTTTAGTTTGGCACAACATCTCCTCCTTTTCTAGGTCTTTCGAAACATGTTCGCAGAAAAAGGACGCCCAAAGATAGGACCTTTCCATTCTATCACAATTATCATATCTCAATTATAAAATAGCAGAAAAATGAAAATAAAAAAGCGCAAGGATGCGCAAACACACCTGTGAAGATATCACCATCGATCGAATTCGTCACTAGCACTACGACAGAAAGAAGTGCTGGTATTCCCCAACATGCAGCATGGAGGTAAGGGGCCAAACCGGCAATGGATTCTGCACCCCACTTACGATTTGCCGCTAAGAACCATGCCAAGCACAACACAACCCACCTGAAGACATATAAAGCAAAATTGCACGTTCGGAGGCAGAACAAATAGTTTCATTATTTTTCAAAAAAGTAGGCAGTTAGCGGGTACACCCCGTTCTTGAGCCATTTACTGAGCAAATGTTCCTATTAGATGAACCGCTGTAAGCTTATTACTTAAATCCACGGTCGTAACAGCATTTGGCACAACGAAATAACCCAAACCATTATTCAACTTCCACACACGGTCATTGGCTTTCCAAAGTGCGAGCAAAAGAACTAGAAAACGTACTCGGATGACTGAGCGGAGGACTTAGCATCGAAAATACTTGAACATGGAATTAAATTAGCGGTATAAATAAGTGTTTGCCTCTACGATTACTTCGTTACCGATGTCGAATTCACATCTACTATGCGACTGTCAAAAAACTTGCCAACAAGGAATAAGTATTACATTAGTTGCCAGCTATGAATAACTATTCCAGGGGATAGTGCTTAAGAAAGTCTTTCAGAAAACAGTGACTAGCAATAAAAGGTGAAAAGTTTTTCGTGGTGAGGAAAAATGTCAGAACTCACCAGACGCTGCTAGCTATTGTGAAGTAGTAGTGAGCTACAGCCAGAGCACTGCATGCAGTACCTTCACCACCTTGCGCGACGAGTAATTGCGGAGTGCCGCCATATGGCCCACATGCAAAACTGTCCTCTCCAACGACACCTCAACAGAAAGTACAATTCGATCTGGTTCACTGCCCTCCTGATGCCTTCTTTCGCATTGAAACCTCTATTGACGACCTCTCCGTGCAACAAGGTCAATAGGACAGGGAAATAGTAGTGGTAATATAAACATTCGGGGTAACACTCACCGATCATATAAACAACAGAGATCATAAGGTAGCACATTGCCATGTACAATATTGGGCGCACAGGATAGGCAAAACGTGCGAGATCTACCAGAAACGTGGTGATTGTGAAGAGAGCACATACACAACATGCCACAGCCCATCCACCAGTCCAAAATCGCAGGTAACGACGATGACGTTTGTCGAAAAATACCGGAACCTGAGCGGATATGACTATATCTAAGCACACTCCAGGATAGATGCAAATTAAATAGAAAGTAGAAGTTTATTTTTGTTAATGGGGAAGATACATATATCTTAGAAAACTAGTGTTTAGAAATGGAAGGTTAGAAGTGGCAAAGTATATGGTATTGACACGAGATAAAACCAACCTAGTGAACAAAATTAGACATCAAATGCGTCCTAACTATAAAAATGAATAAGTAAAGCGAAAGCAAATGGAATAAACCAAATAAACCTTGATAAACATGACAAATAATACCTGATTATCTGCCGCACATGGTAAACTGCAATCTTCAAGTGTTCCACTAGACAGTGGAAGGGAAAAGTGCGAACGCATAGATGCCGACATTGTGAGTGGACATTCAAGATTATTCACTAAGGAATGTGACCTGAAAGCGAAAAACTACTTCAATGTAACAGACTTTAGCTCCTTGGGAACATTACATGCTATTCACACCCAAACAGGTGATGTGGAAAAATAATGCCACAAGAAAACTAAGGTGATCACAAACCGGTTTGGTGGAGGTGTGCTTGTCTTGTTTTCTCCCACGCAAATGCCTTCAGTTGGGAAGTGCTTGCAATCCAGCTGTTCAGGCCATCGAAAGCCAAATTTGATCATGAGGCTTTCGCAGCCATTCTTCGCAGACAGGCATAAATCACGACAAGGCTGTATGGGTTTTTCCAACTGGGTGCAAACTGGTGCGTACCTAAATGACAACACAATCTGAGTCCTGCTTCTTGTCGTACGAACTCTCGTGCCTTGAGGCCTCTCTTTCATTAGCAACCAATGATGATAAGTTAGCGACAGTTATACAGGAAAGACTAGGCTAAAATTTGGAGACAAACCGACGCCCCTTTATTGTTGGAATCTTTGAAGTCAAAGAAAGGACCACATTGATAAGTAATGTTAGTTAACAGTCCATACTGATATCAGGCACTCATAAGTTCAATCTTTGTTATTTAATTCTTGTTTTGCTCTGTGCAACAATAACAAGTGGACGAATAAAAAAGTCGGGAAAGGGCTTCAACCATCGTTAACTGAATGCTCACATGAGCAGTCAGCTCATGCGAGATTCCGTCAACGTCAGAGTCAGCTAACAAACGAGATGTCGAGATATAAAGAGATGTAGTTTATTTAACCTATAACCAAAATGGAAGCAGCTCAGCTTGTGAGAAAGGAAGTGATTAAAAAGCTCAACGAATGAAATCTGATCCAGCTGCCTTTCTGCTGTGAAAGGATTGCACAAGCCATTTTCACATTAATGTACCGGAAAATAGACATTCACAAGACAATGCTTATAAGAATAATGGTAGAATGATCTCCCATCTATGTAAACAAAAGAAAGCACCATAAAGATAGCGTAGGGAATTTTTTGCGAAGCATCCATAACTTGAATTTCCTCAAAAGCAGATTATGGTATATCATCTAAGCAGTGGATTGATCTAGAATAGGATCGCAAAGACCACCAAAATGCAATATAAGATTGAATGATATCCTTCGATCACCTGAGACCAAATAGTATCTGAACTAGAGCCCTAAATAAAGAGAAACGACGCCACACATAGCGTGCGTTACACTAACGCGACGATAACAATGAAATATGTTCGCCAGCACGTGGAATTCGCCCTACCAATGCATTGGCAATCCCATAAAGTTGCGCAGAGATCGAAGAAGAATGTTTGGAGAACTCACACTGTGCATAAAAAGAGTTTGATGTCTTCGGAACATCTAACTTTCACAAGTGGACTAAATTGGTTGATTGCTATCTCCGCATCTTCCTGAGTTTGGTGATTCAACAGATTCGGATACACCGTGCTGTTATAAGGAAGGTCAATGCACATCGGTATCCTCAGTGGAACACACTTTCGACTTGAAGGAGGCATTTGCTGAAAATTAGAAAGAGATGGCAATTTGTTGTAAATCGATAGGGCACGATGAAAAGTTGGATGGTTCCGACCATTTGCGTTCGCAAAATGGTGGCGCATTCCTCCAAAGAACCCAATTTTGGCTCAAAAAGAGCTTCAAAAGGCAAAAAGGACTAAAACTGCCTAATGAAGATTGAATCTCCTTGATTCTCCTTTTAAACCCTTTTGATATAGTGTAGCATGCACCGCTTGAAAATTGAAAAGTAGCACAAAATGAAAGCACAGCTGACCTGTTGATAGACCTGAGCTTCGGCATTGTAAGAAGCAATTATCAGGATCGAAAGAGGAAAAAGTGAGTAATATCGTTCGAAAGACATTTTCCCAACGTTAACAATCTTCTAGAACATACTTCGCACCTCCTAAAACGAAACATCGACGAAATTTCGGAACGAGGTACTTAAATATACCGACATCACATAAAATTGAGTAATAGCCGCAGTTAATGGCCCATAAATCAATGCAGCGCTCAGTCGACTTAGCCCGCCCCTTGGACGAACGCCAAAACGCCTCCTCCTGGATCGTGTCGAGACCACCGAGCTCCAAACGCCAAATTGCAGACTTTTGGAGTTGATATAGCGTTGGGCGCTGGCCATCAGCAACGTTCGCCAAGAGGTCGAAAGTGGTGTGAACCAAATTCAGAAGCAGCAATGAGGGAGTTTAGTCTTGAGCAATGTTGGGTTTAAGTCTTTTGTGAATTGGGGTCAATTAAAGCCGGGGGGGAGGGAGACGCAAAATTTTCACCCACGCCAAGGCTTCTTTCCCTCTTTGGGTTTGGGCTAAAGCAGATGAAACCTATGCTTCGAAAGATGTTTTTTCGTGTGGAAGGGGGATATCAATTTTAGCCTAAGCCTCGGGAGGGAAGGGAGCTTTGTCGCTGACGCAAAGTTGCGTCTCTCCCCGACTTTATTTGAATTGTACGTTGCTAGAAATTAAGAGGATTGGTTTTCTTTTATGGGCTTCCCTGCTGGAGACTCTTTTGGAACTATTGCTATAAACTACTGCTAAAGGGCCCTTACCTCAACATCCAGTGTTCTCATGATCTGAGTGTCTTTTGTAGTAGTTGCGAATTCTTTTCTGGTCCTTATATATGGCGTTGTTTTCGCAAGTTGATAATTAATTTTCAATTAGTATTTGTGTCACTGCGCTATTTCAATTTGTGATGGTGGAAGGGGGATATCAATTTTAGCCTAAGCCTAGGGAGGGAAGGGAGCTTTGTCGCTGACGCAAAGTTGCGTCTCTCCCCGACTTTATTTGAATTGTACGTTGCTAGAAACTAAGAGGATTGGTTTTCTTTCATGGGCTTCCCTGCTGGAGACTCTTTTGAACTATTGCTATAAACTACTGCTAAAGGGCCCTTACCTCAACATCCAGTGTTCTCATGATCTGAGTGTCTTTTGTAGTAGTTGCGAATTCTTTTCTGGTCCTTATATATGGCGTTGTTTTCGCAAGTTGATAATTAATTTTCAATTAGTATTTGTGTCACTGCGCTATTTCAATTTGTGATGAAGAGTGTTTTTTTTTTGAGGTAATACAACTTGCCAATGTCTGATGGTGTTGAGAAAGACAGGTCATCGCCATCAGTGGAACTCCGCAAAGGTGAGCTCAATTTTATCTGATTCATTGAATGATCCAGTTTGATTTTCATTGTTTTGCCACTCAGTTTTCTTTCCTCGTTGTTATTTTGTTGTTTGTTTTCAAGAAATTAATCTGAAAACGATACCTACTTGTACTATCTTGTCCTTGTCCTTTGTGCACTCATATCATTACTTCGGATGTGGTCGTTACAGACTGGCTATTTGCGGGGTCTCTTGCGTTTTTGCACGCATTCTTGGTCACTGTCGTAAACCACTATGTCTCAGAGCCCTACATGGATGAGATTTTTCATGTTCGACAAACGAGAAAGTAAGCGTTATACCTGGATATATCCAAATGCCGCAGTTTTATCTTGGTAATCAGCACTGTTTCAGGTATTGTTCTGGCAACTGGAGTTGGGATCCGATGATTACTACCCCACCGGCTCTGTATGTCTTAGGAATGCCATTTTGTGGCTTTGAAAGATACACTAATAGTGTACTCACTGCAATCACATTTCTCGGCTTTTGTCGTTTTCGAAGGATGTTCTTTAAAGATACTGTGCATTCGTCAGCAACTGCCGCTATTCTGTTTCCGGTACGTTCGTTTTTATGTTAGTCTCCGTTCATCCCTTCCGGAATCAAACCTTCTCGTTGTGGCAAGAGAAGAGTGGATGTTCTGCTCTCCTGCCACAGCGGTAGAGGGAGGCTAACTTTTTATTTAGCAAATACATATTCAGCTCTTATGCTCACTACGTTTTTTTCCGTAACATCAAACAATACTTCAAATAGGCGTGAAAAATGAAATGGCCTATGAATGGTTATACTCTTAGCTTCATGTCAAGTCAGTAGTTTACTGTTAGTTTCCGTGTTGGCATTAGTCAATTAGAACATTTATCTGCATTACGCATGTAATGGATCTACGGTATCTTGATCTGTGGTCGTGGTATTACACACTATGGTAACAGTGTGAGCAATCCTGATGCTAAACCCTCTTGCACAAGGAAATGGTCACCTAACGCGGACCACCTTAGCTTAGGCTAAAACCTACGCTGCTGGCATAATCCCCATTCTAAAATACCATACCTTTAAGGTGACTTAACTTATAGGTACTGCTTCATTCTTCACTGCTATTCTACACAGATCTGCTCTCAGTATGCGCAGTGATTTGGGGATTCATATTAGATTCTCCCCTCCTGTCTTCTCTCACATTTGCAATAAGCATATTAACTCGTCAGACGAACATCGTATGGGCAGGACTCAGTGCAGCAGCCCGCCTCATTCATGATATTGACGTGATTCGCCCCGTTTCTTCAACGGTATCCTCTCTTATGAGGCTTTCCTCGTTTATCCTTCTGGCTTTCTCTTTTACTGTTTTCGTGTATGTGAACGGAGGAATTGTCCTGGGTGATGCTTCAGCTCATCATCCACGATTACATCTCTCACAATTTTTATATCTTGCTCTGTTTATCGCTATACATGCTTGGCCACATGCTGTTCCTCGGCTTCGCGTCCTACTTTCTAAAATTATTCATCCGCTTTCTGCTCTATTGGCTGTACCTGTAGCTTTATCGGCTCAGTACTTTGCTTTTGATCATCCATATCTTCTGGCGGACAATCGTCATGTTACCTTCTACCTGTGGCGATGGTGGCTTGTAGATCCCATTCGCCGTGTGCTTCTAACTCCATTGTTCGTTGGATCTTTCATTTATATATGTGACCTTTCTAATCACATCTCTCCTTTTGTACGTATACTATTTGTTTTATGTTCTTTTGCTGTGGTCGTACCAGCTCATCTGATCGAGCCTCGTTATTTCATTATACCCTACGTTCTTTGGAGATTATCAGCGAAAACTTCGTCGAATCGACTTTTGATTGTGGCAGAGCTCCTGTCGCAATTACTTGTCTTTTTATTAGTTTTCTTGTTATTCCTTTTCAAGCCTTTTGAATGGGTTAATGAGCCTGGTTTTAAACAACGTTTCATGTGGTAATGGCCGAATGACAGCTACCACCGCGTTGTTTTGCTCATTGAATCCAAGTTCTGATTCCTGATCGTACTGATGTTCATTGGTATCTACTAGTCTTTGGATATCCACTGTTTCGATTTTGCAAATGTTTCCTACATTTAGTGCTTTAAATTGTTTTTCTTTAAGTTAATCCGGCAAAATGGTGCGGGTTTACAGAAATATGTTGCATGTATATACATTGTAAAATTGTTATTTAAATATGATCATCGACATCACAGATATAAAACATATCTTATTAAAAGATTGTTCGATCAATAAATCTACAAACTGACAAGACACTTTGGCGAGATAGGTAAAAAGGCAAGACGACAGTGAGCGACAAGACACACATTATGATGATAATGATGATACATGGACAGTCGATAAAAGCACCGATGGAAGTGAGACAATTTAAAATGCCATTGTATGAAAATCGTGAATGAAATCCCCTGGTGGGAAATGCCAACATGAGAAATTGTAGACAACGAAATGCAAAATAATGCGATCATAATAAAGTTATCGAGCTGCTCGAATGAAATGTAAAATGAAAACATGAATTCAAACACAATATGAAGACAGAGATGATGATGATGATTACAAGAAATAAATGAAAGATACAGGTAAAGCTAGCACGTACAACGACAACAACGACAAAAATGGCTCAAAATCGTGTTCACCCATTAATAATAATGCGCTGCGCTCAATTATGCTCTATAATTGTGATAACGACGAATAGAACTGTATAGGGAGAGTGAACTGAAAGGAGCATCCGTCCCTTCCCATCAAGCACTTTTCCTAAACAGCAGAATTCGCGCTTATCCCGTCATTCATATGGAATACAAAGAAAACACCGAACAGACAAGAATGTGAGTGCCCGAAGTATACAGATAATGTATCATCATGGAATGGCTTCAACGGGATATGGCCGGAAAGTATTGTACGGCACCATATTATCAGTATTAAGTTATAATAGTGTATTGTAGTACAGTCTCGATGAGAATTGACAAGAAATCAAGTCAGAGATACACGAGTCATTCTGATATACAACAACGTAACAACAATAATTCAGAAAGACGTTCACAAGAAGGAAGCACTAATTATGTATATGTGAGAACTTAACAAGCAACTATCAAATTAACGCAGTTCTCCGTTTGTCATGTGTAATGCGATATCTGATCTACCAACGCATCAATCGATGCTAAACTAGCCGCTTTAGAACCGTGGCACATGTGCCGTTGCGCTTGTGGCATTGTTTCAGGACAATGAATCGGATGGTAGATGTGAACTAAGCCAGGCTCAGGAGACCGTATAACTCGAAAAGTGCGCGATTTCACTACCTGAAATAGGCTAAAATAGACAAGAAAGAATGCAAAAAACTTTTTTTAGAGATATTTTGGAAAGCGGATAGACCACTGTAGGAATAGTGAAATGAGGAGTAAATTGTGGCAGTTGACTTCGACTGGACCTTCACAATGAGGTATGGAAAGCTTTATTTTAATTTCCTTCCAATTGGATATACACCTTTTCTTTAGGTTAAGTCACGGTAGTATCACCCCGTCATAAATACAGCGGAATCAACATGTGCGGAGGATAGGGTTTACAAAAGCTGCCTGAATAACCTAGACCACGGGGGCCATAGCCTGTCACTCACAGGGGCCACAGGCCCAGGTCAAAGCTGTTTGTCCTAACCTACACCCCAGGGAAGAGCTGGGTGGCTGGTTACGGAGAGGAGGCGAAAGTAGGTCATAAAATCTACAATTCCTTCCCAAGATTGAGTTAGACTGACTTTGTCGAACCAAAATCATCTCCTTGTACCGTATGCACAAATCAACCTGTAGAAATGTGCTGGGATGTAGACATGGAAGCCCCCTCCCTCTCCGTTATTAATGGCCTACCGATATGTAGAGATTGCGCTATTCAGTTCCATGATCTCCTTATTTCACATAGAATGGAAAATAATTCGGATTTTAACGGGAGTACAATTTCACCACACTATGCTTCATGTGTCAAGTGGCTGGACAGGAAGAGGCTGCAGCATTGCGTTCACCTTATCGTTTAGTTGTCCTCATGGCTATTGATGCGGGGAACCGCCCAACGCATGAAACCCAACAGCAAAAAAAGGAACACACTTTTGAGGTCGAGTTCTTTTATTGTCTTTTTTCCTTTCTGTCCGAGCACTCAAAGCCTCAGCCGTCCCAAAAAATTATCGTGCTCTCTTCCTTCAACTCTATCTCCAGGTTTTTCTGGCCTGCGCATCGAATCTCAATCTACATCCCACTACCTGGATTTTATCACAGCGAAATTAACAGCATGAAATGGACGGTTCCATAATCCTCTCATATTGTATCGAAACATGATAATGGAATCAGCAGAATCATTCATGAATATTTTGTAAGGTATGGAAAAGCTTTGGAGCAACCAGGAATCTTGCAATCCCTATCCTTGAGTAACCACATACCGTCTAGACGCTGAAACACCTGAGGACGAGCGTCTTACCAAAAGAAACCAGCCGCCGCTGGTTTTTGCAAGCATTGCAAGCCAGATGGCGAGTACACTGGTGCACGCAAATGTCGATGGCGTAAATTCTTTTTCTCGCCTTTCAATGGCTCGTTTAAAAGCAAGCAAACGCGAGCAAATGCCTGAGTAAGAGACCACACCGAAGCCACCTGTTTCCGGGCATTTAAAAGTTTACGGAGCTCTTCAATGGAAGACAGAAGAAGCACTTTTAACCTCACGGTTGCAACAACAGAAATATTGGGCTAATACCCCTGTCAACAGCGGATCAATCTAAAATTACAGGCATCAAATCAATAAACTGATGCTAGCATCACCAAATAATAAAATTAAGAATTCTTTGCAACACAGTGAGCTCAAAGAAAATAAGTATTTAACGAAGTGTGGAATCACAATAACCGATGGAAGTGCCTACCTTTTCGAATAAGTCGACGTCTTCCAAGCCCCATCCTTCTATTTTCGTGTCAAATCCACCAATGGCAACAAGATCAGCCTAGAACAAGTGCATTGTAACATCTCACATACAAATATACCATGACCTAACCGTGATTTTGAGATGCTGCATGACTTTGAACATAAAAAGAGCAAATTACTACATGGACTACCTTGTACAGAGCAGCTAGCCCATATCCGAAATGCCGAAAATATCCCCTCCTGCGGCCATAGTGAAAAGCATCTGCCAAGAGGCGGTCATTCTCAGACCAACTTTCAGGAGAGAATTCCGAGAACACTATAGGAAAGTAAACCTGTAAACAAAGGAAGCAATAACGGGGCCAAAGGAAGTTGTCTATTCGAGTACACTTCCACTACGAAACGTACGTATCTTTCTGACAAAAGCCAAGAAATACGGGTACGAAAGTGGTCAACTCACTTGAGCATTGAGTATTGTGTTCAGCCTCACTCTATTCAGTGCATCACAAGTGAACAGCATATCTACATCGGTGAAAAACATCAGTCCATCGGCAGGAACGCGATCGGCACCTTTCATAAGAGCTACTCCTCTACTGAACGGTGCATCGTCCATTTCAATAACTTCGACACGTACGAAACTTTGGCGTAACTCCTCGATAGTCGCACTTAAAAACGATAAGGAGCAAATCAGAACCTCACAGATAATCTCATGAAAATGGAACGATCGCATCACTCCCTCACCGATTCTCTCGTTCATCCTCGCTTGCGTATAAAACAACTACCAAAGAAATATCACCGGCTCTTGCGCACACATTTTTTAGGTGACCCGCGAACCTATAACGAATTGGTTCCCATTTATACGATGAATATTAATGTATGAAAAAAAAACAATGTTTGAGTATAAATGGTAATTGTTTGAAAAGCGCCTGAAATACCTTGCAAATATAGCAGCACGCCCCTTCAATGGCAAAATCATGTGAAGGTGAGCATTTTCTCCAGTAAAGTTGCTGCCTCTCCGTAGGTTTGACCTACACAAATATATGATTAAAATCAGAATAAATCTCGAAGGTCATTGATAATCAACAGGAAAACTACTTGTTAGAAGCGACTATATAATTTAAAGCTCATATACCTTAAATTCCTGTCAGACAGTGCTTGTAGTGGAGCAAACACCTGTTGCACGTAAGCGTGTCGCCGTACTGACAAAGTGGTTCGATGTGGCGGTCGGAACTTTTTGAACCTAAACAACATTCACAGTTACAGTTCGACGAAATATGGACACATTATGAATAGGTTAAGGATGGAATAGGATGAACTGATGACTTCACGTGGCTCACCGAAGTTCGCTAGTTAAACGCCGATGGTCACGAGGAAAGTGAAAAATGAAACTAAACATGAAATGAAGAAGAAATATTTAGCTTCGACCCAGACTAGCAAATCTTATCGACGCGACATTTCACATGCGAGAGAGTGGTAATTATAGGAGGCAAACCTAGCAATCAGAAATGCATACCACAGAATCATGTCAAGGACGTAGTCCACTCCATAGCGAGGTTCTACTCGCATATAGCCATACTGCAGACTTTGAAATTGCAGAACTCTTCCTCTTTGACGAGCATTCGAATTGAATTCTTCGAAAAGCTAAAAACGGAGGTGACTAAAATCTTTGGATTCCATCTGGTACAAGTTTCACTTTCCAACCGGAGGATTCAACAAGTACGTCTATCTACCAGTTCGAGAATAAATTCACGCACCTGAGTCACAATGTCACCCATTTCCGTCCTTATACTCAAGTCTACAGTATGTCTTGGACAGTTGACACGATCTGCACAGAACAATATCTTGTTGTTGTTGATATAATCCCATGGTGTAAGATCTCGAGAACTGAAGACGAAAAAACTGATTTTCAGAACTTTCAAATCCGTCAGTGAACCAAGTAACCCCTACGCGATTTACACAAAACGACAACCTTTACGAGATTTCTTACTGCTTAAATGTCTATCATAAACACTGCAAAATCCTATATTCTAGACCTTCGAAGTAGGAGTATAGTCGCAAAAGATAAAGAGAAACATCTCTTTGTTTTCACCTACTCACTGGTGACATTCTTCCCCCTTATAATATGTTTCAAATCGAAGTTTTGAAACCCTTTCCAACTCAAGCATTTACTAAATTCGTTATTGCCACATTTGCAGCATAGCGAAGAGATAAATGAGGCACACATCCGGCAATGGTCCTAGTGATGATGCAGAGGTTGCCGTTTTACGACCTACGATCATCCTACAATGTTATGAGACCCGCCAAGGAGATTATGCGAAAAAAGAAGGAAGATCTGATCACATAGTTACCAGTGGAGCAGGTATTCGAAGCTAAACCTCAAACACAGCACAATTTACTTTACCTTCTCGGTGAGATGATAACAGTGTTTATTAACCCATACTATTTACGCCATCTTCGGATAGAGAATCCTGATGTGTATTTCAGTCCACCTTTGAAACATCTTCTCATTTAGCTTTTTTTCGGCACTTCGAAATAATTTCTAATAGCTTCTTGTAATGTTCCGAATTATTTCCAGAATTAGCTTGGATTTTCTACCTGGAGTATCCCATATTCTGTTTTCATACCCAGTGAGTATGCAATCAACGGCCATTCCAACGCCTCACATTCAGAATCAAAGAAGCGCTCACTGGCACAATTTTCTTGCAAACAAATCACTATGCATGGAATCCATGATAAGGAATGCCCTTGACAGCAAATCCCCTCACCTGTTCGGCATGATCCGCACCAATGTAGGCTGTTGCACATCACTGCGTTCCGTACGCAAGGACACTCGTCGTGCTCGTAACGCTTGAAGACGAAATGCACGATCATGGGCATGAACGCGACGCATTACAGCTGGATCTTTGATGGGATGTACTGTTATGGCGGCCCTGACCTCCGATAAATCACCCGTGTACGCCTGAAAAAGCTCATATTCATTCGCCATTCGTTTTAGTCAGAAATCCACAGCGCCATGGAAAATCATTCCAATCAGTCCCTCCCGCAAAAACTTTAACGTCGACATGAATTAAATAGGCAAAACTATTAACAGTTCCTTGACAACGACCTAACAGACTGACGTTCACTAGTTACATTGTAAACAAAAGGCATTTGTACCCACCCTGGACGTGGTCTGGTTATTATGGAACAACTTTTGCATCTCGTAGTTCCACGTGCAGGCTACACCCACGTGCCGTCGAATGCATCTCCCGAGTTCAACGTCTTCATGGGTGGTAAGTAAATGCTGCAGACATGATTCCAGATGTGGAGAAAGTAGTCTAAAGGACGATACGATGGCTAATACATGAAGGAGGTTTTAGAAACTCACGCACGTACCGTAGCGTTTCTCTGCTCATAACTACCCCTGGACCTCCCATACAGTAGTTGTCAGTGGAACCCAAAGCCAACAGTCCGTATTCTGCACTATTTCCCAGGCCCGCTTGACCAATGGCGTGAGCTCTGAGACGCGGAATCATTGAGTTAAATATCGATCAGCCTTAATAAATGCTGGCAAACCTGGATGAGTCCAGGGATCGAAGAAACTTTTCCAACTCACTACCTCGCACGTACAAATCGTCATCAGCTCTTAGAAACCAATCGAACTCGTCCAACTGGAAAGTGTGATAATTGATGGGGTAATAACAAGCTCAAGAGTCCTGAGGTAGAAAACATTTTTTCGAAATCTAGAAATAACAATGAAGAATTACGGGTGACTTAGGGAAAAAGTTATTTCTTTCTCAACTTTCAAAGATATTTCAGCGACTACGCTGGGGCTGCTCTGATGAACTATGTTTACAGTTCTTTTTTATAGACCTAAAAAATGTCCTTTAAAAAGATGTCCCTCTATCGGTGGATACCGGCGAATAAAAAGATGGCTTCGACAAGGCCGAAGGACTTGCATAATCGTCACGCGGTAAAAGTTTATATGATAAATAAACAAATTGATCGCACTCTAGTTAATCATTTTTTGGAGCGTCGTGATTTCTTCCAGTTCCAGTCGCCTCTATTTAGAATTATCCACGTGAAATGATAACGCTTACAACGTTAATCAATCCCTTGCTAGGATACGCCGTGCATGCTAACTTCATTCGGAACCGTGGTGGTAGGTGAATGCGATGTGGCTTATACAGTGACCAGTACGGGCGAGTTGATGACAAGACAGAGATTTCATCTTTCAAAACGAGTCTGATACCAACTCGTCCACTTCGGAGAGATGGAAGACTCGGTTAGCCTGGGCGGACGTTGGTGCGAGATTTGATCCCCGCACCATGAGTGTGGTGTGCACGCCACCGGTCACTATACCACCTCGGCGCAAAAACTTTCGTACACCAACAGAAGGCATTTCTATCCTCATCAACGAGTCCAGTACATCCAAGATTAGAAGACTACTAACCGCTGACTGCAACCATGGTACCTTCATACTGTTAGACGACAAGCCCGTGAGTTATTCACTCACGGAAGTGGCCTGAACTTTACGATAGCTGATTCATCAAAATCTTATTTTGCTGCCTGTCTGAATCATTAACGCGGACCCGGCCATATTCTGCTACCTGATATTAACGATTCATTAACGTTTATCAGCTGGTGCAAAACGCATTGTTACAGCGCATACGACTGAACACGTCAAACAGATTTCAATCAACAAAAACGTGACGCGTGTTCATAAAAACACCACCACAGTCACCACGATCCCGGCCACAGCCGCAGGTGCCAGGCGCCATCGAATATGTTAACGCCTCATCACACAGTGTGAATGTGCGGAAAATATGCGAAACTGTTGAAAAGAACATAACAACTATGACGGCCTTCAAATAATGCAATGAGCGACGATTCAAAGACGGGCTCGTCATTAGTCAATAGGAACTGGTTGGTGGGATAGTCCACAACTGACAGAATATTGAGCTGAGATCAACCTACCATCCAATAAAAGTGGAAGAATAAAAACTCACAATAAGTAACTGGACTCACATAATTCTCCGCCATCCATTTAACCATCGCAAAGCTTTTCTTCTGCGGTGGATACGTGTCGTCAACGCCTTTCAGACGTATTAATGGCAGATCCGGATGGATAGATTCCGTATGTTCCGCCACGAAGAACAACACCTGAGCACCACGAATTGACTTTTTCATCGAATATAGCATTCGACGAATAATTACCATGAGAAGAAGTTAAACGAGCCAACAAGTAGATGTTAGAATGAGACATACTTTGCCTGGAACGTGTTTCGCCCATGTCTTCCAGACATTGTAGGCGCGTGTATCGACATATTTCGCCGCTGTCATGATACCCATTAGGATCAGGCCAGTTCGCTGCCGAGTTTCAACTACTTGTTCACATTCTGGTGATGTGGATCGCTTTTGAAGCCGAGCGACAGACGACACACAGTACCTGAAATTTCTCATAAATTCAGAAAATCAACTGAAAAGCCAGAATTATTAAAATCTGATCTTCAACAGTATATAAAGGTGAAAGCGACTATAAGACACTTATTATTCTTAAAGCGTCTACCTTTAGTAGGACATAAAACTTTGCGAACCACCAATGCAGAACTGTCTGATTACCAATGGAAAAGGTCACGCTAACGAGCAGGGCTATGGTTACACTCTGCCCCTTTCCGCGTCAGAATGTGACGATTCAAAAAGAAAGTATTGGCAATAGAAAATGCAAGCTACGAAGTTCCACATACTCTGTGTATTCATACGCTTCGGCACAACTATTAGGCTCAACCTGTAAGTCAATTCATGCAACTATTCAAATAGCTGTACATTCGGAGTCGGAACCCTAGCGACTTCTAAAGGTGCGTGACCCTGACCGATGAGCGTCCTATTCCTACACACGTTTGACGTTTTTCGACGCATAAATTTTCTACCAACATAACGTCACAAAATTGCTAGCCAATGGGTTGGTGCCAAACTTTACAAATTTGTAATGTCGTGGTTTCGCATGCGATGTCGCAGCAACGAAGATCTCAGTGCCGCATAATCGCGTGCAAAATGATGACATAGCAAAATCGTGAAACTTGACATTAGTCCTAAGTGTTATTGTATATATAAAAGTAAAAGAAAGGACAAACTCACGTCAAAGATAGACCAAGTAGAGTTCCAATCAAAGTGAGAAAGATGGGACGCGATACGGGCATATTATACGACTGAAAAGTTAATATGACAAAAACACAACTCGATTGAATATATTTGTTGAATCAGATTCTAGACACTTTAGCTTTCAGCTATATAAGCAAACAACGTCATAAGCCTTGAATTCATTCTGCTCTCTAAATCTAAATCGGACTCAGAAACAAAAAAAAAACAAGAATTAAAGTAGACAAATCAGAAACTGTGAACGGTCAATTTTACGGCAGTAATACTGAAACATCATGAAAAACCACTAATTTAAAAAGAGACATAGTTCAAAACTAATATTGAAGATTATGATAAAGAGATGATTCATGGGAAAATCACAAAACACATATATTTTCCCGAAAAAAAGATTTTCAACCGATTCTACAATTCGGTCTCTTCCTACTAAATACCACGCATCTATGAAAAACTAAGAAAAATATCGATCCGGACTCAAAAACGCTCACCCCCTTCAATCTCATCGGTTCTTGTCAGCCTCAGATTGACAGCTATAGCACTTATATAATGTCAGCTCCTAGATGAATGGGCGTCAACCCAACAACACCGTAATGACGCCGTCTTCGATATTGGTCTCTGGTATACTGACGTGCCTGAAAAATTTTGAAGGGACCTTCAAGACAAATACACAGACACGGAACCACTGTAATACACACTAGACAGACACTACGACGGCCGGGCGCGCGTAAACACAACAGAAGTGAGCGCGGCGATCCACCTGATAAAAACCTACGGCTATTCACGTTTGTATGTGTATGAGTTAGTAGGTGCAGAGGTACTGAACAGTGAACGCATTATGACCACGAGACATGATAAAATGATTGCAGGAGCATGGCACCGACCGAGTACGACCTCGAAATGCTACCGACCGACGTGCTACACGAATGATCAGGCTCGGCCACTTCGTTTCAATCTCGGGAATTAGAAAACCTCATCGTTCGTTAGCGCTGCCAAATTGCCGAAACGCGCACACGCAGCAGAACGGCTGGCGCTGCCCGTAAAATTCAACAGTTCTTCGTCGGGATTCTTCGCACTTACATTTCTACGAATGCTCGACCGCGATAGATAAGTTTACGAAGACCTACTGAGAAAAATACCAAAGAAGACACACACAGCGAATAGTCACAGAATTTTTCAAGGCACATAGATAACGAGAATGAGCGATGTTCCACTACTTAAAGGAGGAAATTATGGTAACGATCGAAAAAGGCCCGAAAGCCGAATAAGGCCTACTTTATGGCGTTCCCACGCGGCATTTTCAATTAAAAACGGGAGGCGCACCCACACGCACGAAGATGTGACACTCGGTGAGTATTTCCTGAAGCATCCACATCCTCACGGCAACCACTAAAACACCACATCCTCACGGCAACCACTGGAAATTAAACACACTGAAGAAAGTCGTTCCATTGCAATGGGCTGTCATAAATAAAGAATGCAACACTCATTCTAATTCAACTGTCAACGTTTTCTATGCATAATTGTAGTGAACATATGGAATGGACCAGATTATGCCAGCATAGTGGTCTTAGAAGTACAGCCACTGGAAAGCAGTGCGTTATCATCCCAAGCAAATATGGTAGCATTCCATCGCCCCGAAGGACGGAAAGCTTGAGTGGTAAGCGGGGGAGCCATACCACCTTCCATCATCTGACAGTCGGGTGAACATCTGCCACTACCATTATACTAATCGGTTGGTTACCGTCAGTAAACTTATGAGGATCTCATGCAGTCCACAAAATAACTTAGTCAATGGTACTAAACAGATTCATCGTTGCCACATAATACGGTCATGGAGATGCGGGTGTTTAGGCAGGACGAAACACAGTGCGTAATCCCACGGTAGTTCTCACTGCAACAGAATTATCGAAAACTTATAACAACACCACGCCTCTTTTTGAAAGACAGATGACTACGATTCATTTCCAATCCTTTCAAAGCCTTCTGTCATGGAGGAGTACTGCGACAAAGCCGACGCTTAAGAATTATTGAAACTTGAACATAATGATGATAGTGAAGCTGAGGTTGAGACAGGAGTTTCTACCAAAAAAGGCATGAAGCATTGCTTTATACTTTTTTTCAGGGATAAAGAAGAACACGGAAAGATTACTAAAATGCACACTTAGCCCTGACCTCTTCTATACGTTCCAGTAAATGGTTGATCGATGTTTTCCACTACAATTTGTTAATTTTTGACAATTTGTTCGAATCAAGGAAAAATTTTCCCGACCACTCTGCTGAAAGAGTGGTGAAACGTTAGGAGGAGGTAATGAGTAGGGACGGAGACTCGTGTTTAATCGAATTCCTCATCTTTCTGCTGAAAAAAATTATTTAAGAAATAACGTGAACCGAACCCCTCTTACATGATTCAGTTCAAAAAATCAATGAGTAGCAGTCAAAATCAAAGCGGAACACGACCTCCATAGAGCAGAAAAAATCCTTTCGAATAATTTGCATAACAATTTTGAGCGAAGGATTTAGAGGTAGAAATTCCATTTTAAATACACGTCGGCGCTTTCGGAAAAAGCTATTTGCAAAAAAGAGTTCCTGATCAAGCAATTGGTAGAACTTGCAGAAGGGGTACAGCTAAGTGCGAGACACATGACTGATTGGTTTTTCCTAAATGAAATAATGGGTAGTCGGAAAAGTTTTTTCGTATTTTTAAATACGCGCTTTTTCCCTCCAAACTGCTTTCAAACTGCTTTCCAGCAGTCTGTTCTGTACATACACATGTAGTACAAGTCCACACGCATCTATAGGTATCGTTGACTTCCATCTCCCGGATAACCTTTTTTCGGCAAAATAAACATATCAAAGGTCAATGTCATCTTCATTATCAAAAATTTTTCTTTGAATGGCGTTAGACAGGGACAGGAAAAGGTGATAATCCGATGGAGCAAGATCAGGGCTAAAGATGGATGGGGCAGCACTTCCCACTCAGG
Organism: Trichostrongylus colubriformis; assembly: GCA_963978905.1. Lineage (NCBI taxonomy): Eukaryota > Metazoa > Nematoda > Chromadorea > Rhabditida > Trichostrongylidae > Trichostrongylus > Trichostrongylus colubriformis. The sequence goes on from OZ022260.1 coordinate 42,788,026, forward strand.
CTCGAGAATTTTTTGGCGGCGCAATTTTTTGGCAAGTCTTCCAACATATTGAAAAAGTGACTCGCCAAAAAATTCTCGAGCTTGAATGGGAAGTGCTGCCCCATCCATCTTATAGCCCTGATCTTGCTCCATCGGACTACCATCTTTTCCCTTCCCTATCCAATGCCATTCAAAGAAAAATTTTTGTACTGAGAATGAGATTGACCTTTCATATGTTTTTTTTTGCTGAGAAAGGTTATCCGGGAGATGGAAGACAATAATACCTATAGATGTGTGTGGACTTGTACTACATGTGTATGTACAGAAGAGATTGCCGGAAAGCAGTTTGGAGGGAAAAAGCGCGTATTTAAAAATACGAAAAAACTTTTTCGACTACCCAATATGATTTAATGGGTTTGATCAACTCTTGTCGTCTAGACCTACCACTATGATCGTCTGAAAATCGGTCCCATTTCTAATACTCTCAGCAATTGCAGATGCCTCTGTAGAGCAGATCAATCTTATTCGAATGATATATAACGTGTTGCACAAACTTTTGACTTGATGGAAAAATTCTGCCCTTGAAAGAAGCGACATCACTATTGAATAACCCAACAGAGCTGCGACTTAGAACATTTCCGCATACTCTTACAACTCCCTTCCGACTACTCAAAAAAGTATGGGAAGAAGTGCTACTGGACTCTTCGCTTTGAGGCAGTCACGCCTTTTTTCTACCAATCAACTACTGCAATGCTGTAAAGTCTGACAGCTACTTGGAAAAGGCGTTAAAAACCCTAGAACTTCATTCTGTTACAAACAGAACTTGAAGTGGAAGAGATGAGCCAGAGATCAATTTCGTTCGACTTCTGATACACTAAGAACCAGCCATACCACCCTGACAGACATTATGAAACGGTTATGGTTATTCAAATAGAGAACTCTGCATGGGTAACATTTCAGGATGAGGTAGGAGTCTGTACAGCATAAAATGCACATGCGACACAAATATCATCAGATGTATCCTTAAACTTAGGTCTTTGAGACCATGTTTGGACCTTAAACTTTGATCACCCCTAACTATCTGTCGATCCGCTTTCGGATCCAGCTGACTGCCAAGCTCACAGAAACCGGGTCAGCCTAGAAGGGTATTTTCCATTGTCATCGCAGACGAGTTACTGATGGGCTCTACATGATGGAGGGCTAATCGTCACTCAAAAAGTGTCGCAGGATACGAGCCCCATTCTTTTACTGGTGAATAGTGGACCTTTCCTTTGTGAAAAACACGATTATTAGCACGATGCCATTACAAATAAACAACTACAATATTGCCAAAATTGGACTGGGTCTGGTCCACGCAGTAGCTGCCCCAGTTAGTTTTAGAAGGAAGTGGGTGCGCTGGTGAGGTCCCACGGCTGTTCATGAAGCCATCGATTATGTGTTCTTTTTTCAGATTTCAACCCCGAAGCTCACAAGATCCAGAATAGTTGGAGCTCCAACACAAAGCCAATTCCAATACATTAAAAAATTTAAACAGCATTTAAAAAAGCATAGTAACTTCTCGCCCAATCTCGAAAAAAAGGATGAAATACGGCAGTGTAAGGTCACCGATGAAAAAACTCTTTGTAGGAATTTTTGAAGAAACGGAATAACAGCGAAAAAGGGAAGACGCAGAGATTAAGAGTCGTTACTATCAAAAGGTAGAGTTCGGGAATACAACGATATTCAATTTGCAAGAATAGGGGAACCCTCCTTTGAATGATTCTGCAACCCTAAGTGGAGATCTAACACATAACGCGTCCACAACTAATACTCGCACTTCATGACTTGCCCAATTACTGAATCGTCAAATTAATCCAGCTGATATTTACACCCACTCAGTTCACACTCTGCAGAGACATCCTGCCAGAGGGTTCAAGAAAAAGCGACGACACTCTATCAAGGTAAACCCTTTACAAGGAACAAAAAACCGCAATAAAAACTATCTCGGAATGAACGAGAAACAAAACGAATTCACGGAGGAGCACAAGCTTGGCACTCGTTTCTTTCCAGGGAGAAAATGACCGAATGACCTGGTTCGGAGAATCTATGTTCAGTAGGGCTACATAAGATTGACGTACGACATCCCAATGACCATGAGCAAGGGCTATTGCACAAACACAGACGCCTCGCTATACAGCCCCTCACAACATTATCGATTCCCGAAACAGATCTATCAAGGTCAACCACTTTAACGACCGCATGTAAGATATGAAGCGATTGCGATAGTTTGTTCCAGCTCTGTGGAACAGAATGGCTCTTAATTTGCTAGTGGGAAATATCGATCACACAATAGACAAAGAAATGACAGATACTGATAGCTTGACACCAAAGCCATGACAGAAATCAATACAAAGTTATGTCACGATACAAAGCTCACTTTCAAGGCGCTTCCAAAAATATATCTAAACGAAGGGGGTTCTAAAGATTCTAGAACCAGCCGATTCTGAAATTTCTAAAAGAGCAGAGATTCAAAAAGTACAAATTCTCGCGGAGGGATTATGTAGGATTTCCATCAAGCCAACGCCAGAATCAGAGACACACAGGATGTTGAGAGAGCTCAAAGAAGAATGGTTTATAGTGGTACGCGATCTGTTTGACATTTGCGCGTGAAAGGTGCCGTCACGTTGTTTCTGATCATCCGACGGACAGATGGAACGGCGCTTTGTGAAGATGTATTAACCAGGTCGACAACGAGAGCCACTGTTCGCTGTCCTCGACTTCTTTGACACCGAGGCGCAACTTACCATCCTTTTCCTTCCGAACGCCTTTTCTCTTAGCAACTGGCGAACGCAATTGCCCCTTTGCGCAATTCGCACTTTACGAAAAAAAACATTTCACTTCATCCGTACCCGGTCGGAGAAATAAGTGAACTTGGACTTTAACTTGGCTCACCGACGCTCACATAGGGATAATCTCTTGAGCACTCTAATCCTTACGAACGCTAAAATTTCTGATTCTTTTGCAATTCTATGAATTAATGGAATAGGTGGATACTGCGACTCGGATCTTACGAGATAATAAGAAGGGATGGGAGCACGTCATCGTCAAATTCCCTCACTAGACGTTAGGAGACCAAAACGTGTGGTTTATTAGTGAATCACATGGACGAAAACGTTTCTTTGAAGAACGCTAAGTGTTCACGATTCATGCATTTTTCTAATAAGGAGAGCCCATCAGGACAAAGTGGGTTTTTCTGAAACGGTTTTTAAAGAACAAAAAAAGCCAGTGTCAATTTGGCTATATCGATTTAAGATTGCCAGAAAACGGTTGATGGTCGATCCCGCTGTGAACAAAATTTTGTAATTATCCAGTTTTTGTCCTTTTGCATTCAAATATAACCGCACATGCAAACCACGTGCGAACATGAATTTCAGTCTGCCAGAGCAATCCTATTTCCAGTTTCTTTTTGTGTTGTGACGACTGATCTGCTTGACCAGCCAGCGCTTGCAACACGGGAACCAGGCATTTTCCCGAAGCACGTGTGATATTCATGCTCGGGGCTCAAACTACCTTGGGATTAAGTTCCCTGCCAGATCGAGATTTTTTGATCCAAATATGAAAATGGGCGACCACCATTGCTACCACCGTAGCCTACAACATTCAAGGAAAAGAGACCGCTAGCCGTTGTCAGATATGCGAGCTATCTTTTCGCCACTGTATGTAATAGCTAGGTACAGCTCATGTAGAAAGCTTCCATTTTACGCACTTCCATTAAATTCTATCAAGCTGTTGAGCAGTAAAGATTGACTACGCACCCATCCATGTCCACTCCGTTTCGAAAATGAGTCAAAATCTCATTGGATAGTATTCGCCACTGAAGCTCACGAAAACGCCTGGATCGCGCGCTCAAGAAGCCGACGGGTCCGAGCAAATGAACCACTGAAAACTTGTAAATGGGTCGGTTTGGTGGGGAGGCAAAAGAACAATTCAGTCATTCCGCGTGTGCACAAATAGTTTAGCGCTGAACAGTGAAAATTCAAGAATCGAAGTAGTCCTGTGGTCAAGCTAGACTGAACCAAAGACACCTTCTTGAGGCTCGAGGGAGAGCCCACCCCGCTTTCCATCCGGCCGTTCAATCATTGCGTTCCTTTGACTCGTGCATCCGCTATGAGTTTTCCCTGCCGTTTTCAAAAAATAGGGCTCCACATTTTGAACATTGGTTTTAATGCAGGTTTGAAGTGAGTCCTCCGATTTGCATTTACTGAACGCCACAACTGGAAAGCACTACAAGAAGATGGTTCAAACTGCTTCCAAGCAATTATTGTCACTCATTTTTCTGATCCCTACAGAACCATCAAGGAGATTTGACACCAGTTTTTTTGTTTAGTTATATGTAACCCTACTGCAAAGAAACGTTTTCGAAAGGCTCACCATGTCCTCATGAGCCTTCCGTGAGAGGACAAGCGCCAAAAAAATTCCGTCACGGTACAAGTCCACCTGAGCATTGGAGCAGACTGGCTAAAACTCTAAGCGGCAACCTCGAGACCCTGGACAACAAAACTGAACTCATGTAGTTGAGTTTGAAGGACGTTACGACCATTTGAAGTGGAACACTTCGAAATTTTTCAAAATTTTCCTCGACTAGATTTCGATATAGAGAACTACGCAACCATTAGAAAAACCAAGGGACCAGCATATTGCTCCGAGGAGGTTATTCAGAAAACAGTTTACAGTACTTTGAAAGATGGAGTCCAAGTAAAATTCCAAGTATTCAAAAAATATCCAAATTTAGTATGCAGAAGACACTATGCCTCATCTTATCGCCGGGTCGCTATTGCGCATGGGCTGGGTAGAGCTCACAGAAATAGCGGAACCTGTAGAAAAGGGGGGGGGACGGTTGTATGGAGGCTCCCTCTTGAGGAGGTCGTACTTTTTGAAAATTTTCCCCGAAGCCACGCTTGACCCTGGTACCTATCACGTTCCGCAGCAGTTTTATAGGTGAATCCTGCTAATTGAACAACTAAAAACAGGAGTAAAATCTACAGTTTGGTTGAGAGCCCTTAGAGATCACTAGAGCTCAAGTCATATTTCAGAATCTCGTGACGAGGATGAACGAAAATTATAGCAAAAGCGTAAACTATAGATAAGAACATGCCATTTTCGGCCCATACGCTGGCGTAGATGAGGTCTTGCTCACCATATACATAACAAAAATGAAAGAATGTATTACTCTGCCGCGCCTTATGGCCCGCTGCAAAAAAGTGCGGAAAAAAAGAAGAAAGTAACTGGAGGAGAAAAGAACTCTGCGCAGTATTCAATGACAAACCCCCTGCATGCAAGCCTGCAGATAGTATCCGATTACAAAGCAAGAATCCAAAAATATAAAAAGCAAAGATACATTTTTACATTTTCATGAAAGGTAAGACCCTCAAACCCCTGCAAAGCTGTAGGAGCGAACAAGACACAGTTTCCGTTGCACGGAAATAGACCAACATTCCGACCACTATCGCAAGATCGGACCTAATTTTTATTGCGCACGATTCCGTCGTCTTTGGTACACTACGTGTTACTGTCACTACTCCCATTGTCAAGAATACTTCAGTTCAAGCACACTTTTCAAAGTTTAACTATGTCTCACACCAAGTTCGTGGCAAAAAACTTATGTCGGCCGCAGTTCCACTTTGGAGCAAAAACTGGAAACGAGGTTTCATTTACTGTCTAATTTCCTAACTCATCAGAATTTGAGATACACATAGTAGTGAACTCACACTTTTTCGATCCTGTGACTCGTTTCACAAGGAATAGAAAAAAGCAATTCCATCGAAAACTATTTACGTAGAATGGTAGCTATGCTTTCATGAAAAAGAGACAAAATAGAATAAAATTGATGCTGTGAATAATACCGAGAGGTCCTCTATATAAATGCCACGAAAAACTACATTCAGTATATATACAGTAGGAAGTTTGGTTATGTAATCATAAAAAAGAGAGAGTCTAATGCATGATTGTGAAAAGAATAGAAAAAAGGGATGAGTGTTCAGATCTTGAGTATGAGTGAATCAGCAGGTCAAGGAGACCGATCACTTCCAAGAAAATAGGCACAACTACACGAATCTAAAAAAACCACCACATTGGATCAAAGAATTTTGCAACAATTAGATGAGTCAGCCACAAGCCATTACAGCTATAAGCTTTCCTGGCGAAGAACATAAAGGCAATTTGAGACTACGTAAGAGACGAGTGGGAGATGAAAAAAAACTTGAAAGACAGGATTGAATTCTGAACAATAAGACCTTGCCAATCAAGAGATCAAAACTATGAACTGGTCCACAAACAAATCTAATAAACTTTCGATTTCGTTCCATCATTAATTTGTTTGCTTCCATGTTTTTGGATTAAAAAATACGCAATCATGAAACCAAAACTGCAAAAATGTTCGGGAGAGAATTGATACCTTTATCTTCGCTTGGACCCATCATAGCGTTTCGCCGGACCATTTTTGTTTTGCAGATTCATGGTTGTCATACCTTTTCCCTTTTGATACACTTCACCACTGATAACCCAAATAGTGGGACAGATGTCCCTAAAAAGTTGATAGAATTGTCCACAAAAGAAGCTGCACACGGTTTCACAGTCATCCAAGGATATCCCGTCAAAGGTGCGTATAACAAAATAGAGATTAAGAATTGCCTGACGAAACATATGAACGCATGCTGAAAGCACGGCACAACATCTGTCCTAAACTCAAAACCCGGAGTGAGGCGTGTTTACCAACTATTTACGTCGCTTTGACAAAGACGGGCCTCAATAGTAGATCAGGGCATAGTAACTGATGTAGCAATTTGTTTCCGCAAATCAGACCCACTGAGTTTGTCAATATCAAGATATAATGATTTTTGAAAAGTCTTCACCATTCGTTCGACAAAAACTTCCCAAAAGAGTAGCTCAGTTTCCCATCCAACGACTGATTCATAGAATTGCGATGAAATTCAAACTATGAAGGAGAAGGTCAGTCATGTCTCGTTCCCATCAAAACGAACACAAAAGTGATTAATAGACACACTTGCACGCAGTTTCAACGGAAACATCCATCGTGCAACTGTCACAAAAGGCGCCAGCCCGTCCCGATGACGCATACACGTGCTCCTGGCGTATTATAAGTTCAGCAGTTGTGGTGCCAGTCTTTCGGAAGGGTATGGCAGTGAGGGGCGGAGCATCCGTACTCGTTTAGGGTGATCAGAGTAATGACAGTTCAGCAGTTCTACATTTAGTATAGAAATGATTAACCTTACATCGCTCCTACAGTGGATAAAAGGGTCAGTGAACATTAAAAAAGGATTATAACCGCAAAGTGTGGTTGTGACGCAATTTATCTGCAAGGAAGTGGTTAAAATACGAAAATGCTGGAGTGATGAATTTGGTGGAGCATATGGCAGCTGTTAGAGATAAGACTTTGGGCAACCATGAAAACCTCTTGAATCAACGCCTGTTATTTTAAAATGAATAAGTAATACGAATTAGGGTAACATTGCAATTTGCCCCATTTTCCACCTGTGCGGACTCAAAATGCCATCGTTATTTTTGATTTCGATGCCTTTACCTAAGATAAGCCGTTTTGAAACCGGCGTGGTGTCTGGGTACACCAATTTTCCTTGGCCTTCTAAGCTCTGAAGACGGTCATTAGCCCAGAAATCAACAAAATAAAGTAAATAATTGAGTAAATAAAGTATTTTACTATTTTGCTCATGGCTGTGAAAGCTTATTGAGGCACTGAGAAACTTCTCAAGATTCGTGGTACCTTATTAGCAATGTGAAAATTGGGCGAGGGTGAGCTAGCGTGAGCTTACGGTGGTCGGTCAGCGTACGCAATTACATCTACCTGTTATTTACGCGTAATGCCAAATTACTTGACTCAATTGTGCTTACCGCTTGATTGCACGATTTTGTTGAATACTTTGTTCACTCTGGTTATTGTCATTTCTCCACCTGAATCTGTTGACTACTGTCTTAGCTAGGAAATGAACTTAATGCGATTTGCCAGTGCGGATGGTGCGAGCTGAAAAGTGGTAGTGTTCTATGGAAGCTGAGAGCAAGCAACTTTCAAGGCTGTTGAATGTGATATTTTTTTGGCTTTTGGTAGCTGCCGGTTATCGCCGCAGCCCGCGATGCGAAAGTTACTACTAGGGTGCTAAGTTGTCGGCAAAAGCTTCAGTGTCGGACGGGACTCGCAGCTTTTGCCCATAACTCAGCATCCTAGTAGTAGCTGTTGAATGTTTTATAATTACAGTGATTTCCTGTGTGGGTTTGCAGAGAAAGTATCGGCATTACCTCGGTCTACGCTTCTTCCGTCAGTGTGACACTTTGTTTTTGTTTGAACGTCTTCATTGTCTTTGAAGCCAAATCTTTCTCACTGTTGGCTCCGGCTACTTCAGAAAAACAAACGAGGGAGGCTTGCTCAATTCCTCACTATTCTCTTTTACGACTGCTACATTGCTGTTGCTTCTTGCATTTCTATTGTTGGTAATAGGATATAGTGGAGGGACCTAGAATTGATCATATGAATCAAAAATGTTTCATAGTGCATGGATGTGCCATCGACATCAGCTACGATGGCGCGAGCTGAATTGCCACCATCGGCGCAAAATGAGGATATGAAGAAGATGGTACAGGGACTAAAGGATTTGATGTCGTCGCGACGTCCTCCTGTCAGTCGAGATATCCTCAAAATCAAAATGGAATATCTTGGCGAAAAGAGGTGCATTGAGATGGATCGTCCAGTGTCAATGAAGGCTTTACAAGATCACTTACAAAAACGGTACGGTAAAGCGATCAACATGTACTATCAGCAAGGAAAAGGTGAAGTCGTGGTTTCCATAAAGAATCAACAGGAGTTGGACAGAGCTATCAAGGTGATCACTATTATATTTTTCTATGAGTTTCGCTTTGCTTTGATGATGTTCAAGGCTGTCTTTTAAAAATGCCGACAGACGTAACGTGTTTTGCTAGCTTATGGGTGCTGTTGATCCTATTAGTGCTTATTACTGCGCGATAACCCGAAAAGAGCAGCAAAAGTACGAAAAAACAATAATTGCATGTAGTTATTAGTAATGTTTCATGTGGTGGATCGTACTGGACAACGATGTTTGCGATTGCTACTCTCTAAACATCAACAACTGTCAACTGGGATAGCAGAACATCATCCTGATCCGTCAGGCACCTACACAGGCAACATTGTTGAGGTATGCTTGCGTTTTGAGTGGTGACCATTCACGGTCCGTATTAATGGACTCATGAGACATCATGAAGCGCTTGACTCGAATTTCTCCGTTTTAGGTTCCTTACTCGCAAAATTGTTCATCATGCGGCACGAGCAGAGTATCATTAGCTAAAAGTGCCGGTGACTCCTCCTGCTCCAGTGGGGTACAGTGGGACATTGATGAGAGAAAGCTCAGCGCTCAGTCACCTCGAGCTCCCGTCCATTGGAAAGAGGCCAAGTTTGTTACCTCATGAATGCTCGGTGCTGTCTGTCCGGACGTCGAACTATGTTTTTGTGCTTTGGGATTTTTAGTTGTTGTTAGTATGACACATTACCATAGTCGTCTTTTAGACAGTCATTTTTCCAGATGCATTGGTAGCGGAGCATTTGGTAGTGTATACCTTGCCTATGATGTGGACACAGGAAGGGATCTAGCTGTAAAGAAAATTCCGATTATCCCTGACAATAGAGAATTTAGTCGCGATGCGCAAGGACTCGAGTTCGATGTTCAAGAACTGGGTAAGTCCCTGATGATAAGTGAAGATACGCTGTTCAATGGAAAAAAACGCGATCGCGATGATGTGCGCACGGCTGTGATGTGGTCGTCATAGACATGGATACACATTCTGTCACAACTGAAATATTATATTTCGACAGTTGAAAATTCTGGTTTCAGAAGACAACGAGTACGTAACGGACAGAAGTATTGTATTATATTAACTTTTTCTAGGACGATTGCAACACCCGAGAATAGTTCAGTACCTAGGAGTGCAAAAAACGAATGATAGGATCCTAATATTCATGGAATATATGACAGGAGGTTCACTCAAAGAACATATCGCTTTAGTAGGAAGTTTGTCCGACGCCGTGGCGAGAAAACATACTGCGCAGGTACTTTTCTCATAGGTTTATGAAATTGCATTGATTTTATAATTATTTTGAAACTTGAATGTATGTTCAGTACATAACTGGTTACTTTTCCGTGTATAGCTGACGTCAGGCTTTACGAATTTGTTGTTTCGCTGTTCCGCGATTTTGCGGCGTCGCACTTTTGCAAGATTTCCTACACCGTGGAGATCTGCAACGCAGCGCGTCGTTTGCGGAGTCTTGACATATCGAAATCGCGAAGTCTGACGTCGTCCCATAAGTTGCATGCTCATACGTTCAGGTGCTGGAAGGTCTGGCTTTTCTGCACAAGAATCACATCATTCATCGTGACATAAAGTCAGCAAATATTCTGCGAGATTCGATGGGCAACGTGAAAATAGCTGACTTTGGTTCGGGGAAGAAGATGCAAAGCTTAGCAAGTCAGCAAGGAGCTTTCCACAGCACTATTCACTACACTGCTCCAGAGGTGAGTGGTGCGGCACTGTTTTAATCCCACTTTGTATGAGAAGTGCTTCTCAATGTCCAATCAACAGGTTTTATTGGGTAAAACAGCCTATGGTAGAAAGGCCGATGTGTGGAGTGTTGGAGTGACATTAGTCGAAATGCTCAGTGGACAAGTCCCTTGGAAGGAGTTCGAACCTATGGCGGCTATGTTTCAGATCGCTTACGAGGAACCGCGTATTGATGTGAGTTGCTAGTTGTTCATTGCCGCTGGGTATGGAAATTTGTTCATAATGAACGGTGGTTGTTGTATTACTTGTTATTGTATAGTTCATTATTAAGAATCACTTGATCTTCATTAGTTAATGATACAATGATATTAGGTAAGATATAGTAACAATAATAAAGATCAAAAGTTCCAAGGAAATAAAAGTTTGCGTTAAGCTGCCGCCAACAGTACAACCTGTGACGGCTGATCTGTGCAAGGTGCTGATGAACAAAAATTTCGAGGAAAGACCAATGGCTGCAGAGGTTTTGCTCAATCATCCCGCTTTCAAGTCGAAAACATAATCGGAACACATTTGCGGTATAGAGGGTGTATAAATGTAATATGATAGTCATTATTAGAGGTAATCAATTTTAACAGAATTTCTTAGATTCCTTTCTGACTGTTCCGTACATTCATTCTTCAAAATTGTTAAGCTAATCCTCGTGCTTCACATATTCCTTTTCTGATTGTGGTCATATTTTTGTCACTTCTAATACTCCTTGGATATCACTTATCACTTCTGAATCTGGCTTTCTTCAAGATTTTACGGGTATAAGTTTTGTATTTTGGAAATGAAATCTTTAAGTCTTTGAAGTTTTGCATGATTATATAGTCTTCTTTGTTTATTTCTGATGTGAATATATGCGTTGAATTTTTGTTTCATTCATTCTTCAGATATCGACTGTTGATACTTATTACACGTGCTCTTTTTAGTGTGATATTGCCCAGAGTGATTCTAGTCATATCATTTTGAGTTCTCTCTCTCCAAATTTCAAATAAATTTATTGTCCATCATTGTCCTTTGCTTTACTAGTCACGGTTCTTGACCATGATGTATCGCTCTGGTAAATTCTAGTGGTCTTTTGGCTTGAGGAGTGGTTCTGTTGTCTTATCACGAAGAACTGTGGTCCCATAATCCCAGTTTCGATCTTTTGTCACACTGAATGTTCCAAACATGTACATCTATTCATTAGAATGCGGAAAGTGCCCACTGTTTGATAGGGCTTGCATAGGAAAGTATAAGGGACGGCAACAGGTCACACGCGAACGCAACCCAGTCATGTGAACCTTCCATGCGAAGAGCTAACTAGGCGCGTTTTTTCTTTTAAAATCTTCATGCTTTTATGGACTTGATCATACCCTTCATAGCCTACTACTGATGTGTTTGATATGCTTTGTATTCCAAGCAGTGTAGTAGTATCGTGTTCAGATAATAATGGAAATGCTCGATACTTTGAGAGAAACAATAGTAACGGTGCAAAACGAGATAACGTCAGGGTAAGTGGATTTCTGGTTTCAAATTTTATGTAAATAGTTAGTGGCTCCACGATGCGTATTCTGATAATTGATTCTGCAATCGCTCTAACGGCTCTTCGCCTCCATCTTCCCAAACGTCCTGGTTTCTATGCTTTTCCTTCTTTTTTTGCCTATTTTTCTGTGCTCGCTTTGCCTCTAACAATAAGTTGTGGTCTTCTTTTCTGCAATGATGTATGGCTGCCGTCAGACTTCGCGATTTTTCGATCCTGCAATTCTGCGGTATCGCGGCATCGCATGCGGAGTTGCGGCATCGGAAAATCTCATGGTCGTAGAATCGCGTACGGTAGTGCGGCATTGGAAAATCACATCGCGAAGTTTCTTGAGGGCTATAATTCCGGGAATGAGGATCGAGGTGATGTCGAAAAGCCTAGAGACTTGTTCGCTGAAGAATGCCTGTATTGTAGATTATTGGTTAGAATATTCTTTTCTTTCGAACTGCCTTTTTCGAAACAGCAAACTGTCTGAAAAGCTCTCACTGTTGTTCTTAGACGCAAAGTGAAATTCTAATAAAAGTACAATTTTCAGCGTGGAGCGCCTCCGTTTCAACGTTTCACCTTCGTTAGCCGCACAGCAAAGGTGAGGAGTTATAAGAGAAACGATCAAAAAAAGATAAATGGGTTCTGCGACATATGTGTGATATAGGAGTTAATCCTGCAGATTTTGATCTGCACTCTCAGTCTTTTTTTTTTGTTGAAGAGAATAGAGAAATATACGAGGGTGAAGCTCATGACGATAACGGGTCTCGATATGGGGGTGGGGGGGGGGGGGGGGTGGGTGAGTGACAATTGGGGCACACGGTCGGTAGGGCCGCCAGGTCAAGCGAAACCATGCCCATCCTTTATGTCTTCTTTGTGACATATTTCTCCAGAGAAATTTCGAAAAGCGAGTAGAACATTACATGAATACTAAAATGAGAAGAGGATGTGACATTTGATTCAAACAAATTGTATCTTCTCAAAAGTAGGAAAGCTTTATTCTGATTTTTTCTCATTTCGGAAATTCACTTTTTTCGCGGAATACAGCGGAATAAATCTGTGGGGAGGATAGGATTTACATGTACAAATTGTGTGATTAACCTGTGACAGGACTGAAGGTCACAGGCTGTCCTAGGATCGAACACCGAGATCAAAATCCGTACCGACACCGCGATATGGGCCATACGTATATATGCGGTATCGATGCGCATAGCCGATGCGACTCCTCGCGGGCCCGAAAAGTGGTTTTTAAGTGGATAATATATTCAGCTGACATTTCATTTGTTAACAACACATTTTCTAACTTTGCTTGAGGTGTTTTGATCGTTTTTGTACCGTTCTATAAAGTTGCTCTTGAACTGATAAAAAATTCTCGGGAAGCGAGAACAGCTGCTTGATTAGTAGAAAGTGTCTTAATGAAAAAATTCCCGTAGAATGAATAATCTGTTACAAAGTGGTCCCCTCGGAAGGGAGTGGCTCTTTTCCTATCGTGAGTGTTTGCGCTGAAATGCAGTCTATATGTCGGTAGATTAGCATAAACCCCTTCAATTTTGACGCAACCGGGCTCAGTACATTCAAATTTATACGAGCAATACTCACTCTGATCTCTCGATGGCGTCTAAAGTAGAGACGTGGGTTTTTTTGTGTTTTTCTTCGTAAAGAAAACTATGCGAAGGTTTTTATCCGGAGGAGGTTCAATAAGTGAATGATTCTGTAGATGCTTTATGTTGGTGGAAAATTGGCATTTATTTGAGAAACGTTCGCTCCCTCGCGGCAAACATTTTGAAAGCAGCGTCCCAATTAGGCGCGTGATACCACTATTTACCATGATGGTGGCATCTTGGAGGATTAGAAACTGGCGGAATGCTGAAGGTTGGCTAGGTGAGTTCCCATTCACTACCCGTTCACTACAGCGCTGTAATTGTCAGTGCTATATGAGAAGTGTTGGAAGGTCTCGTTTAAATAAAAAAAATAGGAATATTAAGTTTCTGCATTTTTTAGATATGTGACAGAGGCGGTGGACGAGATCGTGAAAACGGCTGCCGGCAGTGACTTGCTGTTGAAGTGAGTCCTAGCACCAATTTAAAATTTTTAAAATAGTTCAGAATATAGTACAAGCTTAATACGAAAAAGTGTATGTGAAGTCGTGATGATCGCGAGATGAAAGAAGAGTTCGGGTCAGGTCCGAAGTCAAGGATTCTATGTTTCCCTTTCAGGCCAATAAACCCTATAGAAATATGAAACAAATATTAATTTGTGATAGCTGCTGGTTTTCGCTCGGTCAGCGATGCGAAAGTTGTTACAAAGATGCTAAGTTACGGGCCACTTCATACCTTCTGGGCTTTTGTGCTTAACCATTACGTTTCCAAAACCCTTTAACCATAACTCAGCCTTGGTCTCATCCGAGGCCGATTCAGCATCTAGTAGAGATATACTCTTTTCTATTTTCAAATATGCGCAATTTTCGAAGAGGTGCTTTTGGTAAAAAATCTTTTGCTCATATGCGATTCGGAGTGCTACTGGTGATTATTTCCCATTTTTCGGAGGTGTATCCTAAGATTGGTGAAATAAAATTCTGACAGTGTGTTTTTCCGAAGTTTAGTGTAATTTCACTCCCTAAGTATTGGGTTGTGACATAATTTTTGCGATGTTTTCTACGCCATTCTCCGGAATTTCCAAAGACTTCTGTGGGTAGATTCGATGAAGAGGATACATAGTGGAACCTGACAGTCTATTTGGATCATTTCCGAATGAAAATTGAACATGGAAAAACATAATTACGATGAGCTGACTTCGAATCTTGCGTTTTTTATCTCAGATCTATCTCAATTTGGTAACTCACTTTCTCACTTCGTATTTTCGATATAGCAGTAGAATGAATGTAATCCACAAAATTACTGTTTAAAAATCAAGACATGTTCTTGATAAGAAGGTAGATTTGGAAAAGAAAAATATAATATTAAAATTATTGAAAAATCTCTCTAATGGCAAAAGGGATGCGAATGCTATCCATCAGAGACATTGAATGCATTACCGACATTTGATATCGCATCGTAGCATTGCGACTGAGTATAAAGTGGTTGAGCGTGTGTGGTTTAGATTGTGACGATAACTTACCTAGAAGGCTATATCATGCGGTTCAAAGTAGTGAAGTAGTTGTTCGGAAATCAGCAATCAGTTCCGCTTTGATTAATCTTCGATTGAAATCGAGTCGATCGCCCCAAAGAAGTATACAAGGAGTGCCAAAAAAGTAATTTTGCCCACGGCTCACATCTGCCAATTATACAAAACATAGGGAAACGAAAGAGATAAAAGTACTGGGGCAAAATATTCCCGAAATGTTTCTCTAAAAGCAGGAACAAGCTGTGGCTCCCTACGTTCATTTTCATAAAAATATGGAGCTTTCATTCGGCGCAGTCGGGCTTCGGAGTACCTACAGCATCGAGGTCCGCTAAAAACGGTGAAGTCAAGCTCCGTGGTAGGTCTTTTGTGGGAAGCTTCCTGAGGATTGGCCCTTCGGTTCATCGAAGTCACAGAGTCCCTGCTGCTTGGACAAGGCTGCTATGATCCAAAGTATCATTCTCATGCCCAAATCCGCCTCCGAAGGGGTTCCAGTGGTAAGGGCACGTTTTAGCTCTTGGAAACGAAGGGCGCTGGGAACCCGGAAAAAACGGGATCTTAAGGAACACCACGCGGTATTAATCTCCTTAGGTACCCAGAGTAAACGGACCATGGCAAGGTTGTGAACAAGGGCGACGAAATTTCGGATTTTGCTCAGTTGAGGTGACACATCTTGTTCACTCTTTCCTCGCTCCCGTTCCTGCTCGTGCATAAGGCTGCCACGGAGTATTGTGATAGAGTGAGGTCTGCTCTTGAATGTGGGGATGAAATTACCTCAACAGAGTTTGCTGTAGTTCGACTAAAATGGGGTTGAAAGTGGAGGAGACAAAATTACTTTTTTTGGCACCCCCTGTAGATATGTATGAATAAGAGGTTGTTTCAAAAATCGGAAGGAGTTTCGCCGTGAGTTATGCCATTTTCCCACTCCTCTGGAAGAGTAAGGAAGGTGCTGAGGAAAAGAATTCTTATGGAATGAGTGCGAAATATATATTCGAGGCTAAAAACGTGCAGCAGCAAGCTGCAAATTCTTGACGTCGAACATATTTACACCCACCCTGCAGAGATGAGTGTAAGGCCGCTTCCATACTTTGCGCACCGACGCCGTCACGCGCGTGCCTGCGTCACGCGCGTGCCTGCGTCACGCGCGTGCCTGCGTCACGCGCGTGCCTGCGTCACGCGCGTGACGCCGGCACGCGCGTGACGGCGTCGGTGCGCAAAGTATGGAAGCGGCCTAAGGAATTAGAGGCGTGGCAAGATCTGAACTTGAGCTTTCCACTAATTCGAATGGCGAGTCGGTGTTAGTGTAAGGAAATGCGCAGAAGGCGGTGGACTGGAAAGATTAGATCAAGGAGCTGTCAAAGATCTTTCACTCATTTCCTTCCATAGTCGGAGCCGTACCCACGGAGGATGTCTGCTATCAGAGTTTCTTTCACACCATCCTTGACTTTTCATTTGACGCGAATTCAGGGATCCTGCTTAGTGAGCTTCCATAGATTGTTAACCACTTTTCAGAACTATGCAATCATCCGGGAGGCGAGGTTCTGGCGCATCATGTGAAGGTTGTGAAACACTGAGTGTATGGAAAAAGTGCAATAATGAGGGCTTTCGTGGAAAATTTACTTGCATGAAAATTGCTGTAGAATTCCGCAGTTTGCATTCGAGTGCGTTGATTACAATTCAGTGTAAAGTTCTAGGAGTTGTATTCAAGGGCAACATGAAGAAAAGCTTTGGCGTACTCTGTCGCAAACACTTAGCAAGCTTGATTCGCGATAAATGACCATAGATATGGAAACGAATTCTAAGGAGCATAAAGTGCCGACTTAGCGATCTCAGAGTGTGGGCGTTCGTGTTTCAATTACCAAGTGGACGTACAAAAAGTCGTTTGATTCCGGACTGGTAAGCCCGTTTGGCCGTGGCCATTCAACCAGCTAGCCGGCCAACATCGTGAATAGCCCACTCAGAGGCTATCATAAACACGAATGCATCAAGTGAGGAAAGCTGTCTTACAATGTCGTCGACTAAATCCGCGTTCATTCAGCGTAGTGGTGGGAAGTCTGATGATTAGGGGTGTTCTGCAGAGAAAAAGAGAAGCCAGTGGAATTTCTGGGGAGAGAACTGTTCGTTGTGTAATGTTCAATGATCGCTGGTGATTCTTGACGTGCCATTTGCTACTGTAACCGATAGAGTAACAGTGGCGTTCACGTATAATGCCTGACTCGTTTTTGGAGTCATTTCTTCCCGAGATTTGTGATACTGTGAAAGGAGTGCGGTTGAATGCAAAAACTGGTCTGTAAGGATTAAATTTCGAGATACAGTAGCGGTCAAAAATATATGCGGTTTTGGATTCTAACCATAACTTTGGTCGAAGTTTACATTTCTTATTCAATTTTTTTTTTTGTTTTTTGAAGGCAACTGGTACTCATGAAGCAAAGTAGGGTGTAGTGTTGAGATTGGAAAATTTATTCAACTAGAAACTTCAAAAATAGCCAAACTCTCCAAAAATTCAATTGGCCATAAAAAGCTTATAACTCATCGAAACGGGCAGGTGGGCAGAAAATAATACGGAATGAGGCTGGGACTTTGTTGCACGCTATTTCAAATCTTAACAACACTGAGGCACGGAGTTGACCATTTTCAGTGATTTCAGTTAAATAATTTTTTCAACCTTCACACTGCATCCTACTCGGCTGAGATACTTTATTTCATTGAGTAACAGTTGCCTTCAAAACACAAAAAAAAATTGAGCGAGATATGCAAACACCGAACAAAGTTATGGTCAAAATCCCAAACCGCATATATTTTTGACCGCTACTGTACCAGTTGCTAGGGAAGGAATATGTAGTTTAGCATAGCGACAATTGGACTCACTAGGAAGTAGATGCGCTGAACAAATTACGTATCTCTAAAGTAAATTGGTTTCGGTTCTGTTTCGGAATGAATCAGGTCCCACATTGTGGACTGTGCTGTCTTTGCTGTCTCTGCGATAGGCTTAAGTGTACTGTGATGCTTTGCGAATTGCATATTCCTAATGCTAATTCAAGTTTTCGCTCTCGTAGAATCGTAATGGCAAGCCCGTGGCGTCTCATTTAGATTAGAGCACGTTCAGTTGCGGAATTCTGCTATTCGTCTCAGTGATCTTTAGACGGAACAAAGGAAAGATCAGTCCAAATGGGGTTTTGCTCGTTGTGATGCGAAATTGACTTTCAGTAAATTATTTTCTATGAATTTTGTGGAGAGCGAGTGTAATCGTCTGTTCAATTCTCCCAACTCTTACGGGATGGAGAAGATTATTTGGATAGTGTTGTTGATGATCAAGGAGTTCTATAAGGGTGCGAAATGTGTTGTTGATCATGCGCATCCATGGAAGACCGTAAAATATCCAAGACTACATTGCTACATTATCACTAGGCCGATTTGCCCGGTCTGAACATTGTTTTTGCGTTGCCAACGTTTGATCACGCTGTTCAGCTTCAGCCAGACGTTTCATAATGGTAGTTATATGAAAGATGAAACAACGCTGGATTTTGCTTCCCAATCCTGTGTGGGTAGTTTTTGGGTTTCATAGACCGGCTACGAAGTTAGCATTGGTGGCGCCGTTCATGGAAACCCTGATGCGTTCTTTCCTTAGTGAGCAGGTTGAATCTATCCGCTACAGATCCATTATTTCGCGTGTAAAGGTCTGAACTTCCAAAAGAGGAACTTCTTATAAGTTTTAAGGTCTGCTCGGGCAGTGGTAGATCAGGGGGGGGGGGGGCAAGCTAAAAGTGATTTGAAACGGAATTTCCTATGCCTTACGATGTCTGTAATTTCTCTTTGGGCAATTTTACAGAATCCAAGCTATTTTTTGTTTCCTCAATGTATTTGAAAACTGGCAAGATCTGTATTAAATGATTTGGCGAAGGCTCGCGGTTCACCTATCGGCGATACTCTGATAGTGGTTACTCTTATAAACTGCTTTTTGTTTACTGAATTTCTTCTAGAGTGTGCTATAGAAGCGACTAGAGAAGTTTAGTCCTCTTTTCTACTTGT
The DNA here is from genome assembly GCA_963978905.1 of Trichostrongylus colubriformis. Lineage (NCBI taxonomy): Eukaryota > Metazoa > Nematoda > Chromadorea > Rhabditida > Trichostrongylidae > Trichostrongylus > Trichostrongylus colubriformis. Next base: position 42,807,278 of record OZ022260.1, read on the forward strand.
AGAAATTTCCGCTCCGAAATATGTTGTGGAGCGTTGAATGAAAGAAATTCAATGTACGAAAAGCAATTATTCAATAAAAGATCATTCCACAGTAAAGTACTGTAGTGTGTAAGCGAAAACATAATAAGAATCGATGTTCTGATAAGGTCAGGTATGACAGGTGGAATATGTGCGTTTTATGTTGAGAGTTTCACATGGGAGTTGAAATCACCGGGAGGGGTAAGGGAAACCAAGAACTTTGAATACATGTTTTTCGAACACAAACTTTTCACTTCAGAAGACGTGAAGTGTGGTGAAACTCGCATCGAAAAAGCGCGGCTTGGGGTCTAAACACGACCTCCGTGTTGTCGAGTTCAGCAGCCGGGAGAAATCCGGCGAAGACGAGACAACGTTCGCGGCCGGCTGATTTAGCCTCTCCGCCCGTCTGTAGTTTGCCCCGGCTAGTGACGCAGAGGGATGTGAGAGGAAGGAGGTTTTTGAGCTCCTATTTCTCGGGTTTTTCGCCGTTTTGTATAGTTCTTTGTCTATTGTCACATTGCTGAGCACCCCTTCTTTCATATCTCACAGTCTGCCAAGTTTACCCTATTCGGTGTCTTTAGGAGAACGGTGCTGCAATTTACGGTCATGTAGGGTGGATCAGATGATTGTAGTGGAATGCTGCGCAAGGGATGTTCATACCGAGATCATTAATTTCACGTTATGTACCATGCTGCGAATCACAAGACGAAGTCAGTGATGGAAATAAAATTCCCATGTCTGTGTTCGATTACAAGGAATCCATGATTTATGACGAAGTTTAATTTTTTGAATGGATTACGTACTGATAAAGGCAGTAGTAGGGACAGCTCGAGCGAATATGAAAAGATTGTTGAATGTGAAAGTGGAGGTGCTCAGTGGTTCGAAGAAGGAATGGAGAAAAACAGTCCACTGTTGATTCCGAAAAGGGACGGGTTACGCTAGCGGAAGGGGCGATCTATGTTCAAACAGGTGGTAGCTGTTGAGTAAGACGGTCCTTGCATAATCCGGAAGTCTTATTTCAGTCGAGAATTTCGCCACATGAGTCATCCTAGCCCCGTTGATTTCACTTTTATGACTCCCTTAAAGAGTTTTAATTACTCTCATCAGCCCTACCACTTTCTTTGAATCCATTCGAGACGTACAGATTACCATGTAACTAAGTTTTGAAGAAATGGGAAAAACTTTCTTTTCCTCCCTCATGAAATACTATGGGAGTGGACTGCTGCTCAGGTGGCTCGTGGTAAAGCGAGATGAAAATCGCATCAGCTGCAGAAGCTCTCACTGTGATCACTTTTTGCCGAGGCCTTTCGCACGTTCTACAAGACTCATGTAATTTTAAATTCGCCATGCGACGTGCATCGTTCACCGAGGGTAAGACTTTCGAGTCAAGCCGGGAGATGTATCATGAGCACGGATTACATGCGCCTCTCAGGAGGTCTGCAGAAAAATAGGAGTTTCAAGGAATAATGCTTTTCCGTCCTACCAAAGAGCACGTTCAAAGTGGTGAGTTTTGCAGAATTGCAGGACCCTCGGAGAATTGGCAGATAAAGATACGTATCGGATAGAGGAATCACGGACCGCTTTTTTTTTGTGGAAATGCGGATTGTGGAATATGCGAAAAAGGTTTAGATATGTGTTGATTTTCTGGCTCCGCCTAAGTTGGGGGAATTTGAGGATTTAAAGACAGCATTAGGGGTAATGCGGTAATGGAGAAATCCCCACAAGAAGTCACTCACATGGTAGTCCTGGGCCTAAGAAGGCTTTCTGTGGCGAAATCCCGGTGAAAAAGCGCCCCTCCAAGCAGTAGAAAACCCTGCAAAACGCCGCAATCATGCAGCGGTTCCGCCTCTTGGACACAGCGGTCCCGCCTCCCGATGACGTAATTCCCGACTGACTGGAGTGGGAGCGGCCAAGGAGATGCGGCACTATCGAAGGTTTTGCGGTGCACTTTCGCAGTTTAGCTTGAAACTCACTCAAAAAAATAGATGCTGTCGTATTTTAAAACTTTCCCTTGTGGTTACCTGGCAATATGCCAATGGAAAACTAGATCAGACTACCCGCTTCTTGACGGGAAGGTCGTCCGGGTCGAGAATCAATGGTGGGAAGGGGGTCCTATCTCTCGGGTTTTTGGCCATTTCCATCCGTTCTTTCTCCACTATCCTGTTACTAGTCATCTCGACTTTCATATGCACTATTTCTTTTACTTTTCGTCCGACTTTCCCCTAATGCTGCCTTTAAGGTCGCACAAATTTTCATTACTACAAAAACACAAATTCCACTGTCTTTCCAAACGACACCTATCTAATCCTTTTCCGCAAAAACGCAGATTTTCCCACCATGAACACTCTTCAAGATGGTGATAGAATCAGTCTTTGCACTTCTTCATTTTTTATATGCAGGAAGTGCTATCGGGTGCATTATGGTCGTATTGTACTCATAGGGGGCATGTGTACGGAGAGCGTAGTTGACGGTGGTGTGATCAGTGGTTCTTGTTTATAAGTAAAAGGCTCTTGCTGAGAGTAGTAATGTGAAAAACGCATTGAAGAATGCCCTATAACGAGAAGTGCCTGTAAAGCGAGTTTTCTCATGCGCTGAAGCTTCTCAAGTGTAATAGAGCAGAGGCGTTAAGCAAAGAAGGACACCGAAACTGACTGGAGGCTGCTTGAGATGGTGGAGGCATTGAATAAGTGAAGTTCAAATATTGCCTTCATTATCATGTCTTTTGAATTACATGAGAATAAAATACATGGCTTGAAAGTTTGAAATATTTGAAAATGCAAGGAAGTTCGCATCGCATCTTGTTTTTCGATCGAAATTTAAGGAATGTCGAAGTGTGTGATGAATGGGGTCATAAAAAGCAAACAAAGGAAGAGTGTGATGATGACGTAAAAAGGAAGCGATCAGAAGTCAAACCGAGTGATTTGTGATGTGATAAGAAATTTAAAGTAAGCAATACACTGAAGTACTCATATACATATGGAACTGCAAAGTATGCCGACCGTGGGCGGATCGGCGTCGATAGACACTGAAAACGACCCGCTTTGAAGCGGAGACGTTGACGGGTTGCGAAGCACGTAGATCGAGTGCGATCGCATACACACCCGAAGAACTCGTTCTGATATAGAGAAAAAGGGCTGAGGGTGACCGCTTATGGTTCATCCACCACGAGCGACAACGGCGTGTGCGCAGTCCTCTTGGTAGTGGAGGAGTTGTCGGAAAAGTATCGTACCTTTCCATACAGAGAGATCAGATGTGAAGTGAACGGTACATTGTTCATTCTTTTCCACCATTACATTTCGGTAGACAGGAACATGTGCTTTGCAGCACAGACATTTTTTTTTTTTGAATTTTTAGACTTATAAATTCTTCTCGTTGGATATCAAGATTGTTGTGAATATGGCCAGCATTGGTTATTTTACTAGGTTGTGAAATTTAAAAAATTTTTCTTTTTATTTTTTATTTTTTTGAGTTTTAGCCTGCTTGTTATGCTATTCGCTCGTTAACCATATAGTTCAACAATGAAATACCTCAGCCTATAATGACATTAGTGTTGGTGTTCCGTTCACCAGGACAAGGCCATCGGCGCTTGTATGTTTTGCGTGCATCATCCTTTTCTCATCTCCGGTGATTATGGTCTTCAGCCACTCGAAGTTTCGTAACCTAGCAAATTAATACGCGCAGTGATTCTCTTCCCACTCATTGAACACGTGATTCAAGTTCCATAGTTAATGGGAATGCTAATAAATTGATTAATCGATAAATAATTCTCGAGCTTCACAACTGCCCTACGTACACATTTCCGAAAGTCCGGACGCTACCGCGAACTCTTTGGAAATTTTTAAGAAACACAATTTTTTTATGATATTATTCGATGTTCATGGGCTGATTGCCTATTCTAATCGTAGACATGTGTCGATGGCTGGTATGAATACAGCGCAATTCAAATCTGATCGCGTATAAATTGAGTCGCCTCCGACCAGCTTGGACAGACCATTGAGAACGACGAAATTCTGACGACGTTAAGGCGAAGCGGACAAGCTTCTTCATCTACAAGAAGCGCTGATATCGCCTTTTACATATGGTCACGTGTGGTGCGTTCACTATTTGCCATTTCTACGAACTTTTACCGATGGCGACACGATAAACGCAGATTGTACTCTAGAGGACCGTTATCATTCACAGCCTCATTGTCATCAGAATCAATAAAAAGGGATGAACCTCATATCTTGGCCGATCTTCACTGGAAGCTATTAGGACGGTTCATACATATCGGTCAACTTTCATTAAAAATCTACGGAGAAAACACTGTTACCTAATAATGTCTACCCACCTTTATCATTCTGACTAACCAACACTTATTTGCTCGCTGCTATTGGCTCTTGCATCAATTGATAAAATTTTACAAATGCACCGTTTGGGATCTTCAGTGGCAAGGTTGCGGGCATAATCCACCAGGCTGCGTGGCAAAGTACCGTCTCTAACCCGGTGGGGCAGCGCCGAGATCATTCAGTTAGGGATGGTCTTTTTCTCTTGATGATCATGGACACATTGACAACCCCATGACATTGACTATCGATGTCCTTGACCAGGCTTACGGGAAGGGTCCTAGGCAGTCCAGCCGTCGTGTGACGGGGGCACCCTTAATGCTGTAAGATGATAACACTGACCATGCTCACGAAATCATGGAAGCCCGAAAATGGAGTTTGTCCACATGTCTTGAGCCCGCAACAGCTCGACCCACACTTCACATATGCTTCTTTGCTTTTTGACTGCGTCCCTGTTCGATTATCCAACATAGTCATTGGCAAGAATGGGTGCATGTGAGCCAATCCGCAGATGCTGTCGTTAGAAATCCGGGAATTCGGCTGGCCGAAGTCTGAGCTATGGAAGAAGTTTTTTCGACTTATGATGGAAAAGGAGGAGAGCTGCTCGCCGTAACCCTCTTCCTTTTGAAGTTAATGTTTAAGTGGAACTCTTCTGCGAACAGCTTGCTTGTGTAGCCATTAAAGAATAAAAAACTTCATGGTGCGCAGATCTTCTTTATCCGTTGCATAGCCATACGCTCGCACTATCAAACCATCTCCTAATCTGCTCTGTAGCCCACTTCCTTGAAAGGAAATGAAAAGATAACCAAGGTGATCTCAAATCGACATCCAGTATCTCTTTGACCAGAAGTCTGTGGTATTCCACGGGCAGAGAATGGATCAGCTCTCGATGCGTTGACAGTATTCTGTGGATAGTTAACATGTTAGTTTGAAGAAATATAACTGTGAAGCAGTAAAATAAAAGTAAGCGAAAAGTGATATGAATCGTCCTGATTGTACCTATACAGGGGGTGCCAAAAAAAAAAGTAATTTTGCCCACGGCTCACATCTGCCAATTTTACAAAACGTAGGGAAACGAAAGAGATAAAGGTATTGGGGCAAAACATTCCCGAAATGTTCCTCTAAAAGCAGGAACAAGCTGTGGCTCCTCACGTTCATGTTCATAAAAATATGGAGGTTTCATTCGGCGCAGTCGGGCTTCGGAGTACCTACATTTAAAAATTCGCTAAAAACAGTGAAGCCAAGCTCCGTGGTAGTTCTTTTGTGGGAAGCTTCCTGAGGGTTGGCCCTCCTGTTCTTGGAAGTCACAGAGCCCCTGCTGCTTGGACAAGGCTGCTACGATCCAAAGTATCATTTTCATGCCTCAAATCCGCCTCCGGAGGGGTTTCAGTGGTAGGGGAACGTTTTGGCTCTTGGAAACGAAGGGCGCTGGGAACCCGGGAAAAACGCAATGTTAAAGAACACCATCCGGTATGAATCCCCTTAGGTACCCAGATTGAACGGACGTCAGCAAGGTTGTGAAAGAGGGCGAAGAAATTTCGGATTTTGTCCAGTTGAGGTGATACATCTTGTTCAGTCTTTCTTTGCTCCCGTTTCTGCTCGTGCAGGAGGCTGCCACGGAGTATAGTGATAGAGTTAGGTCTGCTCTTGATTCTGGGGATGAGAATACCTCAATAGAATTTACTGTAGTTTGGCTAAATGAGGTCGAAAGTGGAGGAGACAAAATTACTTTTTTTTTGGCACCCCCTGTATATAGTGCGATATGAATAGTGTAGCAACTAGTAACAGTTCATTGGAGTTCATCGAAATACGAGATGATTAAATACGATAAATAAATGAAAATACGATACGAGTTCATTAGAAAATATAGTGATAGAAAATGATGCAATGATAATTATTGAAGTTTAGGTTTCAATTATCATTGGATCAGATGCAAGCAGTGGCTGATGAAGGAGTACGTCTCGCGAATCTCTGCAGTACCCGGATGGGTCGAGCACAACAGGTCGGTACGAAGAAACCTCATCGTCACGGCTTTTCGCCAAGACTGTTTCGTTTCCCTTCGAAGTTTTCAATGGAGAATGTTTCAGATGTGTAAGGAACGAGCTGACGCTGTGATGGCTATTGATTCGTTTCTAAGAAACACTTCAGATATGGATCGGAAGATCAAAGACCTCAACAGACAGGTAACTGGTTCCGTCTCTCATGTAACAATGATGCCCATAGCATGATGACGATGACACCCTAAAGCACGTAATGGGTGGGCGAATCATCGCTGCTCGACTGAGCGCTATTGAAGGGTTCAAAATAGCATTAGGGCCCCCTAAGAATGTCAAGTGATTAGCCCATTATTGACTGAAGCCATTTTCGAGAAGTACTCTGCAGAAGTACTCTGCTGGGTTTAAGTGGAGTACTCTGCAGCTACAGCCAGTTGGTTTTTTTCTACCACAGATAAATTCATAGTTGGGAGGGTTCTGCTGAAAAAGCGTACTTGGCGTGTCAATGTTATTCTCAAATCCGTAGGCACGTATCTCTCAAAATTCTTAGCTATACCTGACCATGCCATTTAAGGTGGACAAATTGGCACGGTTTTGCAATCAGGCAGAGCAAGCAATTACTCACCTAGAAGCGCTGGCAACGGTTGTCAGAACAGAGGAGGAGGCGAGTATTTCGGTTTCAATTTAGTCGTTTGATATTTCCATTTGATTTGTGATAAATATGTACATGATTTAGTGAAAATTTGTGGATAAGGGTCTCTTAAGGTGATAGATGCGGGAAATTCTTTTCTTTCCAAATTGTTTCATTAGTTCTGAATGCAAGTGAGAGGTTAGTGATGGGTGCGGTCATTTAAGTGCGGCCTGTTCAAAGCATTCCTGACTTCTATCTGTTTTGTGCGTCTGAATCTAATATCTGCAGCCAGATCTTGTTTCATCTTTCTTATCGCACATTGTATGCTGTGTACCTCTTTCCCTTTACATTACTGTAATACTCCTTGATATTCCTTTGTCAGAATGACGCGGCGTCCTCACAAATACATACAAATACTTAGCGTTGATCGATCTCTTTGAGGATTAGTCGGATATTCGACTACCCGGAATCGTGCGAACTTTGAAAGAGCTTGTGGTACAAGGCGCGATCTCAGGTATAAAAACCAGGCAAGTGTGATGCTACCTCGCAAGATGATGCTACCTCGCAAGAATCGCCTCCGGAAGGATGGAAATTCGGGTGTTAGCAGTCCATGCAGACTCCTATTCAAAGTTCATTCTTGTGGCAGCGAAGCTACTTGTCCTCGACGCCTCCCACGAAACCCGTTGTGGCCGAGCTGTGCTATGTATGGTCAGATGCGACAACGTTAATTTTCCCCGCCGGATCCCGACTGTATGTGCTTTCAAATAGCTCCAGCATTTGGAACAAGGTGTGAATGCTAGGTACTTCCTGGGGAGATCGATCAATGCTGTCAAAAGATATGTGTCTCCATTCATCTGATCTGATAACTCAAGCAATTCTTCGATATGCTATGTGTGTCCACGTGGAAAAATAGCCCTGTCGAAATTATTCATTTTAGGTCGATTTAATCCGACAACAAACACGTTCGGTGTCACATATCATCAACATAGAACCGAGCGCAGCTCTAGTGCTTAACAGTGAGTGTTGTTTACTCATTTGTCGGATTTTCATACTATCAGGCTGATGCACAAGTCTTGCGACGCTTTCAAAATTTGTTATGGTTTTGCTGCCTTTGAAATTCATCATCGAGTATAAACTACAACAGTGACTGAGAACGTATTCCGATGACTTCTTCGGAATGTATATGACGTAATCTCGGTCGTTTGTAGCGAGAATCGGCCCTGATTACAACCCCCGTATTTGGACACGAATTTTTTGAAAAATGTTTTCAGGATTCTTAGTTGAGGAAACAGCTGCTAGTAATTGTGCTGCAGTTGAGGATGCCACCTATTACTATACAGTGTCTTATTGCTTCACTCTTTCCGGATCAATTTTACAAATTTGCTGTCCACCCACGCAAAGATCACTGAGGCGGATGTTATTTTTTGGATTTTAGAACTTGATCGGGAGATAGACGCGTGGTAGACAACATCATACGGAATGGCAGACTCCTTGATGTTCATGACTTGCAGAAACTGGAAGCGGTTTGAGCACCTCATCAAGCGAGTAACTCAGACTAACCCCGCACTATGAGTGGTCACTGTCCTTGCTATGTTGTCGTTGAAAGGGCTGTGAGACATTATAATTGGAGATGAAGGCAAGGTACCATGAGAGGGCGTTTTTCTGGCAGGGTAAAGTCGTGTCTACGTGTGGCAGTAGCTGTACTTCAACTCTGATCTATTTGCTACATATTTAAATACAATTTCTAACTGAAAACAGATACGATCCATGGTGAAGGTGGAAGCTAGTTAGTGTAACACTCCATAATACAATGTTTTGGTCTCACAAGGATGTTAATTTCGTCAATTTCTTCGTTTCTATAGTGAATTACCTTCCACACAATACTAGTGACCTGACCTACTGGAGCACTAGTCGGAACACTTGCACGCCACCCGTTTTCCAACAGAGCCACGCATACTAGCATCTTGCAAAGACAATAAGAAAGAGTTGAGAACTGGAGTTACGTTTTTCTACGTATTCCCTCATACTGGGGTTACCTTTTTTCGAACCCTTTAGGTTTTGAAGATTATTTTACTTTTGAAATTTAATCCTTCATTTTTTAGCGTCGATCCAGCCAAATGACGAGAGTCGGGAGCGACAAGAAGAAGTAATGCTGGAAGAGTTTCTGTCGGGGAAAAGGCCGGATTCACTTGATTAACTCAATAATGATTTTCTTATTGGATGAGCTCATGGACCAGTTCCCTTAACGATATCATCCGATTTGAGCTCGTAAATGTACCTTTTTGAGTCTCTAATTATGTGAAAGTTCGTCAAGATAATCGATAGTTGATGTATCCTGTAATGCTGTTAAAAAGCTCTAACCCATTTTCTTCATTTTGTATAGCCTTTAATAACTACTTTCATTCATAAGTCATCATTCCATCGCTAGCCTTTTAATTTGCGCTCTTGCATTGCTCTTCCAGTAATAAAATAAACCTGTGATACATATTGAGATGTGATACGCTCTCATGGAAACTATGTTTTGCTACTATTTTTTGTGTGATATTTGTGAAGACTTCTCTCGGCTGCATAAATCTAGTCATATCGCTTATAGATTTGTTTCTTTTACGTTAATCTGTGGTGCCATTTAGGCTTCTGAGTACATACTCCTATACCTCAAATATGTTACTTCTATGATTTTTCGTGAAATAATGTCAGGTAGATAATATCCCCAGAGACAGACTTGGTAAATTTTTTCCGGTGTGAGCCTTAATGAGCCATAACTTCCTTCTTTGAACTTTCACTGAGTACTCATACAACAAATGCTTCGCTCTGGTTCAGCCAGCATCCTCATCTCTTCCATTTCCCTATTTTCACTCAAAAAGGCTTTAGCAACCCCACGTTGGGTGCATCTCCTAGCAACCACTACCATGCCGCTTTTATGAGTAAATTGCCAGTTTCTGTTCGCAGTTTCCAACAGTAGCGGAGAATGAAGGGTGAGGAGCTGCTCTGTGATAGCAGTCGTTTCTCCAGTACAACATTTATTATATTATTCTGTAAGAAGATTCAGTATGGACGGAAAGTTCTTCATGCAGGTTAATCTGATAACAACACAAATTTCTACTATTTGAGAACACTCAAGGACACCGTGCAATACCCGATGCTAGAAACATACTGACAAGGAGTTAATGGAAGTAAAGCTGCAAATGTATTGTAATCAGTAATAGGGGGTCGGGGTAAAAAATTTTGATACTCTCACCTAAAACCTTTAACAGCCACAGTCACAAAACCGGAAGCAGAAACTAGTGTTAGTTGCGCGAGACTTAGTAACTGTTGCTTCAAAACGGTCATCAGTTGGCGTTTCAGCGCTCAAGATGCAAACACAAATCCACATATGATCTATCAGCACTAATGCACAGGTAAAACCAAACTTCAATACCAGTTTTGAATAAGCAAAACTGGCTCAATTCAAAATCTTAGAACTGCACTAGAGTCAATCAAATGGGAGAAAACGGTATCGAAAAGTAGTGAGCCTCCCACAAATGAAATGCCTCGTAATCAAGAACTCATGAAACATTCCAAAGGCGAGAATGTGCCCATTCCAAAACGGAATGCAAATAATCATCACCAGAATAACAAGAGTGGGCGGGAATCATGTGCGCGACATACTAAAATGGACCGCATGATTTTTTTTTTCCAAAAAACCGAGTTATAGAAGCAAAGCCACGCTTACATGGGTGCCACGGGAATCTACATCATTATTGCAGGATAGGATATCAGGGAAATGAGGAGCAAACTCAAGGATCTGTACCGTTATTGGAAACATACTAAAAGCGAGCCAAAATCAACAGCCAATCAACAGAACATTAGTAAATATCAACACTTTTGGATACGGCGCGGGATTAGACTAGTCTACTCGTGGAATATGACAACACCTGTGAGAACAGTGGTAAAAGATAACGTTACGAGAATTCACAATGGACAGCCCAGTGATCAGAGGGAAAGCACAGACAGCTTCTGATCCTTTGCTGGCCAGCAAGAGCAAATTTGACCTTAGACAATGGTCCATACCAGAATACGCGATCGAATCTCAAACAAGGTGTTGGAACGTAAAATAAAAACTCAGAAGGAAGATAGAAGCATCTGATAGAAGCCGTACCTATTTCTGGCTCCAAAACTGTGCTTATTATCGTTTTTTCGTGTGTCCCATGTAAACTCGGTGTCTTTCTTAGCACCAGCCGCTAGCCAAGCATCCGCAACCCCTCGAGGTACGTTGGCAACCTTAATAACTTTTATTCTACTTATTCTACTCAGAAAAGTTAACAAATAATTCGCATGGACCTCATCGTCTCTAATATTTAAATCGCCGCCGAAGAACAGTAGACAATTTGGGTGTCGGGAGATTAACTCTTGTATTTTTCTCATGCAGATTTGAAACTGTTCTTTTCTGTAAGCAGGAAAAAGGACAGTCGAAAAAAATAAAGCTAAAATTCTTCAGGGTACCTGGCTTTACTATGCTCTCGCATGCTTTCCAGATGAGTATTTAACAGAAACACTCTCTGCTCGCCAATTTTCCCCTGAAAATCTCGACAGTACAACAAAACCACTATTACATACAATGGACAATCTATGAAAACACCTCTATGATCTGTAACGTCCGGCCCATCCCAGAATTTTGATAATGGATCACTTCGTGTCTGAAACGTCCAACATCAAGATACAAAAGATTTAAAATACAACCCAGAAACTCACTGTTTCACTTCGAAAACCTTGCTTACAAGTATTGCTGTATAGTAGAGGTAATCTTTGTTCGAGTAGAAAATGTTGTACAATTTCGAGAGACGGTCAATTGTTGCCAGTTCCCTTGTGACGACTTCTTGGAGAAATACAAAATCGGGATTTAAGCTAAATAGTAGATTTTTTCCACGTTTCCTCTTTTTTAACAAAAAGAAAAGAGTAGAAGTAAAGACACTAAAATAAATATTGCAATGTACTACCATGGCTACCTATCAGTACTCAAATGATAGAGTATCGTCTATGAGTGGTCTAGTGCAGGAAACCTGCATCCTCCTGTCGCTCTCCGACGGCTTTAGTGGATTTCTCCTACCTGTTTTACCGTTAAACCAATAACCAGAAACGCTACAGGAACACTGTAGTCGTGAAATTACCCAATTCTCTATAGAGTAAACGTGGGAAACAGGGGAAACGGGGGAAACATTTTACTACTACGTCTATGTCAGACTTTGTACAACCATAGCAGGCTTATGATGTAGACATCTCCCAAAAACGAAATCAAGCCCAATAAAAAAAACGAAGACAAAAGATAAAAATTAAAAGCGAGCCATTCTTGGTTGCATTAAAAACGAAGACAAAGGATATAGATTGAAAGTAAGCCAATCTAGCTGCATCGAAACTCACTTATTGATAATCTTATAAACGGCTTTCATCCGAGTTGCAAGACTATTTCCATCGAGACCATCGATGTTCCATGATACCAACGAAACCTCCAAGCCCTCAAAAAACCACTTTGGCGAGTGGCGAATTCACAATGGGAAGAGCACCAACCGAAAGATCCACTGGCGCACTTTCACAACTCGATTGCGTATCAGGTTGCTGAGCTACCTCGACCTCGTCATCCTCTTCATTTCCAAAGAAAAAGTCCAGAGCTCTCTAGGGCCGAGTTTCATGTTATTCAGGAATGAAAAAGTCTGAAACTTGAAAACTCACGTTTACATTCCATCCTGAACTTTCAAGGAGGGAAAGCGCTGCCTGCTTTTCGGTGTTCGATATGGACATAAAATCAGAGAGTATTTGTCGTTTGCGCGGGTCAAGATCACCAGGACGAAGCTCATCTGGAACCTTGCACCTTCGAAAATTCAATTTCAAGCAAGTTCGCTAGAATCAGAAACCACCTTTTTTGACCTCCAAACACTGCACATCATTGTTATCTTCGCTGCATATCAATGGAGGCGTAGTTCTCGGCCTTTTAGCCGCAGGATCATCAGTATCCTCATTGAGTTCCGGCATTTTTACAGGAATCTAGTAAACGAACACCTACGCCAAGTATCGAAAACTACTAAAAATCTAAAAATTCGATATTCAATAGTTGGATTGTTGCCGGAATTTCCATACACGCCATACGGCTGCTGCGTGTTCGGCGACAGTGAACGTGGAGGCTCCGCCCAGTTTTCCGCGCCTCATACATGCGTGTCGATGGTCGTTGCTCCGCAAGGATCAGCCGAATCCTCTTCCTTGCAATTTCTTCCTTCTCGAAGGCTTTCCTTTCTAACTGCTAAAATAGGCTTAACCCTTCGTTCATTTTATGTTCGCTGGGTCAATTAAAGTGGGAGTTTGAGACCCAACACTTCACCGACGTGGGAGCTCCCTCCCTCCCTCCCTAGGCTCAGGCTAGAATTCATTTCGCCTCCTCCTACATCCTTATCTGCTGAAGCATCGCCAAAGCATCCGTCACATCTGCTTTAACCTAAGTCTTGGGAGGGAAGGGAGCTTCGACGTCGCGAAAATTTTGCGTCTCTCCCCACATTAATTGACCCGTTAAGCCTTAGTTCTCATATGACAAAATAGGATATTTTGGTGCGCTGTTGGCTTCTTGAGCACTATTCAACACCCATTGGCCTAGAAATCGTGTTGGGCAAAAAAATCCGCCGAAACTTTGCCTATAGAAGGTGGCCGGGACGCTGATCACGATTATGACCTGCGTTTTCGGAAGCGTTATGGTGCAACTGCACCAAATTAGTGCAACGTTTTCTCACCAGTTTCGCTTCAAATTGTCATCTAAGGGTTATTCACAATGCTGATCAAGAATATGGCATTGTCTCAAATAACCCACCTGGGCAAAGTTTCAGCGATTTTGGTGAAAACGAGTTGTTGCACCAACATGGTGCAATTGCACCTTACTGGCGCAACACCAAAAACGGATGTCGTATTCGTGATCAGCACCCCAAATGATCAACGTGGGCAAAGTTTCAGCGAGAATTATTTTTTTGACCAACTCGCGGTATCTGGGGTAGTAATGGCTGAATAGCGCCGCTTCCTGTCTCATCTCTGTTACTTCCACTGCTTTTACAAATGTAGGTGCATTGATTTCAGCTACATCTTTGCTTTTAAGGTATACTATTAGATGGTAGCGAGAAACGGTCAAGTTACGATGACGATCCTCAAAGCCCGTTTTGGAAGTGATGTACGAAAAACACCGCTTCATCATGGAAATGATCTCACCTTGAACGACCTGACTCTGATGCTACAACGAATCTTCAAAATTGGTTCCGCTGAGGCGATAGTGTTGAAGTATAAAGATGGTGGTTGGTTCTTTTCGCCTTCTGTGTCTTTGTCCAAATTTGTGAATCACTCCTTTTCAAGCATTAGTGGTGACGCTCCCATGGAAACTTGAGTGGAGCTAGCGGCATGATCATACAGCTAAAACCGTAGTGCTGTGTTTTTGGACTGTAGAAAAAATGATTTAATGATGTGGGATCTCGTAGTAACTCTTTACAACATCCATTCCTATCTGTGAATGAACAGTGAAAATTGATGAAAAGTTCGATATGGCCAACTCATAAAGTGTTTGGTTGATCTGCCATTTCGCCTGGATAGTATTGTTAAAGAAGTGCCAGCATACCCAGTTTAATAAGCCTAGTAGATTTTCCTGTTGTTATAAGTTGTGGGAGCACCCGGGTGTGGTCGCTGTTAAGTCATTTTTTTGAAATGTTTTTTACGTGAATGTTACGACCAAAGGAGGAGAGGAGGGTGTTGATTTTGGAGTAGTTTATTTTGAGGAAACTTTTGTTTTGGTTGTCTAAGCAGTCGGCTAAATATCACTCAGGCTGTGAATGTTGCAACGATATGATAGAATGGAAAAACATGCGCGTTAACGACTTCAATTTTCTATCGCTGCACTGGTTCTGATTAAGGTCGCTTTCCTGGACGCGATTAACAGGTTTAGGGAAGAGTTGGATGTGATGAGTATCAAATATAGTGATAACTTTGAACATCAATTGTGAAACTCGATAAACTAGAGTGCTCTAAAGGCACCATTAGGGATAAGGGAAAACTGAGACCTGGGAGTACATGTTCTCTGACGAACCTTCTATTTCAGAATAGGTCACATGTGGTGGAAATCGCATAAAAAAAACGCGGCTTGGGGCCTTATGGTGACCCCGCAGCTCGGCATGCCGTTATGCCGTTATGCGCTCGGGGAGTCGCCGTGGAGGGGCGGAACAACAATCGCGGCTGGCTGGTTCAGACTCTGGCCTGTCTTCAGTCCACTCCGGCTAGAGACGCAGAGGACGAGAGAGAAGGGGGATTTTCGGGTTCCTGTTTCTCGGTTTTTTCGCCGTTTTATGTCGTTCTTTCTCTACTGTTATATTGCTGAGCACTCTACTTTCGTAATCCCCCAATTTGCCAAATTCACCCCTAACGGTGTCTTTAAGTTCCCACCTCTGAACATGTTTGCACCCTTGTGCGAGGTGGGTATTCATCGGCTGGAGATCTCATAAAACTAGATCTGATCAAACTCCCACTTAAAGACGTTCCATTTGTGGAAGTCAATCTCAAACTACCATTTGATGGAACGAAAGTACATATTTGGAATTCTACTGAATTATGGAGTACGGACAATCGGTTTTTTTGAAAAGAGTTTACGGACCTGTAGTGAATCAAAATTGTTCAGAAGTTTTTGCAAACTCGTAAGGAATTTGAAGGTCGTCTTCCATTTTACCTTTGCATCATCTGTGATTGGTGATAATGTGAATACAGCAAGAATCGTTAAACAAAGTTCCAGCTATTGGTTACACTTCTTGCAAAGGGAAACTATCTTTTTGGATAGATGCTGCTAGCAGGTAATTGATCATTGATTATTTCAGATGGTGATCTGATTACTCTAGCTGACGATTCTGATCTGCTTCTGGCATTGCAATCTGAGCAAACGTTGTCGATCGAAGTTCTCATCGATAACAAGGCAATTGCTCAATTGGCTGAAGTCCAGCAGCAAATCTCTCAGATCCAGGTCAGCAGTGCTGTTAAAGTCCTCACTTATAGTTTTCGAATTTTCACAATATGACGAGGTCGTAATCTTTTTTTTTCAAATCAACGTTCCTTTGACTAATTCCCTCTCAAAAAAGGAACGTGACTTATTCTAAGCTCATTTGAAGCCCACGAGATGCGTTTTTTTGCATTTGTCGCTGCAGCAGGGACATAATTAACCGTAGGCAGTGGAACATCTATCATTGCAACGAGTTTCATTGTTATGGGTTCCCATGTTATTCCTTAGTTCAGCCACGAAAGGTGGAAACATTCCTTATTTTCATTCCATATTGCTACGACCCTATTCTATTATATTATTCGCTTATTTTTATCCTAACTTCCTTTCAGGCAGATGTTCAACGTCTATCGAAAACCCTTTCGAGCCTCAACATATCGAGCACTCGCGGAGCCTCCCAGTCAATCGCAACTTCACAGCCTGTTGAGGCAAATGAGGTTCGCCCACATTCACTCTTTGTGATGTCAAGCATTCACTGAGTTATAATTGATGAAATAGAGGCAATTCACTTATGTTCAATGTTTCAACGAAAAATGTTTCAAGGGCGTTCCTCCCTTGTCGGGATTCGGGGACCAAGTGCCACCACTCCCAGTAAACGGCTACAATGGCACACCTTTGTCCCCGACTTCGCCTGTGCCATCTGAAAAACCTGAGCTGCCGGCCACAATCCAGCCATCGCTCCAAGAACAGGTGCAACTTTATCCGTTTAAAATCGAAAATGCAATTCGTTTGCGCTCTTTGTTTTTATTTATATGCATTCACTTAAGGTCCTACCGGATGGACATTCTCGGCAAGAGGTATCGGCTCCATGTGTGGAAGAGATTCCGCTAGAGGCGGGAGCACCATCCGCGTTTGCTCCGCCGTCCGATTTCGCTCCACCGCCCATAGCTCCTGCTGTGCAAGATCCGCATGTATCTCAGCATCAGCAGCAAGGATTCGCTCCTCCACCTCCAACAATGCCATCAATTCCATCGTTCCCTCAGGCTAACATGCCACCAACGAGTTATTCTCCCTCTCGTCCCCCAAATGAGCATACTCCTCCTCAGCCACCGCAACAGTTCGTTCCTCCTCAGCAGCACGCTCCACCGCCACAGGTGCCGCCGACTAACTTCGCTCCGCCACCACAGGTACGCAATGGCTGTGGTACATTTGAAACGTCATTGTAGGGATAGGGTTTCATTGACAAAATTTCAGAAAAAATTTTGAATTTCGTAAAATTTCTGAAATTTTCAGAATTTCGGTGCTCCACCACCGCAGCAATTCGGGTCGCAGCAGCAGTTTGCACCACCACCGCAACAGTTTGCGCCGCCTCAACAGCCGCAACCACCGACGCCACAGTCTTCTGTATCATCGACTCCTGTCCCTCAGCCATCGCAACAGTTTGGTATCCCACAACAGTTCGTCCCACCACAGCAGGCGCCATCTTCGCAGTTCGCTCCTCCACCAAATCAGGTTCGTACCTTTGCCAGATTGGTAAAAAGTTTGAGATATTGTCTAATAATTGCACCATAAATAGATGAACACCACAATATTGTCTGGCGCACGTTTCCAGCGTGATTTATGGATAGTGCATGCATTATTTATGTATTTATGAAGGGTAAATGCGTTTACTGCAAAAGAAGCGAGTGAATATGCGGTCGAAGCTTCAAGAAGAAGATTACCTGGTCGAGGCCAGCTCCACCACGGCTACCGCATTACTTAGCTCTTCTACCTTTCTTTTTGAATCTCAGCGAATATGCATCGCCCGGTGCCTTCAATAATCCCACTGGGACGGAAATTGTGGTCAGGTGTTCGTTTTTATGAGTTTTGTCTTCTCCTGCCATCATCTAGTCATATAGGCGAAATATGTCCTTCCATCGTTAGTCTTCTCCTGAGATCTATTCTAGCGCTTACTGCCCTTTTGCATACAAGTAGCGTTTGCTATTGTTGTCGCACTACGTCTGCTGTATCGCAACCCTACAAACATTTATTTTGTTTATATCTGTCCTGATATGTGTTTCAATGACAACATACAACATCTGTTTTTCGTACTTTGTTTGCATCATCCTCAGTGTAGTAACAACACTATAGATTCGTTATCTTCTTCTTGCAATGCGTACCGAAGCTGGTTTTATTTATTTATTTTCTTTTGGAAAAAAATGCGTAGTTCGACCTCTTCTCGATGGTGAAGATCTTATAATTCATGTATTTCAGGGATTCGGAGGTGGTCCACCCCAAAATCATCCTCAACAGCAGCCTCCATTTGCGCCACCACCGTCAGCATTCGGTCAACAACAACCCTTCGGCCAAGCCCCACCATCGGAACCAGCTCCACCAGCCGGTGGGGTACCACCATCGTTCGCTCCACCACCGCAGATGGGTGGCTTTGCACC
This sequence comes from Trichostrongylus colubriformis, assembly GCA_963978905.1. Taxonomy (NCBI): domain Eukaryota; kingdom Metazoa; phylum Nematoda; class Chromadorea; order Rhabditida; family Trichostrongylidae; genus Trichostrongylus; species Trichostrongylus colubriformis. The sequence continues at coordinate 42,825,655 of OZ022260.1, forward strand.
GCCTCCGATGGGTGGCCCGTCGGGAATGCCTGGAGGGAATCCGTTTGCCCGAGGACCAGGGGGTCCAGGAGGGTACCGCAGTTCACCGTATCATCAATAAAGAAAAGAGATAATGTATTTAAAATAATTTATTTTGGTTTATCAATATTGTGATTACTCGTCTTTGCGTAGATGTTTGTTAAGTGTTGTAATACTCATATCGATCGGATGGCTAGTGGTAATCCGCAAATTCTGTTCAACCATCTATTTTTCTTTTATTTAACCTTTTAAACTGGTGTGAGTATTGCTGGATTGTTGGTTGATGGAAATCTAGGGTAAAGTATAAAAGTTCTAGTGCTTCTCGAATTCGGTATTTGTGTTCTGGTTCTTATGCAATCAAGAAAGTAGTCCGCTATTTTCATGAAAAATTAATGAAATCAGCTTTGTCTCCGGAGTTCTAACATAAGCTGTTTCAAAGACAGTGATAGGGGTAATAGGGATGATAAGGAACCGTTAAAAGGAGTCATTCACTCAAAAACTGGTGGTATAGGAAGCCTATCTGCGGCGAAATCTCCCGCGAATGGCGCGCCACTGAGCTGTGGCACAGGCGGCTTTTTCAGTTCCCCGTTTTTGTTGGCTCGGTCCGCATCCTAGCGACTGATTGGCTGGGATGGGAATGGAAGGTATCGCGGCCCGCTTTCTCGGTTTAGTTTGAAGCTACTCCAGAAAAAGGATGCTTACTCATCCCTGAACATCTCTTCGTATATGGCAACACGCCAATGAAAACTCGTCCGGACTATCCGCCTCTTCATGGGAAGGCTCCACGTCGAGGATCAACGGCGGAGAGGGGTTCTATTTCTCGGGTTTTTGGCCATTTCGATCCGTTTTTTCTTCGCTGTACTATTACTAGACATCTCGACTTCCGCTTTCACTGCTTTTTCACTCCGTCTGGATTTCCCCTATCACTGCCTTTAAGTTAGTTTGTGAAAATCGTAGAACAGTTTTAGCCTGAAGCTCAGTTTTTTTGTGGGTATTTGCTACATGTGTGTTCAGGAACTGTTGTGGGTTGCTAGTCGTTGGGTTCGCAAAGTGACCTGCCTTTTTTGAAAGTGTTCACAAGTTTGCTATTTCAAAACTTGGACATGTCTTCTGGTTACATCGTGAATGAAGGACGAGAATATCCTCCAGACTGGCAGACGCCATACTACAATAGTTCGGGTCGGGGAATGAGCGCTGCTGTGGATGAACAACTGTAAACGTGATGCGAAACCTATCAGTTGACCAGAACATTGTTGCGCTTACCCTGGCGCCATTCCCACGAGGCGTAGAAATGCGCTCGGCACCAAAACCCTGATAGCACCTCGATAGGCCGCCACGTTCATACTTGACGCCAGCAGGGCGTGGCTGCGTTCACAGGCAGCGAGGCAGTGCGACATTGGGGAAGTGTAGCGACGACGCTGGCAACTAAGCAGCGTGGCATAGACGAAGACGCACAGACACGCAGCTACGCCCTGCCGTCGGTACCGCAAAGTATGAACGTGGCCTAATTGTATGAGAGAGATTTTATCATCGAGGCCGTTTACGGTATCATCCCATGAGGACGGTAGTCTTTCATGACATCACTCACATGATGGATGCCGTTTACAGCTTGCCATAGCTATAGAAAAACCGTGATTCTATTCTGTGTACGAATCTGAAGGCACATAGCGATGGTTCGATGTCAGCCATCCTTCCAGCAGCCGATACACCAAATGCTTTGCCTTATGCCATGAGGATAGGGTGAACCCATACTTTTGGGACACACTGTGCAGCGTGCGTCACCTGTCACTACACCACCTCCGCCCTACGTGCTTACAGCCCTATTCCATGATTTGTGTTGTTCCTGCGTTCATTCCTTGCTTAAAGACAACTCAGACGAAAGGGGAGGGAAATTCAGACGAAGTGAAAAAAAAGAGTGGTGAATATGAAAGTCCAGATGCCTAGTAACAGGACAGTGGAGAAACAACGGCTGGAAACGCCACAAATGCATTAAATGGAATCCCCTTCCCACCGCTGATTCCGGCGCGGACGACCTTCGTCAAGAGGCGGGTAGTCCGGAGTCTTCTTTCATTGGCATGTTGCCAATAAACGCAAGGGAATGTTTGGGAACACGACAGCATCTATTTCTTGGAGTGAGCATCAAGCCAAAACTGCAGTGCGCCGCAACACCTTCGATTTTGCCGCATCTCCTTGGCCGCTCCAACATCAGCCAATCGAGGATCACGTCCCCCGGAGGCGGGGTCGGTCATTCAAAGGCGTCAGGGGTTATCTGCCGCGCCGTTTCTACAGCTCGGAAGCGCGCTTTTCGACGTTGATTTCGCCACGGATAGCTCTATATTTCCCATGTAAGGAACTTCTTTCAGGGATTTCTCATGAACCACATCACCCCTAATACTGTCTTTAAGTTTCTAATTTATTTTTACCTAATATTTCCTGTGCAGGTTTACCCATTCCGAATGTTGGCCTCAGAATTTTTAGCGTTTGCTATGCTGCTTACTTTTGCTATGTTTGCGATGCTAATGGTACATCTATTCGTCTTCGAGTCGTTTATATACTTCGTTTTCCGATTTCCAATTGGCAATTCCTTCATCAGGGTTTCTCCCTGATCTCCTGCGTATCTCAGGTACTCGATCTACGAGTGTTTTATTCTTCGGTTAGCGTAGGTTATGCCTTTGTCAGCATTTGACCCGTTGGGCCGTTCTAGCACACCTACCCAGCCGCCTGTACTAACAGATCGACACGAGGTGATTGATATGCAACGTAGATGTGAGAAGCCCACATCGTAATCGGATCCTATATCCCGCATCGTCGATGAGATCATCATCAGTCAAAAATATTATTCTGGTATTTCTGCTTGTATTTCTAGTATTCCAAACGTTTAAAGGCATTCGGAACGATTTCAAATCGGATGATAGGTACAGTGTTTCCCAGTATGGGTTTACCCTATTCTTCATCGGTATCTCCAGAATACGCTAGCGATTCCTTTACAAATTCTTACCAGTAGTACTTGATGGCTGTGGCAATCGAATGCATGAGCGAAACTAAAAACAAAGAATCGCTAAAACTTTTATTTCTTTTTTTCCAAAAATCACAGTGTCCCAAAAGAATAGGATCACTTAGCTTTTCTGCCTTGTTTCCATCAAGGGGTAAGCTGTGAAAGTGATATGTTGGTGCATTTATTCTCAGGTTTGCTCTACAGTGCTATGCCAACAGAACACATATATCCGAGCAAACAAGGGGACAAATAAGGGATTATTACTCAGCAGTTGCGAAATTTACAGAAAGATTGGCCGATAATTTGATTTCATCAATAGCTTCTGCCATAACATGGACCTGTACGCTACAAAAGAGAAGTGGAAAAGCGCCACGTTTTTCTGAGGGGCAGAAGCGCTGCGTTCTTGACGCTGCGTCCCATTTCACAAATGATGCGCGACGGCTGTGCAGGGAAATGGTGCTTAGTGGGTCGAAAAACTCTGAGTACGTCTGCCAAAATCGTCTCCTCAGCGAGGCGATGTTCGTCCACACCATATCTCACGAGCGCGTACGAAGAGGTCTGACTCCCTTTTTTGCCAGGGAACATGCAAGCTGGAACATCAGTGAGAGGGAGCTGATTAGAAGGTTACTTTATTGACGTAATAGCTCAGGCGTATTAGTAAAAGTTGCAGATAATCTTTTCAATTCAATTTAGGTGAACCAAGTGGCTTAACAAGGTATTAGAGGGATTTGAGGCAGGAATCATGCTACTGTCGAGGTGCGAATTTGTTGGTGGTAATTTTATGGTTTGAGCCGTCTTCTCTCACTTCGGTAAGAGTCAGATAAGAAACACCACACATCGCATGGGCTCCACTGGTTACCAAGTTAATCTCCGAAATGGTTGGTTACCATATAAGCAGCGTTTCTATACGTGCGCTGTATATTTCAACAGGATAATGTTCCTTTTCGTGTGCGTCCATAGAGGCTTGGTTTGGAGCAAGAAATATCACCCTTGTGGGTGGGCAACCAAGTTGCTAGAATTGAATCCAATCGAGAACCTCCTAGAGTTCCTTATCCGAGAGATTCACTCCTGCTCGAACGTCCCAGAGTTGAAGGACGCCACGTAGCAGACTTAATAAAGGGTGTCGCTAGAAACGGTGTCGGAACTTGTCCAAAGCCGAAGCGGGTGACTGAAGTGATTGGAAGGGCAGCAAAGGGTTGTTGGGTAATTTTGGCAAAAAATTTCAAAATCCTAGATAGACCGATACTTTTGGGTCACCTATTTTCGAAAAAAAAAAACAAAAATTTTGCGATTCTTGGCTTTAATTTCACTGATGCGTTTGAATCAGTAGTCTATTCTAGAGACACAGATGGAAGATAGGATGATCTATACGTTTTGGGGCACCCTCTATGACGGTACTGTCAGTGCGGATCAGGCCTCACATGTTGAAAAAATGGAAACGGCGAATTGAAAAGGATTTAATTTCATTATTTCAACTTGTATCATGATTCAGTGGTAGGCTTCCCTCCAGATGTGCAATATATTCATTTCAAATTAGTAGAACTGATTAATTTACCATTTCAGATCGCTAGTTTCTCTAGTGCTGAGCGATATTGACTGCGATAAAGTTTTCAATGGAGACCACAATGAAACATCCAAAGCGAAGCAGTTGGAGTTCAATAGTTCGGGGATAGTACGCACTATTCTGGAAAGTGAGGAAAGGTAGGAGTTTTCCATGTTCTCAGAGTAAACCTATTTTACTTGAAGAAGTTTTGTCATTTTCATTCGTTTTGACACTTGAGAACCAACTTCTTCCACAAATAATGTTTCAAGCTATCTACTTGTCAAGTATTTTTCCTCTTCAAATTTTCTAGGGCGATGTGATAACCTAGTTGCTACTGAAATTTGCTCAGGTTTTTTCCACACTTGCATACTATTTTAATTGAGACCATTCCTTTTCCGACCATTACGGGGTGAGTGGTAGCGGACTGAAGGGCCAATCTCGCCGACATAGGATAATTACTTTGGGATGCTCATTCGGGTTCACATTTGAAAGTAATATCAATGTTCTTTCTTGAATTGGATGAAACGCCCTGCAGCAGTTGAACTTTAGTCTGTGGATTGAGCACCCAGATCGCGATGACCTTCCCCTCCGTTATGTTGCACTATCCGTTTTTACATGTACTTTTGCAAGCAAATAGAGAAACTGGTGGCAAGCATCCCTGTCTATTTCCAGCTCCTTAAAACTCACGAATAGAAAAAGGAACAAGAAGAACAAAATGAGTGACTGATTACAGTTGCGATATCATGAGGCGGCTGTTCGGTTTTTTTGCGACTCTTTCCAAAGAGGAAGATCGCTTTCCATTGGCCTACGCAATGCTGGTACATAAAGACGTTGTTCAGGTAGGTTTTATAAGGGCTCCCACCTCTAGACTGCTGATTCATTATTTTTTATTCGTTTTTAATCATGCATATGTACAGGGGTGCCAAAAAAGTAATTTTTCCTCCTTTTTCAATCCCACATTAATCGAACTTCGGCAAATTCTGACAAGTTATTTCCTTCCCCAGTTCAAGAGCACACCTCATGCTATCAATGAACTCCATAAGGGCCTTCTGCACGAAGTGGATCGAGAAAATTCGAGGTTTCGCCACTTTCGTTCACAACCTTGCCGAGGTCCGTTCACTGTGGTTGTTTGAGGGGATTCATATTGGGTGGTGCCCTTAAAGGCAGCATTAGGGGAAAGTCGGACGAAAAGTAAAAGAAGTAGTGAATGTGAAAGGCAAGATGCCTAGTAACACGACAGTGAGGAAAAACGGATGGAATTGGCCAAAAACCCGAGAAAAAGGACCCCCTTCCCACTGTTGTCTCGACCCGGACGATATTCTCGTCAAGAAGCGGGTAGTCTGATCTACTTTCCCATTGGCATGTTGCCAAGTAAACACAGGGGAATGTTTGGAAATACGACAGCATCTACTTTTTGGAGGGAGCTTCAAGCTAAAATTGCGAAAGCGTGCCGCAAAACCTCATCCTGCCGCATCTCGTTGGCAGCTCCCACCCCAGTCAATCGGGGATTACGTCGTCGGGAGGCAGGACCGCTGTGTCCAAGAGGCAGAACCGCTGCACATGGTTGCGGCGTTTTGCAGGGTTTCTACAGCTTGGAGGGGCGCTTTTTCACCGGAATTTCGCCACAGATAGTCTTCTTAGGCCCAGGACTACAATGTGAGTGACTTCTTGTGGAGATTTCTCCATAACCGCATTACCCCTAATGCTGTCTTTAAGTCTTCCATTTTTTCCAGGCTCCCAACATCCTTCCTTTCCAAGATCCAAAACGTGCACTTACTGCTGAAAACCGCTCGCATGGGGGTTTGAGGGATGAAAAATGACACTTCTTATCATAGCAGCGTTGTCCGAGCAGCAAGAGCTCTATGACTCCCATGAACTGGAAAGCCAATCCTTAAGCTTCCCACAGGAGAACTACCACAGAAGCTGTTTCTGCTGTTTTAGGCGGACCTTGATACCGTAGGTGCTCTGAGTCCCGACTGCACCGACTGAAGGCTCCATACTTTTGTGAAGGTGAACGTAGTGAGCCGCAGCTTATTCTTGCTTTTGGAGGAAAATTTCGGGAATATTTTGGCCCAATACTTTTATTCTTTCGTTTCCCTATAATTTGCATGCTTGGCGGGTGTGAGCCATGAGCAAAATTGCTTTTCTTGGCACCCCCTCTATATTTCATTTGGCACATTTAGAGCGTATGCAAGAGAGAGTGGGTGCAAAATTATATGAAGCACAATGAACCTTTCCGCATTTTGTGAATCCTCTCCCCTTTTATGCTCCTGACTTATTTGTTTTTCATTGCGATGCGAGAAATTAAAAAAAAACCATTTTGTTTGTTTCTATTTAATTTTGCTTCACTTTCTATTAAGCTGCATCTTCACTGAGTTTCTTATATTTGTAGGTGATAATGTTGCTGTCAGCAATCTACCAGCCACAGAACCACTTCTGCATCGCGGTCGACGGCAATGCCGATGAAACTTTTTGGCGAGTGATGAACAAAGTTTCTGGGTGTTATTCGAATATTCAAGTGGTGGTAAGCAACCGTAGTCAATTAATTTTCATTTCTGCTTTATTCAAATGCGTGCTAGTTTTCATCCGTAAAGATTACAGAGAGCCAAGCGAATCAAGTGGTGCTCTTATGAAATAATTGAAGCCATTTTTGATTGTGTTGTGCGACTCGCACAATCTACAACCGACTGGAAGTACTTACAGGTAAAACTCTTACCCTCGACGTCGAATTCCATGTGTCTTTTTGAAGTAGTTAGGGACTCACATTGGGTAGTATGTGCAGATACGGCAGATAGGTGATTTACTTGGGGCATGAGAGTGTTCACTCAAACATGAAACGTGAAGCTCACATATGCATGTAAATGGCAGCAGGTGAACGGCGTTGGCTCAAAGGGGTTTCGCTTGACTGGCATCTCTTGTATCAGCTCAAGCTCATCCCTAAAGGAATCGTCCACGGAAAAATGAGTTTTATGTTACTCATATAGTATTTATGTGTGTATTTGCCCAGTGTGGGCCGCATGCAAGATTTCATGCTAAAAATGTGAATCCGACTAAGATACAGCATCACAGTTTCGGCCAGGTAGGCGGGGCCTTCGAGCAAGTGCCCACCCCGCCGTCCGTCGCTGTCGGAAACGCGTTGTAGGAACAGAAAGTTACGTAAACAGTCCCACTCTCCGTTCCCAACCGCGGCGGACGACGAGACGGGGCATGTACTCGATGGCCGCGCCCAGCCGGCCAAGAATTTGGGGAGCTGTTCTTAGCCGATCTCTCACTTTTCGCGTGAAACTTTGCATGCCGCCCTTATTAGGCCACTACAACATAAATATAAGGGTAACAAAGGAACTGATATTTTTCCCGTGGACGATCCTTTTTGAGCCTCCCTCGGACACTATGCGAACACAGAAGTGACAAAAACAGGGTTTTCTTCCAGATTCTTTCCGGAGTTGATGCTCCATTAAAAACAAATCTTGAGATGGTGCGTATCCTGACAGCTTTGAATGGATCATTCAACACCCAAATAGCACCGTTCGAACGGTATCGACTCAATCGAAAACGGGTTCGTTATGAAATTTCACTTGATTTCGATTTTCACAGCGTTAAAGAACGACCAATATGAAAATCGCTACTTCCAGTAATGAATAGTCATAAGTAGATTATGGACGTGTTTTTGAGGTTAAGAACCTTTTGTTTCTTTTGCTTTATTGAGTATTTCCAGATGAAAGATTCTCCTCTTCCTTTAATCAAAAGCTCCCTTGCTGCCACCTTCTCCAGGGAAGCTGCTAATTTTATGAGTAAAAATGAGGTAATGTCTGGTTACATATGGACGATTTCGAATGATTAACCTCAACTTTACATCTTAATATGGTGCGAAACCAGCTGCGTTTCCTCAAAAGAACTACCTGTGCCGACGAGTCTTTGTGGGGCACGATTGCGGGAAATCCGGAGCGTGAGTTTTTTTAGAGTATTCGTAATTATTCTGAGGTTTTCTGATAAAAAAAATATAGATAGATAGAAATCTGAGAAAGGTAAATAATGAAGATGAAGTTTTTCAATCCCTTTTGTGGGATGCGCTACGTATTCTATTAGGTTGTAAGGAAAGTTCTGGCCGCTTTTTCGCAATCACAAGATAAATTTAAATATCAGAGCGCGTCAACATGAATCAGCTGACATATTGTGCTCGTTAGATAGAGAAAAAGTTGCTCTTTCAGAATATATGTTTTACTTGGAATGCCACAAGGTTTTCAATTTATTAGGGAAGTTTTAAAGTGCTGCGAAAATGGCACTTTTAAGATGACTTCACTTCAAGAGTTCTTGTTTAGCCGAGTCCCAGCGAAGGTGACCACAAATGTGAATACTGCAAGAGGAGGGGGTGTATCACTGGATGGAACACATTGTCTCCGGTTTCAGAAGTGCAGAAATGAGGACGAGCTGCTCGAATTTTCAATTGATCAAATCGCTTTAACTAAAACGGCAGAAGGCGATGAGCGTCCATATTTGCAGGGGATATCCACAAGTATTGGCCCTCAACAAGCAACCTTAGCTGACCACCTCAAGTGGCCTTGATTTGGAAAAATCCAAAAAAATGGGTGCCGCGGGACCCCTCACGGCAGTCATGCGCAAGCGCATTTTTCACAAATCCTCTTCCACTAATTGAAGCAGTTGCAGGGTGAGGCCCTTACTCGTCTATCATGTTCATCAGATCTAGCGCTAACTATGCCCCACTTCCCAAAACATCTGGCCAGCTCCTTCAGTAGCAGTGTGTTCAGAAAGAGTGGCGATTTGAAGTCGACTTTTTTTCATTTCGCGCAATATAAATTATCAGCCCTTTATCAAATTGAGATGTGTAGGTATGCATAGTGTTGCCAAGAGTGTGGCGAATCTAATGGTGCTCACTCTGTGAGAAAAGATGCACTCTGAGCCGAGTTATGATCTCTCGAAGTTGAAATTTCAAAAACCGGCCAAAACTTTCCTTACAACCTAATAGTTCCATTTAGAGTCAGGGTGGCAGATGAATGCGATTAGGCTTATACAGTGACCTGCGGGGCCAGCCGATGTTCTAGTCAATGCCTTTACCCTGCCAGACGAGCCTGGTACCAATTTACCTACCCCGGAGGGAAGGACGACTTGGTTGATCTGGGTGGGTGTTGATGCGGGTATCTGATTCCCACACCCTGAGAGTGGGATGTGCTCCACCTGTCAGTACGCTACCTCCGATAAGAGAATATTTTCGGCATGTTAACGATGAGATCACGGTTGAGGAAATGCTGATAGATTGTGAAATAGTTGTGGAATCTGGATGTCAAGTTGCTCATCGTCACTGGCAAAGCAGCAGAAAAATGACGGAATGAAAGATCAAGAACCCAAAATTAGGCTCTTTACTAACTCTCTCCTCTCCGCTCTCCATCAATGCCCACTGCTCTTTGCACCACCAGCCGTTGAGGGACAGAAGCAAATGGAGGGGGGTGAGGTCAGAAGTGAACGTCAGCCTATCGTTGCAGCAACTCGCTGTGTCAATAGTAACGTGACGATCGCGATAGAGGCCCCAAGGCGCGCTTTTTCTGCGCGAGTTTCGCTACAGATCATCTCCTCCGAAACCGCATATTCGTTTATAGAGAACACGTATTCCCAGTTCGTGCTTTCTCCATACTCCTGGCGAAGCCTTCAAGGTTTGGTTACATGGAACTCCGTAAACACCATGGAAGGGGATGCACATTACTTCATTGTGGCTTACGCAAAACTAAACATCCTATATAAGCCGCAATATTCCCAAGGAACCGAAGGCACCATTACACTACTCAACACATATAATGCTCACATCTGTTAATTAAAAATATTAGGCTTGATCGGTAAAAACTCCAGTCTGGAATAATTTTGGTTTTTAAAGGGCGGCCGGTACGATAATTCGCTCGATCGCTATAAACCGTTGAAATGAAATTAGAGATGCTAAGTATCGCGGACGAGGAAAGACGATGATAAAATGGTTGTAAAACTGAGAAGGACTTCCTTATACTACCTGTTGGTTTCATGGACCTGCTAACTGGTTCGCCGTGCCGGTCATACGCAGTACATACATTTGGAAGCGCAGCCTTGTGGTGTAGTGACAAGTGCCGTGCGCACTTACTCTTATGGTGCGCGATCAAATCCCCCATGAATGCCTATCCCGACCCACCAGACTTTCCATCCCTCCAGAGAAGTGAATTGGTACCAGACTCGTCTGCTAGGATAAAAGCAGTGACTTGTGCATCGGGCGGCGCTCGCAAGCTTTGTATAGGGCAAATCGCAATTACCAGCCGCCACGATACTGAATAAACTTTGAATTTATTTATTTAGAATGTGGTGCGCTTCTCAACAAGTGGTCGATCAACGTCGAAAAATCTTTAAACTTCATCTTTTATAATGCTGTACAAACCATCCACTTGAATTTGTCACTTTCAGTTATAATAGACATAATATTTCCCACTCCTCAATTCTCGAATTTTCGTACTCATCACCTGCTCCTTCCAGTCAAAACTATGACTTTTCTATTTTCAGTGCTTCCTATGCCCGGTGGTTTTCACGCTAAAGATTTCCTGGTGCGAAAATATGGTGGAACAGTCGCCAAGTAGGACGATTTCTATCCTACTTCACCTTTATCTTACTATTTATATTGGAACGGTAAAACATGCAACTATTCCAAGCTGGCGAAGCATGCACCAAAGTCCGTGGACTGCTCCGCCCATATCGTCAGGAAATGCGACTCCATCAGGACTCATTGATTCCTACGCAATATCGCGTTATCAGCAGTGGATGATTAATACAAACTCGTTGTGCAGAGGTAAAATCAATTTTTGAAAGAATCGTGCATGGTGAAATAGTTTCTCTGTTACCTATAAATGTTGCGTTGTGTTTTGTGTTGGTCCTAATATGGGAAGAAAAAGCTCTTCAAAGTGGTGACCGAGGGAGCGGGGTCTCAGAGTGAATGCCCGACCTATCGTCCGTCGCGGTCGGAGACGCATAATGGGGACAGAAAGTTACATAACAGTTCCACTCTCCGTCTCCGACGGAGGACGGAGCGGGAATATACTCTGAGGCCCCGCCTTCTCGGTCACCACTTTGAGAAGCTGTATCTTAGCCAGATTTCCACATTTTCGCGCAAAACTTTGCATGCCCCAATTATCGAGCAAATACAACATAAACATATGGGGGACAGAGAAACTCATTTTTCCGTGCACGATTCCCTGAATGATTCAAATTAGTGTGAAATTATGGCAAGAGGTTATTCGTTTATCACATGACTATAGTAAAAGATTTCGGCATAAAGTAATATGAAGCCTACTCAATCTATGAATGGAAGGTGAACTTACTAAAAAATGGAAAAGTGATGGTTCGTAGGGAACGATTGTGGTAGAACGAAAGAGTATTTTGGATTCGCAGTCACCTCCAAGTAGTGAGCTGTGAAAGATAAGCAATTAATGGTCACAAAGTCACTGGAAATGAAAAAAGGAAAGAAATTTACCTTCATAACATCCCATAGAAACATAGTCTGTGCTTACATGGTGCTTGTATTGGTATATACTTTGTATTTTCTTCTCGTACTAATCAGTTGCAACAAGCACTAGTAATGCTGTTTGGAACTAGCGTGAAGGCCATATCGAGGTCGAGCCTGATACTCATAAAGAAAGACGCGGAGAAAAGACATTCGTTGTTTCAACATTCTTGTTTCCTTTTTTTAAGCCAATATTTTACATTTTGACTCTCGGTCCTTTCCATCTTGCTTGATTGTTTCATGCATCCATGGGAAAGAAAGTTCGTGAACTTTTCGATTGATTCAGACACATGTGCGACTTCGTTAGTCATCAAATGGTAGTCAGGGTATGTATGTAAGCAAAATCCGCGTGTGTACCTCACTCCTTACCTGTAGTACTTATTCAGTATTTGGGTGACGGCGATATGCAGCTGAGACCGCGTTCATACTCGACCCAGCTGGATGTGGCTGCGTTCACTAGCAGCGAGACAGAGTAGTACGTGGAGGCGCAGAGACTAGGCAACGAGGCAGGACGGCATAAGCAGAGACGCAGAGGCGCGCTGTCACGCCCTGCCGCCGGCTCCGCAGAGTATGAACGCAGCCTGAGAACTGTTCACAACATTAGAACTAACCATGCGATTTTTCAGGTCGATATTATCGTTTGTCTTGTGTGTATGGGGTTGATGATCTTCCTGTGCTGATCAGACGCCCTGAACTGGTAGCGCACAAGCTGTATCTGGACTTTCAACCGGCTGCTTTCCTATGCCTAATCAAGGTGGGTTCTTTGTTTTGTCACTGCAGGTGATCGATGCCACATTCGTCTCCATTACATGACGCGGATGTATTATAGAACGCATGAATGTTGTCTGTACCCCTACTGAATTCTGGAGCTGTTAATAAGTAAAAGGATGGTTGTGTTGTATCACGGATATGTATTTGAAATGGAATAACTTCGTGGATGCTTGAGACAGGACATCTTGCATCACCATAAAGCCTTTTACGCTTCCAGTTTTTAGAATTTTAGAAATGAGAAATCTGTTTGGAGTTTGAAAACGCTGACTAGTAATAACTGGCTAGCATCAGTAGTGGAGTGTTAGGATAGGATTTCGCAGCGCAGCGTGCGACGCAAGCCAGGAATGACGTATGCAGTTCGGTTCCGAAGCAATTACGCTTAAATTAAGGACCACATGTGATCGTTTCTTGTCTCACCTATAAACAGTGCCCTTAGCTCGCACGTATTGTATCGCGCGCCACATGCCGCTGTGCAAGATTCTGTCCTAATGTTACAAACCCACACACCCAGTGTGGATGTTATAAATAAAGGTATGCAAAGGTGGATCGCTATTATAGTAGAAATGCTCTGCGAGTCTGAAAAAAGTGTAGTACGAGGATAGGTAACGCTAGAACCTTCATTCTATGTTTATTAGAACATTTCTGGTGGCACATAAGGGTTCTTCCGAGCCCTATCACCCTTTCCAAAGGTTGTGCCATATATTAGGTTGATTCATAATAAATCGGACAAATGGTAGTGATGATTTCTAGAGATCATAACTCAGTAACGAATTAACGAAAATGGACGCGCGAGGTACCGTTGGAATGACTATGAAAAGCTCTTCAAAGTACCGCAAAATAATCACTCCAAAGTAAATTCATTCCGCCACAATGCCGCACGATTGCAAGCGGTCCAGAGACCACATCCGCAACGTCATACTATTTATATCGCTATCTGGCCAGGAACCCGCGGATATCGGCAGACGTCTGATAGAAGTTCACAAGGAGCATGCCCCCGGCAGAAGTACACTGTAGTTGTAGCATTCGAAGTTTGCGTCAGGCGACTATTCCATCGAAGACGAAAACCGCGGTTGGTGGAGCGTACACGGCGTAGAGTACTGGGAGCTGCTCGATGAAGGTACCACAGTATCCGCCGACGTCTACGTTCGTCAATTACGAGAATTGAAGGCCAATGTCCAAAGTTCGCTACGGCGGCGGTCACATGTCTACTTCCAGCACGACAACGTTTCTACTTCCACAGACCGCACTTCGCAAGATCAACCAAGGCCGAGCTGCTGTCGTACAGTTGACCGTACTTCTATTCCCACCGTACTCCCCAGACCTGGCCCCTTCAGATTTCCACCTTTTCTCCCACAGCCAACGCCACCTGGACGGCCAAGACTTCAAAACTCGCGACGAGGTCAAGGCGGCACTCGGCAACTTCTTCGAGCTCCAGCTTCCGGCCTTCTGGAGCAAGGGCATCCATGATCTGCCTATATCGTGGCAGAAGGTCATCGATAAAGATGGAGTATATTTCAAGTGAAGCCCTGTTGTCGTAAAAAAGTTGTACGACAATGATTAAAATTGGTCAATTTGTCCGATTTATTATGAATCAACCTAATAGATCCTTATCTCTTGGCACTTATATGCGGTCATTTATTCATTGCATGCGTCCTCCTGTGAGTAGTCGAAGGCCAAGGAAAGACCGAAAGTAAAAAGTGGTTGGTTCGTGCTCAAGCCATGTCCTAAAATCCGTTTATGGTCTTTCTGGAGTAGCACCATGATTTGTTCGAAAGATTCTTCAGGATGGTTGCAATGCTATCAGAAAACCTACTTCAGCCGTGTGGGATAGAACTCAATGTGTGAAAAATTTTATCTTTTAAAGCATTCACTGTTAAGGGCGCAGCGAAAAGTGACCGAAAAACTGGGATGTGACAATTTAAGGAAAGATGTCCCGTGGTCTCCAACCGCGAACAAAACATTCGATTGCTCCTTACAATTTCAGGAAACTCGACAACGCAGTCTATATCCCGTGTCGTTTTCTGCAGCTCCGTACATGAATCTTCAAGATGCTCCTGCTAGGAATAAATTTTGAGTTCTTCTTGTCGAATATTTGGTTTTCCAGAAGAGGAGCAGTAGAATTGGTTGCTAGTGGGTGTACAACTATCACAGTTGTGACAGTACTCCCTCAACTTCTCAGGCGATTGTGCACGGAAAAAAATGAGATCCTCTGTTGCCCTCATTTTTATCCCTTATATTTGCTTAATAAGGGCCGCTTGCAAAGTTGCACACGAAAAGTGAGAATCAGGCTAAGATACAGCAAATGGCGGACAGTGGACAGGGGGTATTTCAAGTAGGTGCCCCGCACCATCGTCCGTCGCGGCTCGAAACGGAGAACGGGGCCGTTTATGTAACCTTCTGTTCCCACTACGCTCGGCAGATGACGAGGCTGTCAACTACTCCGAGGCCCCGCCCCTCCCTTTCCGCCACTTTAAGCAGCTGTATCTTAGCCGCATTCTCACTTTTGCTTCATGAGGCAACAGAGATGGTTTACCGGGTGCCAGGGTCAAGCGTCCAGTTGAGGAAAATTTTCAAAAAACACGACCCCCCCCCCCAAAAAAAAGGAAGCGTCAATGCGACCCCCCTCCCCCCCTTTCTTCGGGTTTGGCTTCTCCTGTGGTTTTACCAAGCCAGTGCGATCCACCTGGGAAGTTAAGAGTTCATGGTAAAAAATACTGAGGCCAAACAAAACTCTCGACAAGAGAGAAATAAGAACCTAACAAAGCTCAGTACTCATATTCCAAAAAAAAATCGTCTAACATAAGAGCCCTACAATTCCAATATTTATATTCCGGAACGAGCGTTGCCGACCACTGACAGTGTGCTCGTCCTCTGATGACAAAGGAGAAGGCTTAATATTTATGCAAGTCATAGGGCAGAAATAAAGGATTAAAAAATAAGAATAGAAAAGTTAAAAGATAAAAGAAAAGCTAAAAGGAAGCCATGTAATACGCTCCACAGCGCCCTATCTGATCTCTGTTCGCTACTGTGGCTGCGCGCAGCAATCATGATGGAGCGCGTTAACTTCCCCATACTAAATTCCGACATTTTTAAAATACTTTAATCTTCACCTAGAGCCCATCTTTCAAGCAGCTGTGACCTGTTTTCTAAATAACTCCCTAAGACCTATTTACTGGCAGCTTGCTTTCCTTGAAGGTTGCTTAGTTCTCGATATGGGTTTCCAGATGAGGATTAAATGAGGAAATTTCGAAGTGTTTCATTCAAATGGCCATAACTTCCTTCAACCTCAATCATATGAGCACGTTTTGGTGAGGCGAGGTCTGCTAGGCTGTCGCTTCCGAATAACTACCTGGGCTATGCCATATCTGCAAAACAATGGAAGTTATTTTGAGAGAAGCCAGATGAGGATTAGATATGCGGTCGATTTGGTGACACCATGTCTGCGAGGTTGCCGCTTTCGAATGAGCTATGCCATACCTTCAAAACAAAGCAAGAAAATTTCAGAGAAGCTAGTTGAGGGAAATTTTTTTTTGCCGAATTTGCGAGATCTTCCCAAGATTCTTCCGAAAAGTTGATTCATTGTTACTGAAATTTCTCCAGCATGCATCCTTCGCTTTCGAAGATCTAATGGAAGGGCAAGAAGTGTCGGTCAGCTTCTCTGTGGAATGCGCCATGCATGAGGATTTCATCCACATTCTCAATGATTACAAACGTCTTTCCGGTCCGCATAGTGGCCGCTAACACTAGATTACGTACTTGCGATCGTAGTGAGATGAATTTTTCTTTTTCATCCCATAGTTTCTGGAGCATTCATCCACGGTGATACCCGTGGATAGATGCCGCTTCCCACGGCTAGTCGGTAAATTTCGGAGGTGTCTATGTACATGAAATCGGTGCCAGCGGACCAATGAAAGGGTCATTGACATTGGTTCGCTTCGTTGTGGATCGCGCCATGCATGAGGTTATGATTATGTTAATAATCGGTTTTATCATTTCTCCCCTTATCCTTTAGACCTCAGCCTGAGAAATTTTGTTGATCGCTGCCTACCTTAACAATTACGCCCCACTCCTAGCAGACCAAATACGACCCCCCTGTTGAGGATTCCTCAACGGAGGCTTGACCCTGTCTGTACATCCCCTGCCATTCCCCATCCAACCCACGCTTTAACCGACCTTGCCCGCTAATTTCTGAGGGTATGTCGGGTGTCGAGTACCTCAAACTTGGGTTATTAGACCACAGGGTGGACAGACAGACAGACAGACAACATTACAAACACACCAAACTCCTGGTTTATATAGGGTATGATAACGTGTGAATGCCGTAAGTGAAGCAGTTGAAATTGATATATCTCTTCTAATTGGCTCTTGAGCCTCAACTATTTCGTGATTTCTGTCCTATTTAGGACAACAGTAAAGATTTTTTTTGCTCGGACCAATATGCATGACGCTGGCGCAGCTGGGCTTCAGTATTTATGCATGTTCACTGGGCCATGAATTTTTTGGTTCAATCTACTAAATTATGTACCCCAAACAGATTTCGTTTGCATTGAATGAGATTAATCAACAACAGGTTGGCCAAATGACAAATTTCGTAGGTGAGGTGGTTTTAGTTAGGATTATGGTGGAATCAAGAACAAAGTTTTTGTCTACCGGCTCCCATACAATCAATTAAATTCAAGTCCTATTTTCCTATTTAAGACAGAACGGTTTTTACGGGCACGATCGTTTCTCTGTCCTTGTTTTGTTTACTTTGAAGAAGGGCCAATCCTGGTGTCCAGTGAAATTTTCGGGAAATACGATCCTCCCCCAAAAAGGGGTATTCTAGCAGTAAAGTGGAGATCAGGAAATCAATCGGCTTGGAAATTTCCCCTTGAGGGGCGGGACCTTGAGGGATAGTGAACGAAATTTTCGAAAAAAAAGCGACCATCCCCCGTATCTAAATCTCGGTACCACCCCTACTTCCCAGCCCAAAATAAACCCTCTGTTCTCGATAGAGCCCGGAGCCTGTTTTGAAGTGTTCTCGAAATAGTTTGTTTCTTGCTTTCAGTGGATAACCTAAAAAGCCAAGCAAACTTGACTGCCCATTCAAGGGTACCTTCGTCGCACATGGACCTAACTCATTCTACAGTAGTTCTTGTAGGTAGTTGTGAGGGTTTATGGTCGCATATATGCTTTCTCGGTCATGTCGTTGATAACTGGCACGCCTTAAAAAATCCTTTCAGATGCGCATTTTACTTTAAGTCCTTCACCTGGGTCAAAAGCAGAAGTAAGCTCTCAGCTCGAGTAGTGGGAACACTCAAGACCACTTCGCAAGGCTACACACAGTTCGGATTTCTCCTCTTCGTCTGCCAGCGCTGCTTCCAAAAAGCGTCACATATGGCGTGTTAGTGCCACTTATTGCAGGTCTCCAGCCGTACGGCAGTAAGGCGGCGCCATGCAAAACTTAGCCAGGGCGTAGCAACGGAGAGAATGAGCCCCAAATATTAGGTTTCTGGTTATTTCAGTGTTATTTTTATGCCCTAGTGTGCTATTCAACGCCTCGGAGTTCTTTCTCAACAGCCCACCGTATTATTGCTTGAACTCACTTTAAATGGTCTTCAACCAAAAACGATCGCATTTGTTCCATTTCAGTCGCTCCTCTCAGGAAACCTAACTTACAGAACGCTTCGAACGGTTTCAATGTTTTCTTTGTATTTTCTTTTGAAGCAGTGTCAAGCCTGGTGTCGGTAAAATTTCTCGAGAAATACGACCCCCCCCCTAAGAAAAAGGCATTGTAAAGACTTGAGTCAACATATTAATATTATCTATTATTTTCTGTCATCCTCATTACAGCCAGTGTGAAATATTAAGCGATACTAAGAGTAGAAACGAACTAGATGAGAGATATCGCCTACGATAATCTTGTACGTGCTTTTTGCAAATCTCACCGATAAATATGGTAAGTCGGTTGTCATACGTCGGTAATGAGAACAGTAAAAAGGTCAAGGAAACCTAATAAATCATGTTGTAATAAATAATGAAACGAAAAAATCACGGCTTACCATTCTAGGAAAGTCTCCCAAAAGCGTGCTGTTGCAGCGGTCACGCAAACTAGCGTGCAAAGTGAAAAATCCTTCCGTTACGTTCCGTATCCGTATCGCTTGTCACGTACTGTTCGAGAACGTTCATTTCGAACGGAGTCTGGCCTAGCCCGCACTGGAGAAGCAAAATAGGTATACAGACGTTATTCTTTAGTGAACTGGATTTTCATTAAGAATCTGGATTTTGATTGAAAAGCTTCACAATCGATGCTCTGAGCCATATTTGCCTGTGGAAGGGAGCATCTAGCATCTACTTTTCGTGGAGAACGCATTCCATCCTTGCCTTTTCACATCCATCTTGAACTGGAGTTTATTAAGCTAGGATGCTGGAAGAGCTGAAATGGAATCAAAAAGTTGATTTTCCGTAGGTGTCGCTATCATGCTAGATTTTCACATAAAAATAGAGATCCCCTATAGTGGATCCTCTCTCTGTCTAAATGACACTAGATGAGAAGCAAAATAATTTTCACAGCCATTGCCTTTGAAACTGATTATGACAATAATCAGAAAGGAGGTAGAGGTAGAATAATGTCACCTTAACCATACCTATGCTCTAAAGGACATTCCTTGTCGGTGGCGCCCAAGCCTATCAATTTCCTGAGAGAGTCCAGTAAATGGCACTATGTTCATTTGGACGACATTACATTAAGTCTCGATCATTTTCAGGCTCCTTTGGGGCTGCGCATCCCGAGTAGAGCAACTTTGAACCTCGTCTTCGGAAATTAGAATTCTCTTGTAACCCACATATTCATGTTATCTTTGCTTGTTAGGGGTCGCATGTAAATTTTCACGCGCATATACAAAAATACAGTTGAGATAGAGTTTCCCGAAGTGGCAGCAGACGGGTGGGACATCCGATTGGGTTTGGACGCTAATAGCTAAGCAGCAAAGAAGGGACATTCACTTGGTCAGGGAAGCAGAGTGAAAAGCACATCAACAATGGGCGTGAGAATTTGAACTGCGTTCTGCCCGAAGGCGGCTGTTCAAATGCTGCTCAGCGAGAATACAAACGAGTTGTAGTTCTTTCAGGTTTCGATTTATGTTTGAGACCTGAGAAAGTTTCTCGGTTCTTTTAGTGTCAAGTACTGAATCTAGTAAGGTGACTCAAGGAGAAATTAGAATCATTGAGTTTTCGTAGACGACTCTAGAAATCCAATGCAATTTTAATTTTTACGAAGCACGAAGAGTGATGGTTCCCCAGTGTAGATGCTGAGCAATAAATAATAAAATCTACACAACAGCTCCAATCCCGTGGACGTGCAAGAAGTCAGCAAAATTTTCTCTCTATTGAACTTTTCGCGAGGTCGGCAGTTTATGGAGGCATTATGGCTAGAGCCACTAATCAGGAACCGTCAGGAGCGTTGATGGATGACTGCAGTTTTTCTTGACGAGAATACTGACTCCTTGGTTTCTTGGACTGCCTATTCCGGTCTATTAGTTCTTGAACATACTGCTGCTCGTGGATAGAACGTGCAGCTGATGGAAGCCACTACCGGGAAGTGTTCACTGATGAGAATGTTAAGCACTTGAAGTTGAAGACAGTAATAGGAGTAATGTGGGAAATGACAACTCTAAGTGAGTCATCCAAATGAGAGTTACAGGCTGGAAGATTATATGTGACAATTTTCGGCTGAAAATAAGCGTCTCAGGATTTTGTGGAAGCCGTCCTTCTTGACAGCTGCCACCTGTTCTGACATGGACCGTCCCTTCGCTAGCGTGGTCCCTTTTCAGAAACTGTGGAAGTGGTCTAATCTTTCGTGGTTTTGATCGTTCAATTTCGTTTTTCTTCAACTTCGTACTTCTGAGCAGCTCGACTTTAATATCTGACAATACCTTTATGATCGGCCCGAACTACACACCCCTCCACTTCCTGTAACGACCGATATGGCGCTGATAATCGTGGTGGGATCATGTTGAAAGGTCTGGCGGGCGTTGACGACGCAAACCTTTTCTTTAGAGTGCTCTTGCAAGTGATTCCCGCCGGATACGGGCACTCGAATGCAATTCGAGCTCACCACGCGCTTAAACACCAATAGCTATTTCTGCATACGTTTTATGGGCGCACATATTTACCATAGATCCTTTCTCAGATTCCGGGCTCAGAAGGTTTACAAACAGAAGGAATTCGCGAGTAATCTCCATTGGATCCTATGCTTGCCCTATGAAGGCATTATTAAAGCATGTTGCGTGAGATCAATTCTCGTCCAGGATCAGGAAGCCGTTCGTTGCCATGGGATGGAGTGATTGGCACAAAAATTTCCCGGAAGATGAGGACTTTGAAATTATATGTAGTTAGATTCACGGGTGTTCTCGCGAGATGTCAAATGTATTCTAATTCTCGGTGATTCAATAAAGAAGCATTTCAAAAAGAATGTCGTTGAGAGAGGATCCCACCGTAGGACGCACGGCGCGATACGTGCGAGCTGGAGCCACCATACGTGACTTGGACCTGTGACGATTATGTCTGATTCAGGGATAAGACATGTATTAGAACCCAATGTGGGTATGCGCCCCCTACTTCGCACGCACACGTCACGCCGCACGCCGCAGTGCAAGATCCTGTTCTAACGATACATCCCCAAAAGGAAATCAAAAGGCAGCTGCCCTTCACTTTGATATACAATCCATAGGTTTTTTAATCGTTAGCTATTTTAGACTCCAAGCGAGTTAGAGAGTCTAAAATAGCTAATGATCGAAAAAAACCTAAGGAACCTAAGGACCTAAAAAGAACAGACGAGTTAGATTTTTCTGACCTTTTTCCTTGATCCACCTTTCCGATGTACTCCTTGTTCTTCTTTCGTTCTTTTTTTTCAAATTTTAAGGTCCCTATTTTCACGGTCTCAAAACATTCCAGCTACAGCACACCCCTGGTGTTGTAATGGCACTCTATTGCAACTTCTTGCAGCTATTATACTTCTTTCTTTGTGTGAATTTCTATATTCATCCCTACAGTTGTGACACTTGCAGCCACTCCTTTATTGACAACATAGTTCCCTTGACCGGTCCTAGCTTGAATCAATCCTTTCCCTACAGCTATGGCTACAATCAAGTTAGAATTTATAGATATCCTTCGCACGCCATTCCATAGCTCTCACACCAAGGGATTTATAGAGCTTTAAAATGTGTTTTGCTCGAATAATTGTGCTTTAGATAAAAATTCAATCGGTATGCTAATCTTAATCCCCGTATTCATGCCTGATTTCAAGCCTGTTAAAAATTGCACATCAGATGCAGTGTGAAATTGTCAGGAGAAAAGTTGGTGGGAAGTAATATTCGTGGTAGGTTCCTACCTGACTAATGCGGGTTCACGTAAGTGGGACCAGTCATGGCCCAGAACCAAAAAGTTTTAAAGACCTAGCAGATGTTACCTGAAATAGAACGTGATTTTCGCAACGGTACATCTGAAGGGTCACGCATAACGTTCAGGAAATTCCGAAAAATACGTTCGGCCCCTCCTCAAAGCCCCCTCCTTCAATGATTATCGGACGAAGACCACTTAGAAAGACTAACCGGGTGTACGTCACAGGACAGAAACGTCGCGTGGCCGCATTCGGCACGCGACGGGATGGTGCGAGCTATGCGCGCCGTATTAGTTGTGTCCTGAAGCGATTACGCCTAGAATGAGGCGTAGGCACCGTCATCGTTTCAAGACCCATCCTATACGGCGCGCATAGCTCGCACCGTCCCGTCGCGTGCCGAACACGGCCACGCGACTTTCTATCCTAATGACATACACCCAGACTACCTTGTAGACATCAACGGTTTTCTTGGCTCAATGGTAGGCCGCCGTCAGACTTTGCGATTCTACGGATACGCACTTCCGCACGTGATACAACGCCCTTGAGAGTGTGCAATGCCGCAACTTCGCATGCGAAGCCGCCACACCGCGAAATCACAAAAGCACAAAAACACTAAATCGCGAACCCTGAAAAATGGCCGTAGCCATTTTGCTCTAGTGGTAGTGTACGTTGGGTTTGCTCTCAGGGAAACACCCATTGATGAGCCACGTCAAGCCAAGGACCCGGACGGCCAGTCAGTCATCACAAGCAAAATTTGACCCCTCTAACTAGCTTTTCAGCGGTGTTCTCTAGTTTTGATTATCATACTTGTAATCAGCATTCAAAACTCTATCGATACACCTGGGTCTCCATTCAAAGATCCATGGGAAGTTCATTAACACTTCTCTGGTTAACCTCCCCGTAGCTTTTATTTGAATGACTCGCTATAAAAGTTCTTTATTACTTACCTTACCTTTGTCACTGTGTTTAGTATTTCTCTTCAATTATTGCGAAGTTCTTCAATTATTGCGAAGTGAAATCTGAACAGCAGTAATCGGAAATCGCACTCGAAAATCCACTCAGCGTGAACGAGGATTGTGTAGGAGTTGCCTTGTTCACCAACCAAGGCCATACCTCAGTAGATTTCGCCCACTCAGGTCACCTCTTCTATTTCTATTTGTTTGCATTGACATCATATTTATAGGGAGATTCGGAAACTAGTGGAAGGACGAAGGGCGTGGCCGTTCTGATGTACGGCTGGCTCTGCTCATACCCCTACGTAGCCTTGTCCGTAGCTCCTCTTTCTGGTCATGTCTGCTTTTTCGGTATATATAGTAAAATGCTGATTCACCTCCATTGTTACAAGGCATTGTCGCTTATAAAGCCCTTAGAAGATTAATATTTTACATTTCCTTCAAAAATTCCAGTCATTGCTAATGTAATGGTCTTTCATTCTTTTCGCAGAACAGATAAAATATTGATGTTCATGAGCATTTCAGAGGCATGGTTTTGAATGTATCAAATTTTAAAAATCAAAAAGTTGCCGAGGAAAAAAGCTTCGGCTGATATGTGCCGTGTACTGCGACTGTTTTGTAAGTGATATGATGATAATTTAATCTGCGGAAAGATTTACGCGGGACACCTACATACATATCTGTGGGTAATGCATTCTACGAGCTAATTTGTTGATCCCTGAGAACCTTTACATCATCAACAAGCTGTGTGTGAAAATAGTTAAGGACTTTCAATCCGAAAGGTAAAAATGAGAAATTTCACTTTGAAGCGAGTTTGGTTCGGAAAGGGAACGCATACCGCTTTCTATTCTGCCGTATTATGGAAGTATTGAATAGTATAGGCCTGGTAACCATTAGAAGTCGTAGTGGATTGATTAGGTGATTAAAGGAATCGTCCACGGAAAATGAGTTTTTGTGTTACCCATATATTTATGTTGTATTTGCCTAATGTTGGCCTCATGCAAAATTTCACGCGAAAAAATGTGAATCTGGCTGAGATACAGCACCACAAAGTGCGGTCCCAGTGGGCGGGGCCTCCGTGTAAAAGCCTCGTACCGCGTCCGCCGTGGTCGGAGACGCATTGTAGGAACAGAAGGTTACGTGAACAGTCCCACTCTCCGTTCAGAACGGCGGCGGATGACGGGACGAGGCTTTTACACGGAGGCCCCGCCCACTGGGACCGCACTTTGTGGTGCTGTATCTCAGCCAGATTCATATTTTTTCGCGTGAAATTTTGCATGAGGCCAACATTAGGCAAATACAACATAAATATATGGGTAACACAAAAACTCATTTTCCGTGGACGATTCCTTTAAGTTTAGATGAAAGCAATGGCCAATGACGCATTCGCACGTTAATATTCCATTAGTATTCGTAGCTGGCACCAATAAATACTATTAAGGTACGTGGTAGGCAAGGAGTAGCTAAATGTGAAGTACAGTATGCAGCGAGAAGGGCTGATCATGTTCGAGAGTGAAGGGCTTCTATGAAAAAACCACAACGAATTCATAAAAAGGATAAAAGATAAAGTTTTCGACATTAATTAGTATCTTCTTCAATGTGCCGCACACTCTAGTACCAATCAGAATCCTGATGGCAGTTGAATGTGATGTGGCCCATACAGTGGCTTGCGGTGGCCCGCCGTTGTAGAAGTCAGTGCTTGTGTCCTCCCAGACGAGTTTGGTACCAATCTAACGATCCCAGAAAGATAGAATTCGTGGTTGGCTTGGGCGGGCATTGATGCGGGATTTGAACTCCGCACCGCGAGACTGGGAGTGCGCACCACCTGCCACTACATCACCTCCGTCCATGAAGAACAGATTCATAGATCTGAAAGTAGTCTAATTATCGTGCCATTCTGTAGGCCCACAGTGGATTGTCGGGTTACTATGCATTCTAAGGTTGCCGTGATTCTTTTAATATGTGACGAGTGCGTGGCGTATCATCGATGATTGATCAGATACTTAGCACTTTGACCACTGCACTAAAGTCCAAGCAGATCTGATGGAATATTTAATTGTTTGTAGATTTTCTGAGGTCATCGTTAATCAAACATGGCTACAAAATTTTGACAGGTGTTTTCGTGGTGCTTTTCGTGATATGGAGGACGGCGTGCGAAATTTATAATTACATATTGGTTTCATTCGTGACATAGAGGAAACGTCGCTGTAGTGCAGAAATGGAACCTCCCCAACTATTGGGTTGAGGAATATGTCCTCGCGGTTTTTTCTAACCCCGTTTTTCACAATGTTTCCTTCATCTTTTGACAAAGTTCATATATGTTTTCGATAGAGCTTTTTTTGCTCTACAGAATGCTACTATCTGTTTTTCGATTCCTTCCACTACCTAATATTTATGAGGTTTGGAGATGAAGTAAGCTGAAGGCAAAAAATTGGCACTTGCGCACCTCATCTTTCTCGTCTGCCATCAAGATCAAAAAATGTATGTGTATATGTTTCGATAGAGCTTTTTCAGCTCTACAGAATGGTACTACTTTTTATTCAAATCGCTCAACTTTTCGCTGTTTTTAAGACTCACAAATGCAGTACTCGCAAAAAAGTGCACTTTCGTTATCTCCTCTTCCTCGCCTACCATCGAGATTGGAGAGCATGTGCATATATGCATTCGATAGAGCTTTTCTTGCTCTACAAGATAATACCACTCTTCTTTTGCATCCACTCATATTTTAGCGTGTAGGAATGAGTTTCCACATGTTTTTCAATTCAAAATTGCGTAATGAAGATGAATTTTATCGGCACAATGTTTTCTACTATTCGATAGAGCTCTTTTCGCTCTACAGAAAAGTGTTCACGGTTTTTGTTCGAATAAATTTTTGACATTTTTTAGATCATTTAAAAGTCGGCGAAATCGAGCATTTTCGTCAAAATATTTCAAAAATGCTCGATTTCGTCGACGTTTAAAAGATCTAGAAAATGTCAAAAATTTATTCGAACAAAAACCGTATATACTCTCTTGTAGAGCGAAAAGAGCTCTATCGAATAGTAGAAAACAATGTGCCGATAAAATTCATTTTCATTACGCAATTTTGAATTGAAAAACATGTGGAAACTCATTCCTACATGCTAAAATATGAGTGGATGCAAAAGAAGAGTGGTATCATCTTGTAGAGCAAGAAAAGCTCTATCGAATGCATATATGCACATCCTCTCCAATTTCGATGGTAGACGAGGAAGAGCAGATAACGAAAGTACACACTTTTGCGCGTACTGCATTTGAAAGTCTTAAAAACAGCAAAAAGTTGAGCAATTCGAATAAAAAGTAGTACCATTCTGTAGAGCTGAAAAAGCTCTATCGAAACATATACACATACATTTTTTGATCTTGATGGCAGACGAGAAAGATGAGGTGCGCAAGTGCCAGTTTTTTGCCTTCAGCTTACTTCATTTCCAAATCTCATAAATATTAGATAGTTAAAGGAATCGAAAAACAGATAGTGGCATTTTGTAGAGCAAAAAAAGCTCTATCGAAAACGTATATGAGCTTCGTCAAAAGATGAAGGCAACATTGTAAAAAACGGGGTTGAAAAAAACCGCGGGGACTTATTCCTCAACCCAATACATAGCATTTCCAGGAACTGTTCATTTCTAGATTAATGTCAACCAGGTATTCCACACACTCTAGTGTCAATGGTTCCCTGGCTTATTATCGGTTGGCTCTCCGCATGCCTTTGTATAGGCCAAATCGCGTACAAATACAATTACGATCCTGAATGGAAGTAGAGTACGTGGTGTATCCGTGGAAAAGGATCCAATCTACTCCTAGTGCTGTGTCCTTTGTGCTTTCAATTGCTGTTATCAACTGCATATAGATGTTACAATATCCTTCTCCTGTTTGTTTGTTTAAGGGATCACTTTGTGAACATGTGACTTTCCTACTTATATTTTTCTATGACCGTGCTAAATCTGGAATTTAGTGGAATCTGGATAATCAACCAGATTCCACTAAATGATGAAAGAAATAATAACTCTCAGGAACTTATAGAGCATTTGCTATGTTTACTGTTTTTCACAAAGTTTTTGATTATTTATGCGATTCATTGAAAGCTACACCTAACTTGAAGAGAAGCTTCACACGCAATGCGTGGGTGTATTATCTTCAGAAGTACCATACATCGGGGTCGTTCCACTGGTTGATTACGTGTTCAGTGAAATGTATGCATCTTGAGAATGCCGCCGTGAATGTCCACCGATAAGTGAGCGAGGTGGAGATCCGGTCAGTGGGCGTGGCAGCTCCGGAACATGCCACGTCAGGGGCGTGGCCGAACTTGAAAGGGTGTGCCAAAACTCATCAGAAGCAAAATGTTATTTTGCTTGAAGCTTTACTTACAGAAATAAAACTATACTACCTCTCTAAAACCCGCCACCAACATTTTGTTATATAGCACAGCACATTTGGTCCAACAGACATGTTAGCGAAATATAAAAGGGTACAATACACATTATAATATTTTACAACCTGGGGAGGGCTACTTCTGTAGAAAGATCTGCAAACTTCCGCTATAGGGGTCAATCAAGTCCCAGGTCATAACGTGACCTTCAATTTTCGCGCAACTTTTTTTCACTTAGTCTTCTAAAATCGCTGTACGGCTTGCTAGGTATCCAGACCACAGCTGACTTATATTCTTTCGAAGTAATCCCAGTATGATGCCATCAGAAGGGAGGTGGTTTTGTGTAGCGACAGGAGCGCACACCCCACTTTATGGTCGAGGATCCAATCCCCCATTAATCAAGCATTTCGTCCCTCTGGGATTAGTGAATTGGTTCCAAACTCAAAACTCAAAAAGATGAAATCACTGAGGTGTGCAGGTCTCGACCCGCAAGTCATTTTATAGGTCAAATATGTAGGATTCACTGCCACCACGATTCTGAATGGACAAGAATGCGTGGCGCGTCCCAACAAAGGATTGATTATCCGTGGTCAGCGCCTCAAATCACGTTGACGGAGAAAGTTTCAGCACACTTTTTTGTCCTACTGACAGTTTTTGGGGTTTGTGTAATGGTTGAATAGTGCCGATAAAAAATATGTAATTCAGGAAGTGTTATTGAGGGTGAAGAAAAACAGAGGACTTGCTTAGCTTCCGTTCTGCATGTGCCCTTGAACGAACCATACAATTACATATGTTTATATCGTATGGATGACGACATAGTACGTACATAATGGTGTTATTAGGTGCGTAATCGGAACGTGAACTACTACCACAAGCCTAATGCTAATCTGTTTCCCTTGTTCACCTTTTTCTGTTAGAAATTCCCCATTACGGGTGATAGGATTATTGAAAGAAAGTAGTGGCGATGTACTTTTTACAAAAATCTCTGAAGGGCAATCGAGTAACAGGAAGGAATGGTTCTCTGTGATAAGATTTCTGTTCAATTTTTTACTGATTGCAAACATGAAGGGGAGGTGCTACTGTATTCACGATTTTGTGATATGGGTCTGTTCTTATGAAACCGTGCTGGTATATAGGGGGTGCCAAAATGATTTTTTTCTCCTCCGTTTTCTACCCCACAATAGTCGAACTTTAGCAAATTCTGACGAGTTATTTCCATTCCCAAATTTGAGAACAGACCTCACTCTATCAGTAAACTCCGTAACTGCCTTCTGCACGAATAGGATCGGGAGCTTATTCCGAATGAACATGATATGTCACCTTAACACGGCAAAATCGGGGATTTCGTTTCTCTCGTTCACAACCTTGAGAAGGTCCGTTCACTCTGGGTTTGAGAGGGGATTCATATTGTTTCGTGTTCTTGAACATTCCGTTTTTCCGGGTTCCCAGTGCACTTCGTCTTCAAGAATCGAAAGGTGCCCTTACCACTGAAACCCCTCTGGAGGGGGGTTCGAGGCATGAAAAATGACACATCGGATCATAGCAGCATTGTCAAGCAGCAAGGGCTCTGTGACTTCCATGAACCGAAGGGGCAATTCTAACGAAGCTTCCACCAAAAGACCCACAACGGAAACTGGCTCCACTGTTTTAAGCGATCTTGATACGGTAGGTGCTCTGAAGCCCTACTACGCCGACTGAGAGCTCCGTATTTCGATGAAGGTGTAAGTAGTGAGTCTCAGTCTGCTTCTGTTTCTAAAGGAGCATTTCAGGAATATTTCGACCCAATACTTTAATCTCTTTCGTTCTCCTGTTTTGTATACTTGGCGGATGTGAGCCGTGAGAGAACTACTTTTTTGTCAAGTACGCAGTACTGAAGATACAGTCTACATTGTAATTTACCGTGAGAGGTTAATGGTCGTTCGTAGACCATGAAAGTAAAGGTTTTAGATAGAGTATTGCCGAACGGAGACTGCAACAGAACGGCGAAAAACTTAGGTCTGATCCATTGAGTTTCGTTGCGGACGAGCTTTGGCGCCCACTACATTTGGAGGTGGGGCAATGTTCAAATGAAACCGCGGCTGCTGTCCCACCTCTCCACCGTAACTCCCCATTCCAGCTAACAGTTGCGCCTCAAATGCCTCTGTGAACAGTGCGCCATCTCCTATCGCTCAATGTGGTTAGCGCGAGATAGGCGGTTTTGTCCCTCGATAGATTCGCGCTGCTTCTGGTGATTTTCCATAGCTTCTCACAACCAAACGAGGAATTGCGTCCAACAACAGGGCAGCTTCCTCTCGAAACCGTCGACTAGTAGTATTTAAATCCGAGTATAGCTTGGTATAAAAACTTTGCCCAAGCTGCAAGAGAAGAAGCGTTCCTTCGAAGATACCTTTGGTTCTTTTTGTTTTTAGCCGAAAATTGCCATGAACGAACTTATCAAACTTTTCTCGAAATTTCGCACCGCTGCCCAATACGCGTGGTGACTTCATCAGTTCCACGATAGATTCGATACATGCCTTTGACGAGGATTCCTCGGCGGTATTTTGGGTTGGAAGGTGGGAGTCGTATTTAGGGCTGAAGGGGTCGCACTTCCGGAAGACTTCCTCGAAAAACCTTGACAAAGCTAGACACCTATACGACATTTTTATTGTGGGAGGATGGGAGGGGGGGGGGGGGGACAAGGGCCCGAGTATAACACAACGGACCTCTTAGGTGCGCGACCACCGAAAGAGAGATCGTCGAGAGGAAAGGTGACATCATTTTTTCTTCAGGGAATCTGAGGGTCGTGCCGGAAACCGAACTTTCTTGAAAGGGGTCTAATTTTTCAAAAATTTTCCTCGACGCCAAGCTCGACACTTTCAATACCAAGGCTGCCATTATTTTTGTCTTTGGTTTAATAATGCTGAGCTCCTAATACCAGTCATTGTTTTGCCACACCTGATTACTGCTGAATGACGTCACACCGTTTCCCTTTCGACTCAAACCACCTCCCACCTTGCGCCTATCAGTATTCACCGGAAATACTAGAAACACCCTATCACGGGGTGGTCCGAGCGCCGATAAGTGAAAATTCGTTGAATTTCGAGAGAACATCCTTGTCTCTTTAGGATTGTTCTCCGATTATTATTTTATGTAATTGCTATAACACATGTAGCTTTTGGTTTTGCCGTTTCATAATGGATTTCATGGCCAATGATTACCAAAAATGAAGATTAGCTTTTACAATTTTCAGGATCAGGCTAGAGATATTTCAAATCATATTCATTTTCAGAATTTCCTTCGAATATTCACGATAATAATAATAAATAATAATAATAATAATAGGTTATTTCATGGCTAGATATTTAGAATTTAGTGAAAAAATTTTATTACATGATTGAGGTAAAAAGGTGATGGAGTCGTTAACAACCCTCTTCTCAGCGAACAGTCTCGAGTTATAATGATTTGATGGGAGTTCTTAGGGAGATGAAGTGGTGAATGCCGGTTCAGCGTCATAATTGCCTTTTCATGGAGCTCCTTTCTACTGAATGAATTAGATACTTGGATAAAATTTTATGTAGCCGAAGAAATTTTTTGGGTTCACGAGGTCACAGAGCAAGGACATTTCGAGCACCAAGCTACGGATCAGCTTGAATAGCTTAAATCTTGATAATCTTTGTCATAAGTATGCGATTCCGCATGGGGCTGGAAAGTGCGCCGCACATTTCAGTTCCATTCAGAATCGATGGCTGGTGAATGTGATGTGGCCTATACAATGACTTGTGGTAGCAAGCTGTTGTACAAGTCGGTGCTTTTATCCTCTCAGACGAGTCTGGTGCCAATTTACCGACACCGAGGAGTGGAAGGCTCGGTTGGCCTAGACGGGCGTTGCTGCGGGATTTGATCCCGCACCATGAGAGTGGTGTGTGCGCCACCTGTTACTACACCACCTCCGCCCATACAACGAGTGCAGACCGAGAAAGCGTGGCCTAACGATCCTTTTAATCCGGAAAGTCTCTGGTTAGAGGGGTCAGAAAATTTACAAGCCCATACATGTACCGTATGTGACATCTACGGAACAATTTCTTGACTGTTCAGTCATATGCAGGTATCTTACCCTTTCACATTCGATGAGTTGCCCCCCCCCCCCCCTCTCATCAGCATTCACGATTGTGAGCCGTCATAAGGAACGCCAAGGATGGTGCGCGTCGCGTTGCATTCCGTTTTGAGGTGAGGTTTGCTGAACGGTAGGGTAGACATGGAAGAGCCTATAAATACGTGTTGTGAGTGCTTTGAGTGTTGATAATTAGCCTTCGCCTGCTCCCCCTTCTTATCAAGTGTCTGGATCTTTTGATTCGATTTTACGAGTAAACATTGTTTACATCAACTCATCCCTTTTTCAACAGTCTTTTATGGCCTCTAGACAAGAAAAACCGTGCAGCTTTTGCGCTACTATAAAAATGAACGGGAAGACGCGATAGCACTGATATTTCTATTTCTTAAAAAAATTTTCTTGTGATTCTCATCCATAAAAATTGTGGTGGGGATGGTTCAGTGAAATCAGGCCATGCGAACTGCAGGGAGGACCCATCGCATAAACCCTATCCCCGTCTTACAGAGAACATTTTACGGGCTGTATGCCATTAAAATAGAAATTTCTCGTAACGCGTACGATCCCTGCGAGTTAGGAGTGCCATGTGCAGATGGGTCCTAAAGAGATTATGCCTGAAATAAGCGCAGATTTAGAGCTGCTTTGGGCTCAATAGGGTTCGCCTTTCCTAGCTGGCACGTATCACAGTGCGCGTCCGACGCGGCGTTGCGAATTTTCTGTATTAACGGAACACAATCCATTTTAGGGGGTGATTCCTTTGATGGTACTTTTGTATCACATGGGAACTTGACTTTATATGTGGATTCCAAGCCGACAACAAGTATTGCTGAGAAAGCTGAAGCTTAAAGGGTAAGATACTGTATATGAAATCACATTACATACGTCGCTTGTCAGCGTAAATGAGAAATGTCATTGAATTTGCACAAAAAAGCTGCTTTTTGTCATGTTATATCGTATTGGCGTCATATGAAAACCTCGTTATGTCTTCTGACACCTGCAGACTATTTCTGAAAATTATATTCAGCTTACGGTTGTCGGCTGATTTCAGGTTTCATCAGTGTCGCAGTTATGTGGCCACTACGAGTGTTCTTCTTCGGCGTTTTACTGCTGATCTCTGCCAATGCGTTTGAGGTGAGCCAGTTTTTAACTGCTTCCATAGTCACTTATAGCAGTTTTATCCCGGATCAGTGTGCCCACGATTGGCATCGGTTCACCCGCGAAATGTGCTGAGGCTGGATACTTGGGAATACTCTAAACTGAAGCCTTATGACTGTTTGAATGTCATTTAAGCTATCATTCACGATCGGGAGAATCAAGAACATTTACGAAGCCCAGAAGAAAGATGCAATGCCTGGCACTTTTGACAGTCCTAAAATAGGTCTAAATCAGTCTAGTAAATGGGATTAGTTAAGTTTATTTAGTAGATATTTTAAAGCTCATCCATTTTGCCGTGCGATTCCTTCTATCACTGGAGCCAGCGACAGGGGTGGGAAGACATGTCCTTCGTAAATGAACACGCGAGTTTTAGGAAGGGCGCAACTAGAGTCGAAAAGAGCACCTCAAGTTGGTGAACCGTGTAGCGATTAAGTGAAGCCGATCGAGCAAAGTGTAATAGGGGCAAACGCTATGGATGGGTTGGCAGTTGCTCCATCCCCCACAGTGATGCGGGCTCAATCCTGCACTGAGGATCTCTATTTCTCGAGTTTTTGGTTTTTGGTCGTATCATTCCGTTTCTTCTCTAGTGTGACTTACTTAGATGCGGTTGCATGGGTAGTGTGGGCAATGAGAATTTCTGGAAAGAGTCACCCAAATGGAAGCTACGGGTATAGGAAGACTATATGTGGCGTAATTTCCGGTGAAAAGAAGCGCCCGAATCTTAATTCTTGGGTTTGTAACCATTTCAATCCGTATTTCTTCACTTTCGTAATACCAAGCACCTAACTTCAGTATTCAATAGCCTTTTCATATTCGTCTCGTGTGGGTATGTGCACTTATGACAGATTTTCGTGAGGCCGTGCGCGACGAATGGCTCGGCGGGTGCGACTACCAGTGGCAGGGCATGGCAGCCTCCAAGCGTGGCGGTGTGGCATGGGTTAAGGAGGCAGGGTGGCATAGGTACAGAAGGCAGTGTGACATGGGTGGAAGTGCAGAGGTGACGCAGCCACGCTCTGCTGGGCTCCCAAGGACAATCGATTCGGCAAGTCGTACTGATGGGTGCGACGCCTCGAAGCGATTTTTCGTCACAAGTGCACACACTCGCCTCCAGTTTTGCCTCCGAAGTCACGAAGGGGTGATTTGGGCCGATTGTGGAACATGAAAGTCAGAGAGCTCAACTCAACGGTGAGAAAGAGCTGTATGAAACGGCCAGAAGCGCGAGAAGCACCATCCCTTCTCACTTGTTCCCTTCATTGCCCCCTCCAGGGGCCTTCAAGTTTAT
Source organism: Trichostrongylus colubriformis (assembly GCA_963978905.1). Lineage (NCBI taxonomy): Eukaryota > Metazoa > Nematoda > Chromadorea > Rhabditida > Trichostrongylidae > Trichostrongylus > Trichostrongylus colubriformis. Next base: position 42,859,750 of record OZ022260.1, read on the forward strand.
GAAATGATCAGTTTCATAACGAGCCATATGTACTCAAGGGATTCCGTTTCATAGTTCAACTCACTTAAAAGTCGGTTTTGTGCAGAATGTCATTCAAAAAACTCCCCTACAGTTTCAAGTACATGAGTAAACACAATTTGTTTAGCAGTTCCAACCGCGCTCGGAGTACTACCGTCGAAGTGGACCGGAGATCTACGGTGAAGAAATGTGAGTGTGCTGAATAATTACTGAAAATTCGAGGTAATATCAAAGTAAGTGTAAAGGAAACTTCAAGAAACACAATCCCCTCCCAGTCGACGTCTTCGAGGCATTCCTACTCTATAGGGTTTTCCCTAAAAAATAAAAATCGATATATTGCTATCTTCTACTATGTATGATACCGATCAAGGACCTTTTTTACAAACCGCTTCGACAGTGCCAAAATTCAAATAAAAATTGGTGGCTGTCAGAGAGTCGGAGGAAGTTTCAATAAAGACAACCCTTCTCAATTTCTAACCCAAAATATAGCTTTCCCCAAGAATCCCTCGACCTGTCGATTGAGATTGCTTCATCCATCGGTTCAAATTCGAGCATGAACGGTCGTCGAGGAATACTCAAAAAAATTTCGAAAAATAGGATAAATGAATGAATGTCAAGCCAAATTACGACTTTTCCTGAGTATTCCTCGACCATACTGCACCATGCCTCCGACCCAACTCGGTTCTTGCTATAACAAGCTCGTAATTGAACGAAAGGGAGATAATCATCGTGTTTGGGCAGCGACTACCAGCGACATATTTGATTGCAGTTATTTTCAATCTATTTTCTGCTGATAAAATTGCAATGCTCCGTGTTTTCTTTGGAGATATGATGGCGATAATTGATATTTATATGTTGGTCGCTGATCCCTTTGATTTTTTCGTTGTGATGAGCTCTCGGAATGTTTCGGCTGGGTAACTAAACTTTGATGGAATTTGATGAAAAGGAAAATTATTGCTGTATTCGTCGAAATTTTTAATGCTGAAAAATCCTTCAATGATCTGATATAACACTGAGAGTTTGGAGATGAACTCAGAAAATTGCCCAAAGTTTTCGATAGCTCGCAAAAAATAAGCCACTGAAGCTTGTATTTTTGTCGAAGCCTTGGTGGACTTTGGAGTGGTTCACCCTTTTAAGACTCGGGCGAAAGTAGTTGCCCGGTGGGGTGCCATTACCAAGAATAACTCTTTTCTTCAAGCCGACCGAGAATCCCTCCAGGAAATGTGCTTCCTAGTTTGGGACCACGAGAAGAATAAATAACGTAATATAAACTCCGGCTAGCTGCTTCCCAATTAGACGACCTCAATTTCGAATGATAGTCGTACCCTAGAATCTGATAGATAAGTCCGCCCGCACGCGGTGTCGCGCGCCGCAGCGGCGAACACGGGCACGGTCTTCAAAGAACGCAGGATCGCGATGCACCCATTATTATTAAAAATGACATAATTATAAAAATTGATTATTCAACATTATCCAACTTTATTTCTGATTTCTAAAAATACCACGTATCAAAATCTTTGTTTACCCGTGTAACAATGATCATTTGTCTTAAATTTTCTACGCAATCTCCATTTCATCGTCACAAACATTCATAACATTAAAGTTCTACATAGATGAACCTTACGGGAGCAGTTTTATTATTCCTCCCGTAAACTGCTGGTCATAAGTTGTTCAGGCGTTTTAGAGGGCTCAATGACTAGAAGGAGAGCTTACATCAGATGCAAAAACTCAACGCGGCAAGCAGAAGAGCGTTTTGCAGGGGAAAAAGAAGGTGAAAGACGCATTTCTGCGAGGCTTTGTGCATCATTATCATAACAGGAATAAGGAAAAGCTCTTATTCAACCGCTTCCATCGCCAAAACCATCCTTGCATTGAAACCGCCGTTTAACAACGATTCTCCTCTCACTACTTCATTTTCCTCACAAATGTTAAGTTTCTGTGTTCATCTTTCGTACGACCCAAACTTTAGTTGCTACTCGCTTTTATATTAACAAATACAACATACGGTAGTTATTAATGCAATCCACAAATCATAGCTTCCTCAATTCCCTTCATCTCTGGTTGGTTCTTTGAAGACTGCGGTCGCCTGTGCCGCGCGCGACACCGCGTGCGGGCGGACTTATCTATCAGACTCTAGGGTACAAATTGCTCACCTGGGAAGGACCGATAAGTGCCAGGAACCTATTTTTTATCGCTTTGACACTCTCGATCGATAAGGTCTCTTATCACACGTCGGTTCCTTCCTTTTATATCCTATCCTATTTTCTCGAAATCATATTTTCCTTCTGTACATTTCAGTCGTCCACTGATGAAACGACAAAGCGAGGTTAAACGAGAAGCGCTGGCTCGTGCTCGATGCTTCTTCAATCCGATCACTTGCTAGTCTTCGAGGCGGAGCATGACGAAAAGCCTCACATGCTCCACACAACATCACAATTCCATCACATTCCATTCACCGAATTATTCATGATTTCATTTGTGAATAATGTGTTTTAAAAAATTTATAGAATAAATAACGTCTTGTTTACTATTCGTCTAGTGCATCGATCTTAGGCAGCACCTAGTACTTCCGCCTCGTGTGCAATTTCATCTTACATGATATTGGGTTGAGGAATAAGTTCCCGCGGTTTTTTATCCCCGTTTTTCACATTATTTCCTTCACCTTTCAACGAAGCTTATATGAGTTTTCGATAGAGCTTTTTTTTGTTCTACTGAATGCTGCTATCTGTTTTTCGATTCCTTCGATTACCCAATTTTGATGAGGTTGGAAATGAAGTAAGCTGAAGGCAAAAATTAGCACTTTCGACACTTCATCTTCCTCTTCTGCCATCGAGATCAAAAAATGTATGTGCATATGTTTTAGATGGAGCTTTTCAGCTCTACTGAATGATACTACCTTTTATACAAATCGCTCAAATTTTTGCTGTTATTAAGACTTACGAATGCAGTACTCGCAAAAGTGTGCATTTTCGTTATCTTCTCTTCCTCGCCTACCATCGAGATCAATGAGAAGATTCATATATGCATTCGATAGAGCTCTTTTTGCTCTACAAGATGATACCACTCTTCTTTTGTATCCTCTCATATTTTAGCATGTAGGAATAGGTTTCCACCTGTTCTTCAATTCAAAATTGCGTAATGAAAATGATCACTTTGGCACGATTTCTTGGACCATCCGATAGAGCCCTTTTCGCTCTACAAGGCAGTGTTCACGGTTTTTGTTCGAGTTGAATTTTGCCATTTTTTAGATCTTTTAAAAGTCGACGAAATCGAGCATTTTCGACACATGTAGTAGAAAATGCTCGATTTCGCCGACTTCTAAATAATATGGGAAAATGGCAAAAATGAACTCGAACGAAAACCGTGAACACTGCCTTGTAGAGCGAAAAGAGCTCTATCGTATAGTCTGAGAAATCGTGCCAAAACAATCATTTTCATTATGCAATTTCGAATTGAAACAGAGGTGGCAACCTATTCCTACATGCTAAAATATGAGAAGATACAAAAGGAGAGTGGCATTATATACAAAACTCGAATATTTATTATGGCACCCCCTACATCATTTGTAAAATTCAGCGTCCCAGCTTTGCTGGGACGCTGAATTTTACAAATGATGTAGGGGGTGCCAAGGGAACCTCAGCGGTGGTGGACCGGAGGTGATAGCAGTTGATAAGGGCTGGTAAGGAGCCTCGGAAGGCAAATGTCGCCAAATCCGTTTCGCCTTTTGCGTTGATCCAAGAGCGCTAACACTCATAGGTGTTGTGCGGGGTGGGACGGTGACATTAATGGCGGGTGACCCGCATTGATAACGGTTGATAGGATTCGATAAGGGGCTAAAAAAGGCTAAAGTCGTCAAATCCGTTTCGCTTTTCGCATTGGTCCCGGAGCGTTCGTACTTACAGGTGTTTTGCGGGGTAAGACGGGGACAATAACGGTGGGTGATCCGGCTTGATAACGGTTGATAAGATTTGATAAGGAGCATGAGATGGCGGATGTCGTCAAATTTATTTCGCCTTTCGCGTTGATCCAAGAGCGCTGACATGGGTGTTTAGCAGAGTGGGATAGGGAATTCATGAGTGGGTGACCCAAACTGATAATAGTTGATAAGATTCAATTGGAGCTGAGAAGAAAAATGTCACCATGGCTTTTGCGGCTTCTGCGGCTAACAGTGGAATGTTTACATTCGTAGGTATTGTAGGGTGCGGGGACCTCAATGGTATTATTGCGTACAGGGGCCTCAGTGAAACTGATAACGGCTTACAGAGGCTGAGAAGAACCGTTAGGATTGGATGGGATGAAATCCTTTACATCGCTTGATACTACTATACGACTGCTTTAGCAAAAGCGCCTGATGCTCGGTGCCATTGGGTGAACATATTTTGTTTGTGTTCTGATATCACCGGCGGATGTATCGACCGCTGATTTGCCTAGCATTTCAAAAAATGGTGCATTTCTCTTGATACTGCGATCTACATTGATAACCATGATACAACCTATATTTGTGATAGCAAAGCAAACGATTCACTCGGAATCGTTTTCTCATGCGGTACTGGCAGCAACACAGGGTATCGACCGCTAAACTATGCAAAATTCCAAATAGTGAAGCATGTTTACGAAAACGATATAGTCGATAATCGGGATACGGATCTACCATTAATGTTTAGGAATTAGATACTCAGCAAGTGAGCAGTTTGTTACCAATCGATGATCGAATCGAATACAAAACTATCTATTTCTAAACTATCCAAACTTCTAAAGATGACCTAAACCAGTTGGCTCGCGCACACTACTGCTCGCGATTCGTGTCGACGACGTGCAAAACGGGTTCGATACAAAGCTACTGGAGTATAATAACACCGGAATGCTTTTTTTTTATCACGCCATCTTCTCTGCTTTTTTCCAATTCAATAGCTCAGCTGAAAGCAGAGGAAGGGAAATTTCCACTCAACTCCATACACAACTGTGGTCGTGCCGATCAAACCCATTTTGCACAGCACCGCCATGAATCGCGCGCAGAGTGTGCGCCCGACAGCTGGTGAGAGATAAATTGTGAGAGTTGAAATATAGAGAACCTTCCCACACTATACGAAGCTGTAATTAGTCGTGAGGTGCTCACTGAAAAATGCAATTACTTTCGAGAGTGATTTGGAGACAGAGAGAAGAAGGAGGTGGTTGGACATAGGTGGTACTATGAATTGATGAGAATTTTCAACGGTGGACGGTCCTTCGGCGGTGGTGGGCGGGTCTTGTGTATCAGGCGACATGCGGAAATGGGGACAAGTTCGGGGTGGGCAGGGCATTGGACAAGAAGCACAGAAGCATTTTGTACTCATATCGAAAATTGTTTGTACAGCTCGAAAATGGTCCAAACTTAAGGAAAAGATAGGTTGAGGTCAGCCATCAGGCCATCAGTTTTTGAACGTAATGAAAGAGGCCTGGGCACAGTGAGCGGGGAGCATCCTGAAATGGGCTCCGCACACAAAATTTTACAGCTTGATTCCAACGCGTCACAGCCTAGAGAAAAATCGGTGGAATCGACCAGTGCTCATGCTATCTTGGACACGCTTAAAATGAGCGGAGGACCTCCCACGATGGGCGACGCGTTATTAGTCGGATGGCGCTCTCTGCAAGAAGTGTAATTCATTTTTAGTATGATCTGGATACCGGGAGAAAAAGGGAAGTGGCCAATAGTAGCTGGAGCTGGAGAAACGTTTGAGGGTTGCGCCGGAAAGTAATGTAAGGCTTGATTAATCCGGGCGGGGAATTTCTGGTCTGTGAAAATTACTGGCAAGGGGAGCTCAGCATAGTGACCCCTTGGAGATGCACATGGTGTATACGTCTCCCAATGACGAACTTAATTTCCTTCTCTAACTTTGCGGAACAACTGCACGAAGTTGTTGAGGATTTCGTGGATGAACAATACTATTACAAGAATGCTGAGTTATAGGCAAAAGCTTCGGTGTCGGACGGGACTCGAACCCGCACTTCATCCTTTCACGACGGGTTCGAGTCCCGTCCGACACCGAAGCTTTTGCCCATAACTCAGCATTCTTGTAGTAACTTTCGCATCGCGAGCTGCGGCGATAAACAGCAATTATCAAAAATCAAAAATATCAATACGATTACATTTCAATCGCAGGCGCCTGTACCCTGCAAGCCACACCTTTTCGCGATTTTCGTGTTCAGCAGGTCGAATTACCACTGAAAATAAGTTCTGCCCAATCGATCTCTAGACCAAAACTCGGAAGGATCCTTGCTTCAAGTGAGGTGGCCATAGAGTAAGCGATTTTTACCATTTTCTGCATGCAAATGCTATCAGATGTGACAAAGACAACGGGAGCACAACAGCTTCCCCTTCGTTGAACGTGTTGTCATTCAGTCATCCAGGGATCCTATACAAATTTGTTCGAAATCTCAACCAGGCTAAAAGCTGGTTCCCATGGGATATTCGACCTCAAGAACATGAAAGCAGCATTGGTTCTGCTCGAAAACGCCAGGCTCGAGCGACACGGGTGATTGCACTTACTATGTAGTAGTATTGCCCTTCAAAAGCCTTCATAATTTTGTTCGTAAGGTAGCACCGCGAATTTGGAGAATTGAGTGCAACGTCTTAAGGCGTCATGCATTGAGAATGGCCAGGCTAGCCTACTGACCTACCCTTGTAAAAACACTACGATGGATTAAGCGAAATACTCAACATGTTCAGTACATTTTGTATGCTAACAATAAGCTCAGCCATCACACTTATGGTCAATGCTCTATCAGAGCAATAGTTTTGACATAAGGAGTAGAAGATCAAAGCAATGTTTATTCAAGTATTCTACATTTAAAGTGCTCGGATTATCAAAATACCTTGAATCACATGAAAGTTACCTACTGGCAGAAACACTACAAGATAATGGGATGAAAACGAAAAATATCGGGATTAAAATTTAGAAAAGACTCCAAATTTTCGAATATTATCTGCCCAATTGTTAATACAAATCGGGCTTCTCTTGAAAATTGGTACAGAAAAGGTCTGTAATAGAAGTGACCGCAATTGATTACTGGTGTAATCATTCAAAGCCACCATTCATTCATGTCAAAGTGTATTCAACAACTGAACATTTTCAACGTGATGCACTGGCCCTGTGTTGATTGTGATAAGTCTGGTATTGCAAGATCTGATATCGCCCAAGGCTCGTAATTGCTCACCTACCGTGCCTAATTTGGACGAGCTGTTGTAACACTGGGCTCTTCGAGGCCATACCATAGTAAGCGGAGGTGTCCTCTCACATATGCCGTCAGACACACAGGGATCAGTGTGCATGGTACCAAATAAATAAGAGCTGGCTGAGACCTTTTCATAAGAAAAAGGGCGATGTACGTCAGAATTAAGCCGATTCCATATCCTGCAAGTGAAACGTGGCCTAACAATAAGAGGAATGACCGTAAGTAGCAAATGGTTGCCATTACTACAGACCGATCGAGCACAGGACTCCATAAAAGATTCGATTGTATTCCGAAAAACCATTCATGACACAGCAGTGCGTGACCAAGATGCCTTGAACTCGGAAAATTATGAAAACTTTCACCGAATGATAGTAAACGGACTACCTGTTTTAACCCAAATGCCCCCATCCCCTTAGCGTCCCTCTCGTGAAAAAGAAAGTAATGAATTAAAAAAAGTTCCACATCCGTGTCATGTTAACACCTTTCGGCACAGCATTTTCTTACAACTACTGGTAATTTGATATTCAAATATCCTTTTGTAATGTAATTTGTAATGTGCCTGTTTTGCGGTTTTTTTTTATGAAGATCAGCTTACGCCAATAGATTGACAAAATAGGGCAGCTCGTCCCCCGAAAAAAGGGCGTTTTTTCGAAGGCAGCAGAAGGGAGGGGGAGGCAATAAAGGGATAAAGAAAGAGGATGGTATGGAGCATGCTCTCCGTAAATGAGAAGGCCAGGCGATAAATCGACGCGGCGATCAGATAGGGCGCGGTATATTTTCCTTACTAAATTTGGACATTTTTTGAATACTTAGAACTTTACTTGACTTTACCTTTCAAAGCACTGTGAACTGTTCTCCTAATACTTCTTTAGACCAATCTACTAAGTTGTAAGGAATGCTTTGGCCTGTTTTGGCAATTTCAACTTAAAGAGATCATAACCCGCCACAGAATGCACCTTTTCTCACAGATTAAGTACCATTGGATGCTACACTCTTTACAACATTATGAATACCTACAATACCAATTTTTTGCTGCTCCGAGGGGTCGCGCGGCACCCATTTGTTGAGTTTTTTTCAAATCAGTGCTGTTGAGGTGGTCAACTAAGTTTGTTTCTTGAGGGCCAATACTTGTGGATATCCCGTGCAAGTATCGACGCTCACCGCTTTCTGTCGTTTTACTTAAAGCGATTTGATCAATTGGAAATTCAAGCAACTCGCCCTCATTTCCGCGCTTTCGAAACCAGAGACAAAGTGTTCCATCTAATGCTTCACTCCCTCCTCTTGCAGTATTCGAAATTGTAGTTGCCTTTGCTGGGACTCGATTAAACAATAACTCATGATGTGGAGTCAACAAAAAGTGTTATTTTCGCAGTACTTTGAAATTTTCCTCGTAATTCTAAAACCTGGTGGCATTCCAAGGAAAGCATATATCCAGAAAGAGCAACTTTTTGTTTATTTAAGGAGCACAATATGTAAGCTGACTCATGTTAACGCACTCTGACACTTGAATTTATCTCGTAACCGCAAAACCGGCCGGAGCTTTCCATACCATCCAATATTTCCACCTTGGTTTCCTTAATGATCGCACAGCTCTCGATATGGGTATCCAGTCAGAAAATGTTTGAAAATTTGAAGTGTTTCACTTTGAATAGTCATAACTTCCTTCAAAGCTAACCTTATGAGTGCTTTGTTTTGCGGGTGCTGCGAGAATGCATTTTTCAATTGAACTATACTATCTGAGAAAAGCGAGTCGAGGAGTTTCTTTTTTCGTCGAAATTTTTTCGACTTCTCTCAAATCTTCGGAAAAATGATCCATTGCATCTGTTATGCCTTCAGAAGGCATTCTTTGCGTTCAGAAGATCAACGAGAGGGTTGTTGGCCCCGGCTGGCCTCGACTTGGGATGTGCCATACATGAAGATTTCACTCACAGTCCCAGTGAATACAAACGCTTTTCCGCTCCGCATAGTGGCTCGCCAGCACTAGATCACGTATTTGCAATCGTAGGAAAATATGAAAGAAGTCCATATCAGCTAGTATATCGTTTTCATTCCATTGCTTGAGTATTCATCGCAGGTACCCGTGGGCAGGTGGCGGCTTCGGTCTGGATCGCGCCATGCCGGAGGTTTCCGTCGACGATCCATCAGCTTAAGGAAGAATATTACCGTGGCCGTCCCGGAATTGTGGACTGTGAACAAGGCATCAAGTATCAGCCTCGCACCACAGCATAATTTATGAGCGTTTGGTTGCAGAAGCTTGACACCTCGTGCACAGTCCCCAATTCTAAGAGTACAAGGGGGTCAGCCTAGTTGACTCTATCTTCTGCGTAGAACCCTCCGAGTTCTCTCTCCTTTGAACCGCGGCATGATATTCACATTATCAGTGTACTGCTACACCGAACGAGGTCTTTAAGTGGATCAATTTTATTAGCGGCCTGACGTTTCGACCATTTCGTCAGCTTCAGAGGCCTAAAAAGTGGCTCAAAGTTCGCTGACCCCTGACTTATCCGATCCCGATCAAGCGCAAAAAGCTCCTACATTTTGGACTTATCCATTCAATCCATGGAAACGTCGAATAGACCAAAGAAAAAATTGGACTTACCCCGTGATCCACCGAGTGTGGTAGGACGTCGCTACCGACACTTGTTATATAATGTGCGACTGGGAATTACTATGCAGCAGTGATTGTAAAGTGGCGGTACTGTTAGCCACGCTATTATTCTAACCCACAAAGCGGTACAAACGACATGAGTTCAATTGTGATAGAAGGACATTCATCTCCGTTGTTCATCAATGGTTTCCCTACGGATATCCAAAATGCTTCTAATGCCTTCCTAGATGAAATCTCAATCTCTTTTGACAGAATTTCGCACTCAACATCAAAGTCATTCCCCTGTGGTGTTCACGTCTAAGCCTTTCAAGTGGAGTTCTTACTGTTCCCCTCCTCTTAAATCAGATGTTCATTTATACGCGTTAGTCAAACGCGGCCGGTCTCCCCAACATACTTGCCATTGCACACCCTGCATTCAATTACACAGGCGACACCAGATTTCGTACAGCCTCCTGTGTTACCGGAGGGGCGAATTACAAGTCTCTGAAACACATTCACAATGGTGAGTTTGCTGCGTACTAGCTGACATTGAATATTGTCGGTCGGAATATTAACAAGAACGACATCGTTTTGAAGCTGAGCACGAAGTAGGCATCGACGTATTGTTGAGAAGAATTTGTTAGAGATAAAGGGCAGACACAAAGATACACGGCCTTGGAAGGGCGTTCCTCGCCTCTATGGTCAGGGAATGTTTAAGCATGGTACGATGGTTGAGTATAGCCATTTTGATCAGCTATACGGGAAGCCATCGCGACTGATTTTCGTCTTTCGTCATTACGCTTGGTGACTGCCATCTGTCTTGCCCTGTTGAACTTGTTTTTACAACACGCCCTTACAGCAGGTGGGTCGATTTCGCATCATACTGACAAGCGTCGGAGCGATGTCCTACCAATCTCGATGGATCACGGGGTAAGTACAATTTTTTCCTTTGTCTATTCGACGTCTCCATGGATTGAATGGGTGATTTCTAAAAACTAGGGGTTTTCGCGCTAGACCGGATAAGTCAGCGAGCTTCGAGCCACTTCTTAGCCTCTGAAGGCGACGAAAGGTTCGAAACGTCGGACCGATAATAAAATTGATATACTTTTTGCGTTGTCCACGCGCTCTCCTCTCTAAAATATCATCTTGAGCACATATGCTTGAGAAGTTGTGTCTTACCTTGTTTCCATTTGTGGGGTGCCGCTTTCTGCTCGTTCGAGTTTTTATGTGACGTTCAGATTAAATATTAGTTTTGGATTTGAACCCAGTTAGCCAGTCCTGTCACATATATCCTTTACACTTTGGACCCTCAATCTGAGGAATTCCGTTCATCACTGCCTACCTTAACGATTACGATCCCCTTCCAACGGGCCAAATTGCGACCCGTGCCCGTGTCGAGGATTCCTCGACGGGGCTGGAACTTGGTACAAAGTGTCGAGAGATGTGATAGAAGTGACTAACTGGGTTTAAATCCAAAAACTGATATTCAATATTCTCTTCACCTAAACACTAAATGGAACAGAAAGCGGCACCCCACAAGTAGGAAACAAGGTGAAGCAGAAATTTGTAAGATAAATGCTGAAATAATTTCTAAAATGATATGTAGTAAGGAGAGCAAGGCAAAAGATAGAGAGTCAAAGGCTACGCTACTCCTTGGTCCTCTTGGAATTGTGGACGTGAACAAGGTGTCAAGCTTCTGACAACTCTGAGACGACGATGAGAATAGTGTGCCCTTTCACTTGATAGATAGCCGATGGAAGCCTCAAGCATGGCGCGATCCACAACGAAGCGGGCGGGTCAATAGCCCTTTAATTGGTCTGCTGGCACGGAACTACGTACAGTAAGGCCTCCAAAAGTCACCAGTTAACCGTGCGGAACGGTATCTATCCATGGGTACGTGGATGAATATGAACACGAAAAATTAGCTGATATGGGCTTTTTTCATATTTTAATACGATTGCAACAGACGTGATCAGGTGCTAGAGAGCCACTATGCGGGGTGGAAAAGCGTTCGTAATCACTGGAATCACTGTGTATGAAATTCTCATCCCGCAACGAGGCCAGTCGAGGCTAACAACCCTCTCGTTGATCTTCTGAACGCAAAAAATGCTTTTTGCAGGCATAACAGATATAATGAATCATTTTTCCTAAAATTCGAAATTCCCCCATTTCAACTTAAGAGAATTTCCTTGCCTAGCTTTCCTCCGAATACCTTCTTTCTTTTCGTAGATGTGGTATGGCTTTATAGTTTCGCCACGATCATCGTACATGGTTTCGCACTATGCCTAGATTCGAGTGCGAATCCATGGCTGCGGCCGCGTCCATCATACTGTAGTCTTGTTTGGTCAAGCGTATCCCAAACGGAGCGCGTCACCAGAGTGCCGCCGTGGCCGACGGCGGGTACACAGCTTTGACGCCGTCACTGCCGACGCCGGCGCCAAATAACCACTGTCGCCGCCAGTGCAGACGTCGGTGCGCAAAGCATGAGCGCGGCCTAATGCAGCGTGGACGAAGGAAGTGGAGTGAGGGTTTGGTTCCATTCTTGGTGTTTTTGACTTCTTCATCCAGCTGTTGCGCTTTCTAATGTTATCTCCCCAGTTTCACATTTCACTGTCAACCAGACCTACTTTTTCCTTTGCTCTAAACGAGGATCAATGATACACTGCCATGTATCATAGATCCACGTGATTTCAACGTTTATGAGAGAAAGAATGGAGGTCACGGACTTTTTATTTTGTTTTTTCTCCATGTTACATTGTTTAGCGCCACTTGTTTCACTTTCAACGGATTCTCGTCCCTGCTATCTTGATTTGAATTACCCTACATGTGTCTCAAAAACTTTGCTGCTTCAAAAAAGCTAACCTGGTATGATAATGTCGCCCAGACCGAGGATTGACAACTTAAAACCTTTCTCAACGTCTAAGTCGACGCATGACACCATCGGATCGACGAACGGCACTTGCATTATAAACGGAAACTGAGTAGAAAGGAAGCAGTCGTCATGAAATTCTGTCATAAAGGTCAGTACTCACTGGTTCAGGTATTGGCGTATCTATAGGAGCCACCGGATATGGTTCAGTATTCTCGCTTGAGCAAGGAATACCTGATACCAATTCGTCCATCAGAGAACAACCTCTTGTCATGAAGAATGGCGTTCCAAATACCATTAGCACGTCGTAAACAAACATAAATATCATAACAACAGTGATGCACTGAAATGAGGAAAAACCATCAAGTGAACACCAGTTGCTGCGATTATGCAGTATTACAAAGCATATTTACTTGCACGTTAGGAAGTCGAAAGGACGTAGCAACATCAAGGCAAAGTGTGACGTTGATGACGTCTGTGAGGATGAAAGCGTAGGGTGAGCGACGGTAAATAAACCGTATAATATTAACGCCAAGCGACAACATACATATTGTGAAGTGAATAGCACTCTGGAGCCAGCCTGCAACGAACTGTAGTTGTTGTGGACTCAACTTCCGCTTTCGTTTCCTTTATTTTCACTGAACGATGGACATAAGGCACATTTTGATATCTGTGCATCGCTGCAACCCTCGCGAAGTTAATAAGATATGTCAGTTTAGGGCAAAATGATGGAGATGAGTCAGACGACGTAAGAAAGCGACATTGATCTGAGCATTTCAACACTTTACAAACACTAGCGTGATAGTTGTTGCAAGAGTGCTCGTTATGGGCAAAGCTACGAAAAAAAGCAGTCAATAATATCAACAACTTCGAAAGCAACTGCCACTTGAAGGGACCGGAAGGGGTCCGAGTAAAGAGAAATATGCGAAGAAATAATCATTCAGTGAGGAACATTCAAAGTTAGAAGCGATTATCGCTGGAAAATTCCGGTTTCAAAAGCGCAACGCTGTGGTGGGTATCCGCATCACATTCGCATCACCTCGAACTGCACACACTGACTTTCCGAGTTTTCCGCTGCAGAGATGTCATTTGTTGTCTCGTAGGGTGTATTTCATTCATTCGTGACGATGTGAAATAAGTGAAACGACCTACAGCAACAAACAAGTAAAACAATCAAATGAAGAATAAGCGAAAGCACCAGAAAAAGTGTGACTACTATTGAAACCTTATGAATCACTTTCGACGTCCTGGCATGGTGTCGCGTGCGCACTGCAGCAACTGCAAGCTACCGTAATTCCACACCGTGAGCCGAAGTTGCCCTACCTGTGTCTTTATGCTTTCAGCTTCACGGTTCGATGCCGATATTGGCAAACCAGCTCAAAATGTTATAGTGCGTGTGAGTGCTGATGAGCTACGGCAAGTACATGTACCATCCAGAAGCGAAGTAAAGGTGGAAGGGGTCTCGGTGGTGCAATGGATTAGCACATATGCCGGGAAAGCATAGAGTGCGGGTTTGGTCCTGTGAGACCAAGCTTTTACCATATCTCAGCACTTCCGCTTCGCGCACTGCGGCTAAAATAGCAGCTAACAAAATCAGTAACTAGACTGAAAGTTTTTATTAACTTTACATCTAAGAATTGCAAAGAAAATTGGGAACTATTCAGTTATCGCTACTAGATACCACAGATAGTCAGTCAAAAGCCAATTTTCAAATGATTTACCCCTTTGCTGTGAAACGGTGACTGAGTGAGAGAATACTCGCCTGCCATGCGGGAGGCCCGGGTTCGATTGGCCGCCGATGCACCAAAATGTGGTGAGCACGAGAGACTGAATTGACTTATCCCTTTTTACCGTGAAACAGAAAGATGTTAGTAGAGTAAACAAAGCACAAAACGTAGACGGCTTTAATGTAAGCGTTACTAGGACAGGAATGGAGCCCCGACCTCTCCCTATCTACTATACAGTTCCAACCCCGATTCTGTCATACGCAATGTGAGGAATTATTGTATACCTAGCAATACTAGGGAAGCTAATCATGAATACGACATCGGTTTTTGACGTAGACGCCAATTTGGTGCACTTACACTAACAAGGGAAGCTCTTCAACTTCTCACGGAACTTCGAAATGAGACCGGATGGATTGACAGAGCTCCAAAACTGAATATAACTGTGAAAACCATAACTGCAAAATGCCATTGTGAAGCGAGTTCGGAGGATTTAAATTTGGTGTGATATCTCACTGGCGGGGCACCTTGCCATCAGCACAGCCGTTGCCGAGCTAGCAACGGACACCGTAGCTGGCAGGTACTGTTCCGGATCTGCAGGGCAGGGGTCGAGGGTTGGCTCCCTGTTGGGGAGGTCTTTTGCATTTTGTGTTTCATTGTCAGTAAGTGCTTTTCTTCCACTTCTGTACCTTTCCTTGTACTGGTACCTATCGCACCCATCACTTATTTAATTATATACTACTAGCGGTGCTATCGCAAGAGGGGAGGGGCATCTTATGAAAAGTTGCTCATCTAAGCATCCTGGAGGAATCCTTGAGGGGTCAATCTGCACATTCAGGCGTATACGCCTAGGCTTTCATTGAGGAAAGAAGAGGTTCCTTTTTCCCTTCGGGCTTAGTTAAAAATAATGCTCTTCCTTTTTCCCTTCGGGCTTAGTTAAAGAAAATGTTCATAGTGGAATGCCCCCCCCCCTGCGGCAGCCTGCTACTAACATTACTCACAAAAAAAGGAAACCAGTTTGAAGTGCAAATTTGCAATGGAGCACATATCACTTCATGCGCTTTTAGACGCTAATTTCAAACCTGTGTCATTATCTGCCAAACGATTTTCTGAAGGGGGCCATGGACGTTTTCTGAATGAATAGTCCATTACATTGTACATCGTCCGCAAGCCCATAGCGCGCGAGCGTTCTCGAGGAGAACCGAAGCTATTTTCTTGTTCAGGAAATCAAATTATCCCAAGGCACAAGTTTTTAGCCAATTCGAGAACTTGACCAAATTTCAGAAAAATCTACGGGTTATGCGGGTGGCAGCACATTTAACAAAGGAAAAGTCGCTGACCGTTGTCGAGGAAATGCTTTTATATGACGCTTGTTACGTACGTTAAGTGCGATGGGCAAGTGTAACAGGCATGTGTAGGTTAACTTGTTCAGGTTGCGGGATTTGTTGTAGAAGAAAATTCAAAAACTCGTGCGGTATGGAAGTCTCTTCGACTTGGTGTTCTTCTCTTGTGAGTAATGTCAGTAGTTATAAATAAAGTGGCAGAGTAAACGATGGGTGCGATAGGTACCAGTACAAGGAAACGTTCAGAAGTGAAAGGAATGCACTTACTGACAATAAAACACAAAATGCCAAGAAAATCTGCAACGGTAAGGAACAAAACTTCAACCCTTATCCTGCTGATCCGAGACACTGCCAGTGAGCCAGCCACATTGGCCGTTTCTTGTGCGGCAACTAGCTGTGCTGATACAAAGTGCCTCGCCAATGTGACATCACAGGCAAACGTTGACCCCTCCTAACTGAATGGCATTTTGCGATTTTGGTCTTCACAATTGTAATTAGTATTCGGAGCTCCATCGATCCATCCAGGTCTCACTTTAGAGTTCCATCAGAGTTCCATGGGAAGTCGAAACACCCCTTGTAGGCAAAGTGTCTCCACCAAATCGCTGAGGCTTGGCGCGTAGCGATTATATGGGGATCTAAGAACGAATATGACACTCATTCGAAGCTTTGGTGTCATTCGGCGTCCCACGGCGATGTTATTAAAGTAGGAGGAACCGCGCTGTGCCTCCATTTCTTGTCCAAACACCACAAACTCCATTTAGGCTTAGGCGAAAATATACTCGAGCATGCACATTCATGATTGCGGAGTATCAGGTGGAGGATGACTGCGAGAAAATGACACTTTTCAGCTACGGTAGCACGGATGTGGGTCTTAGGAACGCAATTACAAGAGGTCATTTCCCACCTTTGGGATGACCTTACTTAAAGGCATATTCCGCGCTCGCTATGGGTGGAGTAACCAATTGACTCTCCATTGGTTGTCAGCGGTTGGGAGGCGGTCTCTCCACGCGCCACTGCAGGCAATAGGGCGAGGAGAGACCGCCTTCGAACCGCCGACAACCAATTGAGAGTCAGTTGGTTAGGCCGCGGTCATACTTTGCGCAGCTTCGTTAGTTGACGCCGGTAGCGGCGTCAACTCACGCAAGTGTCTGTGGAGTTGACGCCGGCACCGGCGTCAACTAACGCAGCTGCGCAAAGTATGACCGCGGCCTTACTTCACCCACAGCGGGCGCGGAATATGCCTTTAATTTGCTGAGCTGACTAAGACTGTCACTGTTCATGACATATCAGAGCAGAGTCTTCGTTACATTAGCATATTAGAGAATGAAGGAAAACTCAAACGTAAAAATGCAGAGGGTAGATCTCTTACAGGTTTATTATTTTTGTGAACTACGGATCCGGGAACAATCGAAAACATTAGGGAGAGTTTCTCGCTGTAGGAAGGATGAACGAAGGAGCGATCTGATGGGAGATAAATGTACTTAGTTGTAAAGGGCGTTGGAAAGAGGTGGATGAAACAAGGACGTTGTAGAGAAATAGCAGATGGAAATCGGTAAAAGCATAGGTACTGAAGATAAAGATAGAGGTCTGGCTGTAGAGAACTCCATGATGAAGCTGTGCGTGAGCGTGATGGAGGAGCAGCATGACCATGCGCCACAGTGAAACTCTCTCTAAGGTTCACGGGTTACGGTTGGACATCTTTTGGGACAGAACTTAGAGTTTGTGTCGAAAGGGAAAAGAGCAGGATTAGAAGTGTTTTATATTGTTATTGCTCGTGGACTTTATTTTTTATCTGGCCATAAAATTCATATGAGGTCAGTGAAACGAAGCAGCGTCAAGAAAAAGCGTGCGAAGTGTTGTTTATCTTTCTTTCACAAATACTTACCATTTCTCATAATTTTTGTGAATTTTTTGGCCCTTTGTAAATCATTGCAGAATTTCATGTTTTTCGAGCTGAGGTATTAGAATGTCGCAAGCGAAAACAGTTGAGAAGGTGAAGCCATAAGCAAATTCGGAGAGGTGAGAAGTAATTATGGAAGATGCGAGGCAGGTGTGAATGGTCAATCCTGACGAAAGCTTTTCTCCGTATTAGCACCACCTTGACACAATCCAACAGAACTGGCGCCACATAGACCCGAATGGCGCCCCGCTAAAAACAGATGTCACATTCGTGCTCGTTGTTTTAAATTACTCATGAATGACAGCTACCAACGAAACTGGTTAAAAAGTTACCGCCAAGTGGCACATATGAAAGTACTGCCGTTGTGCAAGTGTAGAGACATGACCATCCCACAATAATCATCCATACGTTGAGTATGAAAGCTGAACGCAGATTTAGGATCAAGAAAAATGAATTGATATTTCATGAAAGATTGATGACCCTTTTTGAACAACAGTTATGGTTGAATGCCATCGTATTTTCGATTCTGTAGAAACGACTGATGAATGGTACCGCGTTTTTGCTGACTTTTGTCCTTCACTTATTTCGATTTCATTCCGTTCGCTGAACGTTTCTTCAGATCTACTATACGCTTACAAACACTGCAAACTGAAGTTTAACGCCTTTTCAAAAGTGGGAATCGCCTACGTACTGCTGCGAGATTCCAAAGCCTATGTCCGGCCATAAGTTGAACCCAGAACCGCGTTATTTGTAGCCTTATACATTAGTAGCATCGTGTTCCTCTTGAAATGCAGCTCTATGGACGCAATTCAAGTTTGAAAAAACTTCTTTAACACCATTTTCAGTTCATTGCTGCTGAATCCTAACATGAGAGATACCAAAATGATCACGGGTTTATGCTCTTCTCGAATACAAAGGTATTTTTGGCGGTGAAGCTTTTGTTTTGAGAGTCGTAGTTGAAGTGGAGGTTTACGACTCCGCCGCGTCGACGAGAATCGCCCGTGGTACTTTGAGACAAATTTTGCGAAAATCTCGAAAATTTTGCCGAAGGAGCGAAGAAAAGTGGAAGTTTCACAGGTTCTCACATTCGCCCTAATCAGGGCTTTCGCTTTCTACTGAAACCTTTTTTGAATTATTTGAAGCATTTTGAAGAAAGTTATGGCAAAAGTTCTTAGAAATCATGGAGTTTCCGATTTCTCGTGTCGATTGACCATGAATTAGTGGCGGTATTGTAGTTCACGACGTCATAACTTTTCCGGCTACTTAAAAGGAAGCTTGCTTGATTAAAACTCAGGCCTGATGAGCGTATTGCTTCTCGTAAAAATATAAGCGATTTTGGAGATACTGCATTGATGGACTGAAAGAGCATCTCTCGATAAGTACCATTTTCTCCTTTTGCGGTGGGGCATGTACATGTGACAGGAAGTGGAGATTTCCGCAGATTATTTTGAAACTTTCTACACGGAAGAAAGCTCTCTGATTACTATTGCCTCGGAACACATTGCAGTGGGTGAATATTAGCGCGAATGCCTTCCGTGCCCTTAGCAAGCTACCTCTGCGATGCTCCACCTCTCTCGATGATCTGTAGTACATATTTCTCTAGAAAGCTACAGAGTGTATTACTCCTGCCCTTATATTTTCCTTTTGAAGGAGACAGTACGTGGCTTCCTCTCTCGCCCACTGAGTCCATTGACGCTTTGGCTAGAATATTGTGAATCTTGATAAATTATTGGTGCTCAGATGTCCAATATTCTCACAGATGCCCCTACCCCATGCCCTCATTGCAATGGCAACCACTTCCCATTCATCAACATTTCTTGCACGATTTGTTTCGTAAAAAGTCCATGTTGTTAATCTGAACTGTGCGCTAGCTAATTTGATAAGAGTTCATCAGGATTTGAGCAATGTCCTTAACGGTTTGAACAATGTTTAATTCGATTAGGATTATGTCCTAGATGTTTCAAAAAGTATTCAGTTTGTAATGCAAATCGAAAAAGAATGACAAATCACTGTACCGAGGATATCGCGGAAAAAGTATGCGATAACCATTATTGCCACAAAAAAAACCAACAAAACAATTGGTAAAATGTTAATTGCATTATTCACGTCGGCGTTGGCTGCATTAACCGCCAACGTGTCCTTTCCTGCTCTAAAATTAACGCTGCATTATTTCATGTTCAATTTGTTTTATTTGTATCGTCGCGACGTCCTACTTGTGTCGGAAGAACGCCCAAAGAGCTCCTCCTACAATACATCCAACAGCAAGAAGCCACATTATGACCGTCGAAAGAAGAACTATTGCTACTTCCAATGAAGGCCTGTGGAATCTCAGCTCGATTTGAGAAGTATTTCGATTCGTAGCAAGCCCCTGCAATAGATAAATATGTCAAACGCAGCCGGGGTACCAAAGCATGCAGATCCTCTCGAAAGATGAGCTGACCAGTATTTCTTTTTGAAAGACATGCACATAAAGGAAGAAGGTTGGAATGGCCTCAGTGAGATTTATGTAAGGATCGTAAAAATCAGAAAACTGAAACATTCTCGTTGTGGCTCAATATTATTTCATCTAAAGAGAACGGAAAAAAGGGAACAGAGTAGACCACATACCAGATAGTCACGCCCTTTTGACATGAATGAACGCCCTTTCTCAACCAAGAGTATGGCAATTTTCGCTCCATATTTTTCCAATTCACTCACCTGAACGATGAGCATGTGGGTTGTAATAGGACGTGATTTCAGGAATTCATATCTCAAGAGAAAGGCATACTAATCCTAGCGAAACGATATGGATCGCACTTTTAAATATCGCGCGAGTAAGTGATCGAGATTTCGCCTTTATGCGATCACAGGGCTGCCGCGACGTGTGAGACTAGCTACAAGTCCATCACTGCCTACACAGTCCTCAGTTTGGGGTGGTATTTTCGATTCACCGAGGGCTCTACAACACTCACCGCAAATTATTGTGAAAAAACACCAATGCGAATGCATTGCCTGGCTTTGGACCCTTCTTACGATAACAGAATCGTACGACCGCTTATTCGACACATTTCCACCTTTGAATGAGCTTCATATGGATTACTATTCGGTGGAGAGGTATAATTGCGGCCTCGCTGCAGCCAATACTCTCGCTCGATTAATTCAAATAAAATCCAATTTATTTATCATACTATATCTATCGTATTCGATAAACTTCACAAACGTATGGAAACCCACAACACGTCTTCATCGAGCACAGGAAATATTCACTGCCTAATCATTTAAGTAAGGTTTAGGAATCAATCGATGAAATGCGGTCCTTGAGCTTACTTCAAATTGACCGGCGTTCTGGTGATTGGGTTTTCCTTTACTGTAATTGTGTGTACATTCAGTACCATCGTCATCTATGCGATACAGAATAGGAACTGCGGTCCCATTATAACGTATCGTTTCTTCATGACCAGACGGCAAAGGGCAAATTCTGGTTTCGTTGTATCGACCCCGCCAGAATGAAAGACCGACGGGTTCCTGAAAAATCACGATAGTGCAAGAGAATCGAATGAATAAACCCGTCAACAACATTTTTTAAAAATGAGTGTCATCTTCCATTCTAATGTATTCAGCCATCCGTAGTTCCGTTTATATTTCGCAGCTGCGATCACTGCTCGATCAGAGTGTGTCTCTTTCTACAATTTTTCACGATTACTTCGGAGTTCATTCCCGCAGTATTCCCTTGGGCACCCCATTATATGCGCGTGCTTTACATTGAACTGACAACTATTGTTGCCTGTCACAATGTTCGAAACTATAATACCTACCTGAAAACCAACATGGAGATTAGAGGAGTAGATGAGTGATGAGCGAAGTTTGGGATGGTAGGTCACTGTGAAAAAAAGGAGCACGAAAAGCCTAGCCTTCTGCTGGTAGGGCGGCAGCCGTTTAAACGGTCGTTACTCAGTTCGAAATTTACTTATTTTAATTTAAAACTGCCAAAATTAGGGGAAAGTTGGCTTGAAGGCACACCTCGCGATATATGCAGAGCTCTTTATTTGCTTACAACTGAAGAAAAAACGAACGAGAACTAACAAAAACACCAAGCATGGGGTTCCCTGACCAGAATCTTTTAGGGGTACTGCAGCCTAAAAATCAGCAACCAGTTGTTGCGTGCTGACATCGCGTTCAATTCAACAATATCGCCCGTTCCTCCTTGTTAAACTTCACTATTAGAATTCCTATCTCATTTTATTGCGATCGGTCGCAAGATTCTTCAGCCTCATAGATACAGTAGCATGGATGGGCGTGGTCGGCATTGACTCGAGCGGGCTTAGGAAGGTCTTCAGGACATGGAGCGCTTCTTGAAAACGTTTTTCCATCATGAGCACGTACGTTCATAAAACATGTAACTGACCCTTCTTTTTCTTGGTCGGCCCTCCATATGGCCAAAAAAGGGTCTATGGTTCGGTCTCCGCCGGAACAAATTTTTGCAAAACGTAGATTTTCATTTTTCTGAATCCGCAAATATTCGAACATAAGAATCCAGATAGCACTTTTAAAATTCTGCCTGCCCCCCATAAAGCTAATGTTATACATTGCGATTTTGCGATCCTGCAGAAATCGCAGAATCGTCAGTGTCGTTTTGAGCACTCCCACTTGAGCATACTAATTTCCTCGACGAAGCGGCTCTGTTGCCACTCACCTCCCAAAGTGGGGAAGAATCCGGGAGAACAGCACGCTTAAGTTAGAGTGCGCGTGACAACACATGCGATTCTGCGACAATGCGATCCGCACAACACATGCGATTTGCGACAATGCGATCCGCAGGATCACAAAGTCGCAGACCTATACGCCTATCTTCAACCGAGCTGCAAGCGAAGTGCAATCGACTGCAAAGAAACGAATACGATATTTGTGCCTAGGGATAGGAATACCGCCAAGGAAAAATTCCCAGCCCAATCAAGATTTTGACCCGAATTCGGGTAGAATATCATTTGGCTAGGAATGTGTCCCAAAGCGTAGTTTGCCTACTGAACACGCACTCTTTTCGCCCGAAATCCAATAACGTGAGCTATGGACCCTGCACGTAGAAAAAATCAATTCGCCAAATTCGCTGAAAACTTGTAATCAAGCTAAGGAAACATGTATGATGACGAAAAATGAAAACCAAAAAAAAGATGCAAAATTTTGCATTTGTCAGGAATGGAACGTCAAACCCATGTCCATAATGCCAGTGAGAGCCGCTCATCCACCACACTACCCGCTAGCCACAGGAGATTCTCGTCGTGGAGCGCTAATGAAACTCCTATGCACTTTTGCTACCCCACCATCAATGAAACTCTACTTCTCCATGTAACGGTTTCTTTTTCAACTGAAATGGAAGAGCACCTCAGACCAGCAAGGGCTTTCAAATTCTCATGGAACTTGGAATGGGGACCCCTACCGATCGATAGGTCTTCGAACGCTGATTACAACTGTGAAAACTAAAAGTGCTATAGGTTGTTCCGAAGCGAGTTAGGAGGGGTCAAAGTTTGCCTGTGACATCTCATTGGCGAGACACTTTGTCATCAGCATGGCGGCTGCTGAGCTTGCAACGGCCACCGTGGCTCACAGGTAGTATTTCGGATATGCAGTATGCGGGTCAAGTGTTTGCTCTCCGCTGGTGAAGATTTTTTTTTGCATTTTGTGGTGCATTGTCTACACGTTCACCTGAATAAATAGTAATACTATTCCATGGTACGTTTGAAAGTTTATAATGCGCGAGCCGGTAGTTCTCGTGTTTAGTGCGATGGGCAAGTGTAACAGGTATGTGTAAGTCATCTTGTTTAGGTTGCAGGATTTTTTGTAGAAGAAATTTCGAAAACTACACTTTGCCACTGGCCGCCCTGAAAATTCGCACGGAGGGGTAATTCGAGCTCCTGTGCGCGAATATCATATCCTTTTTATGTAACCATGCCTATTTCGTGTGGTACGAGAGACCCTTCGATCTGGTATCTTTCCCTCGTGAGTATTGTTAAAAGTTATAATAGCAGAGTGAATGGTTGCGATGGGTACCAGAACTAGAAAACGTTCAGAATTGAATAAAAAGCATTTACTGACAATCAAACACAAAATGAAAAAGGTTTATAACGGCGAGCAAACCCTGGGCACCTGATTTGCAGATCCCGAACACTACCAATAAGCCATGACAGCACTTGTCCGCCACTCTGCAACGGGCCGTGCTGGTGTGGCAAAGTGCCTCGTCAATGAGATATCACTGGTTAACTTTGACCCCTGCTGACTCGCTTCGGGAAGTCCGCAGCACTTTTAGTTTTCGTAGTTGTAATCATCGTTCGATGCCCTATCAATCGGCAGGGGTCCCCATTCGAAGTTCCATATGAAGTTGAAAGCCCTTCCTGGTACGTGTGCACATACTCACGCAACAAAAAGTACGCATACGTTGAAATCGCTACTTTGGATATTTCTTCTTCTCTCCTTTTTTTCGGGCTTCATAGGGCCGCACAGGAAAAATAAGCGTCAGGTATGTTTCATGCATGTACCCCCATTTGATGCAAAAAAGCGCTTCAGCATCGATTCAAATTATCAGTTTTGAGTGAATGGTTAGAAATGGGTCATATCGATGGGCAAGAAAGGTTAGAGTGTGAAAATTCCATACAGCAATGGAATTGACCATCAATAAAATAATTAGTTCTTGTGTAATGGGCGTAAACACGTGATCGAAACACCAGTTGACCTTGCGAATCACACGGTAGAATGATGCTGTCGCCCCGATATCGGTGGGGTCCTTCTTGATGACGACCTTCCATCTCCTCTTAGGACTTCCAGTAGTCGTCGGCCCGGGCATCGAACATCTAGTCGTTTCAGCACGTACCTGTGCAATTGTGACGGCTGCTCCTTCACCTACAGCTGAACAAGAGCCGCTGCACGGCCGCTCTTACGTCCTCGTTTCTTACCATTTCGAGCCGTGTCCAAACGCATGTCATCCAAGCAATCTAACTTCCGCGAAATGTAACTGATTTGTGTTTCTTCGTTATATGCTAGCACTCGCTCCAGTACAACATTGCGGCCTTGCCAACGAAGCAACCCCTTACTTTTGTGTACCACAGCACCGTCGAACGCAGAGGGTTCCAGAATTGCCTTGCAATTTCATTAACGCCCCATTTTCGATACTTACCTGTCTGATCCACAGTACTTTCAGCAGCTACGTTGCTTTCAAGGTATCAGAATTTCTTGACCTCTCCTATGTTCCATCATGACGATCCATGACTACTCTTCTTCCGAGCTCAGAAACTTGGTCTCCTTCACGTTCAGCGGATGACCATACTTCACCAGGAACTCTTGCCACTTCTGGACTTTAGTCTG
This sequence comes from Trichostrongylus colubriformis, assembly GCA_963978905.1. NCBI lineage: Eukaryota > Metazoa > Nematoda > Chromadorea > Rhabditida > Trichostrongylidae > Trichostrongylus > Trichostrongylus colubriformis. The sequence continues at coordinate 42,884,735 of OZ022260.1, forward strand.
GAGTTCTTCTCTGCTATCATGGCAATGTTGCCAGTGTAGAAATTGTCTTCGGTCCATCCATCAAATTTTTCTCCATAACGTGTAAAGCGAGTAGGAAGAAAAATGGACTCAGGGTTGGTCCGAAAAGAACCTTCACCGTGATGTTCACTCCACTGATTCGCCCAAGCGAAAAGAAATGAAAACATGAGGATGAGAAGCATCATGTGCTTTGACGTATGAAGACATATGAGGCATACGTTTGAGATCATAAAGTCTAAAAAGTAGAATCAAGCACTCACCGCACTCTCCACGTCTGGAGCTATCTGTGCGATTCGGTATTGTTGGTAGGTTGCACAAACTTGAACCTCGTCACCAGTATCTCTGTTCCTTGCCGACAAAAACACAAAGCTAGATATATATTGACCCTAAATTGAGTGTGAATATGATGATGAGCCTAAACGTATAGAAAATCAGCGCTTTGCGCCATCGCCATAGTCCAGGGCACAATTCATTTATTTCTCACAAGTAATCCGGCAGGTTTCGAGTAGCGTGCTACGATCTTGTCCAATTGCTAAAACGATATGTAATCTGTACGAAACATGCATTGCAAAAGTACCAAGGAAGGGACAAATATGCTTTTATTACAACTATCACTGCTATGGTTGACTTTGAGTAAATGTGATCCAGAGATACATATTTTTGCCAAAGGCAGAGAAACCGGCGATGGGTGAGCCACTTTCCACATAGCGGGCCCCTTCACGCACAAAGACTTTTCTACCTGCGGCTTGACCCATTTACCTTACGGCTATATGAAAATTCATATCCTGTGGTTTATAGCCACCTAGAATCATCAGCCACCACAAGTGTGCTTTCCCTGAATACGTTGTGTATATGAATGGATTTACCGTCGAATATACTTCTTTGATAAATTTGCATGAAACGCATTCTCTATGTTACACAGCGCATAATGAGATGAAAATGGACGGCTGTCACTTGCCAGTGTTGTCTGCTAAATTACTTGTATGCAAAGAGCCCATGCTCCGAGCTTCAACTCGAGCGCGAGATGAACTTCTTCCTACCAGTTATTTCGAAAGCACTATAAGGAGTTAAGTGTCATTGAGAGCAGAGAAGACATGTTCTCTCTACACAAACATCCGCGCTCAGAAGACATGATCTTTAGTGAAACTTGCACTGAAAGAAGCACCATAGGATCTATACTGCGATCTCCGCTGCCATTAACGCTGACAGTCTTAACGCCGACTTTTCTTTCGTATCCTGCTATTCTACTTTATATAATCGGCTGAGTGTGCCTGTTGGTTCATGTTTGACCGGAAATTAATATATCGCGTCGCAGCAAAGGTGGGATGCTGAATCTTATATATGATGTAGGGGTAGTAAGGAAACCCCAGCGGTGGTAGAACGAAAGTGATAGCAGTTGATAAGGGCTAGAACAAGGAGTCTTGGAAGGCGAATATCTCCCATTCCGCTTCCTCTTTTGGATGATCGCGGAGCGCCGACACTCACAGGTTTCTGAGAGAAGGGATATAGACATTGATGGCAGGTGATCCGAATTGATGAGGATCGATAAGATTCGATAAACAGAGTCCGAATTCGTTTCGCCTTTCACGCTGATCCTAGGGCGCTAACACTCATATGTGTTTCGAGGGGCGGGGCAAGGACCTTAGTGGTGAGTGATCAAATTGATAACAGTTGATAAGCTTGACGGAGCGTCAGTAGGCGGATGTCACCAAGTCCGTTTCGCTGTTCCAGCTGACAGTGGAATGTTCATATTCACAGGTATTGCAGAGTACCGATACGTTAATGGTGACTTATCAAAACTGATAAGGGCTGCCAGGAGCTGATAAGGAAATGGATGGGACGAAATCCGGTACACCACTTATCCCCAGTGGGTGAACATATTTTGCGTTTTTCTTATATCATTTGCCGATGTCTCGGCCGCTAAATTGCCTAGCGCTCCAAATAGTGGTGTACTCCTTTGATACTGTGATCTATGTAGATGATCCAGATACGATAAGTTTGTGATAGCGATGCGAATGATTCGTTTTCTTACGCGGTACCAGCAACAATATTGGGTATCGACCGCTATTGTATCTAAAATGCCGAATAGTGGTGAGTGGTGCATGTTCACAAAAACGATAAGCATCGGTAAGGCAGCGTTCATAGTTTTGGAATTTGCGTTTTTGCGTTTTTGCGTTTTTGTGGAAATAGAGTAGATACATATCGATTAGGAAAACTGCGTTTTTGCGTTTTTGTGGAAAGTAGAGTAGATACGTATCGATCTGTGGAATTTGCGTTTTTGCGTTTTTGTGGAAATGCGGAATTTGCGTTTTTGCGTTTTTGTGGAAATGTGGAATTGTGGAAAGCGTGGAAGCCACGTGCACAGTGCGTGTCATTCCACGCAGCTCATCATTTGCGAGCGGTTGAACGGATGATGATGAGCTATTTGTTCACATTTTCTTAAGTTCGGGAAGAGCTTATATAAATAAGGATATAAGGACAAGAGCTTATATACATTTGATAAATGGTTCTAGTCGACTTTGAAGAAAAACTGCCATTTTCGTGCAGGGATATAGACATAATTTTGTGAGAAGTGACAGCACTCTCCGCAGCACTGCTGACATGAACTTCCTGCACGCTGTTCGGAACACTTGCACGCCACCCAAAGACACACTACAGTGTGACAGCAGACGAAAGTGACATATCAAAAACGGATGATCGAGAGTGCGAAAGAGTGAACCAGAAGGGAAAAACTGTTGAAAAAGCAATGTATAAGATCAGTCTGTTCCTTCAGTGTAGAAAGTGCTTTGTCTTATCATCCACGTTCGCTGACGAAGCAATAGACACGTATCTTATCCACCTCATTTCCACAAAAACGCAAAAACGCAAGTTCCGCAAATCGATACGTATCTAATCTTCTTTCCACAAAAACGCAAAAACGCAAATTCCACGATTCCGCATTTCCACAAAAACGCAAAAACGCAAATTCCGCAAATCGATACGTATCTTATCCCTTTCCGCATTTCCACAAAAACGCAAAAACGCAAATTCCGCATTTCCACAAAAACGCAAAAACGCAAATTCCACGCTCTCCTTTCTCTAATCCTCTCGTCTCTTCGTGGCATGGAAATCGATACGTATCTAATACTTTATCCGCATTTCCACAAAAACGCAGAAACGCAAAAACGCAAAAACGCAAAAACGCAAATCGATACGTATCTATTCTTCTTTCCACAAAAACGCAAAAACGCAAAAACGCAAATTCCAAAACTATGAACGCTGCCTGACTGGCATATGATTGTATCTTCAGGCTTTGGTGGACAATAGTTCGTATGAAGGTATGAAACGGTTTGAATTATTTAAATTTTTGCTTATTGTCTAACAATTAATCTCACTTATGAATCTACCAATTTACGTTAATCATCGAACTCAAGGTGCGCTCCTCCCTGTGCCCGTGCCTCTTTTATGGGTACTCCTGGCTGATCTTAGCCCATCGTTCTCACGTTAAGACCATTTTCAAACCAAACATAGGTCTAAAGGGGGCGCAGATGGATGTGTGGAGAAGTGTGGACTCGATAAAGTTACTCGCCATCCTTAGTAAACGTCGGTGGTCACGTGGTCAGAGAGGCAGAGTGTGAAGCAAATCAACATTAGGTACGAAGATCTGAAGTGCGTTCTCCCGCCGATAGTTCTTCAGAGATTTTTCGACGGAACGAAGGCAACTAATCTATTAGGTGTATGCAGAATAAATGGCCAAAACAGACCACTTTTTTTGAAACGCCATAACTTCGCTCAGCACAACTATATTCATCGAAATAAAAACCATTCGAATCTACACAACTTTGCCAACGATCTGGTAAAGAAAATATGCCGTCGTGATAAAATTCTTGCGAGAATTAATAAAGTCAACAATGGCATTTTCAACGTGCATCGTATCGGCGAACTCCTTCTGAAGCAGGTTTGTATCGAAAACCCGAAAAAGTGGTAATCTGTCGGGGGTAGATGGGGAATAAGGGGGGGGGGGGGGTGAGGGAGAGTCTCGATGCCCGACTGGATAATTTCTGCCAGGTGACTTGCGACGTGTGGGGTTATGCGTTGTTTTGCACAAAACTGATGCAGTTAGGCATCGAGACTCTCCCTCACCTCCCTTATTCTCCAGACCTATCCCCGACGGATTACTACTTTTTCCAGTTCTTAATACAAACCTGCGTCAGAGGAAGTTCGCCGATACCATGCAGGATGAAAATGCCATTGTTGACTTTATTAATTCTCGCAATCCAGAATTATCATGAGGGCATATTTTTTTTACCAGATCGTTGGCAAAGTTGTGTTAATTCAAAGAGTTTTATTTTGATAAATAAAGTTGGGTCTGAGCGAAGTTATGACCAGTTGTGTTTTGACCATTTATTCTGCATACACCCAATATATAAGCACGTCTGTCCCTCCGCAAACGAGTGATTGTGATAAGGGAGTCGACAGAAAGAAACACGACTCACAAAGTTAGCAGCTAAATATTCAGCAGTATCACTGTACGCACGTGAGGAAGCTTTTTGGAATTTACGGAATTGCAGAATTTTTGAGTTTGCGAAAAGGCATCAGATTGGTGTCGATTGGGAGAACTGCGGAATTTGCGGAATTGTGGAAAGAAGAACAGACAGTGTGTATGGATTGGGAAAACTGGTGCAAGGTGCAGAATCGTGGGAATAGCGGAAATGAAGACACTTCCCGCTTCCTAGTTTCTCTAATCCTCTCGTCTCTTCGTAGCATGGAAATCCAGTGTCCAGTGCTTTACCGCAAATTCCACGATTCTGCATTTCCGCGAACTCCATGATCCCGCAGATTCCACAATGCCGCAGATTCCTTAATTCCGAACCTCCAATCCTTACCTCTGTCTAATCCTCTCGTCTCAATTTAGCATGGAAATCGAGACGTATCTAATGCTTTTCCGCGAACTCCACAATGCATTTCCACAATTCCGCAAATTCCGCAATAGCCCTTCGCCCCTGAAAGGTGGCGAAGAGTGGTGGTACAAGACGGTGATTACCTTGTTCCTTAGTAGAATCTGTGGTTTGTAATGAAGTGATAGAACGAACTGTTCAAAAAACGGAAGAACTTTCCCTATAACCTAATAGAATTCAGGTCACGATCTCTCCTGCGACGCGAGATGCGAATTTCGTGACAAACGAGCACATACACGGGACAGACGTACTTGGCGGATTATATGTAGTAGGATAGGATACCGTGTTTATCAATGGCCACAGAAAAGAAAAGGAAAGAAAAAGAAGAAGAAAAGCCCATAAAAAGATGTAAGAAATATGTAATGAAAACTAAGCCTTACACTGCAGCAGCTAAGTAGAGGTGTTAATAAAAGTAGTATAACATAAAAATGCATTCCGCTTCTCGAGAAGGCTGATTGAATATTGAACTTGAAACAATGTTGGTAATTCTTCCAGACCAAATAGCAGCGCAAACAAGGAAGTTTTAGACCTGAATTGAAACAGTAAACTCATTTTTGTGCTTCTAACGAAACAGTGAACTCGTGTTTTTGTACTTCTAACAAAGTTCTGCGAAAGATGTGTGGCAGATTCATCTTCATTTTGAACTGAGACTTCGAAAACAGTAATAGGAGTGGTGTGATCGAGGAGAAACACTTAACGTAACCTACTCAAATAGAAATCAGGGAGCTAGGAAGAGTGGGAGGGCAAAGGACGGAACTGAAGAGTGCGCCTTGAGTTGTGGGAGACTCGTCGCTTTTAGCAGCTACGGCATCTCTCATTCCATCCCGGCCACCTCATATGATGGACCTAGCCGAAAAAATGGTTTAGGAGTGGAATGGGAGAGATAGTACATCAATCGAAATCACCGAGTGCTTGACGTGTCTAAGTTTGAGGTGACGCTTGCGCCGGTCAGTGAACACTTGCGCCGGTCAGTATCAACGATTTCAACGAATGATGTAAGTGATTCATCCCTACCACCACCACTGAGGCATCTTTGAGAATTCGCGATACAGGCGATCAGGCAGTCAGGTGGAAAAAATAAGGCCGCGTCATACTTAGCGCCATCAGATCGTAGCTGCGTTCATGGGCATCGAGGCAGAGGGGCATGCACTGGGCGAGTCGAGCCTCCGTCGAGAAATCTTCGACGAGGAGAGGGGGTCGTATCTGGGAATATGGAATTGAACCGCATAATTAGGCTCAAACCAAAACTAATTTTCAATACATCTTCTTTTCAGAACTCAAAGGAACAAAGCGGCACTGCACAAAACAAGCTACAAATTCTTCAACATATGTGCTTACAAGGGAAGGATGGTAAGTCGAAGTGGCCGTTTGAAATGGGGTTTATACCAATGATAGGGCTCGGGATGCCATTCACCAATCAGCATTCCATATCTGCTGTCCGTCTCTGGGAGCAGAGTTACAATGTGCGAGGCACTATGTCGTCAGCACGACCGTTGTGACCACAAGCAACGGCCTCCGTGGCTCTTGGGTAGTGTTCCGGATCTGCAGGCCAGGGGTCATGGGTTTGCTCTCCGCCAGCGCGGGTTTTTTTGTATTTTGTGTTTCATTGTCAGTAAGTGCTTTTCTTTCACTTCTGGACGTTTCCTTGTACTGGTACCTATCGCACCCATCATTTACTCTGCCACTTTATTAATAACTACTAACATTACTAACAAGGGAAGGATACCAAGTCGAAGAGAATCCCGTACCACACGAATTAGGCGTTTTTGCGTGAAAAGATTATGATATTCGTGCACAGGGGGTCGAATTACCCCTCTGTGCAAATTTTCATCCAAATCCAGTTTTTGCTCCAACTTCGGAAAATTAGGGGTGGCCAAGGGGTGAAGTGGTAGTTTTTGAATTTTCATCTACAAAAAACCCTGCAACCTGAACAAGATAGCCTGCACATACCTCTTACACTTGCCCATCGCACTAAATGTACGAAACAAGCGTCAAATAGGAGCACTTTCTAAGCAAGGGTCAACGACTTCTCCTTTGTTCAATGTGCTGCCACCCAATAGCCCGTGAATTTTTCCGAAATTTGGTCAACCTCGAATTGGCTAAAAACTTGTCCATTGGGGTAATTTGACTCGCTGAACACGGATGGTTTTGCACAAGAACGTCTGGCTCACGTGGTATGGGCTTCCAAACTTACAATATAATGGTACCGCTTTTTCAAAAAAAACCTCCATAACTCCGCTTAGAAAATCGTTCTGCAAATTTCGAATACAGATTCGAGATCAGCGTCCGAAAATACGTCGGACCATATGTATCCCATTCTGACTGGCCACTTCGACCTGGGGTTCTTCCCTTATGAGTTTCTTCTCTTTCAACGCTTGTAACTCTGCTCCCAGAGACGGACAGCAGATAAGGAATGCAGATTGGTGAATGGCATCCCGAGCCCTATCATTGGTATGAACTCCATTTCAAACGGCCACCTCGACTTACTACTATCCTTCCCTTGTTAGGATTATATGTTGAGGGAAAAGATACACGTCGATCAAGTGATTCAAACAATAGCGCGATCGCCTGAATCGCGAACTAAGAAAATGCCTAAGGACTACTAGAACACCTCAATGATAAGCCTACATCTTGAAAAGGGGTCCAGCACTCGTAGCATTGAAATTTCAGGAAACTAGCCATTGCATATAGGAAATGGAAGTGCCGGAAAATAGGAAATGGAAGCGCCGGAAAATGAAAAGTAGCTATCAGTGTAACTATCGGTTTGGGAATATGTGCATACACAGAAGATCAACGGATCAAGGGCATGTAATTATGTTCACGAGGGAGCCGAACTCACTTTCAGAGTAGAACAATGACGGGAAAAGCTGGTCAGCGAGTAGGATGCGAACGACTGGTCCTTAGAGCTACACGGGCAATAATGAGCTCCACCACCGCTACTGAGTTAAAGATGATGCCAACAAGTGACACGTTTCAATGAACAGTATCAATACTACTTTCCGACTAAAGAAATTTGAAAGCTAATGCAGTTGGGGAGCGGAGGGGGCACAGCACTGAGTTTGGCGTGCGGCGCTATTTCTGCCCAGGCTTAGGCTCAGATCTACTTTAGAGGAAAGCCTCCTTCGTGGAAACTAGAAGAGTCCTCTTCTTTCTCAGCTCTCTCTGTATACCTCTGAGAAGGACAGATACACTTCGGAGCTGCTCTTCCTCCTATATTGGTATTTGGACTATTACTACCTCAGACACCGCAAAATGATTAGAAAAAAGGTGTTATTTGAAACTTTGTCTACAGGTGTTATCTAGGTGCTTCACGACTATGCATCCGTTTTTGACGCTGAACCAAGCTGATGCAATTGCACTAAACTGGTGCAATAATGCATTTTCTCCAAAATAATTGAATTTTGTTCCATGAGGTTATTTGGATACCGATCACTAATCGTCCGTTTGAGTAGCTGGCGCCGTTCAGAACTACTTCAGCGTTGCTCATACATATATGTATAGTAGTAGGCACGGTGTGTCACTAGGACAGAAAATTTGCGTGACGGCTTATGGCGCGCAACGCAATGGTGCCGTATCAGCTGATTTCTAAAGCGATTACTCCTAGAATCCGCGCAGGGCAGAGCAGTTATCGCTTCAGGACCTATCCAATACGGCGCGCATAATTCGCACCATCGCGTCGCACACTGGACACGGCAAAGCGAATTTTCTAGTGGCACACACCCGCAGGGCATCACACTGCTCCTGCAACTTTTGCCTAAGCCCTAGGAGGTAAGGAGACCTTCAGTTCTCCACTGAAGCTTGGCAACAATATACGCTGCATATATTGTTGCCAAGCTTCAGTGAATGCGCAGCATAAATTTACAAGGCTGGCGCCTGTGTATTGAACCTAAAATCCCGTGCTAATGTCATGTCATGTCCCTGATCAGCATTTTGAATAACCTCTGCTTGACAATTTTAATTGAAACCGGTGAGGAAAAGTCGTTACAGTTGGGTGCGATTGCACCATATTGGCGCCAATGTCAAAAGCGGATGTCATGCCCATGATCAGCACGCCAAATAACCCCTATAGACAAGGTTTCAGCAAAGTTATTTCTCTCGATCAACTTACGATATCTGAGGTAATGGTGGTTAAATAGTGCCAAGTGGATTTTGTACGAAAACAGTCGCATTCAAAGCACTCCTCATTGCCGCCGACTAGTAGCAGACATAAATATACATCGGTTAATTTCTGCATTGATTCTAAGCAAATACAATCCGCCGTAAACAGAAATTCCCACTTCTTTCCCGTAGACTTCTGCGAAACTATATAGATGAGAAAGGGAACGAGCACAACACTACTCATGGCAAAAACTATTTAAATGGAGATCGCAGCTGAAAGTCCGCTGCACATCGGTTATTGCGACGTCGCCCACGCAGCGAAAAGACGCGGTTGCATGTCGGGTGTGGGCAGATATGACAGCGAATCGCGTGGCTGCCCGCGGCGAGCGGGCTGCGAGTGCGAGTACCAGTGGCAGGGCATGGCAGCCTTCAAGCGAGGCAGTGTGGCATGGGTGGAGGAGGCAAGGTGGCATGGCTGAAGGAGGCAGTGTGGCATGGGTGGAGAGCAGAAGCTCTGTCGGGCTCCCAAGGGCAAAATGGATTTGGCAAGTCGTGCTAATGGCGCCGCGAGCGGAACGCCGCGAAGCGATTCACTGTCATATCTGCCCACACCCGGGTATCCAGTCTAGCAAAATACTGAGAAATTCTGGAGTGTCTCACTTCAAATGGTCATAACTTCCTTCAAACCTAACCTTATGAGTGCAAATGGGTGTTGCGGGGGCTGCGAGATTGCCGTTTCCCAATGATTACTTGGACTAGTGCAGGTTTGGGTACCTTCCGATTTGGCCATAGCGCAGCATCTTTGTAGCAATTTTTGGGGTGTGTGCAGATATGGCAGCGAATCGCGTGGCCTCCACGGCGAGCGGCACGGCAGGTGAGTGCCAGTGGCAGGGCATGCAGCCTTCGAGCGAGGCAGTGTGGCACGAGTGGAAGCGCAGACGTGACGAAGTCACGTTTGGCCGGCTTCCAAGGGCAATCGATACGGCGAGTCGTACTAGTGGCGCCGCGAAGCGATTCGCTGTCATATCTGCACACACCCCAATTTTTGCATCGCGGATCGCGGTGAAAATCAGCGGCTAACAAAATCAAAACATCTAGAAGTAAAGATCAGGCAGGGCAGCGGCTCCATGTTATGACGGCTTTATCATACACGGATGCTCAACACAATTACACAAATTTCCGCATAACTTGCATAGAAACAAGATTTTGGTGTACATCTCACACTCGTGAGGAGAGAAGAGCCCGGCATGACAACTCGGTAGAAGAAGAAATTCTTCGGAGAAAGGTCACCGGCATACATCAGCCCACACCATCAACTTCAGACCTTTGATGTTTCTGCTGTTTCCCCTTGAATACTGAGGTACGTCCTATCTAAAGTGATCGGGTGCCATAAAGGTCATTGCTACCGAGCTCTTTTCACTCGAAGGAAGGACTTACTGTTTGAGAACAAAATAGCAATAGAAAGGTTACAAAGTTCTGGGCAGACTAGGCAGCCTACTCCAATCTGGTCTGCTACATCTTATGACAAAATTAGTATAATTTTTGCGACGCTCCCCCAATAAACGATGCTGTCCTCATTTGCCATCGAAAGGTGATTCTTTAGCACCCAATAAGCTCACAACTCTAACTTTTATCAGTGACATATGAATCCTTCATTAATAAGGCACACATTTCCTACTGACAAGTGAAACAGGACCGCCATTATTCCTTATTCTTTCCAAAATTCTTATACACTGCAGGATCCATCCTTAAATCATCAAAATACGCGCGATGTCGGCCTAATTTTTTAGCAGCTCTGAAATTGGACCGTGCTGGACTTCGCTGAGTTAATCGTTTTCGAAAGGTTATAGCAAATTCCCTTCCCATCACCTGAGAAAAAAAATATGCTACAGCAAAACTGTTACATCAAGCACAAATGAGAAGCGGAGAATAATATGAGGTGGCTGTATCATTCTGCACCATCCTGAAAGCGACATTTTCGAGAGTGAAGGAATATTTGTTTCGTTATTTCAGCTGAAATTTGGGGTGTATGTGCGAATGCGAGCTCGCATCTACTGTACTTATAGAGTTTTTCACTAATAACTTTTTATAAGAATTCTCGATGAACCTACGGGTGGCTGAGTCATTATGCACCGCAATGTATCCTGGAATATTATCTTCACTTGGGTAGAGGTGGTGTAGCGGCAGGTGTGCGCACTTTCACTCCAACGGTGCGGAGTTGGAATCTCGCATCATTGTCTGCTCAGACCTTCCAAGTGTTCAACCTCTCCGGGATAGCTGAATCGGTACCAGTCTCGTCTGGGAGGATAGAAGCACTGGCTTGTACATACACAGGTCACTGCATAGGCCGAATCGCATTCACCTGCCATCACGATTCTGAATGGAAATGGAATACGCGGCACATCCCACATGCGCCGAAAACCTCGTCTTTTATCCTTTAGTTTTCTTCACGTCCTTCGAGTAGTAATGATGCAAGTGGAAAGCAATGACCATCTGAATACTTTCGTTCATATTAAATTACAATTTTCTGGAGAAAAGCCACATCCACCTGAAATTCCTGGCAGGTAATACGAATAACAGTAATAACAGAGAAAGATCGTGAGTACGGTAAGGCTCCACCGGTTAGCTTCTTGCTCCAAACATCTTTGATGCAATGCTATGCCGTGATTCCTAGCGAAACATCTTTGTCAATGACAAAACGATAGATTCATAGAGCTCACATCGGCTCGAGCGCATCGCTCAGTCGCAAATTTGGGAGCACAATGTCAGGTCAAAGAGTGGGGGGGGGGCGATATATGAACTCCCAGGATATTGATAGCTCCACTTTCACCAGGACATACCGCCCTACCGGTGCTGGTTTGGGCTGACTTTTCGTAATAGTAGTAACTCAGCCCAGTAATCGTCGCATTTCCAAGTGAATATCCGTCTCTTTCAACTTTTCTTCAGAAAAAAATTCTTATTGCCTGAATTTTTGACTTCAGTTTAGTGCCTTTTTCAAGGCCCCTAGTTTGTGAACTTTTTCGCGCTGTAAAACCTTTACCAACAACGTTCGTCGTATGTATTTAAGTATGCATAGACGACAAGTGGGGCATCGTCTGCAATGATGTTCGATTTTCGAAAAAATGCTGAAGCCCTTTTAGCCAGTGAGTGCGTAGAACGCTTGGAATTCGTAATGAAATGTGGAAGACACCCACTGAAAAATTATAAAAGTTATCCAATATCGATTAAAGAAGAACGTGTTTATCTTGGACATAGGTGCTCGGATTTGCATTGGTGAAATCGGAGCAAAGCTTCTGCTAGCTGCTACTACTCAAACCATGTTTGGCTCACCTCCGTGACTTTCAGGCATGCCCCTAGGTACCCTAGTGTTGGTAATATGACAGCAAAATGATTGTTTATTAGTCTCACCTTTCATGGTAGATCAATTCTTCGCTTCAAAAGTCAAAGTTCATCAGAATTGAAGCAATTACCACTTTCCTTTCAACAAACTTCAATACTGACAAGGAAAGGGCTCGAGGTCGAAGTGGCCATTCGGAATAGGTACCTATGGTCCGACATATTTTTGCACGCTGATTCCGGATCTACCTTCCAAATCTGCAAAATGGTTCTCTAAGCAGAGTTGCAAGGCTCTTTTTCGACGAGTGTCAGCTCAAGTATACCGGTTAGCTGTGAGAAGTTGACTGTGAAAGCTGGCTGTGAACACCCGCGCGTGGCAGGCAGGTAAAAAAGTGAAGACGATTGTTTGAATCTCTGTAATGACAGTGTACTTATTTTTTTATTGAAGCGGTTGCGGAGGACACTTCTACCTCAAAACTGCGGTATTATGATGTTCCTTTTGATATAAGACATGGTCAAATGGTAAGCTGAGCACCTTTCCACAGCTATCACGTCCGATCGAAAACTTCAAAAGCGTTACCATTCTTCCGTGACCAAAAAAGGATGTTTCACGTTTGAAAGTGCTGAATATTCTGCCATAAGCAACATGTTTCATACAGCCATTTTTCCTTTCAATAAAATGTCTGTGAAGCGACAATGTGTGACGAATTGCGCTTTGTTCGTCGTGCCCATTGTGAAAAACTTCAATGATTCAATCATTTGTACTGGAATACCACATTTAGTCATGACATGTTGAAATCATTCTGGTTTAACTGATAAAGTACAATCAGACATGATAGTTGCGAAAAGTGCTCAGCTTACCATTTGACCATGCTTATACCGAAAGGAACATAACAATATATATAATATAATATCAATAAATATAATATAATATCAATATGAAATAAATATACAATATAATCAATATCAATACATATAATCAATATCAATATATATGTAATATAATATCAATAAATATAATATGATATCAATATAATATAAATATAATATCAAAATAGAAGTGTCTACTGCAGCCACTCCGAGAAAATGTCAAAGCTGCGTCTCCGCAAAGATGCGGACCATCGTCTTCACTTTATGGAGCGTGGCATCTCTCTCCCACACGGCTGCCGACAGTGAACTTTCCTTTACTGTACTCGAGCCATCGTTCGTCAAAGGTCTTGTAATTCTGCTCAGAGAATCGTTTTGCTTTTCTTTTTGAAAGTTTGGAAGTCAGATCCGAGATCAGCGTCCGAAAACACGTCGAACCATATGTATACCATTACAAATGGCCACTTCGACCTTGGGTCGTTCCCTTATGGGACATAAATGTGTGCAGAAGCTGCTGGAAAGCAAACTTAAGAGCTATTAGTGCAATTTTTGGAACTTCTTGTAATAGTGTGATGTATCCCATACCCCACACCACTTTAACCCAGCAGACTCAATAGCTCCTCATTATGCACCGTGTTTTTCCGTTGTCTGCAAGTCGTATCGTAGGCTCTAAAACAGCCATGTGTACCGTAGCCGTTGCACTTCGTTACATTTCGCATTCATTCATATGACTGTTGGATTGTGTTGCTTACGCTCATTTATCAGGCTTCCATATTGCTTACGTCCTGGTCTAATCTGGCCCACCGGTCGCGGAAAAATCAAGCCACGTGCTTGATAGCGTTCTTTGAGATCTGAGATATGTAGCTCTAGTAATATACTTTTCGAAATGGGTGAAGCACGTAATAGACACGTTTTGTGTATGTGCGAGTGCTGATAAGTTATTATAGACATACCATTCAGAAGCTGAGTTATTATAAAAACAGAATCAGGGGTAATGTAGTTACTGAGAAATCTCTGAAAAAAGTCAGTCACATGGAAACTATGGGAGAAATCCCCGTAGAAAAGTCTTCCCCGAGCTGTAAAAACGGCATAACGGATGACACTAACGCCTCTGGATGACAGACCTCGTCTCCTTGCGATGTGACTCCTGATTGGTCACGGTGGAAGTGGTCAAGGAGATGCGGCTGGGTTAAAAGTATTGCGGCGCGCTTTCTTAGTATTAGCTTAAAGTTACTTCCAAAAAGTAGATGCTGGCGTATTTCCAAACATTTCCTTGTGTTTACGTGGCAACACGCCAATAGAGAAAACTAGTAGTGTCTTCCCGCCTTATGACGCGAGTGTCGAGAATCATCGGTGGGGAGATGGTTCTAATTCGTGGGTCGTTGGCCGTTTCCTTCCGTTTCCTCTTCACCATCGTATCACCAAGCACCTCATCTTCCATATCCACTGCATTTTTCTCAATTCCTCCGAATTTTTTCTATCGTGCCTTTAGGATGAAAGGGTGTTGGTGGTGTAATGGATTAGCACATACAGTAGCGCTCAAAAGTCTTCGGCCAAAACTTTTTTGTCATAACTTTTTCTACTTGACCAAATTTGACAAAATTTTAATATATGGTGCCTGAACCTATTCCCAACATTTCCTTCTACTTGAGTGCCGCTTGACACTTTTCATGGTTTTTTACAAGAATTTACTACAAGACGTGAAAGACCATTTCGTCGGACTTCTGAGCGCTACTGTATGTCCAGGATGCATGGAGTGCGGGTTCAAGTCCCATCCGAGACCGAAGCTGTTGCCCATAGCTCAGCATACTTGTAGCACCTAATAGAATTTTTCCATTCTCCTTTTTTTCGCTGGTGTTCAACCCTAGCAGTCTTCAGCTCAAAATCCTTTCAATTACATTCCGAGCTTTTTTGTAATTTCTCGGGTGCTTGGATGTTCTAAAAATGAAGTTGTAGTAACAATCGGCGTTTACGATAACACATATGGCTGTATAAATAGCATTTGCACTTTGATGCAAGAGCTAGAACATGACTGATGAGAACGCATTATGCTGGCCTTTTTTTTCGGCAAGCAGAAAAAAAAACGTTAGGTTCGCGTCCTAACTATTTTTCGCATTTTGTGTCGACATTCAAGCAGCATACGTCAAGATGACTGATGAAGATTCAAAGGAAGCTGACACGCTCGAGAACAAACTAAAATAGAAAGCATGAAAGGATAAAGTTTCTAGCGGTAACCAATCCCTTCCGTGAGGTAAGCCACGCTTTCTATTTCCGGTCGGAATTGTAAATGCGATTCGGTCTATGCAATGACTTGCAGTGGCCAGAGGATGTACTAGTCAGTGCTTCCATCCTCAGACGAGTAAGGTACAAATTTTTCTGGTTTGGAGGGATGGATGGCTTGGCTGGCCTGAGTGTGAATTGGCGCTGGTTAGGTCTCCATACCATGTAAGTGCGATGGTGTGCCACCTGTCACTACACCACATTTGCCCTAATGAAAGAGAATAAAATAGGACTACCACCACCGATAATTTGAAACGGTCCTCAACGCTCTTTCGATTCACCACAGCCATACAATTCTTCCTACGATGACTTTCTTTTGAAGATCGCTAATATTTTGAATGAACTCAGCCCATCACGGCATCTTCACGGTCTTCTTCTAGGACGTGGATTTGGTGCATGAATGTAATTGCCTTCAAAATTTCTAAATGTGTTTTTAAGGGAATTTGAGATACCCTTTAGGCTGTTACTATTTGGTGAGTCAGTCGAACCACCATGACCGAAGACACAAAGACGATTATGCTATATGTGTGTAGCGTATGCGCCCATAAGGGTTTCATAGACATATCACAGGTCGCTGTCAGTGCGTTTCTGCCATTTGCGGTGTCGCGGCTAATGCAAGTTTATGGCACTGCACAATCTAAAGGGCGCAGTATCGCGTTCGAAGCGCGAGGCCGCAATATCGCAAAATCGCGGAGTCTGACGGCGGCCTAACGAGTCCCACGTCAAGCATAAATATACACTTATAGCTGCCTCTCAGGTTATCCTGATTAGGCCTTGCTCATGGTCCATCAATCCAGCTTTCCAATGACTTGTCTTGAGAACACTATAAATCTGAAGTATTGTGTTCAGACTATTATCAAAGCAACAGCAACTGATAATAATTCAAACGTGAACAGTTTGAAATTTGACGATTTGAACTCGTGGTTCAAAAGTGCTAAACTGGGGGTAAAGGCTTTGTCTCAAACGGGACTGGAACACTCAATCTATGCTTTTTCCGGTCATAGTTTCTCCGGCCTGATCCATGACGCTGCCTAGACTCCTTTCACTGTAACTCGGCTTCCTAATGGTAAACATAATATTAGGTACTCTAAAAAGTCTTTTCTTATTTTTAAATACCGCTTTTCCCCTCAAAACTGCTTTCCACAAAATTTCCTCTGTACATATAAATGTAGTACAAGTCCACACGCATCTATAGGTATTGTTGTCTTCCATCTCCCGGATAACCCTTTTCGGCAAAATAAAAATATCAAAAGTCACCTCATTTTCAATTCCAATTTTTTTTTCTTTGAATGGCGTTAGACAGGGAAAGGAAAAGGTGATAGTCCGATGGAGCAAGATCAGGGCTATAAGGCAGCAATTTTTATTCGAGCTCGAGAATTTTTTAAAAGAAAAAATTTGAAAAATTTTTTACTACTAGTGGAAAAATGACTCGCCAAAAAATTCTCGAGCTTGAATAAAAATTGCTGCCCCATCCAGCTTATAGCCCTCGCCGTGCTCCATCGGATTATCACCTTTTCTTTTCCCTGTCTAACGCCATTCAAAGAAAAAATTTTTTATAATTTTTGTTTTGAAAATGAGGTTGACCGTTGATATTTTTATTTTGCCGAAAAGGGTTATCCGGGAGATGGAAGACAATAATACCTATAGATGCGAGTGGACTTGTACTACATGTGTATGTACAGAAGAGATTGCTGGAAAGCAGTTTGGAGGGAAAAAGCGGTATTTGAAAATACGAAAAAACTTTTTAGACTACCCAATATTACCACCACTTATGGCAAACATCGTATTCGTATTCAGTGCCTACCCAAGCTTTGAGCTTCGCAATTCGAAACTGACTATTGGCAAGCTAGCTGAACATGTTATATGTGTATGCTCATAAGCTGTGTTATTTATACCGTTGAGAAGCCTAGCTGAGACTCGAGCCCCGTGCGAGACTAAAGCCTTTGTCCATAACTCGCCACCCATCTAAAAACTTTCGCATCGCGGGCTGTGACAGAAATGAGCAGTCATCAAAAATCAAAAACATTATAATCGTCAATAGTAGCTTTTAGTTATTAGTTATTTTGAACTGCAGCAGCAAGAAAACGAGCTGCTCGCCAACCTAATACGAGCATTATCCAGTATATTCAGCTATAATCTTTCGCCGTGATGATACGTAGGCTTCCCATACGATATGTATCTAATAAAGGGACTGCTAATTTTTTTTCGTATGAAATAATTGAAGAAAAGACTCTTTCTACGAAATGTGACTTACAGCAATCCTCTTTCGACGTTTGAGTTTTCGTGGCATGTTAAAAGGCACAGTGGCTCTTTCTAGCAAAGAAAGAGCAGAAGTGGAATGGGAACCAGATCCCTAGAATTTCCTCCTTTGTAAGTTTTTGGAACCTCCTATGTCACCGTCTCTTCTTTTACACAGTGCATCCTTGAATCTACGAAGTTATAGACCCATTTCTTCACCGCTCCTTTTTCCTAGGGCGGGGTGGCGCAGTGACAGGTCGCGCGCACTCCACCTAACGATTCGGGGATCAAAGCGCTCATCAATGCTTAGGCCAAAGAAGCTCCACCCTAACGGGATATATGAACTGGCATCAGATCGAACTGTCTGGTAAGATGAAAGCACTGACGTGTACATCAGCTAGCCTCAGCAACTCATTGTTAAGGTCAATTCGCCTTTACCTGCTTGCACGATTCTGAATGGAGCTAGAATGCGTGGCGCCTCCCACGGAAGGGATTGATTAAATACAGTGATAGGGGTAGTCAGGGCTGAATATCAAAAGATCAGTGACTACGAAAGTTCGGGTGCCTACTAGTACCAAAGTGAAGGAAGAGCAGGAAGGAAAAGTCAAGAGCTCGGGAAGTAAGACTCCATTCCCACCGTTGACTGCAAATAGAGACGGGCCCTGTTAGGGCAAGTGGCAATGTTAAGGAAGGCGGTTTTTACAAAACCAGGGGGCATTTCTTGTTCATGTTCTTTCGCTACATATCGTCTTCCTAGTCCCGTAGCTTTCACTTGGATGACTGTCTTCAGGGAATCAGAGATTGTTCTCTTCACTCGAATTATCCTTACCACTGTCTTTAACGCCACAAAATTTACTTCTTTTAATCTTATTTCCAACATTGCTTCAGCTTTATGCCGTGAATCTCGTCCTATGAAAAAGAAATCCTGTAAAACAGCACACAACACCAAACAGGAGAAATAATAAAAGCGAGAATCAGCGAAAGTGGGGAAAAAAGTGAGATTATAATTTAAAAAAAAACCCAATATTCATGCTCGACATCTTGGTAAGGCGTCTCGTATGTTGTGGATATTAGCTTATAAAGAGAATTTAAAGCAGCTCTGAGGATAATATAATTGAGAAATTGTCTTTTTCTAAGTTGTCAGGTGGATAGCTTGACAATTGTCGCTTAAACTTTTTACTTGGGTTATGGGCTACATTAAACTACTACGTATCAGAGAAGCCTTTAGGGTTGTAAAACCCCGCACATGTAAACTGACCAGTATGTAATTGTAGTATAACAGGGAGAAATGTGTCTCCTAGTGTAATAGCGATCGCCCTTCCCATGTGAATCGGAAATCAAACTGACTCTTTGTTACAAGACACCCAGAAATAATTTGTATAAAGACACACTTTTAGCCTTCTGTTTGAAGCTTATGTTTGTGCATGTTATGAATTACTGTAATCTTCACTGTTTTCAAAATATAAAACTTGGAAAAATATTACAAAGTCTTCATTCATCACTCATTCCCTCATCTTCGTCTTCATCGTTCCCACAATGCCTTTGTGAAACCAAAAACGGCAGTATTTTCATTTCCTCGCCATCCCTAACGACCCGCGTTTTGTGCTAGCAAGGGGAAGTGTGGCGTGCACATGTGCGTGTGCACGCTCGGACATCCAACGATCCGATGAGTCACTTCGTAATGACCCAAGGCGACAATCCCATTAGTGGGTTACATGTTCGCTAAATGTCCGAAACTACCACCAACACTGCTGGAAACTTTGGAGGAGTCGCACTACTATCGGGTGACAAGAAGTCGAGCAACTAGTAGCACTCTCTCATTCTGGAACTGGAATTAATTTCTCATGTCTGAAATGAGTATAGCAAGAAGTGTTGAAGACTACAACTTCTTTTCTTATCAAATACTTCAAAAACGAAATTGATTTAGTTTGATAAAGAAATAATGAAATATTGGGATATTTCTATCGATATGAATTAAACATGGCTCCTTATTAGAACTTCACATTGGAAACAAGAGAATCCGTGATGTCACATAGGAACGATGCTTCGTCCACAGACCTCAAGAGGACATTTCAGAATTTTCCATAGTGTCTTTGAACCCATGCGATATAACCCATAGCCCAGAAGTGACGTCGCTCGTTTCCTCCTGCTTCATTCCTGCAGCTGCAGTATGTATGAGCCGTAATAGGTAAAGATATAGCATAAATTGGCCACTGGAAAACCACTTTTTATGCTCTCGGAAAAGAACTATTAGTTCAACGTCGTGTGACATAATAAGACCCTTGTAGGCCCTTCATTGCTTTGCGATGTATTTCACTGCTTATGTAGTAAGACCTCTTCTCTTTCTTCTCGTTTTGCTTTTGCTCGTAGAAATCCGTTTTCGTCGTAGAAATCCGTTTTCGAGTAACTCTGATGAATTACGGTAGTTTTAAATTGCTTCATCTAATTCCCCATTTTCCAGAGATTGCCTCAGTATTTACAAATTTTATTTTTCAAGCAAATAACTCTCGAACTATGCACAGCATACATCATGTGATAATTATAATATAATAATAATAATAATTAATCCTCAACAAAACAAAAGCGGCGGCGGTCGCAGCACCAGTGTAGTAGTACCGTCTTAAATTAAGTAGTTGTTGTAAAAAAAAATAGCAGCAACGGTAGCGCAACGGAATCGGGGACTGTATTGATTGATTGAGCGTTCGATCAATCAATCGATTGGCGATAACAACATGAGAGGTAGGAAACCATCTCTTCATTAATTACTATAGATCATATGACACCAGAAGAAGTAACTTCTCTAGCATATGAGAATACGAGTCACACAAAAAGGGAAGATTGACAAGCGTGCTCTAAAACTGATGACCGATCAATAAATCAATTTCGCAATAGCAACAGTAATAACGAGCAAGTCGATGAAATCAGTGAAAGTGATGATGTGGTTGATTTTGACCGCGTTTCAGCAAAGCTTCCATAGTCGTCCTCGTCACTGTCCAATGTTTTTCTGTGCTTTTGCGACCTCTCTTTATTCCGTAGTGTCTCTTCCTCTGTCTGCCTGCGTCTCTCATCAGCTCGTGCTCTCTCCCGTCTAAATATGACTTTATTACATATATGCTCACTGATATCCTTCTGAGTGCTAGTGTTTGTAAGAGAAAGCTAATAGATGAACTTCTATGTATATTCTTTGTAAAAAAGAAAACAGTCACATGGAACTAATGACATTGCTCGTTCTTTGCTTGAGCGCTAGGCGACGAGAGTGCAATGGGGAAAAAAAAACGGGCGTCTTTCCTGCGTCTCTGCCTCTCCCTTTCTTCATCCTTTTTTTGAAGAGATCATCCCCAAGTGTTTTTCACCCAGAATTTTCTGAGCAGTTTTCGATTCAAGCTGTATTGAGCGTGAATTACAATTATTCAGACCCCCTAATCAGTCTTTTCAAATCAACTTTAAGCGTAATTTATGTGTCTCTCTCGCGCCCGGATTAAGTGACCAACGTAAATCGGGTTGCCTATGAGGTTATGCTGTTTTAGAGTCTGAATACAAAAATAAGATCAATGTGGGTTCGGGGGAAACGCAATAGGCCGGAGATTCACAGTCTATCTCCCTCCAAACGAAACGACCATCACTGCATACATATTCCATGCTTTGGAAACGAAATCGTCGTACATCTTCTGCGTGCTGTTAGGTGTGTAGGGTGCAATGATACGCAATACACGAATGCTGCATAATACTGCGTCTCTTTTCCCATCCCACATAGACCCCAGAAAGAGTACAGTTTGCTGAACAGGGAGCAAACACACCTCTCCTTCGAGTTTATATAAATTCCTAGGGAGCTGAAAGCTATTAGATGCTTGAGCGATGGCCAGAAATAAGCACTGCTGTAGAATAATTTCTTTCTAATCACAATATCCATTATTTAACAGTGGGAGGTTCAAATTCATGTGTACGGATGTAGGTAGGTCTTATCGTTAGGCCGCTTTCATACTTTGCGCACCGACGCCGTCACGCGCGTGACGGCGTCGGTGCGCAAAGTATGAAAGCGGCCTAAGGCCGCGATTATACTCAACGCCGGTAGGGTTAGCTGACTTCACAGGCAACGAGACAGGGTGGCATAGGTGGAGGCGCAGAGAAAAGCAGCCATCCTCTGCCGCCGGCACCGCAAAGTATGAACGCGGCCTTAGAATGCTTTACCTGCTCCCTACATCTTCTTTACTTGTTCCCTAAAAAACAAAACCCTCACCTTTCCATGCGATTTCGTTCTCGTTCTTTTTGCATCTGCTCTTCCAGTGCATCATCTTCTTCGTCTCTGCTCATCTCAGCCTCTTCATCTGCCAGCAGTTGCTGCAATCTCTCGTCTTCCTCTCGCATCTCCTCATTCAATTTCTTTCTTGTCTCATCAAATGTCATTCCAAATTGCGTCTCGCCTTCTGTTGGGAGTGGATATTCCTGGAAATTAACTAGATGTTCGACAAAAAATCCTTGTTCATGGTTTTTGTAGAAATTAATGCCGAACCCACGGCGTAATATCCGCCATACATCTGTCATTTTTCTGGTGTTATCTGGTGGCGGGGTACCTTCATTAGTCTACGGGTCTGAATGCTCATTACATCCGCTACGATCCCCTTTTCCATTACAATCACCAGAAATTTCCTTTATGCCAGAGATTCCCCTTCCGTCGAGTGATTTCACAAGAAAGGAAAGCTTTTCAGTGAGAAAAAAAAGGCGAGAAAGTGAGAGTTCGCCGTGGGAGGCCTGTGAGGCTACCGTTCCTAAGGTCGGTATGATGAAAATTTTACAGAACCCTTGATGAAGCCCTAACGTTACGTTGAGAATATTTGTAATTGTTATTATTACTATTATTTTATTTATTGGAATTTTAGAAATGGAGAATTTTCTTAGAATTCTTTTATTTCCCAATATTGCTACTTGAACAGCACACGGCTATCCATCCTCTCATTGAAGGCACATTCCGCGCTCGCTGATGGGTGGAGTAACGGCTGACTCTTCATTGGTTGTTGGGCGCTGGGGGCGGATCGACCACGCCCACTGCAGGCAATAGGGCGAGGAGAGACCGTCTCCCAGCCGCCGACAACCAATGGAGCGTCAACTGTTTCAACTGTTAGCTCAGCGAGAGCGGAATGTGCCTTTAACCCTGAGACAAAATACGATAAGTCTTGTTCTCCCACCTGCTCAATATGGTTTTCTATTGGCTGATCGGTTGTGATTGTGGTTGACGGGAAGGTGACAGTTGGGGTGGTAGTGGTGGTGGTGGTGGTTCTCCGTGTCGTCTTCAGCATTTTAAACACAGTTGGCTTTTTGTGCGGGACGATTTTCCTCACTGCTAGAGGTCGAGTTGGTCGTGTTTGAACGGTTGTCGTCGTGCTGGTAGTTGCGGGAGAAACTGTAATGAATACATAAGTATCTTTTTCATCGATTTTCATAGAAAAGATCATGAAGATCATTACTAAACTATGAAGGGAGTTATATTTGAAATTATAAGAAATTTATGCCGTGCTTCAAATACATCGCTAGGGGTAAGGAAAAAATGAGAATAGCAGGATATACTCTTCGTGGATGAGCAATTCAGGCCATGAGCGACAAACTGTGGCAAAACTCCCACTGAAAAAGCGCGGCTTTGGAGTGTTCACTGCGATCTCCTGCGCCCCAATTCGTAACGAAAGACGTCAAGATTCCGAGTTGCTGTGTGGGTGGGGCAACGTTCGTGGCCGGCCGACGTAGTCCCTCGCCCGACTGCATCTTCTCCCACCGGTTGGTAATGCAGTAAGAGTGAAAAAGGAGGAAAACTTTCGAGTTCCTACTAACCGGGCTTTTGACCGATATTTTGCTCTCTCTCTCCTGTCACACTACTGAGCACCTCGACTTTCATACTCCACAATTATACCATAATCTGCCAGAAATGCCCCTAACGGTGTTTTTAAAAAAATCAGTGGCCTGGCTAGTGGCTTGGAGGTTGTCCCGAGGTTGTCAGAGTATAGCAATAGAGTGACGGTGCTGAACTGTTGGGCGCTAAGGCGTTAAAATGGAGAAACCGACCAATTTAATTGTTTATGCATTTATTAATTGCATTTATGGCGTTTGTTACCTCAGCAGAATCACAGTGGTACTAAAACCTAGCGAAATCGAAGAAGCCTAAGACACAGAATAGAGGTACAATATTGCTCACGTTCAGTGAATAATAATCGCCTCGGGACGGATTAATCGCGATCAAACCGTCACAAAGTCATAACATCGTTCAGTGTGGATAAAATGAAAGGATTCAAAGAGCATTGAATCCTTCTCGATGCGGCGAGTTCAATGATGCATAAAATGTCGAATATTGTCGTGAAAGAGTCTTAAAAATCGCGCGAAAATACGTTTTCACGTTTTTCCGCTACAAATCAATTGTTTATTGGTTTTTGTCGGACTTGTATACAATATCGGAATTGGCTCGTCGAGCTCTACAAGAAAGTTCTACAAGTTTTTGGTTTTTTCAAACTCGATACTAGGCTATTTTTCACATTCTGAGGGAAGTTTGAGGGAAATTTTCTTTGGAACCTGATAAGATGGAGATAGAATCCTTTCAGAGTCTCAATTTTTGAAGTTTCGGTCATTTCAGATCAGCCCCTGTCCCTTTGTGTGGCTCCAAAGAGCACCTCAGCGTATACTCTGCTAATAAAAACCATTTCTGAACTCAGTTTCAGACGGAACTTTCCTGATGAAAGGAACGCCTTTTCATTCCGCAGAGAAGATGCTATCAAATGACATACGAAAACCTTTGTGGTGATAAATATCTTATTTTCCTATTTGCAGCCTTTTCCTCTTGTGGATCGACGTCTCAATCTCTTGTCGGCTGTCGAGAGCGGTCACCGTCGATGGCGCCACCGCGAGCTCCGAGCGCTTTCCCACGGCCGTGCACGTGAATAGCCAATAAACAATTGATTTACATCGGAAAAATGCGAAAACGCGTTTTCGTGCGATTTTCAAGACCCCTTACGACAAAATTCGACGTTTCTACATCGTTGGACTCGCCGCATCAAGACGAATCCAATGCTTCTTGAATCTTTCCATTTTATCCACTCTGAACAATGTTATGACGTTGCGACGGTTTGATCGCGATTAATCCGTTGCGATTATTAATCACTGAACGTGAGCGGTATTGTAAACCACACGCTCAGCAGTCCAGATAGGACCACCCTATGTCGAAGGTTTCTCGACTGAGATATATGTATGGTTCAGCTCCATTTTCTTGTAATTAGCTAAAGCGAGATATCCTCAAAAGCTCTACAATTTTCTGCCGTTTTTCGTAGTTTCCTTTGAAATATGACCTGGCTCTCAATGGCTCCAGCAGAGAGCAGTGTAGTTCTCGCTGGACTTCTAGAAAATGCACAGAAACCGGAAAACGGAACTCAAGAAAGACACTCACAGTGATACCAGAAGTGAGGAAAACGAAAATTTTTTGAGAATTTTGTGTAGGCTACGTAGAAGTGCGGTTATGCAAATACATTCCTTACATTCGAATCTAGCACAACACCGATTTTCAACTGTCGAAATTTGCGAAATCTGTGTTTCAGCCCCGGGATGTGCTTCTTCGTTCCAACTGGAGTGAATCGAGCCCTCGACAAATGAGTTTGCGTGACGAACATGCACTTCTAAGTATGAGCAGTTGATGAGAACGCCTCGAGTGCTCTTTCGAATGTGCCCTTATCAATTTTTGGCTTGTAATCGATTTGCTGGTAGTAAAAACTTTCCTTGAAATGGTCGACGCCGAATTTCGAGAAGTGGCCGGAAGTTTTGAAAATTTGTGAGCAGTTTTTTTCACCACGTCGCATTCTTTTTGCTGCTTTCAGTTGAAGGCATAAACAGGATAGACCAGCAGATCTTTCCAGGGCAACCAGTACAGGGAACCAGGGTAGAGCAGGTTGAATGAGAGAATGGTAAGGCTACCTATAGAATACGTATTATTTTCAATTGGAGCTTTAAAACGCTGCCGAGATTTTTCGGTTCCAGTTCGCTTGAAACATTCTTGACGTTTTCTCATGCAATCTTTTAATCTTCTACAAATCATTCGCCTCTTCGGCTCTAGAGCGAGCTTCAATGTGCGTCTCAGTTTGCAGATGAGAAGAGATAAAAATTTTCTCAAAACTTACTAAAATTTTTTTGATTTTGTGTTAAGATAAATGCAACTAAACATTCAAAGCATTTAAACCTACGTTTCTCTCCGGCTTCTAATTTTTGAGCAATGTAATCGATTTTCTCTCGATCAGATTTTTGAAAAGCTTCAAGGAGTTGTCGACTGGTCTCTGGATCATTGCAGTCGTCAATGCCACCACACCAACAGCGAATATTTCCTGATGGTTTCCGAACGCATCCTAAACGAAGTCTTTCTGATTTTGACTGATCTGCTGTAGAGTTGAGCTACTTTCTCTCATTCGCACTAATGAATCAGGAAAATAATGGAAAGTAATGGTTCACAAAAATTTCCAGGTTCTAATTTATTTTGAAATCATTCTACTGAATAAGTGTATACATGAACACGACATGGAAAGAACCGAAAGATTTCCTTTATTCGCCAGCAGTGCTGAGTCGCTTCTCACTCTGTGTCCCTGACGACGTGACCGCCGCCCCTTTCTTCCTAGGCCCTCGTGGTCGCACCCCGTGAACACCCCACCCCGTCAGAAGTCTTTTTGAGTGACTTAATTTATCTTTGCAGGACTTTCGGTTTTCCGCGTGAAAATTTGCATGGGGGCCCTTAGTAAACAAATACATCATGAATATATGGGTAGCAGAAGAACGCAAATTTCCTCAGAGGATTTCCTGAACAAGTCTTCTAAATTCGTAAGTTTCCAAGAAATTGCTCCTTGTAGAGTTTTTGATAGCTGCTGAGTTATGGGAAGCTCCTTATAAGGCCCTTCAGCCGTTGCATCTACAGTAGACCACGTTCGCCCGTTTTTCAAGGGGATCCGTGAGACTTGAGAGCCGTCAATGGGATGGAATTTTGTTTGATTTCACATAGGTGTTTGCAGTTATCTGCTGCCTCGTCCGTGACAGATAGTTTATGAGAGAACAGAGATAAAGAGAGTTCTACCCATACAGATATATACGCATGGCATTACCTTCCTAATAAAGGTTGTTTAATTATTATAGTTTGCCCCTTTCGAGGTTGATTGGTGGAATATCTGTTGGAACGGCCTAACGGACTGAATCGTCTTAGTTGTAAGTAACTGATACCTAGATTGCATGAACAGAGAGGCTGGAGAGTTCCTTCTAATAATTTTTTTGTAATTTGGAATGGCTGGGTGTAGTGAAAGGGTAAAGCATTTCAAACATTAGACCCTATATGATACGTTGGGTGAAGCGTATCAACTGTTCCATCAACCGTACCGTTTGTGGTAATGAGGGATACCAGAAATGGAAGAACTTATACTTTGTAAATGCATTCCGGATCTTAAAGAGACGATCTAGGTTGAAAATCACGGAGAAAGCGCGACTTAAGATTTTTGTTGCTGCCTAGTTTGGTTGTGTGTTGGTTGTACGGCCTCCAACGGCCGAGTAGCTAAGGAGGGCGGGGCAAGGTACACGACCGGCTGCCTTAGCAACTGCAACACCCTTATCGGTGATGCTGAACGTGCAAAAGCACGTCTTCAATCTTTGCACCATCCTTTTTCTTAGGGGAGGTCCTTTTTCTTGGTACTTTGTAGCAAGGCTGGGTTGCTTGAGTATGATTCGATCTTGTATGATACAGGTGGCATACGGATTTTAAGCACTGCACCAACCCTACTGTTAGTCTCGGAACCACCGGTCATTGCTCTGCGATTGCGGTAATGCAATTGCAAGGTAGGTCAGGTGACTTGATTTACATATACGTTTCATGAGCGGAAGTGGAGTAGTGACAGGTGGTCTGCACTCCCACTGTTATGGTGAGGGGATCAAATCCCGCATCAACGGCAGGCCAGCATAACCAACCTTGCTTCATCCAGAGATGGTGAATTGGCAGCAGACTCGTTCAAGAGGATAAAAGAGATCGGCTGCCCCCCGCAAGTCATGTAGCATAGGCCGAATCGCATTCACCTGCTGCCACGATTCTGAATGAAACCAGAATGCGCGGCGTATCCCACAGACGGGATTGGCTGACGGCAAGATCTTCATTAATCTATCCTTTATATGTTTAGGGGTGTGCCGGGGAGTAGGCAGGAGTATTTTATAGCTACGAATAGAAATCGATAAAAGTAGTCGACAGAATTTTCGGCTTGTCTCAGTCCCTTAATAAAATCTATGATTAATGAAAGATGTTCCATTATTGTATGTATGACTCGATTATGATTTTCTGCTGCGAAAAGAAAACAACCAAATCAAAACAAAGGTAGTAGCAGAGCGGACACATCACACTACATTCCATAGTACTATCTTTCGTTCTAGAAATTGCAGTAATCTGGATGAAAAAAGATTCCACAGAAAGGTAATTCAGTTGGAGTTTGGTACGTGGGAAAATAACAAAAAGGAAGGATAGATCGGAAAAAGCCGAGCCGATCTCGGGGTAAACCTTGACTGTGGCTCCCTCTTGAAGGTGGCCTGGTGACGATTGCATCGAATTGCTTCATTTATTCACACACACAGCATGAGCATTCGACTTCTGTAGCAGTCCCTTTTAGGGACGCGCCATGCACTCTTCTTCCATTGAAAACCCTGGTTGTGTTGTTTGAATGCGATAAAGTCTATGCAATAAGTGCAGTGACCAGAGAATTCATAAGTAACCGGCTTTATCCTCTCAAACTGATTTGAACCATTTTACACACCCCGGGAGGGATGTCAGTATCAGTTATTGTGATGTAAAAGCTGCTGCTTACCGGCTGTACCCTCGTACTCGCCGGGATAAATGCAGACGAGCTGGTTTCGATCGTACAGCTTCGACCATTCATACCATTCCACATTATTCGATCGGGCTTTTATACGACATCCGACTGTTGATGAAGGACAACTTTCTGTGACAAGTCCGTAGCCTGAATTGATTGTACAGTTAGCAAATTATTTCGAGAAATTATTATTTACTTCCAAGGTTGACTCAATTTCACGTATATCATTTTTTACGCATTTAGTTACCTATTTATTGAAATTTAATTATTTACTCCAATGTTTGGTATTTATTATTTCCTTTATTTTGGTATTTTATCACGTGTTGCACTGTATATTATGGATGACTGGCTATCTACAAATATACCTTATTAAATTAGTTAATTTAGATTGAAATGTTTTTGGCTAGCTATGCTGCTGTGAGTATTTTCGCGCTCAGCCACTCTTTTAGCGCGCCTACTTGAAGCGAACAAATTTAGTTATACCTGGTAGTTATCCGTAGATGATAGTTCACTATATGGGACAGAGGCTCTGTCGGGTTCAGTTCCAGTTAGACTTCACACTCATAAAATAGGACTTCATCCATTGCGCCATCCCATCCGTAACTTCATCTCGTTTGGTTTCGAATTGTTGTCCTTACTGAAGTATTCTGAGGCATATGACTCCCTCTGGAAATCCCCTTTTCTATTTCTGGCTTCCTGCTCAAAGGTTAAGTACCAGCTGCCGCTGGTGCCATAACGATTTAATAGGTGCGGCATGCTAAGGCCTTATTATGGACGATACTCAAATATTTGCCGTGCGAAACAATAAAAATCGACGATTTACGACAGCAAATTCATTTGAAATGCACGGCGTAACATACACACGCACGCACAATTGCACAGCAACCAAGCAGACCGCGGGCAAGACACACCGTCAAGTTGAGAGTGTACCCGAGAGGAAAGTGTTTCCACATTCCGGGACCACGATCCGATCGTGTCTCCTAGGGGACGCAAATTACTGTTAAATTGGGCCCTGCTAAGTAATGCTGTAGCTCTTCAAGTATGAATGAAGATGCGGAAAGGACACGGTTATTTTGACTCGTAATCTTCATTCATCTTTCTTGTGACACCGTAGAGATGCTCTGAGGGAAGATTCCCGAGGGACCTTCCGAAATCACGCCTCGGTGGCGAAAATAAGGATATTACTAATCGCGTGAAGCGTGCGCATTTGACGGGTGAATTTGAGCCGAACTTGGCCCGATTCCGTTGAGACGAGCCAATCAGATAGCGACACACACACTAATAGACTCATCCTGACGCCGAAAGCTCCAAAAGTAGTGACGGATGGTTGTTAAATGGGTAGATGGATTAAAGTGAATCTCCCAAATCATGGTGGTTAGTTCAAGTGTGGTCACAAAGATATTTCGCAGAGGCATTTTCAAATTAATCTCGCGGGAGTGGTTTTTCCCACAAAACGTGTTTGGGGTTTCTTTGTAGTTTTTTTTTTGTTCTGAATCAGTCTTCAAGGTCAACAAGATGTGAGGTTTTAGGAGCTGAGCAATAGAATTTGTGAAACTTTTCATTTTATTTTTTTTCAAAGGTTACGCCCTAACTTCAGAGCCTTCCATAACATGAGCTCCCTCCTTTTTTCACGATGATCTTACTGTAGTGTGGGATTGATACGGGGTATAGGTAATTGCTGAAAGCTGTTCGGAACGTATGAAGCAGTGGAAAGCAACGTAACATGCATCTAAGGGCGACCGTCCGCCACCATTTCCGGGCTTCTTTTGGCTAGTGCGATCTCCGCATAGCATCGTAAAACCCCCGTCAAATTTCGCGACTTTGAGATTTTGCGATTTTACCATTCCAAGACTTTGCGGTGTCGCGACTTCGCACTTGAAGTTGCGGCATTGCGGATACCCAACTTCACAGTATCGCGTGGAAGGTGCAACGCTTCAAAATCGCAAACTCGTCAAGTCTGACAGCGGCGTACTGTCTAATATACTCAAATCATCCAAGAACAGTAGAATAGCATTACTAGAATATAAACATCTCCTACAGGTTGTTGTACTAACTATTCTTCTCACCGTGTTGATTAATATCAAAAAAGCGCGAAATATGTGAAATCTCAGTAATATGTATGTGATTCATTCTGTCGACGAATAAGTCTGTTTGTAAGAAAATTCAAATAGAACTCACAAGTAAGAGGATAAAAAATTAAATTGGCTTTGAAATTTTTGAAATTTCGTATTTTTAGAGTTTTCAAAAGTCTTTAAACTCTCTAGTTGAGAAGTTTTTGGAATTATTACTGAATATAGCTGACACTCAGGGATGCCTCGAAACTTTGATCTTATGGTTTCTCTGATTAATCCTGCAGCTAGTTGAAAGACGTGGATAGCGCTGGTAATCTAATTTCATGCTCAAAACTACTGAAAGCTTTTCATATCCTCTTACATGGGAATTGGCTCCATGCTATTGCAGATTACATGTTGCTTTCCCCGTGAGACGCCTCAAAAATCAAAAGGTTAGTGGTTTCGATGTCAGTCGAGCCGCCATGTTGTTTCACCACCGCACATAAAAGACTGGCTGGTAGTAGGTGTTCTTTGGACCTTCTCATATTTCCTGCTCAGTCTTGCGCTCACACGCGGCTTCCCGAATGTGTCTAGGAATCCCATATTACTAGGGAATCTATGTCATTAAAGGAGTTTTTCACTCCCATGCGAGCAGGAAGCGGCATGCTTGATGGGAAGATTGCTAGGGGATTGGATTTGAATAAAAAAAGCTATTAAAGCATTTAAAATAATTACCTTGAAACCTGATATGCTGAAAGTGCTTTTATCCTAGAAATTAGCCTGGCATTTTTATTTTTTTTAACCTACTCGATCGCAGAACAATTAGGTAAATTCCAATTTATTGTCACATTTGGTTGTAAGAAGCATTATCTGTATTTATTATAGTTTCCAATTTACTTGCTTAAATTAATAAATAAGTAATTGTTAGCAAAGAAACCATGTTTAAAAAGATTTTAGGGGGGAAGAAGCAAAGAAATAGTTTATTAATTATTAGCTCGATGCCGCCCACAATCATCAAATTTGAAATCAGTTAGTAAATAACTGATTTCAAATTTGATGATTGTGGGCGGCATCGAACAAATGGCTTTTTTCCAGAAGAGAGGGGGCTGGAGCGTAGACCGTAATAAAAGCAAGAACTAACTGATTTTTTTTCAGGTTTCGAATTATCCATGATAAATTCCACGAAAATATTTTCGATAGTGACTTCGTGACTATATACCCTAAGATCTGGTAAATAAGTCCGCCATCACGCGGTGTCGCGCGCAGCAACGGCGGACGCAGGCGTAGTCTTCAAAACGCAGGATCGCAATGCACCTTTCATTCTCAAGTAGAGAATGTTTATTCAACTTTTTCTAATATCTAAAATACCACGTATCAAAATCTCCGTTTAACCCGTGTAATAATGATCATTCATCTTGTTTTCTACCCATTCTCCATTTCATCGTCACAAACATTCATATCACGAAAACTCTCACTCATCAGTTAACAATGACTCTCAGTTCAAGGCCGTCAAGAAACTGTTGACAATCAGGCACGATACAAGTTGTTCAGCCATTTCAAAGGGCTCGATGACTAGAAGGAATGCCGCAAAAAACTTGACGCGGGCGCGGTTAGCAGGGAAGAAATAAGGTGAATGACGCATGTCTGCAAGGCTTTGTGCACCATTATCATAATAGAAATAGGGGAAGTTTTTATTCAACCGCTATTCATCGCCAAAACCATCGTTACATTGAAACCCACGTTGAACAACGATTCTCCTCTCACTCGTTCACTTTCCTCTGCCAACTGTAAAGTTTCTGTGTTCACCTTCCGAACCACCCCAACTTTACTTGCTACTCGCTTTTATATTAACAAATACATTATACAATACAATATAAACTCGTTATTAACACAATCCACGAATCATAGCTTCCTCAATTTCCTCCATCATCGGTTCCTTGAAAACTGCAGCTGTCTGTGCCGCGCACGAGACCGCGTGCAGGCGGACTTATCTACCAGACTTCAGGGTAATTAAAATATAATAATGTATATCAATCTAATACTCGTTACCTATTCTTTTTCGCATATTCACAAATAACTGTTATAACAGGACAGAAATAACCCGTATCATCATACCGTGATAATTGGAAAGGACGCAATGTTGCGATGGTTTTTCGGCCCTGATCTTATGTGAAGAGGCAATTTTCAAGAATCGAACCGAATTTTCTCATTGAACCAGCACCGATGAGCCCCTTTATGAGAGATCTCATGACAAACGCGGGAGAAACCCGTCGATAACCCCGACGAATACCCGCATTTCGTCGCCGTAGAGATTCATAGCCGATAATTACGGGATAAAGCAGTGAGCAATGTCAAAGGCTTGCCGAGTTTTGCCGGGACACCGTACTACGATTGGCCTATTTTTGGAATAAGAGAAACCGGAAAAATTAGACTTTTTAATTGTCTACTCGGTGATTGTACTGAATCACATTCTTTTGAAGGCTAAGCGTATAGGAGGATTAACATTAAAGAAATAAATGATTGTTAAAGAAGAGACTATGTTTAAAAGATCCAAGGGGGGGGGGACAAAGAAGTAGTTCAACTGGGAAAACTCGGAAAACTGAAAAAGACCAGGGCTGGGGTGGCTGAAAGTCACAGCAAAGTCTTTGTGGCATAGGTATACGCACGGCTGAACGGATTTAGGGAAGAAACGCTAAACCGGAACCCCATCGGCGTGTGTCGTTCGGCTTGACTTCAGGCTTGCATCAGGTGTATCCCTGTTTGGATTGTAGGTTTTACTTCTGTTCTTAGAAGACTCAGGAGCAGAGTCAGGTCTAGCGTTGCAAAGGAAATTTTCTGAGAACTACGACTCCCAGGTCGACTCCCCTTATACGCTCTGCGCTTCCTGTCGGTATACACAAGGCATAACCTACTACTGGATCCAAAAACTGTTCAAAATGAGGTAGTCTTCGAGAATTACTCGAGGAGTTCTTAGAGATACAACCCCATTTCACTCTTCGATACAAATTACGCTCCCTTTCCCGGAGACTAGTCAACCCATGCTTTCCCTTTTCAGGAATATTATGACAAGAATAACTGAACAAAGATACGGTCAACCGATCTTTCTCATTTTCACAAAAAGTTCTTTGATGTTTCTGTGATCGCGAAGTTCGAAGTACATATTCCCGAAATCATTCCTTTTCTAGTTTCTGGGAGTGACTAATACCAAATTGTCTTTAATCTATGTACTCTTTAATGTTCTAGAAGGGAAGCAGGAGTGAATCAAAATATTTTGAAGGGAACTGCTGCCATGATTTTGAAAAACCTACCATTTTTATGGGCAGACCGGCTAAACTCTCTAGTGGTGCCAAATATTGGTAGAATCAGGGAACATTGAGAATTAGGGAACATTGAGAATTAGGGAACATTGAATCCCAGGGGCTTTGAAAAAACAATGGATCTTTCTTTGCCACGGTCCCCTGACCTGTTAATAGCTATTACAGCTGTAACAAAGTCGTAATACCGTCGCGAGATCAAAGTTGTATAGAGACTTTTGAAAGAGTTTAGCTCAAGCAACTGGTGGCGATGTAGGGATTGGAGCAAGGTGTTTTCTCTCGTTCAAAAGAAGTGGGGCCTTGAATGGGATGTAAATCACCATCTGCCATGCTCAGATGTCTTGTGTATGGATTATTTTGCGGTTTACTGATCAGTTTTCTGGACTGTAGCATCCTTCTTATATTTCATGCATTCTAGTTGTGGAGATCGCTTATTATGAAAGATAGGAAGGTTTGAAGAATGGTTTATATCGGTGGTTTTTCGGATGATTGACCATTGTTATGGGGAACTTGAGTAGAATTTCCTGAGAGGTTGTACCCAGTGGATGGACAGCTTTGACCATCGCGTTGACGGATTCGGCAATGTGCAAATGTCCCATGGGTCGCTCAACCAGGGTTAAGAGGCCTGTCTGTGAACGCCGCACATCCGCCATGAATTGATGAATTTCAGCGAAAAAATATTAGCTTTTGTCTAGGGACATGTAAAGCATTTGTGAGGCCTTTTCATGGCAACTGCTCAGTCGCTGACGTCAGTTGGTGGCTATACAAAGTGTCAAGATGCCTATTAATAGTAATAATTACTATATTCTATCAGCAATTCCTTCGCTAGTTGACCTTGAACGTTAAGCGCTGCGCCATAATAAGCGTAGGCGCAACACCTGCATCGTGTGTCCGATACCTACCGCCGACCCCTGCTGCGCTTACGCCCTCATACATAAGCGAGTTACGGTCCTCTCACCATTCCATGCATGAATTTCGCGAAAAACCGGTATTCTGAATGGAAAAATGAAAATTGCCTCTCAAAAAAAGTTTGCTGGATAGCATTGGTCATGGTTTACGTATCACTGGAAAGTTGGAGAATGCGAGACAAAAAAGAAAAAAGCTTCAAAAATTGTATTTCAGTCGAGAGGTATTGAAAGTGACTATAATGAAATTAATATTTACTTGTTTTTGATGCTGAGATATGGTGAAAGGGACCTCGGTAGTGTAGTGGATTAGCACATATGCGCGGAAACTATGAAGTGCGGGTTCGAGTCCCGTCCGATACCATAGCTTTTACCCTATGATCAAAATCCTGTACACTTGGAAGCCGTTTGTTTCTTGGAAAACAAGAATTCTGCAGACGGGCTTGAAAAGATGAATTATTAGGATGAATTTTTGAGAGAAAAAAAAAACAAAGGAAAAATTTGAAGGATCCGGATTACTTTCCACCCCAATAACTCTGGCATTCCATGCCCTAATTTTAGGGTCCTTATTAATCCATTATTTTAGTTTATTTTATCATTTTCATTCTTTTCTATTACTTCGCTGCATGAATGAGCCTCCATCAGGCTGAGATCCTGATGGAATCGTAGTAGTCCCCATTGAGAAGATCCCCATAGTGGGTCGTAGTTCCGGTATCGGCGGAAAAAGCGGCCAGCGCTGATTTTTCTATTCATCTGCCAGCGTGGCTGGAGTGGCTTGCTGTCCGGCGCGTAGGCATGCCCTCAGCAGTGTGCATGAGACAATTTGAAGCTGTCAACGCGATTTGTTGCACTATTGGAGGGGAAGTGTGAGTGAGTGCGACTGCGTGCGTGCGTGGCCGCCGATTGATGCCCTGACGAAGAGGGAAGGAGGACTGACTGGGTGTGGCAGACCATGCGAAC
Source organism: Trichostrongylus colubriformis (assembly GCA_963978905.1). NCBI lineage: Eukaryota > Metazoa > Nematoda > Chromadorea > Rhabditida > Trichostrongylidae > Trichostrongylus > Trichostrongylus colubriformis. The sequence continues at coordinate 42,920,586 of OZ022260.1, forward strand.
TCTGAAAAAGGCCGCTGAAAAAGCAACACGCGACGGGCACTTGCAGCTGCAGCGTCGAACACAAAAGAGGGCTTTCGGTGTGTCGGTTGACTCGAAGCAATGGCCTGTCGAAAAGTTTTTTCAAGCGGCTCTTCACTCAAGAAAGAACCCCGCTGAAAACATTTTTAAAGCCTTCTTTCATCCAAATCCTCTTCAAGTGATGCTTATTGAGAGGTCAGAAAGAGTGTACACACCCTCCAGGAGAGAGCAAGGAGCTGTTCTTGAATGCGTCCCTCTGATACTGAAGCGTTCCTTTGAGCAACTTGGGTTTTTAGAGGTATCACGGTTTCCTACTGGAAGGTCACAAGCAGGACTCCATACAGCTGTGTAGTTCTGCCACAGGAAAGGTTTTTTGGGATGAAAAACGATTTTAGGAAGCAATTTTCCCTCGCAGCGATTCCATAAATTGCCCATTGCGGTAATTTTCCAAGATTTGCCTTCGTAAATGCTCACGGTAAGCTAGGGAGACAGTTGAATACACTGCTCTGAAAAAGTACAGCGAAGTATTACTCTGCCCTAAAGAGTACAGAGAAGTGATCTAAAGCAGTTCTTCCACTCAAAAATGTAATTTAATGGGTTTTTCCGAGAGATTACCCCTGCATATGAGGAGAATCATGGCAACATTCGCGTTTGCTTGTTTGTATCTTGTGTACAAGCATATTTTTCTATCAAATTAGGTTTCTGTTAAACCTGATTGTGATTTTGTGATTTTTTCAAGGATGATCCCTCGAAGTACCTACCTTTTCTTTTGCACAGGTGAAGGGTTCACAGAAAATAGGCGCTTAAGATGCAATCCGTTTAGAGTTTGGCTTTAGCAGGGATTGATCAAAACTACCGTCGAAAAATAATCTATGCAATGGGTTAAAGGGTTTTCCATTGATGGGCGCGCGTGATAGACGTTGCCTTTTGTATTTTCCCTTCAGAAGTGATGAATGCACACAAAAGAAAAGGATTCTACAAATTATAGAAAAAGCTTTGTAGGCCATTCATATCGGTCATCCAGGTTACTATCGCATGATCCGGGGAGACTCTCAGTGCATACAAGGTGTTCCTCCACACACTCCCCCCCCCCCCCACAAATAACCTCTTTTGGACAGCCCTGGTGAAGGCGCCTTTGGTCGTGGTGGGGATCACCATGGACAACGAACACATTGAGCAAAAGAAATATGAGCGCAATCAAATGAGGCAATAGCTGAATAAACGTCCACAAATCAAATGGGTAAAGGGACCCGTGGGGGCGGCTCACAAGAAGGATATTGCAGGCACATGAACACCTCCAAATGGGAATGAAAAATTGTGATGAAAAAAATGGAAATTAGTTATATCGACAGAGAAAATGGTTTTTGATTTGCTGTGCTACACTGCCTATTTTAAATGGTTCTCACTGAAAAAGCGTGATAAAAGGTGCTCAAAAAGCAAGGGGTAAACAGAATAAATGAAATGGAAGAAAAATATGAATAAAAAATACGATTTCATGCCAATAAAGGCAGGGAGTGGACTTTTAGACACAGAAAAAGGCGAGAAATACCTCAAAAGGCGCTTACTGTGCCCCTGTTGTGATAAGAAGAAGAGGTAAGGAAGTTGATGAAGTCGCATAAAATATAGAATGGAACGGAAAACCTATGAAAAAATCGCTGATAATCGAATTATTCCTCTAGCTTCTAATTATATTACATATGGGAAGTGCTAGTTAAAAAGGTAGTAACTGTACTTGATGACAGATAAGGGATACATCACAAAACGTCTTTTGCTACATTGTAATCGGCGGTTCAGTTCTCCACCAGGACGCAATGGCCTTTCCAGCGCCTGTACCCATTCATCCCAAAATGGCGAAGTGGAAAAGGCATGACACAGAAGAATGAAGCTGGCAGAACCAGAGCCAGTGATTCAATGGGAAAACTTTCTTAACGCCTTCTATACGGTATGACATATGGTTCGAGACTTTTCTATCAGTTTTTATTCGGTGGCGTTTGATCATCGCAGGGAATACTGTGCTTTGCACTTTATGCTTGATCAGTTGTTGGCCAGGAATCCGTCACTGAGCAGCTGTTTAAAGGTAATAGTAAATATTTTCAGAGTAGGAAACTGTTCGAAGCAATTGAAATGGTCGTGGCGTGGGTTTCAGGGCAGTGCCGCACCTGGAATTTCCCTCTGAATTGAACTAAAGAGCCTGCTTTAGTCGCAAGACTAAAAACACTCAACTGGCCCAACAGATGGGGACCAGCACTCATTAATAACGTCCTTGTAGTGGATAAAGCTGAATGCGTAGCACATCATTCTCCCGGAAATTCGGGACGTAATAAGGAAAGACCTATGAATTGATGTTGCCATACGTCTGTGGCATAGAATGTGTTCAGAAAACGCCGTCCTTCAGATCGACCTATGTAACTACCTAGCTACTCGTGAAGACCTCGTAAGGAGTTAAGGTACGGCTTAAAAAGAATATTTCTATTTGTAATCAGTTCTTTTATTGCAACGATATAATATAGTACAACTTATAAATTACTACAACGATCGTTGATCGTTTAGCCGTCACACAATCATCTTTATTATTATATAATCTTTACACAAACCATTATTTTCAGCCAGTTTTTTAATCTGGGAAGTTACTAGAGGATTGTATAGTGTACCAGAACATGTAACTTCATATTTAAATTAATTTATTTTGTATTTTATTCCTAGCTGGCCGCTCTGCTCCTAGCCAAGTATGATCGCAATATAATTTATCCGCTAGTCATGTGATAAACGCAAGATATATATAATAATTCATGGGACAGCCATGTAATTTTCGGCTTATTACATATGTAACACTGAAAAAAAGCTATTAACTAGTTACTACAAGGATGCTGAGTTATGGGCAAAAGCTTCGGTGGCGGACGGGACTCGAACCCGCACTTTATCCTTTCCGGGGATATGTGCTAATCCATTACACTACCGACACCACCTTCACCCTAACTCAGCTTTCTGAATGGTATATTTACCATAGCTTATCAGCACTCACACGTATAACGTGTTGAAGTTGCAAGCCCAATAGATCACATTGAACTCCCACAACTCATATTTTCCAGGAAATTCATCAAATGTCGCTATTAACTAGGGTAGTCTTGCAAGACTGCTCTGGTAGCAAATTTGTTCCTTGAATATAGCTGTTCTAGGGCATAAGCCACGGATACCGGCTGAAGTCAGTCTTCATGCATATATGGGCACTTTGCAAGCCCAATAGATCACATTGAACTCCCACAACTCATATTTTCCAGGAAATTCATCAAATGTCGCTATTATCATACGAGGAACGAGTTTTGGGTGTGGCGAAAAGTTCTTTTGACGGTGAATGTTTGAACCCACAACCACCGAGAACCTCTGTGCTATGTGCTCAAAAATTTAACAAATACTCTTTGATCGGTCACGATCTTTCCAGTTACAGCCGGTAACTCCGACAAAGATAACTCAGATTTTCTTTTTTCAGACAAACTCATTGGATTGTCAAAGTTATTTTGCGACCTTATAATGTCGCGATCCCGCCGAACCCTGAAGAAACGAAGGTCATTTAATTCCCGAATACGATGCCTTTTGACAGTAAAATTGGCCTTGGATTGAGTCAAAAGGCGAGTGATGCGGGAAAACGAGCGTAGGACAGAATTCCGGCAAAAATTGCGTATGAGACGCCTTTTCAAGGGATTACCTCCATAAATTCGTGACTCTAAATTCGAAACGAGTCGAATGCAGAAAGTAATAATTCTCTGCTTCTCAAAAAGTAAGAATTCCCTGCCTTTCGTTTTTACGATCAAAAACATCACATATGCATTTGAAACAGGAAATTTTATACGTAATAGACTCATTTATGGTAACTAATCGGAATGACTACCTTATTTATGGTGGTATCTACAGAGCAAAACAATTCAAAGGCACTTCATCGACACAAAAGTGCAATTTATGAAAACGTTATTTGCTGAACTTCCATTAATCCAAAATAAAATCGGCCTTAAGCGGTTTGAGATTGAGATTAAGGCTCATTGTATGTTTAGATACACATGGATCAAGTCTATAGGTCCGTCAGCAACGCATCCAGTTCAATTGCGAATTAGAGCACGAATCAAAAAGAAGAAAGGAAAATCAGAACAACTCGAAAACAAAACTATAAAACAACTTAGGAATCTAGCGCCCGGATGCCGAAGTTTGTGAGATGTCTTTATCTGAGGCAACGGTGCAAGATGCTCGAACTGAGCTACGATTCGAGGTAAAACGAATACTCTGCGGATCGCTTGATCGGTATTTGAGTGCTTTCAAAATCTTTATGAGTTTTTTGAGGTGTATATTTGCATCTGAAGCGCCCTTATTATGTCCATTACATTTCCGTCCTGTTGGCTCCTAGCGGGTGTACAAGTGATAAGAGAAATGTTTACAGAAGTAATGGCTGTGTCTTCAAACCACACTTATCAAGGCTCCGTAGTCATGGCGTGAAACTTGAACCGTGTTATTGCCAATTTAAGCGCTTCACAAGCTCGTAATACAGGGATGGACCGAAATGTCCACCTATGGATAACATAAGACTAGTAAAGCGACATAAATTATGTATTTAAATTTTTTTATTTCTGCTATATAGATCAAATCTTGATAACGAATTTTTGTAGTTATAGCACCGATAACTCATAGTTCTCATACTCATAAAACTGTTGAGAGATTGATCACTTAAAAAATCGCTGATTTTCAATTACGACTGAAAACATGACATGCAATTGTTGATTGGATAACAAATTTCAAGAAATATAAGAATATTAGAAACAATGGCAAGTTAGTGTGGATAATTAGGAGTCCTGAAAGTGAATTTAAAAAAAAACGCTAAAAATGTTATTTAGTCTGATGTTATTTAGATATTACCCCACGAAGGATTTTGTTGTGAAAATCGCTCTCCTTCCAATAATCGTTCGTAATTGAAGGTAAAAACTTAGAGTGGTGAAAGCGTACTTACCCGGTCTCATCACTAAGCAGTTAATCGCATCAGAGGCATATGGTAATGAAAAGAGGGCCAAAATGAGATTTACAGTCCCCATAAGGGCGAGTTAGAGTCTGTAGATTAGCGAATATGGGACTAGATTAAGGGCTTAGGTAGCCAAGTAGCGAGAGGGTTGTGTGGAGCTGCAGTGAAGCGACAACGACGACGACGAGGGAGGAGGGCGTGGTGGTAGGCGACGTCTTCTCGTGTCGGCAGCTTCAATGGGCACCGCCCACCCACAGCTAACAGCTAAACGGAAGGGAGGTGGAGAGCTGCTAGGTCGCTGATGACCGACCGGCTGGTAGCCCCTGGAAACTCGCGTTGACGACAAATATACCGGAAGAATAACGAACAAACACCACACGGATTGTGGCCGTTGCCCGGATGACCTGACCCCGTTACGGGTTAAAGCCGTAGTGATAGCTGTAGACAGACGACGGAACGTAGAGGAGAAGGGTTACAGGGTGGTCGAGGTGTAGACGGTGAGTTGCCAAATGGATCAAAAGTGCGAATTCCTCGCATGTAATCCGAAACAACAGCGAGTGGCGGTAGTTTTGTTTGTTTACTATGCTGTTTCTATTATGTTTATCTGTGTTGTGGCCTGTTGTGGTTCTGCGAAAATTTACTTTTCTCCTTTTTTTCACATTTCTTTTATTGATGAATTCATTCAACGATCTGAAGCAAACTAAAACTTCCTGAAGAATCTTGTAGAAGGCCATTTTTGTGGAATTTTCAGATGGATCCATACTTTCACTTTTTGGCTCTTTCAAAGTGGTGCTCGGCATAACCATTACAAAAGCCCGAGCTGCCTATCCTTAAAGGGCTTCACCTTTTTGGTTCTTATTCCCATTTTCCCGTGATATACGGTACAAGGAAACTTAGTTCTTCTATTACCAAAATCACTAAAAATAACTGCTGTTCATAAATTCACTGTAATGATTTTCCAAAAAGTTTTTTGCGTTTTGTGAGTGGAAATGCTGACAGTTACAAATGAAATGATGAAATATTGTACTTTTGAAAAGTGCTTGTTCAGTTTTGCGCACGGTAGCAATCTATTTTTGGCCTGAAATGTGCCACGAAGCCACCTGGTGTGTTGGTTCGTTATAACGATTAATGGGGTGGCCTGAAAGCATATTTTCTTATGTAAAGCGCGTCCATATACCTCCAGGATGAGTTTTCACTTTCCCACAGTAAGAAACCTCGTCACAAACCTGGTCTCCTTGTGCAGAAAACTTCAAAGGCACCAATTACTGAACTCTGAAACCAGCAGCTATACCGATAACATCACAAACCTCACACTGAAACCGGCCGCGTTAAACAGAACTTGTTGAAACTACACTGATCTCTTCCACTTCGTCGAACACCCGTCGGAAAGCAGATTATTCGAAACTTTTTCTTCTTCTAGTATGGAGGACATAACCCTTTAGCCACCTCGAATTTCGGCGGTTTAGTGGACTGGCCCTATATTTGTTTTGATGTCATCAAAACACCGATGGATACCTACAAGCTACTGTCCACTACCCTTCGAAATGTGTCGAAGATTTTGAACAAAAGCCTGATGCCAGGCGTACTCCAGCGGTCCGGTTACCACACACTTACTTACCTGGCTTTTTAAGACGTATATCATCGTCAATGTACAACCGATTATGCAGTAGTAGCCCGAAAACTAATCAACGTAAGAATGCACCAATTCCATTCAAAACAACCATCATGGTCGGAAAAGGTGCCAATGTCCTTCGAGGAACTTGATTTGACTCCTGAAAACGAGATGCACGGGGTTTTACGACCGATGTAAGAGGTAACCATGGAAAAACTCCGTGAACTTGACTGGTCGTCACCCCCGGGCATTCTCTCTTCCCCCACTTAGGAACAGTAAACCAGGCAGATAATCAGTGCTCGCTTTTGTAACTTGCTGAGCAAGTTTGCTGCCATTGAAGAGTTTTTCGATGTTTTCGAAAACACAATGAGAAAGTGATTTCACCACATTTTTATTAGTTGGTGAGTTCAGGTAGAAGTCGAGTGTCTGGCGTACTCTGAATCTTATTTTTTTTATTTCCTCAAATACTGAATACATTTTTTGAGAAATGTGCTGTCACAAAAATGTGTTCGAAAAATTGCCGCTGTCAATATTCAAATAACGTTCTCCCATTGGTTTTTGTTTGTCGCCTCAGTACATAAAGGCCTGGGTTATCACAAGTTTTATGCGTTGTTGTGGCCATTGCGGTCATGGTTATTAGATCATTAAAGTTATTTTTAATGTGGTCCTTTAGGGTAAAGTTAATAGCAAAGGAAAGCGAAGCGGGTTTCACATGACGCAGGTGTCAGCCTCAAGTGATTCACAAACGCGTTATACGAACATCTGATCATACTGATTGGACCGGCAGGAAGAAATTCGTTCAAGTACGGGATATTTGAGGGTGGGGGCAACTTAAGAAGGGTACAATGTGTGACGCTTGATCTTTTCACCTTACCAGCAGTGATAGTTGGCAGTGGGTCAAAGCAGCCGAGTAAGGCGCTCATAACTCATGAACAGAGCCGAAACTATACTGGTGCGTAGAATGATTGTGAGAGGATTCATTCATTAATTCATAAAATAGAAAATAGAAAAGATAGAAATAAATTGGAAAACATAGTAAATAACAATAGGATGGAAGCATCCTTTAATTGGCGCCATGCAGTCTTCAAATAAAAACCGTGGATGCATTTTGATGTCATTTATCCACTAACACAAAAAGGATGACAGATCATAATCAAGCAAAAATTGCAAAACGTTCCAAGGTAATCGTATTCTAAGCAAAGAGGACGTATCTTGGGTAGGAGGATTTGTCAAGGAATCCTTACCAATCACCAGTTTTCTTCTCCTATTTTTTAGTGATTTCAGGGTGGATAGGAGGTTTTTCAAATCTTAAAAGTCCTAAGTTAATACCCATACCTTGCATCAAGTAGTAGTACTATCATTATCGATTAAGCAACAGTCATAAAAGGGAGGGGTGCGCCATTTTTGGGATAAGTTTGGGAATAAGGTGGTTTTACTGGAAACTTCTTCAAACCGATGCTCGACCCTGGGGAATGAAACTTTCCGATGCTCAGTCAATGTTTCGTACATCTGAAGTTCATAATTAAACAAATTATCGATATATTTTTTTTTGTTCCTGCTGATTTATTTATTAAGTTCTTTGTACTTCGCATGTACAGACAAACACGACTTGGACAAAATTCGATCAGTAGGAAGTGTTCATGATAATGACGCAAATGGCCTATGCTTCCATCTACTATTCACTATTAAATTTCAGTTTAAGTGAATAGTTTATGAATCTCGTGAATAGCGAGCACAAACTCGAACACACAATGAATCACGAACCATCCGTGAAAAACAAAGTCGGAAAATTTGATTTGTGTTCGTTTAGACGGCAGCAGTGGCTGCAAGCTTTCGTATTCAGTAAAAAGTTTGGGACCAGTCGATTGAAAATGATATTCCTTTCATTAATTCAGTGGCATATATGCATTATCTGAATAGAAAATGCCAAGGAGTGGGGTAACAATGGCCTCATCTATGTAGAGTACAATAAATACATTTGCATTTTCAAATAAATAAGTATATAAACTAGCGGTAGAGCACTTCTGGCGTGGCACTTGGGTGTCGATGTCTGATTCTTGTAAATCGCTTCAGTAAATCGTGGTGTTTCGATATAGGCAACCATTGGAGAGCTGTTCCCCGAATAGGTCATGCTTGCTTTTGATCGCACTTCACTACACTACTGGGAGCGGTGAAACGTAGTTCACAAAGGTCGGCTACCTCTTCAAAAAATTTTTAAAAATTGTTAGCCTAGGGACGCATAGCAGCACCCTTTGCAATGCTGTAATCTTCACTCAGCACTTGACTGTGCCCACTGAACTGTACCACTTTGAAAGAATTTTGAACACATATTTATATTCATTTTACTCATACTTAGGATTTTGAACTTAGATTTTATATTAAAATGATATAGACTCACTTTTAAACTCATATTTTCAAACCCAACTCATCATCAGCTCAGCAACACAACTTACGTATTTAATTCATTTTAATATTTTCTTGCGGATGTTACTTCACTTTACTTTCTATTATTACTTATTTATGCTTGACGTGGCTTAGGTTCTGCCACTGTAAACGGTTTCCATTCCTCTTAGCCATATTTCTCCTCGTCTTGCACTGTTTGGCCGACTGAGTGAACAAACGAGCAAACATATAATTTGCTGTATGTGGCTTGTAATTCAAGAAGTACAAGTTAAACGCAAAAAAATCGAGCGTGGCGTGAACTTTTCATGAGCTGCTGATCGACCGATCCCACCCGGATGAGACAAGTTTCCCATCTCTGCTAGGTGAGGCACTTGATGGCAGATTTGTCTGAGAGAAGGAAATCATCAAAGAGGCACCAGCTACATCACCATTTTCCTTGCGTTAGCTACATTTACATTGAAACTTCTCCACAATTCTGGAACAGTGTAAGTACATGGCCTATTCTCAAGAATAGTTAAACGCAATAATATCGTCAAAATTTTCCGCCCTTATCACTTGAGTGTTTGTCTACTCTTGAAAAAGGGTTTCACATTGAGAGGATTTGAAATTGAGCAAGATTCTTAGGGAATTATATGTATAGGTAAATAGGAAGGTCCTGCTGCCCATGATTATTTCCACTTTTCTCATGAAATTCAATTAATCAACTTCATTGAACTCTTCGAGAGTGTGATCACCAGAGGCTACTGACAGCTCTAGGGTTTGTTTCGCATCCCGCAGCAGGCATGCCAAATCAACGTCTTCGCCGCAAGAACGGCTCGGAGCAGAGATTGGCTTCGACCCTGTCTCGCACTTATCGCATTACCAATTGCTGCGAAAATTGTCGTGTCTTCGCCAAAAGCGCTGCCCGTCATCATAGCCGGGCTGTTACCACACGGAGGTCACAAGTCGTATAGTCACACTAGTTGCTGATGCCATTAGCGTTGCTCAAGAAGAATCACGAGGGATCCGGTCAATGTGGCTTGACGGCAGATACTTTTACTGAAAGGAACAGACTTTCCTTAATTCTATGAAGAGGGTCTTCGATCTCTTTGCTAAATAAAGATAATTCATCTTGAAACTATTGTGTACCAAGGATTTTTTTTGGAATTCTCTCCTTAAAAGCTTTAGTAGAAGTAGGAGTTTTGCTCCTTACCAGAAAAGCGCACTTGTAGCGTGGTACATTAGCGTACATTGGCTGACCGTCTCCGGCTTTCGTGTTCCACCTATGACTCATCAGTGAAGCTGATAAAGCTGATAACCTTTAAAAACGACTGATTTCACTTGTTAATGACTACATTGAGCTGCATATATTTCTGTGCTGAATTTCTTTTCCCCATTAATGATGATCAAATCCATTAATGATGAATGTTATAGAAATAGTGGTCTTCCCCCGTCCCCCGTTTTCTCAATACAGACCTTCTGGGCTATTCGCTCTGGTACTATTTCTCCATTTTTTGAATCCCTTTTCAACTTTTCAATTTTATTTCATTTATTTCATTTCAATTCACTCTTTCTATAATGATTTCAATCTCTTTTTTCTTTCTATGATTTTCGTTTCTACCTTTTTTACTTTTTATCATATTTTATTTCATTTTAGTAAATTTTTTGGAATTTTCTGTCTGAAACTCTCGTATGAACGTTTCGCTCTTTCATGATATCAGCATATGTGTGCCACAATGTGATTAGCTGAAAATGAGACTTTCCGTGCGATTTGTCAACCATGAAAACCGTGTTATCGATTTCCTCGTCTATTTGATCAAGCCCTGCAGTGACCGGTCGCGATACGTGTCTATGTCCTCTATAGGAAGCGCTTATTATTTGATTATCAAACATACTAGACGGCTGCTGAGCGCGTACCTGAAGACAATAGCAAGGGGACGGAAGGCTTGTCGGGAGAAACAACGTCGCCAGTAAGAAATACATATGAATATTAGAAGGCTGCACTAAGGATGCAGGGAACTTGATCTAATGCCAGAGATGCAGGCTGGGTTATTCGAGACGTCGACTAACAGAGCATTTTGTGAGACCTATTTTTCATGCTCTTTTGACCAGCACACACGGCTAGAGCACCTCAGAGAACCGGAGAAGCGAGAAGGGAAAGGGAGAATTTCTCAAGCGCCTTTAACAAAGGCGCTGGTCTTGTTGATTGTGGTGGCTGGCAGGCCGAGGTGGAGGTTCTGTGGCCGATTATGAATTGCTGGGATTACGTGCGCCACTTATTTGGATGCTCGTCCGCCGTTTAGCGACCATTGAAGAATCAAATACTTGTGTGTGGGAGCCATCCCTGCACTGCTGAATGACCTCACGACCCCACGGACGGAGTAAAAACGACGACGACATCGGCGCTTGCCGATGCAATTGTTCAGCGCGCTTATTCCGCTCCGTCTGCGTGTGAGATTGTTCGACTAAAGGTGAGCTCAGCGTCCAAAAAAAAGAGAGAGAAATTCTGAGACGGAAATAGGGAGGGATGTAATGAAGAGATGCCTCAGTAGTTTCCCGGTAGTATTGTGCTGCATGGGAGCGTCATAAACGATTCGATATCACAATGCATAAAAAACTTATGTCTTCCTTATCTATCGATTTTACATAGAAAACCCATTGAAAGGTTTTGAAAGAAACGTTGGGAAACCTTCAAGCCGCGGGTCCACAACTTGTCTCATACCCCCTCTGCGTGTATTCGTAAGGCGTTCGTTGTAGCCTACATAAGAAAACAAATGCACTGGAACTAATGAAATAAACAATTAATCGTAAAATAAACAATTAATTAACTGAACAGTGAAGGCCACATGAAAATGCCAAAATGAGTTTCACAGAGGCGTTTAGTCCGCCCAGCAAAATGCCAACCAGCGAAGGCAGCTGAATGCTGTGGAAAGGTTTTAAGTTGATTCAAGTTCATTTTAAGTTGATTGATTCGAAATACGCTTGCTTTCTGCTAAAACATCGATTTATGTGCATAAATTTAACAATTGCAAAGCTATCGCAGCGAGCTGGGCTCGAACCTACGCGGGCAGTGCCCATTGGATTTCAAGTCCCACACCTTAACCACTCGGACATCACTGCAAAGGTGTGTCACCCCACGAAGCCTCTCATAATAGACGTCTACACCATACAAGCTTCCACTAATTGTGTAGCCACACGACTGGAAAAGGTGGCGAAAGGGAGAATAATCAATAATAATAAGTATATGAACCTTGTGAGAAAGCGCCATGTATTCCTGCTGCACAATTCATCTCTTTTGTAGTCTTAATCGTGATTATATTAGGTTGTCCAGAAAGTAATGAGAAAAATGCAGTGGTGAGATTCAACAGCATATATTTTTGGACGTCGAAGTCGTGAGAGGACAAAATTCTGGAATTTAATTGTTGGAGACTCGTGCATAAACGCACCCACGGAAATATGGTCCACACGGTCTTCATCTTTCACAAGCGTGACGGAGATTGATGAGAAGAAAACGCTATATCGGGTCCGGCAAATCGCTGATGAGGCCCATCGGCTCTTGCTCGAGAAAATGAAGGATCAAGCACCTTCTCCAGCCACTGTTCAGATGGTTCGGCAAGTTCGAGAGATGTCTCGAAACTGTAGTCGAGCAGAAAAGGATCGCTATTATCGATTACAACTTTTTTTGGGACGAGACATAGACCAAAGCGGTCCTGCGAGGATGGTATTAGTAGCGTCAACTGGCTGAAGGATGGGGGTGTAGGTGGGCGTCAGCGAGAAGAGCAGGAGACAGGGTGTCGCAATTCTCACAAAACTTCCGAAGGGTGTTGTACCAGGGAAACCCTTCTAGGGATCGTGTTTTTCAAAAATTCCTTTCGACGCCAGGCTCGACGCTGTGCTTCAGAGCTACGAAGACGACTATTGAGCCTGGACCGTTTTGAGGGTACCCTATCGGAATCGAAAGGACATGCATGAAAACTAAACTGTGCAGTGAAGCACAAAATTGGGAGCCATAGAATTACTCTGGTTCGAGGCTTTTTTACATTGTGAGCTCATCCATAACCGCGCAGACAGTGATTGCAGTTTTACTAAACGAAAGTCGGCTCCTTACAAAATCCCCTATCTTATCATGGTCACAGGAGTGAAGCCTACAGGTGTTGCCAAAATTCGCCCTAGCTACAACATCTTTGAACAAACAGGACGTGCAGTATGGACATCCACTGGTTGGGATGCTGCTTTCTCATTTTCTACAGTGCTGAAGCAGTGAATTTCCTCTTTTGCGGAAACACCGGTCTTGTCGATTATGAAAAATCTAAAGCTTGGGGCTCCCGAAAGCGATGCGAAGAGCAAGTAAGTCCCCAATTAAGCAAGGGGAAAACAGCCGCTGTTGGTAAAAATGCCCTCTTTTCTCCTCCTTGCAAAATTTGCCCACGATTTGGGCAGATATGTAGTATGTGTTTCTGGCCAGTCTTTACTTCGTTCGTTTCGTTACCCCTTTATAGCCGCTCTAGTATGAGAAAAGGTACATGATCACAGGCAGTACTGCTGCACTGCTGTTTAATCGAGAAACGCATAACGATGTTTGCACACAGTGCTGTGGAAACTTGGAAAGTTGCGGAGATAACGCGAATACTCTTCTTCATTTCTTAGGAAGCAAAAATATTAAGTTTTTATTGATGTTGCATATACATGTATACCATTGGAATTGGCTCATCGAGCTCTTCAGGATAAGTTTTAAGGTTATCAGTCCCTTTTATTAAAGCAGTAATCCATTTTTTGACAAACCGAAAAGTTTAGGGGAACATTTCGTTAAAGACTGTGAAGCTAGCCGTGAAGCTGCGGACCAACCTCCCTCTCTCCTAGTGTAGTCTTCTACAGCTTTACCTGGATAGTCTGCTGAGAAATTCACCTTTTGCTCATTTTTATATGCAGATGCATTAATGACAGTAAAACCAATCGATTCTGCAGAAAATTGTTAGTGCGTGATATAAAAACTCTCTATGGTGATATTTTTCATCATTTTCGGCCTTTTATTAATAGCCGGTCCTTCCTTCATACTCCTCTCGACAGTGTGCAATTCACGTGCGAGACGTAACCCTTACCGCTATCGCTAGAGGTGGCTATGTGGGGTTTCATGCTTCTTGCTCGTGAATCTCACGTTACTGTCAGGGGGTTGTAAAGGCGGCCGTTGATGAAGGAAAGCAAGGCAAGGAGAACCTCGAATGTATCATCCTAAAAGTTTTAAGTTCCATACCGTGGGCTTTCTTGAGGAGTTGAAGGTTTTTTTTCCAGCAGGGCATTCCGGACACTGTCATTCAGAGGCACACCAGTGAAGATCGGCTGCAGTCACGAGAACTTGGAGATTGGTACAATTCCTCTGAAAGAGTGGTTGAGCACTCCCATCAAGAGCTTATCAGGTTCCGGCGAAATATCTCAATTATCCTCCCTGACTCTTACCAAACGTAGTGCGGACGAGTTCAAGTGCCCGCCATCGCACAAACTCGCCAATTTGACGCCCTGGCATGGCCCCAAGAGAAGCTGTTTCCATTACGAAGTTATTTTTTCTTTCTACTTTTCCTTTGCTCTTTCTTATACTGTCCCCAGATGAGCTTACATGAATGCTGATGTATTTGGGAATGGCCTCTCCACTGCGCTGGGAGTCTGTTGCTACAACTAAGGTTGGCCCACGGCCCGTCTCCTGCAGCGGACAACTCGGAAAGTCAGTGTGTTGATGCGAATGGGATGCGAATGCACACCGCAGCGTCGCGCTTTTGAATCCGGGTTTTTTCACCGTAATCGCTTCTAACCTACGGTGTTCGTTACAAAAAGCTCATTTCTTTGCACCTTCCTCTTATTTCGGACCCCTTCCGGTTCCTTTGAAGTAGTTTCTGTTTCCCCTGCGATTCGACCTACAGTGGAGCAATGAGATTCTTTTCCGTTAAGATGTAAGGCAGCACTAGCCTCGCCGAGATGAATTTGTTTTAAAGTGCATCTGAAATAGGAGACTGGGAATGTCTCCCGTTCAGAGTCTTGTGGCGCTTGGTTAGGGCTTGAGAACGTTCAGTTACTGTTTCTGACCGAAATCTGGTGCACATCAGACTCTCCTAAGAAAGGTATGGGGACGGGTAACAGAATACCTGTGCCTGAATTGGAGCCGCTTCTCGAGCATTCCTTAATTTTTTGATTTCCCATATATAAACCACATGAAACATTGGAATGGTTTCAGTAGATTTGTATACGCTCATGGAGCTCGATGTTTGGTCGTGTTGACTACGACGATCGGGCCCTGATAACTTCATTTGACTGCAGACAACACGTTCTAATGAATTCAGCGTGCTGACGCCTGTTAATTGGTATATTTTCGCATCTTCTGAGTGAACAAACTACATGAAGCGACAGTAAATTCTATCAAAGATGTTTTTGAAGTCAGATGTTGTGGTGGTAGTGCTGAAAGCATCATGAAAGCCTCACACTGATTTGAAAATGGTCGAGGCTTTGAACGCGTTTTTGTGTTATTAGGTCGGTTGAAAAGTATCGGCCGGTTCAGGTTTCCTATCTTTGGTGAATCATAACTTCGCTGAAGCACAATTGTTTGGTCACAAATACAATTTTTTTACGAATGCAGCACTAATCTTATTGTTCTTTCGGAAAATTGTTTCTCTAGAATATGAAAATTGTTGGAAGACGATTCCAACATGCTTTTTTCTTCGAGCCACACCTTCTCTAAGAGATGCTTTTGAGTGCCAAAGAGTAGTGATCCGGATTAAATACGTTCAGGGTTTACAAAAAATGAAGCGGAACTTCTGCATCTGACCCCGTACAGTTTTAAGATAGCCCATCTTTAGATTGGGATTGGCGTCATCGACAATAGGGATGGGACCTTTGATCGCTATTTCACTGTATTTTTTCCACGGCTACATGCTGATCTTGTTCCTAGAATTTCCGTAGTCTACGCACACCATAGGCCACGAAAAAGTGGCCAAAGGATACATCATTTTGAACTATTGTATCTCTTGACGTGAACTTGAGGGGCTATCCCCACGTTATCCACTTCTGGCAACATGCCAAAACTAGTCGTCACGTCCCGACTCAACTGCGATGCTTTTCCCAGAGGTTCTTGGACATTAAGTACCATCATTCAAGAACGTGGTTTTTCTATAGTTCAAAAAAAGCGTTACAATAACGCCTCATACAACAATTAAGACAATAATGCTGAAGCTTTGCATGTACATGGTTGGACAGATTTTCCCCACAGAGTCATACTTCACCAATCCAATAGGATCGTAGTATAGTGCTGAAAAATGACAGCGAAATAAATGATGTGGGGAGCGGGGAATTTTTTGTCCGACCTAACACTAAGTATAATATTAGGTTGTCGCAAAATTAATTTCGAAAACGGACCGCGTACTTCAAACCACTATGACTCAGGTTAAACACAAGTTTATCAATCGAAGCAAAAACCATCAGAATCTACACATTTTCCATTGAACAGGTAATAATTTTAAGCCTTCACTATAAAAACTACTATCACGAGAATCAACGAATTCAAGGAAGGCACATTCAACATCGTCTAAATTAGTAAATTGTTTCTGACGCAGATGAGAATTGAAGGCTCGAAAAAAGTGATTTTCTGTGGGGGAGAGGTCGGGAGAATACGCTGGGTAAGGGAGAAGTTTTACATCCAAGTGGGTCAATTTTGGCGGAGTGATTTGTGAGGTGTGTGGCCTTGCGTTGTCCTGCAACCAGATCGGCCCTCTTCTATTCACCACCGCCGGCCGCAGTCTTTACAACTTCCTATACATTTGCTCCTGATCACAACAGTGAGACTCTGCTGTGACTGGCTAACCATGTTGCAAGAATTTATAATGGATTACACCTTTACAACACCACCACACAGTTATCATAACCTTTTTAGGGTGAAGTTAGGTTTAGGAAAAGCTTTTTGATCAGCATCCTTATCTATCCAGATTAGTGACCGTTTCCTGTTATCATAAAGAATCCATTTTCATCTGCAGTTATAATACGGTTCAGAAATGGCTCATTTTAATAGCAAACTAGGAGGTTGTAGCAGGTGTCGAAACGTGCCAGACGCTGCTCATCGGTCAGCTTATGAGGGACCCACTTCAGCATCTTCTTCACCTTGCTTCACCTTCAGCATCTTCTTCACCTTGATTTCCATTAAGTGTCTGGCCACTGTAGAGCAATGTACGCCTGGGTCTTCTGCTAACGTGCGAGTATTCGTCTCCGGGTTTGCTTCGACGGCTTTCCTTAAATCTTCATCATTAAGCAACGACCTGCGGCCGCTACCCGACTTATCTTCGAGATCAAAATCGCCAGAAGCAAATTTTTCAAGCCAAAGCTCCACTGTACGTTCGCAAGGACAATTCCTCCCAAAAATACTGCTGAAATAACGGGCTGCATCCACTGCGGAGTGTCCCAATTTAAATTCGTAAAGCATGATGAGTCGATAGTCGCGTCGGTTCATGATACGCAGCCCTGTAAAAGGCTGGCTGGAACAATTACATAAAGCGACATTCATAGAAGTTTTTAAAAGAGCTGAAAAAAACATACCAAATGGAATGCTTGGTCTTTGAAGTGGAATAGTTCAAGATAAAAAAAATCTGCTTATCTATACATACCTTGAGATCGAAATCAATTTTGCGGCAACCTAATATTAAAGGCACTATTAGAGGTAAGGAAAGATTGAGATCTGGGAGTGCATGTTCTCTGAAACGAACCTTCTACTTCAGAATAGGTCACATGTGGTGAAAATCGCATTAAAAAAACGCGGCTTGGGGTTTTATGGTGACCTCGCAGCTCGGCATGCCGTTATGCCGTTATGCGCCCGGGGGAGTCGCCGTAGAGGGGCGGGACAACAATCGCGGCGAGCTGGTTCAGACTCTGGCCTTTCTTCAGTCCACTTCGGCTAGAGACGCGGAGGACGAGTTAGAGAAGGGGGTTTTGGGTTCCTATTTCTCGGTTTTTTCGCCGATATATGTCGTTCTTTCTCTACTGTTATATTGCTGAGCACCTCTAATTTCGTAAGCCCCCAATTTGCCAGATTTACCCCTAACAGTGTCTTCAAGGCAGTGCCAAGTCAGTGTACTGGACTTACAGAGGCATACACTCATAACAGAGTTTCAAAACTTTTGCATCCATCATACGTTAACCATAATCGCTGCCGATTAGGTAGCCTATGGTGCAGAGAGCTGCTTGGACCCGATTCCTAGTCCGTTTCGTCTTAAAGGCAGCATCAGGTAAAGTGGGACGAAAAGTAAAAGAAGTAGTGAATATGACATCAGGTAAAGTGGGACGAAAAGTAAAAGTAGTGAATATGACATCAGGTAAAGTGGGACGAAAAGTAAAAGAAGTAGTGAATATGACATCAGGTAAAGTGGGACGAAAAGTAAAAGAAGTAGTGAATATGAAATTCGAGATGCCTAGTTACAGGACAGTGAAGAAAAACGGATCGAATTGGCCAAAAACCCAAAAAATAGGACCCCCTTCCCACTGCTGATTCTCGACCCGGACAGCCTTTCCGTCAAGAGGCAGGTAGTACGGACTGTTCTTCCATTGGCATGCTTCCAAATGAACACAAGGGAATGTTTGGAAATACGTATTTCTTGGAGTCAAGCTTAAACTGCGAAAGCGCGCCGCAACACCTTCGATCTTTCCGGAACAGATGGGCTGTTGAGGCGTTTTGCGGCGTTTCCACAGCTCGGAGGGGCCCTTTTCCACCGGAATTTCTCCACAGATAGCCTTCTTCGGCCCAGGACTAGCATATAAGTGACTTCTTGTAGGGATCGCTCCACTACCGCATTACCCCTAACACTGTCTTCAAAATCTTTAAAGAGAGCATTAAGGGTAATGCGGTAATGAAGAATGAAGCCGAGATGAAGTAGAGCGAATGAGGTAGCGCCAGATGAATTAAGGAGAAGTCCGTTATCTGTGATGTAGTCAGTGTTCTGCTGACGGTTCCGTGATAACCCCCCCCCCCTCTGATTAATCGATAGCCCACTTCCAACTTTCACCTCAAGAACAGTCAGGAAACCGATTCTAGTTCTTTTCTGAAAGGTGTTGTGCAAACGCCTTCAAGTCCTGTCACATTTCAGTCTTTTCAATTGGTTTCTCACACTTATTTCCTTAACCTCCCTTGATTAAAAAGAATTTAGTTGCTGAAGAAAGTTCGAAAAACGTAAGCTTTTGAAGAAGGTGCATCTACCAATTCTTTTGCGAACATCTACCGTTGAGAAATCATCTTCATCTTGTGTCATAGTCTCCGAGATGTATGTTAAATAATGCAGGATCCTGAATAAGAAAAAATGTTATGTGTCTTTTCCTTTTTATAGTGGAAGCGAATGTTCTTTCTCTCATTTTGATATTTTTCAAATATTTTGCATGTTTCTACAGAGATCGCACCTCCTTCTTCACTATCCTATTACTTGTCCTGATTCAATGATTGGCTAAATCCAACAATTCTTGTCCAATAATTTTCTAGTTACTTAATTTTGATGAATACAAAGTGATTCAAAGGCTTGCTATCTTCCAAATGTTCCTATATCTACCACTTTTTCGGTACAGAGCGAGGAAAAAAGGTTATCATTGCTGCATGCATTTTGATTGAGTCCAAAACCGAATGGTGTAGATCACTTTCAATAGGGGTTCAGAAACTCTTGTTGAGTTTATAGGTGACAACGAAATTCAAATAAGCAGAGCAAGTTTGAGTGAAAATCGAAAACGAGCAAGAACTACTGCTCCACCCAATACGCAGCACAATTTGCGCATTCCGACGTGCACAATATTAAGAAATGTGGTTTTATTTGCAGACCTCAAAGACAGTGGTAGGGTTAGTGGGAGTAACGAGAACTATTGCAGTGAGTCATCCAATGAAAGCTACGGGTTCAGAAAGACTATACACTGCGAAATTTCGGGTGAGAAGGGATGCCGTAGGTTTTCTAACAGTCCTTTTTGATAGCTGCCACCTGTTCTGACATGGTCCACCTTTATTTAATATATTGCGCGCCCCCTCGCGGAATCAACAGCGGGGAAAGGGTGTTATTTCTCGGGTTTTTGACTGACTTCTTCCGTTTTCTCTACACTTTTGCGCTAATAAGGACCTCGACTCGACTTTCTTCTCAATAATCTTTTTTTAGTCCGAACCACCCGTAACATAGCCTTCAAGAAAAAGCACATGAATAGTTACTGAGAATACTCCATTACTCTACGATACACATAGATGTTTTCTTTAATGCACCACTTCCATGTTTATTGTAAGTGACGAGTCTAGATATGTTAACTACTAAAATCGTTTTCAGGTAATGGGCACCTTTTCGACCTTGATCTACGCTATTTCAAGGATCTATTTCCTGGTGATCACCATGATTTTTCAACTTGTGAACTACTTCAAAATCAGAAAAAGGGTTCCGGGCACTAATGATCCTTTACTTCTACTGAGTGCTACGGAGGCCGTCAGGAAAATAGCAAAGCGAGAGGTACGAACCGATATGCAGTTTAAATTGGTTCAAGGTGTTATTTTTGGGGTACGGTACAGGAAAAAAATCAGGAAACCGGAATCAAGGCGCGCCACCGATCCTGGCCTTTGTTTCTAAATAGCATGGGCGCGCTGTCATTTCGTGTCGGGTCCTCCTGAAACGCATCCATATTTTTATAAGAGTAAGCTAAAAACGGTGACGAATAATTCTTGGAAACATGTTCATAGCGGTGCTGAATTATTGCTTTATCTCTTTCTTTATAATATGATGTTTTGTAGATTACATCGCAGCAGTTGGTCGCTGCTTACATCCATCGCATTGAACAGGTATTTTTTTGCGATGCATGAATCCATTCTTTACTATAACATACTACTCTTTACTCATTTACTCCCACTTAACTGTTTTCCTTCGAGTCGAATTGAATTGATAGATCCTTTTCAAGGCTCCTGTATTTGTTTCGCGGTAGTCAAAGTGCTAGAGAATTTTCATCGAGAAATTACATAACAACCTAAGAACTTACCTTTTTTTCTGACCTTCACTTTTTTTCTCGTTTTTGGTTTACCTATTTTTGGAAAGAACAAGTAGACTCCCTAATTATTTGCTAGTGTGAGTTAAGGTCAATGGGGTCATCAATGCTGTCGTGATAAAGCTTTTCGATGAAGCAACCAGGAAAGCAGAAGAAATCGATAATTCGATCGCAGGCATGGACGACTATCAACTTGAAGAGGTTTGCTCAGTATCGATGATCCGCATCCTTAGGAAATCTGACGATATCCACCAGTTTCGGATGGTAACAGCATTGACTAAGGGAATTTTTTCATTCTCACATCAGTGCTTTGGCAATTTAATAATCCAGATATTGATGGAATTGATAGAATTTTCAAGGACGGCTTCTTCACGTCTCTCCTTGTTCTTTGAAAACAGAAAACAACGTTCGCGTCAGGCTGATTTATCTCCCCGCCCGTCTACATCTACCCCACTACCTAGTGATGCAGAGGGGCGCGAAAGGGAAGGTTTGATAAGAAAGGTTCACGGGGCCATATTTCTCAGGTTTTCCGCCGTTTTACTTCGCTCATTCTCTTCTGTTACATTGCTGATCACCCCTATTTTCATATTCTCCAGTTATTCCATAGTCTGTCGAATTTGTAGAATGTTCCAGCTGAACGCTACTTTGGATGCATCGTGCATATGGCTGAAGACGCTTTGCAAAATTATTCAAAACCGAATCGTTATAGCTAGGCCTCAAAAATTTACGGTTGTTTGCAGCTAACCATTCCATTTATTTCATATTCTCCGTTCTCGTTCTCAATGTCAACACAAATTTAATTCATATTTATTCAGCTCATAAAATCCAGACCACTTTTGGGAGTTCCCTTTACCGTTAAAGACGCGCTGGAGGTCGACGGCCAAGTAATAACATGTGGCATTTATGCTCAAAAAGGAATCAAGCGAACGGCCACAGCAGAAGTGATTAAGAGGTAGTTTGCTGATTGTTTCTCACATAGTATAGTGTCCCTGTGTTTACGCTCGACTTTTCTTCATCACGAAACTTTACTTTCAAATGACTTGCTTTCATACATCTGAAGCTTTTCGCATTTAGGGCGCATGCTCAGTGAACTTCCTTGCAGTATTCCTATGACAGTAAAGTCATTCGAAAAATATCGATAGTATTCTCCAGTTTCTCTCTTCTTGCAACCTCGGCATTGTTAGTGTGAGTTGTTAATTAGTTTGTGCCTTTCGAGGTTGAATGGTGGAACGTTTATTAAAGTGGCCGGACGTTTGGACTGAATCGTCGTCTTCAGAGGCCTGAACGTGGTGCAAGGTTTACATTCGGGACTCTAAACCACCAAGCGCTTCATCTTCCCTAGCGGTTCCGACATCGTGTCGGGACCACACAGAGAAACTTCAGCAACATGGAGAAATACTCACCTTGAAGTTCCACCTACGAGCGGAAAATCCCGCTACCGCACTTTGGTGACAACCAGTAGCAAGTGAAACACATTCGTTGTTCCCGATATGGACATACTTGGGAGACGCACGTAATGTGTTATCGCTACATTCTACAGCTCGCAGTGTGGTATGAACGGCGACAATTCATGGTTATTGATGGACGCTCATCTCATCTGTTCATTCTTGGATTCCTGACAGAAATCCAAAACGCTTCTAATGCTTTTCTAGCAGAAATTTCCTTCTCATGCGCCAACACCGTGCACTTGATTTCAAATTGAACGCCATCGTGCTCCTCTACTTTGTGTCTCCCAAGAGCTGTTGTTAGGGTACCGCGTCTAATACTAGCTAGATGTTCCTTGACTCGAATTGCTAGAACTCCCCCCGTCTCTCCTATATAAGTAGAGCCACAAGCCCGACACTCAATTTGATAAATCACTCCACTATACATACAATCTCCTGCCTTGCCGTGTTGGCAGATAGCACAATTATCTGATAAGCACTGCCTATCATAGAGTCTGTTGCGCACCAGTTGCTTTTTAAGATTTCCGTTAGGAATGTTCAATAACTGAACATCGTCTTGCAACTGTGCTCTTCTAATACTCTTTTGAATGGCAGCGCTCACCTTGTCAGATATAAAGGGAAGACAGAGGGGTAATTTTGGTCAACGCGGTACCTCTTGTGGAGCGACACGTCGTCTTCGTGATCCTGGTGCCGCATAGCCATTAGCAATGGCTATCTCTGTAGCCAGCTTACGTGATTCATGTCGTTCAACATCACCTGTGCACATCGCCATAGCCGTTTTGAACATGTTGCCGACAACCGCTCACACGCGAAACACCACACGACGGTTGGCTCCCTTACCTCAACACACAAGTCAAGGTATCCAACGGCGTCATATGTGTGAAATGGTACCGCAAGAGTAGCTCTAAGAACATCTTGATTCACGCTTCATCGGCTCATCCCACTGCCGTTAAACGAGCGGTTGTCGGCAACATGTTCAAAACGGCTATGGCGATGTGCACAGGTGATGTTGAACGACATGAATCACGTAAGCTGGCCACAGAAATAGCCATTGCCAATGGCTATGCGGCACCAGGATCACGAAGACGACGTGTCGCTCCACAAGAGGTACCGCGTCGACCAAACTTACCCCTCTGTCTTCCCTTTATATCTGACAAGGTGAGCGCTGCCATTCAAAAGAGTATTAGAAGAGCACAGTTGCAAGACGATGTTCAGTTATTGAACATTCCTAACGAAAATCTTGAAAAGCAACTGGTGCGCAACAGACTCTATGATAGGCAGTGCTTATCAGATAATTGTGCGATCTGCCAACACGGCAAGGCAGGAGATTGTATGTATAGTGAAGTGATTTATCAAATTAAGTGTCGGGCTTGTGGCTCTACTTATATAGGAGAGACGGGGGGAGTTCTAGCAATTCGAGTCAGGGAACATCTAGCTAGTATTGGACGCGGTACCCTAACAACAGCTCTTGGGAGACACAAAGTAGAGGAGCACGATGGCGTTCAATTTGAAATCAAGTGCACGGTGTTGGCGCATGAGAAGGAAATTTCTGCTAGAAAAGCATTAGAAGCGTTTTGGATTTCTGTCAAGAATCCAAGAATGAACAGATGAGATGAGCGTCCATCAATAACCATGAATTGTCGCCGTTCATACCACACTGCGAGCTGTAGAATGTAGCGATAACACATTGCGTGCGTCTCCCAAGTATGTCCATATCGGGAACAACGAATGTGTTTCACTTGCTACTGATTGTCACCAAAGTGCGGTAGCGGGTTTTTCCGATCGTAGGTGGAACTTCAAGGTGAGTATTTCTTCATGTTGTGGAGTTTCTCTATGTGGTCCCGACACGATGTCGGAACCGCTAGGGGAGATGAAGCGCTAGGTGGTTTAGAGTCCCGAATGTAAACCTTGCACCACGTTCAGGCCTCTGAAGACGACGATTCAGTCCAAACGTCAGGCAACTTTAATAAACGTTCCACCATTCAACCTCGAAAGGCACAAACTAATCAACAAATATCGATAGTACTCACTAGATCCCTGGTCGATGTGAGTTTGATCGGGCGATCTTGGAAATCGATTCAAGATCAATTTGTTGCCTGATTCACACAACCATAGTTCGATTCGAATCACTTCGGTTTCCCACCATCACTGAACCGGCAGTTATGGCTACTTCCTTTCAAACCTCTGTTTTTCTTGAAAATTAAACATTAAGGTGATTTGGTTCTCTGTAATGGAGCTTGCGCTCCGATTGGTTTAGAAACCCGTGAAGACGATGTCTACACAAATAACTCACCTTTGGCTTTGGCGTTCCGATTCAGTAGGTTGGCGCCACTGGCTTGCAGTCGATCCGATCAGCTGGTGCACTCGGGTCGACGGTGTGGTCTTGATAACGAAATCACTGGCTTTAAGGTGGCGAGGGCGCGAAGTTGTAGATGTGGAGAGGGGAAAGAAACACCAGTGGATCTGTCGTGTAAAACAGCAGTCAATATGCACTCACCGTGCCATAGTTATCCTTGCCGGCGCAAGATCAAATATCATCAGATGGTTAGCAAACATCAACACAACGAGACTAGGAACGACCAAATACATGGATTCCTTACATCTCCAATATCTGATTCTTTTATGCTATGGTGGAGTTGCATGCACATTTGCCTACCACCATACAAAAGCATAGCCACTTTTCGATGATACGGTGATGACAATCATTTTAACGCTTTCTGTGTAACATTTCTGTTACGAGGACCGAGGGAATGGCTGCAGCCAAAAATATCTGCAGCTGGGTCATGGAGATTCTTTAGCTGATTACGTCGCCGCGTGGAGCAATGGACAACGCGTCTGCCTGCGAAGCAGGAGATTGCAGGTTCGAATCCTGCCATGGTCGAAATGTTTTGGACGGCAGAATTCGAACCTGCAATCTTCTGCTCCACAGGTAGACGCGTTATCCGTTATCCATCGCGCCACGCGGCCGTGTGCATCCACGCAACGATCCCAGGTGAAAAATTTTTCGGCAGCGATTCCCACGGTCTTCCGAACTACGGTAGTTGTTACACAGAAAGCCTTAAGGTTGATTTTCGTGAGCGCATTTTCAACAAGAGGCTATACTTCTTTAATGGTTGGGAAATGTACAAACAACTTCACCATAGCATAGAAGAATCAGATATCCAAGATCCAAACCATCTTATTGTTGTGCTTTTTAAGAAAAACAGAAGTTTCAACATAGAATAGCCGCAAGTGTCAGTTGAGATCAGATAGACGAAAAACGAAGTGATTCGAGTCGAACATCTAGTTATGTGGATGGGACGAATCGCGAATTGACCTTAAAGACACATTCCAGGAATATCTAGATAGTTCAACCCCGTCCCGTAAACTTCTCCTTTACAAAGCGTAAGTGTGAATTTCTGGACGTGCAGAGCCAAAGAAGCCAGCGCGACTTCACCATACAGCTCAGGCCCGCCCACCACAGTAAGATTGTACATAGGCAACGGTAGCAGCAACATAAAAGAATAGGCCTAATAGTGTGATAAGATGAGATAAGGAATAGATACCAATAGTAAGGGAGACGCTGACATGGCGAACATTCGATATCTCCAAGCTCATGATACCATTCAGCGAGAATATTTTTGCCTTTCCAGAGGCCTCTTTCGGATTTTTGTTACGTGCCTTATTTTTCTACACCTCTTATTTCATAATTCAGCGATTGGGCCCACTCAAGGTGGTCCTGTAATGTGCGTTCAAATTGATTGCAAAGGCTGATCAACCAAACTCATATTACCCAGGGATTTATTGTGTCCTACCGGTACTCTTCACATATTCTTACTGTCATAGGGTCGGTATCAGGAAACTCTCTAAGCCCACATGTCAGATGCAAGAAGTTTCAAATGTGTAAAAGTAAGCAAATGTGTAAAAGAAAGTCATTTAGAAATACAGTTTTGTGATGAAGAAGGGTAGAAGGTAGAGGGGCGATGCGGAAATGGAGCAAATGGCCACGTATTCACGTCAGATCGTTACATTGGATTACACGGAACCGCAATGTAAAGATAGTCTTTGAAAAGTTTTTTTTTCCTCAGAATGCAAGCCGCAGGAGCGATTCTTATCGCAATCACAAATGTACCTGAAGCGTGTTGTTGGGTGGAGACGTCGAATGGTATATATGGACAGACCAAGAATCCTTACGATACGCGAAGAACGGTTGGCGGAAGCAGTGGAGGCGAAGGAGCTCTGATCAGTGCGGCTGGAAGCGTGGTGGGTGACCTTACAGAAATGTGACCATGCCAGCATGGTAAACTGCGAAAGCATGACACGAAATGTGTACCCATTATATGCAGTTCAATACTATGAAAAGGGGTACGGTACAAATACTTGACGGCATCGGTTCACTCTGAGCTCAGGGTTACGTGGCCCTGGATTGATGAATCAGCTTCCTCGTGCTAAACGAGCTTATTCTAGGGCAGTGGTAGGGGTAGTCCGGGACGTATATCAAATATCAGTAATATCAAAGGATTATTGTTCACAAAAGGTCAGATGCTAACTAGTACGAAAGTGGGCCGAATTGAAATGGGACGGCCAAAAAACCCCGAGAAATAAGATTCAACCTTCCCGCTGACTGCGAAGGAAGGGGGCTCTATCAGCGGAAGGGGCGGGCGGTTCATACTTTGCGGTGCCGACAGCAGGGCGTAGCTGCGTGTTTCTGCATCCCCACTTGTGCCACCCTATCCCGTAGCCTGCGCCGTCTCTGCACCTCCCTGTGCCACTCTGCCTCACTGCCTGTAAACGCAGCCACGCCCTGTCGCCGCAAAGTGTGAAAGCGGCCGTAGCTATTTCAAAAAAGACGGCACTTATAGAGTCGGGCGCATCTTTTCATCAGAAATTTCGCCACATAGGGTCTTCCCAGACTCCTGGCTCTCATTATGATAACCAACTTTAGGAAATTCCATCATTCTCACCTACACTTTAGGAAATTCCATCATTCTCACCTACCGTATCTTTAACCCACTATGGAGTTCCTTTATCCTACGTCGAGTGCTGCTCCGCGATTCATGCAGCATCAGTCATGGATTTTGTTAGACTCCCTATTTTTTTACTGGCTTTAAAATGCACATTCCATGATTTGTTGTGAACAAGTAAGTAAACCAGCCAAAGTACAACGCACAATCCTAGCTTTATTCCTTCCATTTCACTCGAACAGTAACCCCTTCCACAGTTAATAGCAGAGATTGCACCTTGAAATTTCTTTTATGGCTGAGAGGATTGGTGCCCAGTAACTATTACGCAACAAATCTCAATATAATTCTTTTCATAATTGATTTCGTAGATTGGCATCGGTAGTGATATCGGCGGTAGCATTCGAATTCCATCATTCATGAACGGCATATTCGGAATGATGAACACTCCAGGTATTTTATTATGAATTTATTGTATTTATTTTATTATTAACTTTATTTGTGTATTTATTATGTTTACCTCATGAAGGCATTCAGACATTTACATCCCGATAATTCATTGCGAAGAAAGGATCGTTAGCTTATGCACTCGGTTTGCCTTTGAGATCTTGACCTTACAAGTAGGGGGCAAGCGCTTGCAGTGGTTTCAGTTTCCTCTTATCGCTCGCTTTGCTTCAACTAATGGCTTCTGTCAAATGAGAAACTTCCGGCAATGGGACTCGTTAAAAAAGCATTGTAGAAAGAAAGTTCAGACAGTGAAGTTCAGACAAGTTCTTAAACTAATTAACCCAAAAAATCCATTGCGTACACCTCCGTTGCTCACGTAGTTTATTTATTTATTTATTTATTTATACACTGATCCAGTGCGCCAAAGGTATGCTCAGGAGCGATATAAAACAGTGGAGTAGTTAACTGAAATCGAACTAAGTTATCAATATCAGTCCGCCTAGTATTCACATCTCAGAAGTGTAAATGAGATACTAGATCCATTTTCAAAAGTGTGCTTCATGACTGCAGTGTAGCCCTTATCCATCACAACTTATTAGCCATCAACAACACCAGTTGGCCATGGTGTCTCATTCCAGTAAGAGTCATAGAACGTAGTCGGCACTTCGGTACAAAGGTATGCCAACCTCCCACGTGGAACCGACTCGTCGGCTACTGGCGTATAGAACGGAAAATAAATAGACGGCTGGGCCTACAGTCAACAAGGAACCTGACAGGAAGAGATTGGCAACGAATAGCACCAGATGAACGAATTAAAGCGGACCGAAGATCCATATCTTAGTTCGAGAAAAAAACAATGAATTAAAACTAGAACAATTATATAAAAAAACAGTGCGAGGGAATGACCGGAGACAGCTAAATCGCCCCAAGGAGCAATAGATAGGGGCATCTGTATACAGTACACAGGAGAGTTACACAGCAGAAGTCAAAGCTGGAGGAAGGGTTTCAGCCATATGACGCATCCTGAACCGCTGAAGTCCATCAGAATAAGCGAGATAGACTGAATCACTCTCCGCTCGAAACATCAGTCGCACGGTAGCAACAAGCATATCCGACAAGCATTAATAAAGCAGTGGCTGGAACTATCAGACTAACCTGTAATTCTCAGAACATCAAAGAGATTCGCCTCAAGCTGAGAATTTGGGATAAATTACAGTTTCGTAATCTACTCTGGAAAACCTTACCGTTGGTGGACTGCAGTATTTCCCGTGGTAGTTTCTCCAACCACCGCGTAGTCCGGAAGAAGAATGAATTGAACGTTTGAGAGTGATTGAATCTCCGTACTCTCTTACTTTGCATAGTGAACCCATTAGATCGCAAACTACTTGGCCGAAATATCCAGTATCTGTTGGGCTTGAGCTTGACCTCTTTCCGAATAATGCGAAAACAATAAGTGAGATCTTGGATAACTCGCCTGTGTTTTAGACTCATCAAGCCAAACAGTTTCAAACGCTCTTCGTATCTAGGAATTAAGCTATATTCAGCGCCTGGATACAATCTTAGAAACATTATTCTGGTAAATGTTTGCTGTACTTTCTCTAACTTCGAAATGTCTTTCTTCAGCGTGGGGCTCCACACCTGCGAACAGTACTCCAGATGTGGGAGAGCATAGGCCTTATATAGTCGTACTAGGAGTTTATGGTCTTTGCTAAACACATTACGTAAGATGAGAAACAGAGCAGCATTAACCTTACTAACCACAGCCTCTATATGGGTAGAGAATTTGAGATCAGAGCCGAATAACCTCCTAGGTCTTTTGCTGAGGTGCAGCAGGGTGTCTCTGTGCCATATATTTCATAATTTGGCGAGATACCCCCATCCAAATGCAAAACGGAACACTTATCAAGATTAACAGGTATCCCCCATGAGGAGGCCCACTCTGCCATGCGTACAATAGCTCTGTTGAGAAAAAGTTGAGCCTCGTCACGATCATCGTTATTGTATGACGTGTATATCTTGAAATCGTCGGCATACATCAACGTTTCAACATGAGTTGAGACCTTTAGAAAAGCAGGGAGATCAATAGTATAAATAAGGAACAGTAGGGGAGATAGCACACTTCCCTGAAGGACTTCACTGTAACAGCCATAACGTTTGGAAAAACACCTGCCGACTCGAACTGTCATACGCCTGCCACTGAAGTAAGATCTGAACCAGCTCAGCAGCTGCCCACCGATGCCAAGGATTTCCAACTTCGTTAAAAGCTTTATGTGACTGACTTTGTCAAAAGCCTTGGAAAGACCAATAAAAACAACGTCGACTGCTCTGCCATTATTTAGAGCAGTGGTCCAGCCAAAGACGGCATCGAGAAGTTTAGAAGCAGTGGAGGCCCCGCTTAAGAATCCATGTTAATCCTCAGGAATAACATTAAACCTATGAAGCCAAGTCACAATCTTGTCTCTTGATAGGCTTTCCATAACCTTAGCAGCAGTTGAAGTGATGCTAATTGGTCGAAAATCTGATACTAACCGGCTGCTGGATTTCTTAGGGATGGCTGTTACGATGGATTCCTTCCAGATGTCGGGCACTTCTCCAAGGAGCATAGATATATTGAAAATATGTGCTAGTGGTTTACATAACGAGCGAGCACACCTACGGAGAACTATCTGAGGAATTCCGTCATATGGTTCAGCAAGAGATGGCTTGAGTGTAGAAAGAATTTTGAAAATGTCTTGAGGGTGAAAGAGCAGCTGTGTAAGACGGTGGTTAATACGGAATCGGCTGCTGAACTGAATCTCATCTTCGAGCGTGTACGAAGAGAACACACTGGCAAAAGATTTAGCTAAAGCTTCAGCTTTCTTTCTCCCCGTCCGAGATGAAAAGAGAGCCGAGCGGGTCAGAAAGCACAGGTAAAGCTGGAGAGGATTTAGTCCTTTGCTTAATGAAGCGGAAGAGTAGTTTCAAATTTGGATTGGTCGACAACCGCTTTTCACGATTTTCTATAAACTTTTTGATATGTATATCAAGATCCTTGCAAACTTTTCTGTATAGCGCATCGGAAAGAGGATTACAACTCGAGCGGAAAAGTCGGAGTTTTTGAGCCATCAGATTCTCGACGTGAATACGATACCTTAGGTGCGGCCGGACTGGAATTTAAATGGGACGAAAAGGGAAAATGCGGCACAGACTTCTAGACAAAATCTTTTGTATATGTCATTAATGGAGGTGTATTTGTCGAAAACGGCCCACCAGTCAATACTACAGAAGAAACAGTCTAACATCCTGTAATCAAGGTTCATGAAGTCGGGTGTAGGTTTTGCTAACGGGGATGCACGCTTATGAGCTACCTTGAAAGTGACAACATTATGATCGGCATTAGCAAAAGGAGGGAGAACGGAAACATTGTCAACCACTGGTGAAAAGGACAGAACCAGGTCCAAGACATTCTCGCCGAGGGTAGGTTCAGTCACGTACTGTATGAAGCCACAATTGTTAAAAAACTGAAGAAACCGTGCCGAGGAGTGATTACGAGGTTGCTTCGTGTTCCAGTCCAGAATGAGGTTAAAGTCACCTATCAGAAGGGTATGACACCGATCAGAAGCAAGATCGGAAAGAAGTGCAATGAAAGGAATATCATCACCGGGGGCGGTATTAGGAGGGCGGTAGACTGCAACAAATCTCAGTGTTGACGGGTAAGAGGCACTGAGAATTTCAAAACAAATCACATCTGGACCAGATGCAGCATCAATTTTTATCTCTTTGGAAACCAGGAAGGAACTGACAAAACAACAAATCCCACCCTCTCTCCTATTTTTACGATCACTTCTGTACACAGTATAAAGGAAACTAGCAATCAATTCGGTATTGCCAATCCTTTAGTTCAGCCAAGTTTCAGTTATCACAAGAACGTCGGGTTTACCCTTACTCAAAAACATATGCAAGTGGTGAATTTTATTCACGATACTGCGGGCGTTGAACAGGCAGCAAGTAAACGTGGACTCATACACTGGGCCATGCTTTGGTGGGAGTTTCCCGAACGGTTCTGTGGTAGCTCTGAAACATGCCGGAGCTCTCCTCTGTATATCACCCACTCCCGGTTCGGCTTCCCCTTATTGCGTTCCCTAGCCTGTTGTGGCAGCTCGTAATCGCGCTTTCTTTCGTCAGCAGTCAAGCTCTTCCGGACGTAAGTGTTCGCAATCCCGGCTGAGCGTAGGAACTTGGCATTGGCAAGCGCTGTCCGCCAGTGAGAACGAGAGGGTAGGAGAATTTTGACAAATCTGGGGTGGGACTGGTCCTTCTTACCCATACGATATACCTGAACCGGCCTGCATTCCACTTTGAGCGCATCCAAAATATCAAAGACTTTCGTCTCCAGATCCCTCTGTCTTTCGGAGGGCCGTAGGTGGGATGGCGCTTCGTCAATCCCACTGATCACAATGCTCCTTGAGCGATTGTCGGCCTCTAAAAACTCGGAAACATCTTTGGAGATTTTGTCGGCGAGCACGAGTAGCATTTTCTCGATCAGCGGGTCACTGTTGCGCTCCAACACGGCCTTGATAAGCTGAACAGGCGACAGTGTGGCGTAATCCACATCCACCGAGGGTGCGACGGAACCATTGTTAGAATCCCCTTGTCTGACCACCGAAGTTTAGCTGGAGGTACCCGAGGTTTCCGTCCTTTTGCTGAGCCGATCTACTTTTGGTGCCATGATCAATATTATAGGCTGCGCAAGAAATGCGCAGAAGGCTGAAAAATAATATCACGAAACACCAACCGAACCGAACTTTGACGAACGAGCTCGAAATGTAATGAATGCGCGATATGAATTCAAATCTATTGACGAGCAATTATAAATGAAATAAATCAGCCGACAAGAATGGAGGAAAACACTGAAATTTTCTGGAAAAACAGAAAAAATCAGACGATTACGAAACGCCGCCGCTCAGTTCCAAAGATCGCCGAGTTATACACAGAATGAATCAAAAAGCTATTGTAGACTCAGTCCTTCACCCCAGTCCCACCGTTACCTCTCCTTATTTCTATGATTCCCCCAGTTCCTGTACTACCAAGTACACAGTTCTGACAAAATCCGTTTTCTGACTCACAAGGGAAGGATACCAAGTCGAAGTGCACATGTCGCTCGCTGCGCTTTTGAACGCTGATTCCGGATCTGCTTTCAGAACCAGTCAAACTATTCTCTGATAAGTGTAGTTATGGGGTTTTTTATGTGCACAGGTTCCACATGTATTCGAGGCATGGCAGGAGGAGGCATGGATGGGATCCCCATGAAAATTGTTTTGCCCATCATAAAGATTTCTCTTTTACGTGTGGGAATCATCCCCAGGAGATGTACAATAAGCGTTATATTCGACTTCATTATCCTTATCTTCAAGATCGCCGAAAACTCTCTGATCCAGCTCCCTTATAGGTATGAGTAGACTCCCATAAAGCAGAAATTTGGCATTATTGCGCAAAACGATCACGATATTCGCGCTCGGAGAATCGAATACCCCTCTGTGCAAATTTTCAGCCGAATCAAGTTTTTGACCGAATTTCGGAAATTAGAGGTGGCCACAAGGTAGGCAATAATTTTTTGGAATTTTCTAAACATATCTATTACAGATGCGCATAGCACTGAATATACGCAAAAACCGCCACATAAGAACATTTGCTAGGCAAGGGTCGACGACCCCCTCCGTTTAATTTGTCGCCATACCAGCCAATACAATAGTCCTTGAATTTTGCCGAAATTTGGTCAAATTCTCGAATTGGCTGAAGGCGCCCCATAGAGTAATCTCATTCCCTGAACACGGAAACTGCAGTGGTTTCGCGCAAAAACGTCTGGCTCGCGCGCTTTAGACTTCCGTTGCCAAGTAATAATATTATTTATTCATAAAACCTCAATACCTGTACTCAGAGAATCGTTTGCAGACATTGATTACAGATTTGAAATCGCTCTCCAAAAGCCCGTTTTGTGATATGAGTCTCATTGCATTGGCGCACCTTGACTCGGTATACTACCCTTGTCAGTACGTAAAAATCCCAGTTAACAGCAGCACAATGACTTTGGTACACAAGTGCATAAACTGGAAAGGTGCTATGTGAGTCAGGGGGGCACTCGACAAGAGCATAAGTCGCACCCAATTGCCGCTTATAGGCACTCTTTGAGGTCATTTTATGCCTAGATACAGCTAACTAACTGGAAAAAACCATTAAATTATTATTTCGTCATTTTATTACAAAAAATTCGCTTCAACTAGATTATACAACCACTTACGCACACTCGCCCTGAGCCCAGGCAATGGGAATCTCTCTCCCCAAGGTTTGGGTTACATAGGATGGAAAAAGCACGAATTTCGTTTCTATGCAGAATTCGAACCCGATTGGGCCATCGCTATGACTTCTCTGCGCTCTTACCTTAGCGTTAGAGACGCAGAGCACAGTGCGCTGCCCCCTCCCCGGTGTGGGGATATGACAGCGAATCGCGTGGCCGCCCGCGGCGAGCGGCGCGGCGCGTGCGAGTGCGAGTGCCAGTGGCAGGGCATGGCAGCCTTCAAGCGAGGCAGTGTGGCATGAGTGAAAGCGCAGACGTGGCGCAGTCAGCTCGGCCAGCTCCCAAGGGCAATCGATACGGCGAGTCGTACTGGTGGCGCCGCGTGAAACGCCGCGAAGTGATTCGCTGCCATATCTGCACACACCCCTGCTCCCTCCCCCCCAACTCACTTATGTTAGCACCACTGGAAATCCGATGTAAAGCTCGTTAAGGGAATGTATAAGCCAGAAAAGATTAGACACACAAAAGTCATGTGAGGACATCTTTTGCGCGCGTATAAAAGATTACCGTCAATTCGGGTTGGTTGGTGTAGTCGAGAAAAACAGAGGCCAGGAAAATTATACAGCAAATGCTACCAAACCTAGTAAAAGTTTATGGTCAAATAAGGTCGGGGAGAGACGCAACTTTGCATCGACCTCAAAGCACCTTTCCCACCCTAGGCTCAGGCTCAAATTGATATCCCCTCCTCCCACATAAAAGAGCATCTGTCAAAGCATAGGTCTCATCTACTTTAGCCTAAGTTTTGGGGAGGGGGAAGAGTTTTGAGTCGGTGAAAATTTTGCATCTCGCCCTCCCCGACTTTATTTGACCCAAAGTTCAATGGATCACTGACACAGTCACTTAATCTAAGAACTCCGAAAAAAATCAGGACTGTTTTAATAGGTCTTAGAGCACTTAAGTGTAGAAATAGCGAGTTATTTGAAATGAAGCACGGCCAAGTCCCGTATAAATCATGCTAGAGTGATGACCCTACCATTTACCAAGCTAGGAATATGCGGATAGCTCATAGAAAGGTCTCATTTTTGTTATGGAAATGAAGATTGTTTACAGCAATGAAGATTGTTTGTGATCTCTTCGTTATCATGTTTGTCGAGGTGTATATAAACACCTCGTCTGAGTGTGGTTCAGTTGCTTCCTGCAATAAAGCTTCCGACAAGTTCGAGTCGTAACAACTGGCGATCAGGCCGAAGAACTCATGGACAAGCTAGCCGAACTGCTCTCCCTCATGCAGAGCCGTATGGAACACCAGGAGAAGGCCCTAAAGTTCATGCAAAAGCAGCAGGAGAGGACATTGGAGTGCCTGCAGAAGCAGCAGGAGAAGACGCTGGAGTTTATGCATAGGCAGCAGAAAGAGACGTCTGACATGCAGAAGCAGCAGAAGGAGACGTCTGATTCCTTCGTGCGCACCTTAGAGAAGATGGAAGCGGATGAGTGGAGCGAACCCAGCAGCTGCAAAGCATAGTATTGTCGACTCGCTGTGCCGACGCATTGATAGATTGCAGTTTCGATGCGGAAAACGGAAAAACATTCGATATCTGGTACAAGCGTTTCAAAGACGTGTTCGGCAACGACTGCATGGACCTAAGCGAGCAAGAAAGACTCGACTGTTGGTCAGCCGGCTGGATGAAGATAGTCACCAACTCTTCTGCGGTTCAATTGCACCGAAGACACCTTCAGACCTCTCATGGGATGAAACTATTGCCACAATGGACCGTCTTTATGGCTCTGGTAAGACATTATTCCGTCGACGATTTGAATGCCTTAAAATTCAGTATGACCACAAGGATTTCAACAGCTATGAAACTCTTGTCAGAACACGATGTTCTGACGCCAAATTCGATTCGATCAACTTCGATGGTCTGCAGTGTCTCATCTACGTTGCTGGATTCCAGAGAGCCGAGTTTGCAGACTACAACACGGCTGCTAAGAAAACTGGATCAAGGTGAGGACATTACAATCAAGGACCTTACGGCTGAATGTCAACTCATCAAGGCATACAAAGAGGACGCAAGAATGTTGGAAAACCTATCAACGGCAGTGCTACGATCAACTATGTTAATAAGAAAAAGAAAAGGAGGAATTTCACGAATAAGCAGGACCAAAGAATCAAAAGAAAAACTAATGCGCTACACGGCAGTGCACGATCTGGAAATCAGGAATCAACATCACCGTCACGTCCGCAGACCAGACGTTACGGCACAAATAGCTACCAGATCAGAAGCATCGAGGCTGCTTTACGCAATCACACCCAACCACACCTGGAAGTTGAAGTAAATGGCAATCCCTTGAATTTCCTACTCGATACTGGCGCAATGATAGCACTGATCTCTAAATCGAGTTGGGAAATACTCGGTAGACCGCAACTACAAAACTGCAACACGGTTATAAACGCTGCGAATGGAACAAGAATTCCAACGCATAGATCCATATTGGTTGATTTTGCGCTGAGGAGCTCAGAAGGAAAACTACATCGAGGACGAGGATGTTGTTACGTCACCGACAACCTCGACTTCTTCGGCTGGGAATGGATTCAGAGGATTCCTGAGTTGGTGGAACCAATGCAAAAATACTTCAGTGGTGTAACCATCGTTGCGGATCCTGCGGCAGCCTACCGAGAAGAAATAGTCACTAAGCTGAAAACAGCTACGCTGACGTATTCAAGGCAGGACTTGGACGATGTACTAAGACGGAAGCAACCCTTCAACTGAAGCCAGATGCTCAACCTGTTTTTAGAAAAGAAGCGCCCTGTGCCATACACATACGTCGCCAGTCTAGACGAAGAGATCGACCGCCTACTCGCAGAGCAGGTACTTTCACCAGTCGACTACTCTGATTGGGCAGCACCGATCGTCTCATCAAGAAAGCAGACGGGAAATTACGACTCTGTGCTGATTTTTCAACGGATCTGAACGATGCACTCATGTTGCATCAACACCCTCTACCAACCCCGGACGACGTTTTCACGGAACTCAATGGCGGCACAACATTCACGCAGATAGACCTCGCGGATGCTTATCTGCAAGTCGAAGTCGACGACGATGCGAAGGAGCTGTTAACCATTAATACACACAGAGGACTCTTACGCTACAATCGTCTCCCATTTGGTGTTAAGTCTGCACCCGGCATCTTCCAGCAAATCATCGATTCCATGATTTGCGGACTCAAAGGCTGCGCTGCATACCTCTATGATGTTATTGTCACTGGCCGCGATATCGAGGAGCATGTCGCTAATCTGGAAGCTTTGTTCAAAAGGATATTCGATTACGGCTTCCGTGCCCGGATCGAAAAATGCAATTTCGTGATGCCTCAACTCCGATACTTAGGAAATATAATCGATGCTACCGGACGCCGACCCGATCCCGCCAAGATCGAGGTAATTCGCAAGATGCCACACCCCACGGACATCGGCCAGGTGCGATCGTTCCTGGGGATGCTCAACTATTACGGGCACTTCATCAGTGAGATGCGACAATTACTTCAAGTGGTCTGCCGAGTGTCAAGACGCATTCCAAAGCGCCAAGGATGTCCTGACCTCGGATCTCCTGCTCACTCACTACGATCCCACAAAGGAAATCGTCGTCGCGGCCGATGCAGATAGGAGCAGTGATTAGCCATCGCTTTTCGGGGAGCCCGGAAGGAGTTCAATGCTGGCGACTTAGTATGGACTACAGACTATCGTTCAAGAAAACCGCGGCAAACGACAGGTCAAATATTGAAGAGATACAGGAACAGGCTTTACGATGTGTTGGTCGACGGACAAATTTGGAAACGTCACGCAAACCAGTTACGCTTGAACGCTGCAAGTTGTCCACAACGGGAGTTAGACTCAACGACAGAGCTTGCCGATCTCCCGCTTTTACCCAACTTGAAGCCAATGCGCATATTGGAAGATTCGACGACAACACATCCTATGGCCGAAACCACACTTGAACCTACGTCAGTGGACACCTCCGAAGCAATGACATTACCGACAGAAGAAGCTACAGGACAACGCCCCCTCAGACTACGACGTGCACCAGAGCGACTGATGGTCGATCCGAAGAAGAAGACGTACGCTTGAAGCGCATCTTAAGGGGAGGTGTTATGGAAATGAAGATTGTTTACAGCAATGAATTGTTTGCGATCTCTTCGTTATCATGTTTGTCGAGGTGTATATAAACACCTCGTCTGTGTGGTTCAGTTGCTTCCTGCAATAAAGCTTCCGACAAGTTCGAGTCGTAACAATTTTGATGAGCACTCTGACAACGAACACTTCCAAAAAACCCATTGTTGAAAAGTAGTATAGTAAAACAAAACCTAGGATAGAGTGGTCAAAACGATTAAAGCTGAAAAAAAGAAGCAGAATCAGCAGAAGCATGGCATCTCTCGATTTTTTATTCCTTTAATATCACAAATCTGCTACAAAATATCTGAGCAGTGACTTCCCCATTCTTTCGCAAGCTGTCGCGACTTTGGGAGCGCTCATCGATTTCTGTCTGTCGGTGTATCTGTGCACTCCGCTATCGAGAGAGAGTGCCTGCGTCTGGGGCCCTGTCGCTGATACGTTGCGTCCCCCAGGGTGAAAGGGCGTGCAGCACACACTTTGGTTCATACCAAGTATTTAGAGCTTAATAATAAGGCCACGTCAAACTTTGCGCTTTTATGGTGTCGGGGTTCCGCACGTGAAGTTGCAGCATTACACAATCTCAAGGTCGAAGTATCGCGTGCAAAAGTGCGATATCGCAAAGCCTGACGGTAGTCTAAAAGGGAAGCACTTCGGTAGGGTGCTAATGTAGTTGGGTGGGGGGCACGCAGCTATGGCAGAAAGCGAGCTCATTTTTCTACTTATCTGCACTTTCTCGTGAGAGAGCGTAGTTCTTTAATAATCAGTAGTGAGGATTGTTAGCATGCTGTGAGGATCTCGGTATTTAGAAGGGGGTATTCACTGTCGCGCTGCCTTACCTCACTAGAAGCCATTCTACAATGATTAATTTAATCACTCAAGTATTATCTTTACGTAATCCATACTTGAAGGTTGGGGCTTCCCCTTTAAACAGATATTAGGCTGGAAACCTAGGCAAAAATAGGCGCCAAATACAGTGGAGTGCCCCCTCCCCTTCAACTACATAGCTAACCCGCGACCCGCAGCGGTGTAAAATCCTGATATAAGGGTCACACCCATCTGCAGCAAGTCAGTGATCATACTGAAGTGAATCATTTCTTGAACTATTATTCTCTTATTCATATTCTTGCTCTTACTCCCACTGTATTACTGTTTCTGCTCTCTTTTCCTCTTCAAAAAAAAAAAGATGTTTGTCCTCCGCTGGGTCTCTACTCTGACATGTTTGCCACAAGTAAAGAGACCGATAAAAAAACGAAGAGTGAATCGACACGAATCCTACATTTAGAGCCCTTATACTCATCTGAAAACTATCTAAACTCAACTGAATTAGATGCGCAGTGAGTTCCATATTCAGGAGTGATCCCGCTAGATGGGCATGTGCCTGCAGCTAAAGGCTACCATGAGAAAATGCTACGAGTAGGGCCCATGTGCCGCTACGTGGAGGATATTCCGTTATTGATTGAGGTAAGCATTAAGACTTTCACATGGTCTGTAACAGTTTGCCTTGCATTTCGGTTACGAATGGATATGGTTGCCTTTTGCCTTCGCTGTTACTGCTGTTTTGCTGTATTTGTTGCTATCGCAGAGGGGGGAGGGGGTGACGGTTGTATACACGATCAGTAGGGCTTCCTGGTCACGCGGTGACCATGAACGCCCCTTGAACTTGTTCTCTATAATAGTTTTCTCTGGAGATATTCTGAAAAGCGAGCAGAGCATTGTACAAATACTGAAGTGAGAAAATGGTTGTGACAGTTCACTAATGAATTGGATCTTCTCCGAATATGAAAGGCTTTATTTTCATTTTCTCTTGAAATGCAAAATCACTTTTCCTGAAGTATTATGTCCGGGGAATTACCCATTCATCAATATAACGGACAGACTTGCATGGAGGTTAGAATTTACATGGACAAGTTGTCTGAATGATTTATATCACAGAGCAAAGAGCACAAGCTGCCACAGGGTAGCAGGCCTAGGTCCAAATCCATGTGTCCCAAACTACACCCGGGGATGGGTGGGGAGAAGGCACCAGGGTCAAGCCTGGCGTCGATGAAACCCTCGTCCAACCCTAAATATGACCCTTCCCAAAACACGACCATCACGTCGAGGAATCCTGGACGGCGCTCTGTGCATGGAGAGCACCCAGTGTGCTCAGCATCCCGCGCTATTTTCCTGAGCCCAGGAGGTGAAGGGAACATTTCCCTCGTCCACCAAGCCTTAGGCACCGATGGGATGTCCAGATCGACACATTGGTGCTTGGTGTTCAACATTCACGACATAAACCCCTTCCCTCATTGCAGAATCATCTTTATTTTTGCTTATTATTATTATTATTACTGTTAATTTGCCTTTCCACTCGTTCACATTCCACTTACAACCTCCTAAAAAAGATGCAGAATAATAGAGGACCAATAGAAAGTACACATTACTGTGTACAATTCAGGTGATGGGTGGTGACAAAGTTACTGAGCTGCGACTTTCGGATGCGGTGGACTTCAGCAAGACGCGGATCTACTACATGGAAGGCATTCAGATTCCGACTATTCAGTCACTGAGCTGCGACATGAAATCGGCTCTGCTGCAGGTACATTTCCTATTCATGCTGATTATGGAAGAGTTTTACAAAAATTTTCTTTTAGTAAGATGAGGAGCAAGATGCATAGATGAAGAGCGGAGGTGGTGTAGTGACAGGTGGCGCACACTCCCACTATCATGGTGCGGGGAGCAAATCCCGCATCAACGCCCGCCTAGGCCAACCAAGTCTCCGTTTCCCTGGTTTAGGTGAATCACATCGGCTTGACCCCGTAAGTTATTATTATATAGGTCGAATTGCGTTCATCTGCCACCACGATTCTGAATGAAATTAGGATACGCGGCGCATTTCACTGAAGGGATCGATCAACGCCAAAAACATTATTCTTCATCCATTGATCACTGTCAAACCATTTATAATCGAATGACCCCCAATGTACCTCGAAATTCACCACAGATTTGACTTTCATTGAGAAATATCCACTTATGTTTTCCTCCTCCTGCATGGCTTCAAGCAGGTCAGAAGATCAGGAAAGACAGTGGTATTTCAAATCTTCGAAGGTTCAGCATCGAAGAATCCCAGCGGTGCTGACCGTTGCTCATGTTGCCTAACACATTATTTTGATGTAGCTTACTTAACAAATAACACCCATAGTACCGTAAAATTACCCAATGAAATTCAGGCAGTGAGCCATTTTGAGACTAAATTCGACGTGGAAGCGATTCGACTGGACCTGCCGCTGGTTGCAAAGGCTTTCGAGATGCTTGAGTACAGTCATGAGGTCAAAGGTGAGCCGAAAGACACCGAATATCTGCTCGGCTTGGAGGTTCGTTATATTGCTTACGTGACAACATTTAACCAGTTCCTATATGCCTGTCCTCCCTGTAGTTGCAGCTACAGGGTCATCGTACTTCACTGGAAGACACAAATGGGGCTTCAATGTTGTGTCTCAAAATATGTGATCTTTTGAACTGTCGATTTTTTGATTTTTTGAATTTCAGGCAGACAAGGGTAAGTTGAACTGGAAGACTGAGATCCTGAAGTATTTCATGGGAAAATCTGTTCACACACCTGGAGCTTTGTTCATCTGCATGCTCGAAGACCTAGACAGAACGCCTGCTGATGAAAAAGCTAAGGTGGGTCAACTGTGTACCCTCGAGACCCTCCTCGTTGAGAATACTCGTGCCTTGCCAGCTGGGTAAAAAAAGGGTAAGAGGTTTGTTCAGAGGGCCCTGTATCGTGGAAGAAGTGCTGAACTGTAGTCATATTAGATTATAAAAATGAAGGGTACTTTTACAATGGGGGGCATCTCATAAAGTTGCACAAATATGTAAATATTCCCGGGAGATCTGGGATGGTCAATCTTCACACTCGATGGTATGTCTTTACCCAAGTCTTGGTGGAGAATGTAAGGGCTCAACGTTCCTTTTCAGAACTACGCAAAAATAATGCTAGTAGTAGAATGCCCCCTACTATTGCGATAGAAACAAATGAAGTTGTGAAAATTATGGAAGGTTTCGTACCGCCGCCCACTGCACGTGATTACCTTACCTATAGCATCATAAATTTGTTACATATGTACGTCGTGTACAGTCCATTTTGGAGCGCCTAATAGGGCGTGGCCTACGGACTCGGGTGAGTGGCAAGGGTGGGAGTACGTGGCGAGAGTGAGTGTGGCGGGTGAAAGAGTTTGTTACACCCTTATCCAAGTCCGTAGACCACGCCCTGTCAGGCCCTTCGAAATAGACTGTATCTGTCCAGACCAGTGTCACCTGGCGTCTAGGAAAGTTTTTGAAAAACACTTCCCCCTTTCCTCTCTTTCGGCCAACACTTCTGAGGCTACCTGCTCCCTGCTCCTATATCCGAGAATTCTCCGTAAAAAGGTCGCTAATCCGTAAACATGCATGGCTACATAGTGCTAATTGTAAGCATGATGACCTATTGGCAACTGTTCAAAGATCGACTGACTGAAGCAAAATCCCGCCTACGGTGCATGATTGTCGAGTATTGCTCAATAGAAGTTTCAAACGACGACTTTCCCCACCTTTGAAACCTGCAATGCGAATCCCCGTCGTAGATTTCTTTACCAAAGTCTGACCCTGCTCCACACCCCGAAGGCGGCGTCTGAGATTTTTTGATAGTCACTCGAATGCAGAAGATTATTTCAGATCCTACTACTTCGTGATCGTTTAATTAGGCAAATTACCGAGACTCTTGGTGACGATGGAATTCTTCTGTTTCCTTCGTGGGTTTATTTTACTCTTTACGGCACTATTTCAGATATAGGTAAAC
Source organism: Trichostrongylus colubriformis (assembly GCA_963978905.1). NCBI lineage: Eukaryota > Metazoa > Nematoda > Chromadorea > Rhabditida > Trichostrongylidae > Trichostrongylus > Trichostrongylus colubriformis. The sequence continues at coordinate 42,963,702 of OZ022260.1, forward strand.
TTCACACCTATGTCGTAACATGATGGTTAAACAGGGCGATGCAAAGATTGAAATTGCAAATAGTTCATGTAAAGGATAGTGCGGTTAATCCGTTACAAGACTCAAATCCATTTTTTTACTTCCCAAGTACAGTGCTCATTTGTGCATCCACATATAGTGCGCGGTGACCCAATTAGAGTGTCACGACATACACTTCGCGCTTTCGCCCCGATCAAATTGAGATTTGCCACTATTGTGATAACTGTTGGAAATCGATACGTGCAAAAATGATCGGAATGTTGACCAAAGTAAACATTCCACCTAACCACTTGGGGTACGAGTATTGTAGACATGTTAAAGACTAACAGTGGAGAGTTCATCAAACGCCCATTGCTTAACATTAATGCTTCCTTGCTAGCCTCACAGGAACAGAGGTATGATAATACATCCTATAGTCTAGCAGTCTTGCATGGAAGGCATATGTGCAACTTCGAAATCCGCACGAGGCTTCGTCCACAATGAGTACCGTGATAATACACATGTTCATTGAATTGGCATATAAAACGGTCCTCATTGATTAGTGAAAATCATTTGTGTACAATTCCATGGCTAAACGATCATATTAAGATGGCCACAAACGGCACCGTTCCATCATCAAACCGTGTTCACAGCGTTCAACATGGCATATACGGGCCTGTTCAATGCCTTGACACTTCCTGTGATACAATGCCCCATGGGAATGGACAACAACGGCCTTCCACTCGGAATTCAGGTGAGACTGATGGGATTTGTTGACGTGTGACCATCACAGGCGTGTAGCTGAAATAGCTTCGCGTGAGCCTCACGTGTCTCTAACAACGAGAAGGTCTCCTTTTACTGTTTCTCGTATCGTTTGGTGGATGGTTAGGAGTATTTCCAAAAAGTTAAAAAGCCTACGCAGAACACACAGCGGCCTATGTGAGGAGTAGGGCCAGCGGATACGCGTGCGGACACTTGAGCGTGGTCCACTTGCGCGCAGAGGCGACCATTGCACCATTCAGCGCGTGGCGGCCCGTCCACCTTACAATTGGAGAAGCAGCCTACCTACACAATGGCGCGATTTGCGTAATGCGGTGGCTCGATTTGGGTGTCCTGTCGCACTCCCAGGGCCAGCCTTGCCAATTTAGCTGCATTCCAAGCTCTCATGATCGCTATATAACTTATCAAATCCCATAGCATACCTAGCATAAATATTAGGTTGTTGCAAAATTAATTTCGAAATTGGGCCGCATACTTCAAATTGTTATAACTCAGCAGATACACAAGTTTGTCAATCGAAATAAAAGCCAGCATAATCTACACATTTCTTGCCAACGAAAAGGTTAATTTTAAGCCTCCTCCATGAAAACTACTATCACGAGAATTAACGAACTCAAGGAAGGCACATTCAACATCGTCCGAATCAGTATATTGCTTCTAACGCAGATGAAAATCGAGGGCTCGAAAAAGTGATTTTCTGTGGGGGAGAGGTCAGGAGAATACGCTGGGCAAGGGAGAACTTTTACACCCAAGTGGGTCAATTTTGACCGAGTGATTTGTGAGGTGCGTGGCCTTGCGTTGTCCTGCAACAGGATCGGCCCTCTTCTATTCACCACAGTTTTTACAACTTCCTATACATTCGCCCCAGATCACAACATTGAGACTCTGCTGTGACTGGCTGACCATGTTGCAAGAATTTATAATGGATTACACCTTTACAACACCACCATCACCATTTTAGGGTGAAAGTCGGTTTAGGAAAAGTTTTTTGATTAGCATCCTTATCCATCCAGACTAGTCCCCGTTTCCTGTTATCATAAAGAACCCATTTTTCATCTACAGTTATAATACGGTTTACAAATAGCTCATTTCCATAGCGAACTAGGAGGTTGGAGCAGGTGTCGAAACGTGCCAGACGCTGCTCATCGGTCAGCTCATGAGGCACCCACTTCGACATCTTCTTCACCTTGCCGATTCCCAGCAAGTGTCTGGTACTGTAGAGCAATGTGCGACTGGGTTTTCTGCTAACGTAAGAGTATTCGTCTCTGGTTCGCTTCGACTTCACTCCTTATATCTTCATCATTAAGCGACCACCTGCGGCCGCGACCCGACTTTCCTTCGAGATCAAAATCGTCAGAAACAAATTTTTAAACCAGAGCTCCACTGTCCGTTCGCAAGAACAATTAGTCCCAAGAACACTGCTGAGATTACGGGCTGCTCCCGCTGCGGAGTGTCCCAATTTAAATTCGTGAAGCATGACGACTTCATAGTCGCGTCGGTTCATGATTATTCGCAGCCCTGGAGGCTGGCTGGGAAAATTAGAGCGACATTCATAAAAGTTTTTGAAAGAGCAGAAAAAACATACCAAATGGAATGCCTGGCTTCCCTTGAAATGGAATATTCAGGATAATAAATCTAATTATTTATACATACCTTGAAGTCAAAATTAATTTGGCAACAACCTAATATTTTCTGAGAGCTGTATTCTCTATGATCTTGAAAGGGAAGTCCTTCCGGTTGAAAGATGCTCATCGTATAGCTCAAAAGTCACGGCTATAAGCACCTATATTCAGGTAGTTGGCTCGCCGAACGCCGATCGGCTGCTTGTCGCCGCCGCCAGAGAGATCTCACATGCATTCGGTGGCTGGACTGCTGCCTGGACACATTGATTCTGATAAATCCATTGAGAATATGTTCTTTCACGTTACTGAAAATAGAAAATGGATCTGACGGAGTACGATCATCTCATTCGAATGTGGTCTCCACTAAAAAGATGAAAACGGATAAGTCGATCTGTGCTACACTTACGGGTGACGTCTTGGCTTTAAAACTGACCAGGTGAGCATCGCGATCTACATCGCGTTACGGGGTACCGGTGCGATGCGGTCTGTGGGCAAAATGATGTAAGCAGAAATTGCACAGCAATGTGATTAGGCGAAAATCTATAGATTCTACATTTGGGCTACGGGGTAGTCCATTTACGCCTTCGCTACAAAGGCCCATCATAGCAATAGGTATGGATCTTGGGTTGAAGAATAAGTTCCCGCGGTTTTTTTAACCCCGTTTTCTTATTGTTTTCTTCATCTTTTGACAAAGTTCATACACGCTTTCGATAGAGCTTTTTTTCTCTACAAAATGCTACTCTCCGTTTTTCGATCCTTCGACTACCTAATACTTATGAGGTTTGGAAATGAAGTAAGCTGAAGGCAAAGAAGTGGCAATTGCGCACCTCGTCTTCCTCGTCTGCCATCGGGATCAGAAGATTTACGCGCATATGTCTCAGATGGAGCTTTTCCAGCTCTGCGGAATGGCACTACTTTTTGTTGGAGTCGGTCAACTTTTTGTTGTTTTCAAGACTCACGAAAGCAGTACTCGCAAAAATGCGCACTTTTGTTATCTCCTCTTCCTCGCCTACCATTGAGATTGGAGAGGATTCCATGTATGCATTGCGATAGAGCTTTTTTTGCTCTACAAGATGATACCACTCTCCTTTTGTATCCTCTCAGATTTTAGCATGTAGGAATAAGTTTCCACCTGGTCTTCAATTCAAATTGCGTATTGAAAATGAATATTTTTGGCGGGGTGCTTTGTATCATTCGATAAGGCTCTTTTCGCTCTACAAGACAGTGATTGCGGTTCTTGTTTTGACCAATTTGTACCATTTTTATATCATTTAAAAGTCGACGAAATCAAGCATTTTCGACATTATGTGACAATTATGCTCGATTTCGTCGACTCTTGAATAATTTAAAAATTTTTTAAAAAATGGACGAAAACAAATACCGTAATTACTATCTTGTAGAGCGAAAAGAGTTCTATCGAATGATACGAAGCACTCTGCCAAAAAAATTCATCTTTGTTACGTAATTTTGAATTGAAAAAAAGTGGAAACTTATCCCTACATGCTAAAATATGAGAGGATACAAAGGAAGAGTGGTATCATCTTGTAGAGCAAAAGAAGTTCTATCGAATGCTCATATGTGCATTCTCCTCGATCTCCATGGTAGGCGAGGGAGCGAATACTGCGTTTGGAAGTCTCGAAAACAGCAAAATGTTGAGCGACTTGAGCAGAAAGTAGAACCATTCTGTAGAGCTGAAAAAGCCCTATCGAAATTATATACACATACATATTTGATCTCGACGTCAGACGATGAATATGAGATGCACAAGTGCTACTTGTTGCCTTCAGCTTACTTCATTTGCAAACCTCATAGATATCAAGTAGTCGAAGGAATAGAAAAACAGATAGTAGCATTTTGTAGAGCAAAACAAGCTCTATCGAAAAAATATATAAACTCCGTCGAAGGATGAAGGAAACAATATGAATAGTGGGTTGAAAAAACCGCGGGAGCTTATTCCTCAACACAACACTCAAGTGTTCGTCGTAGGATTCTTTCATAGTGAAAGCTTTATAGAGCAAGATTTCCAGCAAATTATATAAGTAAGTGGGGGATCCTACTTTCCATGATTACTATAATAATAATAGGTTGTTCCAAAAGTCTTGTAGTATTTTTTGATAATCACTTTTTATTTTTTTTTCGTCAAAAATAACAATAAGGCAACAAAGTATTGACCATTGTTATCGGCAACCCTCTTCCACTTTATAGGAAAATCGTTGATTCCCTTCTCCCAGAATTCTGGGTTCTGAGAGTCGAAAAAATCAGCGATCGCCTTCGCAAGCAAGTCATAATCAACGAATTTTCTCTTGGCTAGGGAGGATTCGAGAGGATGGGTAAGGTGATAGTCAGAAGGGTCAATGTCTTGAGAGTATGGCGCGTGGGGCAGCACATCCCACCCGAGCTCCTATAACTTGGCCTGGGTACTTTTCGCGAAATGGGAGCAGGCGTCGTCATGAAGAAGGGTGACCGCGAACTTTTTTCGGCACTTTTCTCGAACAGCGACGGCGAGCTGCTGGAGCTGGTGGATGCATACGGCAGCGGTGACTGTCTCGCCTTGTACCAGCACTTCGCGGAAGAGCATTCCTTCCGCGTCCCAGAACCAGCAAGCGTGGTTTGTCTTTCATGTCAATCTCGCTGTTGCTGAAGCTGATGAGCCAGCGTTGCACGGTCTCGTAGCTCACGGATCCCTTGTCCAATGCAGCGCTGATGGAGTGGCAAGCTTCCGTTGTTTTGGTGCCGCAAGACCGCTCATTTTAGATGACACCGCGAGTTGGCTGGGTATCGACAACGGGCATTGTAGCTCTCTCCACGGGATCTGGTGGGTCAATATATTTCCTAGAAAGCTAAGGAACGTTCTACCATATTCCTGAACCGCCTGGACCTTCCTCAAAGTAAACAAGAGTTACTGATTTTTTTGGAAAATTACTACAAGACTTTTGGCACAACCTAATATTCTCCCATGAAATTCTATGAATCAACTTCATTGAACTCTTTGAGAGTGTGACCGCCAGAGGCTACTGACAGCTCTAGGGTTTGTTTCGCATCCCGCAGCGGGCATGCTAAATCAACGTCTTCGTCGCAAGAACGGCTTGAAGCAGAGATTGGCTTCGACCCTGTCTCGCACTTATCGCATTACCAATTGCAGCGGAAATTGTCGTGTCTTCGCCAAAAGCGCTACCCACCATCATAGCCGGGTTGTTACCACACGGAGGTCACAAGTCGTATAGTCACACTAGTTGCTGATGCCATTAGTGTTGCTCAAGAAGAAGCGCGAGTGAGCCGGTCAATGTGGCTTGAAAGCAGATACTTTTACTGAGAGGAACGGAAGGAAATTCTATGAAGAGATTCTCCGATTTCTCAGTTGAATAAAGATGATTCATCTCGAAGCCATTGTGTACCAAGGATCTAGGAATTGTGGATTTTTTTGGGATTCTCTCCTCAGAAACTTTGGTAGAAGTAGGAGTTTTGCTCCTCACCACAAAAGCGCACTCCTGCGTGGTACATTGGCGTACATTGGCTGACCGTCTCCGACTTTCGAGTGCCACCTATGGCTTACCAGTGAAGCTGATGAAGGATAACTAGCTGATAACCTTCGATAATGATTGATTTCCCTTGGTAATGGCTACATTGAACTACCTATATTTCTGTGAGGAAATTCTTTTCGTAACTGCTGACGATCGAGTCTACGTCATAGAAACAGTCATCTTCACAATTGCCCCGTTTTCCCAATTTAGAACTTTTCAACCTTTCTGGCCATACTTTAACTTTTTCAATCCCTTTTCAACTTTACAACTTAATTTCATGTAACATTATTTCATTTCAATTCGTTCCTTCTGATTTTTTTTTCGATTTTCTTTCCATGTTTTTCGTTTCTTCATTATTACTTTTTATTTATTTTTATTTCAGTTAATTTTTTGGAATCTTCTTTTGGGCTCTCGTTTGGCTCTTTGATAATTTCATCATATGTGTGCCACAATGCGATTAGCTGAAAGGGACTTTCCGTGCAATTTGTCAACCACGAAAACCGTGTTATCGATTTCCTCGTCTATTTGATCAAGCCCTGCAGGGATCGGTCGCGATACGTGTCTATGTCCTCTATAGGAAGCGCTTATTACTTGATTATCAAACATACTAGACGGCTGCTGAGCGCGTACCCGAAGACAGCAAAGGTCGGAGGGCTTGTTGAGAGAAACAACGTCGCCAGTAATAAATATTAGGTTGTCCCAAAAGTCTTGTAGGATTTTTCGAAAAAATCAATAACTCTTCTTTACTTCGAGGCAGGTCTAGGCGGTTCAGGAATATGGTAGAACGTTCTCTGAGTTTTCTAGTAAAATACATATTTACCCACCAGGTTCCGTGGAGAGAGCTACAGTGCCCGTAGTTGACACCCACCCAACACGCGGTGTCATCTGTTGAGTCATTCCATGAGTAGTGTCGCTTTTTTTCGAGCGGATTTTTTTCTCTTTAAGTTGCATGTTTGTGTGGCATTTCATAAATCTTGCGAACGAGATTTTCCTGCTCTACAAAAAGACTTGTTTAGTTTTTTTTTGTCCGTCATAATGGAGCCGATCTTCAGGCTGGTAAAGCGGTTGACTTAGTCGACAAAATTTGACCAAACCGGCAATTAATCAAAACACTACCTTCCACTTCGGAAAAATTGATCAATCATGTGTCTTGTATTTAAAGGTCGTCTCGCACGTTTTCCAACATTGGTTTTTCCGCCACAACTCGGTGATTTTTGGCGATTTCTTCAGACCACGGCAAGAAAATTTTCCTAGTTAATTAGTTATTGAGTGGTGAGTCATCAAGTAGAGGTAATGGGTAGTCGTGGAGAAGCATAATTTACCGAGTCCCTGGAATATCTGTTGAAAAAATAAATTGTGAAGTAATGTCGTCTGGGCCCATATGACATGGTTTTGAAATCCAATGAATCGCAGCCAAAAGGAAATCAAAACAGATTTTCGATAAAGCAGAGGAAACCCTTACTGGTCACTGAAGCAATGCTACACGAAAAATTACATTTTGAAAAAATGTGAGTGCTTCAGAAAAAAGGAATTTAGAAAATAACGACGTGAGTAACCGCTCAAACAATTGTAGGAATTTGTAGAAGATGTCGAGGCCAATTACGGCACATGATTGGTTGATTTTCCCGAAGTGAAGTACAGTGTTTTAATTAGTTGCCGGTTTTGTCTATTTTTGTCAGTTGGACCTACCCCTTTGCAAGCCTGGAAATCGGCCTCATTTTGATATATCCGAAAATTGCACATAACACACTGTAGAGCAGAAAAATCGCTCTCGAACGATATGTAAAATGCTGCACAAACTTGTGAATCCATCAAAAAATTTTTGTTTAAAAAAACGACATTACTTATGGAATGACCCAATACTATGAGTGGTCTTGGGGCAGCAAAGCGACGAAAGCTTGCTACTCCATCAACGCTGCTGGGCAAGGGATGTGTGAGCTACGAGACCATGCGCTGCTGGTTCATCAGCTGCAGCAACGGCGAAATTGACATGGAAGACAAGCCACGCACGAAACGCCCACACGCACTGGACAACGGGACGCTGCTCTCCGCCGTTCGCCGATCCTGAAACCACCATGCGCGAGCTGGCGAAGAGGAATGGACAAGCATCCACAACAGTAAATCGTCGCCTCCACGAGGTCGGTTATGGAAAGGTGCTTTCGCGATGGACTTCATGCCCTGACGGATGCTCACGAAAGTGGCCGTGTGAGCATCTGTCAATCGCTGCTACTCCGCCCGCATCGCAACGACCTTTTCGTCTATCTGGCTACGGGCGATGAAAGCTGGGACATGTACGATACCACCGCGCCTTTTGGCTGCTACGTAACGCCGAGCGGTCAACGCAGCCCATGTCCGACCTTTGTCGGAAGAACATTCTACTCTGCTGCTTTTGGACGCGGAAGGAATGCTTTTCCAAAAGGTGCTGGCACAAGGCAAGACAGTACCCGCTTCTGTATTCACCCACCAGCTCCAGCACATCGCCGTCGCTATTCGAGAAAAGCGTTTGAGAAGGTCCGCGGTCACCCTCCTTCATGACAGCGCCCACCCATACGTCGCGAAGTATACCCAGGCCAAGCGGCTGGGATGTGCTGCCCTACCCATCATACTCTCCAGACATTGTCCCTTCTGACTATCACCTTACCCATCTTCTTGAATCCTTCCTGGCCAAGAGAAAATCCGCTGATTATGATATGCTTGCAAAGGCGATCGCTGACTTCTTCGACTCTCAGAACCCATAGATCTGGAAGGAGAGAATCAACGATTTACCTATGAGGCGGCACAGTGTTGTCGATAATAATGGTGAATACGTTGTTGCCTGATTGTTGTTTTTTGGAAGAAAAAATAATAAAAGTGATGATCGAAAAAGTACGACAAGACTTTTGGGACATCCTAATACATATGAATATTGGAAGACTGCACTAATTGTAAGGACGCAGGGAACTAGAACTAATGCCAGAGATACAGGCTGGGTAATTCGAGACGTCGACTAACAGAGCATTTTGTGAGACCTATTTCTCATGTTTTTTTTGACCAGCACACGAGGCTTCTCCAGTTCCTCAGAGAACTGGAGAAGCGAGAAGAAAAAGGGAGAATTTCTCATGCGCCTTCAACAAAGGCCCTAGTCTTGTTGATTGTGGGTGCTGGCAAGCCGAGATGGAAGCTGTATGGCCGATTATGAATTGCTGGGATTACGTGCGCCACTTATCTGGATGCTCGTCCGTCGTTTAGCGACCATTGAAAAATCCTTGTGTGTGGGAGCCTTCCACTGCACTGCTGAATGACCTCACAACCCTACGGACCGAGGAAAAACGACGACGACATCGGCGCACCGATTCAATTGCTCAACGCGCTCATCAACTCCGTCTGCGTGTGAGATTGTTCGACTACAGATGAGCTCAGCGTCCGAAAAAAAGAGAGAGAAATTCTGAGACGGAAATATGGAGGGATGTTATGATGAGATGCTTCAGTAGTTTCCCGGTAGTATTGCGCTGCAAGGTAAGCGTCGAACGATTCGATATCACAGGGCATAAAAAACTTATATGTCCTCCTTATCTATCGATTTTACATAGAAAACCCACCTGAAAGGTTTCGAAAGAAACGTTGGGAAACCTCCAAGATACCCTCTTTGCGTGTATACGTAAGGCGTTCGTTGTAGCCTACATATTGAAAAAAATGCAGTGAAACTAATAAAATAATCAAAACGCAATATTAATCGTAAAATAACAGTTAATTAACAGATTGAAAATGAAGAGGTCAAAATGAGTTTCATAGAAGCGTTTTGTTCGCCTAGCAAAGTACCAACGCGCGAAGGCGGCTGAATGATGGGAGAGGTTCCAAGTTGATTGAAGTTGATTTTAAGTTAATTGAGTCGAAATACAGCTTGCTTTCTGCTAAAACATCGATTTAAATTTAACGTTTTCAAAGCTATCGCAGCGAGCAGGGTTCGAACCTACGCGGGCAGTGCCCATTGAATTTCAAGTCCAACTCCTTAACCACTCGGACGTCGCTGCATAGAGGTCGCATTCCCATGTAGACTCTCATAATAGACGTCTACACCAATAGATGTCACAATAGACGTCTCATAATACGACATGATTGTGTGACCACACGATAGGAAAAGGTGGCGAAAGGGAGAGTAATCAATAATAATAAGTATGAGTATAATTAAATAAAAGCATTATAATAATAGTTTAAACAATAATAAAAAGTAACAATAATGAACATAATCCTTGTGAGAAAGCGTCATGTATTCCTGCTGCACAATACATCGTCGTAAAACAGTGACTGTGGGAGCTACTGCTGTCTCAGATCATCCTTCACCTCTGTTACCAGCTGTTCGTACTCAGAGCACGAAAACCCTGATTACTGTGGGCAGGAACTAAGCTGTGTTTATATGGAATGGCTTTCCCTACGTTGGAACTTTATTATTAGAATGTAGGGGAATTTCGCCGTCAAATCATTCCAATTCTAAAGCCTATCATAATTAAACATTCGAAGGACTCACTAAAACAAATGGCATCATTTTATAGAGCATAAGGTGCTCTATCGCATATATAAATTTTGCCGATTAATGAATAGGATGTTGTAAAACATAGGCGATAAAAAACGGTAAGAACTTGTTGCACAACCAAATAAATCACGCAATTCACCGTTTTCCTGCTTTGGAATTTGATCAAGAATTAATCTACCAGCATTCCTATGCAGATTGAGGCCACGTCGACAGTACGGTGCTTACCTTGAAAAATGTTAACTATGACACCTTCCCCTTTGAAACTTTCAGAACTCTTCGACAAACTATCCCTCTCTCTATTCGCTGCTGTTCAATCATCCAGAAATTTCTGCGTTGGGTGCTCCTGCATTTTTCACATTTTTTCGTATCGATCGAGATTGGCCAAGCTTCAGTTATTCATGAGATTCCCACAATTTCTCTTTTGTAGTCTTAATCGTGAAGCATATATTTTTGGACGTTGAAGTCGTGAAAGGACAAAATTCCGGAATTCGGTTGTTGGAGGCCCGTGCATATACGCGCACACGGAAATGTGGTCCACACTGTCTTCATCTTTCACAAGCGTGACGGAGAGTGATGAGAAGAAAACGTTATATCGGGCAGCTTTCCTTCTACACTACCGTACCGGCAAATCGCGGATGAGGCCCATCGGCTCTTGCTGGAGGAAATGAAGCATCAAGCACCTTCTCCAGCGACGTGCTCAGATGGTACGGCAAGTTCGAGAGATGTCTCGAAACTGTAGTGTAGCGGGACGTCCACCTATGCAAAGGAAGCGGCTTATTCTTGCCATTTGTGAAGATTGACCTGAAATCACAGTGCGCGAGATTGCGGCCTCCTCGGGTGCTCCTCAATCCACGGTACATGATGTTCTTCGTGCGTCAGGTGAAGTAGTAATATTACGTAGTACTACGACATTTATCTCATTACTTTCGGGACAACCTAATAATTTCCCGACGACCGAACAAATTTTTGTGTAGAGATCATGTCTGCCTGAGCTCTTACCCGTGTTTTCCTTTTTTTTCGCGTTAACTGTGGGTTTTATTCAGCGATCTGATGATCGTGAAGGAGATTTTTCGAAAGAAGAACCCAGGGTGTGTGGCCTTAGGCCCGTCCGGGCTGGCACGCGGCAATGTGTGCGGCGTCGTTGGTTGGGGCGCAAACACGTAAGAACGTTTAATGGAACGGATGAAGGCTGAGGTAGTTGGAAATTTTACTGGACACAACCAAAGGAGCAACTTTCAATTGAGAGAGGTGAGGAATGAAATAAACAAGCAACATTAAATGTCGGGACAGTTTAGCACGGCTCTACACTTCTTCACCAGTGCAAGGGGACAAAACAGATTACTTTATCATCAGACTTTCCAAGATTAAGTTCCTAGAAGGAGCAATAATTAATCTAGGTAAAAGGGTTTTACGAATAAGAACATAACATTGAAAAAGCTCAATTTATAAACACGGATGAGATGAAGGAGAGGCCCTTTTCTCTACAAAAGCATCTTGATTTAAATAAGCACGATTGCAAATTGCGCCACAGTCAAAGGCGACGAGGTCGAACGTGGCGTCGCGCAGTTTTCCGCGCAAATTGCCGCGTGCCAGCCCGGGCGAGCCAAAGGCCCGTCTCCCAAGAACCCATGCACCGTCGACAAAATTTGAGCCGGTTGTAAGATGCCCAATAAAGGATCGCGATAATCGATTACAACTTTTTTGGGAACAGACATAGACCCAAGTGGTCCTGCGACGATGGCAAAGAACAGGAGGCGGGGGGTCGCAATTCTCGCAAAATTTCCGAACGGTGTTGTACCGGAGAAACCCTTCTAGGGATCGTGTTTTTCAGAAATTTCTCTCGACGCCGTGCTTCAAAGCAATGATGACGACTATTGAGCCTGGACCGTTTTGAGGGTACCCTATCGGAATCGGAAGGACCATGATAACTAAACTGTGCAGTGAAGCACAAAATTGGAAGCTATAGAATTACTCAGGTTAGAGGCATTTTTATATTGTGAGCTCATCCATAACCGGACAGACAATGATTGCAATTTTCTGAATGAAAATCGGCTTCTTACAAAATCCCCTAACTTGTCATGGTCACAAAGTGAAGTCTACAGGTGTTGTCAAAATTTGCCCTAGCTACAACGTCTTTGAACAAATAGGCCGTGCAGTATGGATATCCAATGGTATGGAATGCTGCTTTCTCTTTTTCAACAGTGCTGAAGCAGTGAACTTCCTCTTTTGCGGAAACACCGTTTTTGTCGATTATGAACAATCTAAAGCTTGGGGCTCCCGAAAGCGATGCGATGAGCAAGTCCGTCCCCATTAAGCGAAGAGAAAACAGCCGCTGTTGGTGAGATGAGAAAAATGCCCTCTTTTCTCTTCCTTGGCAAATTTGTCCACGATCTCCCGAAAGCGATGCGATGAGCAAGTCCGTCCCAATTAAGCGAAGAGAAAACAGCCGCTGTTGGTGAAATGAGAAAATGCCCTCTTTTCTCCTCATTGCAAAATTTGCCCACGATTTGGGCAGATAGTATGTGTTTCTGGCCAGTCTTCACTTCGTTCGTTTCGTTACCCCTTTATAGCCGCTCTGGTATGAGAAAAGGTACATGAACACAGGCAGTACTGCTGCACTGCTGTTTAATTGAGAAACGCACAACGATGATTGCACACAGTGCTGTGGAAACTTGGAAAGTTGCGGAGATAACGCGTATACTCTTCTTCTTTTCTTAGGATGAGAAAATATTAAGTTTTTATTGATGTTGCATATACATGTATACCATTGGAATTAGCTCATCGAGGTCTCCAGGGTGTCTTGTAAGGTTATCAGTCCCTTTTGTTAAAGCAGTAATCCATTTTTTTCGACAAAACGAAAAGTTTAGGGGAACATCTGGTCAAAGACTTTCAAGATAGTCTGGATAGTGGATAGTCTGCTGAGAAATTAACCTTTTGCTCATTTTTTAGACGCAGATGCATAAATGACAGGAAAACCAATCGATTCTGCAGAAAAATGCTAGTGCGTGATATAAAAACTCTCTATGGTGATATTTTTCATCATTTTCGGCCTTTTATTAATAGCCGGTCCTTCCTTCATACTCCTCTCGACAGTGTGCAATTCAAGTGCGCGACGCAACTCGTGCCACCATCGCTAGAGGTCGCTATGTGCGGTTTCATGCTTCCTGCACGTGAATCCCACGTTACTATCAGGAGGTAGTGAAGGCGGCCGTTGACGAAGGAAAGCAAGGCAAGGAGCCTCGAATGTGTCATCATAAAAGCTTAAGTTTCATACCGTGAGCTCTCTAAAGGAGTTGCTTTTTTTTCAGCAGGGCATTCCGGACACTGTCATTCAGGGGCACACCAGTGAAGATCGGCTGCACTCATAAGAACTTGAAGATTTGCACAAATCCTTTGATAGAATGGTTGAGCACTTTCATCATGAGCTTATCAGGTTCCGACGAAATATCTCAAATGTCCTCCCTGACTCTCACATCCATCGAAGACACGCGAGAGGGTAAGTTTGGCCTACGGTAGAACAGACGTAGTGCGGACGAGTTCGAGTAGCCGCCATTGCACAAATTCGCCAATTTGACCCCTTGGCACGGCTCCAAGAGGAGCTGTTTCAATTACAAAACTGTTTTTTCTTTTTACTTTTTCCTTTGTTCTTTCTTATACTGTTCCCAGATGTGCTTACGTGAATACTGATGTATTTGGGAATGGCCTCTCCACTGCGCTGGTATCAGGTGCTACAACTAACGTTGGCCCACGGCCCGTCTCCTGCAGCGGACAACTCGGAAAGTCAGTGTGTTGATGCGAATGGGATGCGAATGCACACTGCAGTGTCGCGCTTTTGAATCCGGGTTTTTTCACCGATTATCGCTTCCAACCTTCGGTGTTTGTTACAAAAAGCTCATTTCTTTGCATCTTCCGGTTCCTTTAAAGTAGTTTCTGTTTCCCCAGTGATTCGACCTACAGTGTGAAGCAATGAAATTTTTTTCCGTTAAGATGTAAGGCAGCACTAGGCTCGCCGAAATGAATTTGTTTTAAAGTGCATCTGAAATAGGAGACTGGGAATGTCTCTCGTTCAGAGTCTTGTGGCGCTTGGTTAGGACTTGAGAACGTTCAGTTACTGTTTCTGACCGAAATCTGGTGCACATCAGACTCTCCTAGAAAGGTATGGGGATGGGTAACAGAATTCCTATGTCTGAATTGGAGCCGCTTCTCGACCATTCCTTAATTTTTTGATTTCCCATATATAAACCACATGAAAGATTGGAATGGTTTCAGAAGATTTGTATACACTCATGGAGCTCGATGTTTGATTGTTTTGACTACGACGACTGGACCTTGATAACTTCATTTGACTGCAGACAACACGTTCGAATGAATTCGGCGTGCTGACGCCCGTTAACTGGTATATTTTCGCACCTTTTGAGTGAACAAACTACATGAACCGACGTAAATTCTATCAAAGATGCTTTTTAAGTCAGAAGTTGTGGTGGTAGTGCTGAAAGCATCATGAAAGCCTCACACTGATTTGAAAATGGTCGAGGGTTTGAACGCGTTTTTTTGTTAAGCTTGAACTGCGAAAGCGCGCCGCATCTCCTTGGCCGCTCCCACCTCAGCCAGTCGGGAATTACGTAGGCGGGGTCAACTTATTAAGAGGCGGAACAGATGGGCGGTTGAGGCGTTTGCCGCGTTTCTACAGCTCGGAGGGGCGCTTTTTCTTCAGGATTTCGCCACAGATAGCCTTCTCAGGCCCAGGACTAGCGTGTGAGTGACTTCTTGTAGGGATTTCTCCATTACGGCATTACCCCTAGTGCTGTCTTTAAAGTCTTTAAAGACAGCATTAAGGGTAATGCGGTAATGAAGAATGAAGCCGAGATGAAGTAGAGCGAATGAGGTAGCGCCAAATGAGTTAAGGAGAAGTCCGTTATCTGTGATGTAGTCACTGTTCTGCTGACGGTTAATTGATAACCCCCCTCTGATTAATCGATAGCCCACTTCCAACTTTCACCTCAAGAACAGTTAGGAAACCGGTTCCAGTTCTTTTCTGAAGGGTGTTGTGCAAACGCCTTCAAGTCCTGTCACATTTCAATTGGTTTCTCACACTTATTCCCTTAACCTCCCTTGATTTAAAAAATTTAAGTTGCTGAAGAAAATTGGAAAAACGTAAGCTTTTGAGGAAGGTGCATCTACCAATTCTTTTGCGAACTTCTACAATTAAGAAGTCATTTTCATCGTGTGGCATAGTCTCAGAGATGTATGTTAAATAACGAAGTCTAAGCAAGAAAAAGTTTTGGTCTTTCCATTTTTGTAGTGAAAGCAAGTGTTCTTTCTCTCATTTTGATATTTTTCAAGTATTTTACATGTTCCTACAGAAACCGCACCTCCTTCTTGGCTATCCTATTACTTGTCCTGATTTAATGATTAGCTGAAATTCCCAACAATTCTTGTCCAATGATTTTCCAGTTACTTAATTTTGATGAATACAAAATAATTCAAGGGCTGGCTATTCTCCAAATATTCCTATATTTACCACTTTTTCGGTACAGGACGAGGGAAAACGGTTATCATTGCTGCATGCAATTTGATTGAGTCCAAAACCGAACGGTGTTGATCATGCTTGTGAAGCAATAGCGGTTCAGAAACTCTTGTTGAGTATATAGGCGACGGCGAAATTAAAATAAGCAGTGCTAGTTAGAGTGAAATTAAAACGACAAAAAGTGCTCCACCCAATACGCAGCACACTTTGCGCATTCCAACGTGCACAATATTAAGAAATGTGGGTTTTTCTGCAGACCTCCAAGACAGTGGTAGGAGTAACGGAAGTAAAGAGAACTATTGAAGTGAGTCATCCAATGAAAGCTACGGGTCCAGAAAGACTATACACTGCGAAGTTTCGGGTGAGAAGGGATGCCGTAGGTTCTCTAATCGTCCTTTTCAATAGCTGCTACCTGTTCTGATACGGTTCACGCTTTACTTGACGTGGCCCGCCCTTCTGGGGAACAACAGCGGGGGAGGTGTGTTATTTTTCGGGTTTTGACTGACTTCTTCCGTTTTCTCTACACTTTTGCGCTAATAAGGACCTCGACTCGACTCTATTCTCAATAATCTTTTCAAATTAGTCCGAACCATCCGTAACATGGCTTTAAAGAAAAAGCATATGAATAGTTACTAAGAAATCTCCACTACTCTACGAATTACACATAGATGTTTTCTTGAAACTGACCAGCTATGAAGGGATTCCGATTTCTGTTCTGGCCTTCCTTCTTTATGTTGTCCGTTGGACAATTATGACTCCGCATCGGTTTCTCTAGCACCACATTCATGTTCATTGAATGTGACAAGTCTATTTCCGATGTTTTCACTACTGAAATCGTTTTCAGGTAATGGGATCTTTTTCCTGCTTGATTTACGTCATTTCGAGGATCTATTTCCTGGTGATAACCACGATTTTTGGACTTGTGAACCACTTCAAAATCAGAAAAAGGGTTCCGGCCACTAATGATTCTTTACTTCTACTGAGTGCTACGGAGGCCGTCAGAAAAATCGCAAAACGAGAGGTACCAATAAATATGCAATTTAAATTGTTTCGTGGTGTTATTATTGGGGTACGGTACGGGAAAAAAAGTGCAGGAAACCGGAATCAAGGCGCGGCACCGATGCTGGTTTCTGTTCCTAAATAGCACAGGCGCGCTGTCATTTCGTATCAGGTCCCCCTGAACTGCAGCTGAAGACGGTGACGAGTAATTCTTGAGAACATGTTCATAGCACTGCTGAATCATTACTTTATCTCTTTTTTTATAATTTGATGTTTTGTAGATTACATCGCAGCAGTTGGTCGGTGCTTACGTCCATCGCATTGAACAGGTAGTTTTTTGCTATGCATAAATCCCACTCTTTACAACTGTTTTCATTCAGTTCAAATTGAATGGTAATTTCCTTATCAAGGTTCTTGTATTTGTTTCGCAGTAGTCGAAGTGCTAGAGATTTTTCATCGCGAAATTACGTCACAACCTAATAATTCCTTACCTTTTTTTCTGACCTTCACTTTTTCTCCCGTTTTTGGTTTACATATTGTTGGAAAAAATAGACTCCCTAATTATTTGTTGAAGTGGGTTAAGGTTAATGGGCTCATCAATGCTGTCGTGATAAAGCTTTTCAATGAAGCAACCAGGAAAGCAGAAGAAATCGATAATTCGATCGCAGGCATGGACGACTATCAACTTGAAGAGGTTTGCTCAGTAGCGATGATCTGCATCCTTAGGAAATTTTGATGATATCCTCCAGTTTAGGATGGTATCAGCATTGACAAAGGAGATTTTTTCATTCTCACATCAGTCCTTTGGCAATTTAATAATCCTTATATTGATGGAATTGATAGAATTTTCAGGGACGGCTTCTTCACGTTTTCCCTACCCCTCCAAAAAGGACTAATTTTGAGGCGCTGGCTCGGTGAATTCTCTTTGATAAGCGAGAAAGTACTGTATCGGCTATAAATCTGGTTTTTCCCAAAATTAATATACCGAGGTACTTTTTCAACAACTAACCCGATATCGACCTTGTGGAACATAAAGGCAATGCGAGGGATAGGTGAAAGTGAGAAGGGAAGACATGTTCCTTGGAAAGAAAGTCCAGTTTAGAAGAGGTGATGCGTGGCGAAACTCGCATTGAAAAAGCGTGGTTCTGGTTCTTTTCATGACCTCGCAACATGGCGACCTGGCGGGTATCCGCCGGAGGAGTTGCCCCCTAGGCGGGGGAACGTTCGCGGTTGTCTCACTTAGCTCCTTGCCCGTCTACATCTACCCCACTAATAAGTGATGCAGAGCGGCGCGAAAGGGAGGGATTGACTTTCGGGGCCCTATTTGTCAGGTTCTCCGTCATTTTACTTTGCTCATTCTCTTCTATTACATTGCTGAGCACCCCTACTTTCAAATTCTGCTGTTACTCCATAGTCTGTCGAATTTGTAGAATGTCCCAGCTGAACGCTGCTTTGGATGCATCGTGCATATGGCTGAGGACGCTTCGCAAAATTATTCAAAACGGAATCGTAGGCCTCAAGAATTTACAGTTGCTTGCAGCTAACCATCCATTTATTTCATACTCTCCGTTTTCGTTCTCAATGGCAGCACAAATTTAATTCATATTTATTCAGCTCACAAAATCCAGACCACTTTTGGGAGTTCCCTTTACTGTTAAAGACTCGCTGGAGGTCGACGGTCAAGTAATAACATGTGGCATTTATGCTCAAAAAGGAATCAAGCGAACGGCCACAGCAGAAGTGATTAAGAGGTGACTTAGTTTGACTTAATCGGCTGGCAAGTTGCCTGAAGCAGTCATGCTGCGCCGAGGTGTGATGTCCATGAGCAGAGCTGAGCCCATCGATCACGATCTTCAGCGATAGGTTGTGTAGAATCCACCCACTCGTCGCTGATCCATAATCTGCGAAGGAAATGTCTCACTTAAACTGCCGATCAACGCCAAGCAACCTCAGGTCTTCCTTCACCACATCTCTCTGAAATCTCCGCTTGCGGCCGGGCGGCCTTCTCCAGCTGGGATCCGGAAGCATCCTCAGGGAAAGTTGAACAAGGCGATCCAACTGTCTCCTCAAAAGGTGACCCAGGAAGCGTGGACGATTCTGCGTGACTACTTCAGGTGGGAGCAGTAAATGCTGCTGTTTCCCACGACTCATCCTTCGATATACCAAATCCACCTCCGCATAAAGTTCTTCGTCTTAGCATACCCTTGACCAGAAGTAGCCTAGCATTCGTCTGAGAAGTTTTCTTTCCGAACAATCGAGTTTCTCCATTACCGTGGACGGCGCTGCCCATGTCTCCGATCCGTACATCATGATGGGTCGAATGGCGGACAGGTACACGCGCATTGACTTCATTGGCAATAGGAGTCGACCACAGACACCTGTATAAGGAGTTGAAGAGGCGGGCAAACCAGGCGCTTTTAACAAACGGCTGCTACAGTAATCAGGTTTTCGCGGCAGGACCCACACATGCCTCCTTACAACTTCCCGATGTTTTGGCTCTGGTTTGCTTACCTCGAGTGCATACAACGATGGAATTATGTTAACAACAGATGTTTTAACGTTTGAGGTTTGGGTGCTATGGCAATGAGGGGAGGGGCATCTTATAAAAAGTTGCTTATAAGCATCCTGGAGAGATCCTTAAAGGGTCAATCTACACATTCAGGCGTATACTTTTGCCTAAGCCTTGGAGGAGGGAGGAAAGGGATCCCTTCCCCTTCTTGGCTTAGGTGAAAATAGGGTCCAGTAGTGAGATGCCCCCCCCCCCCTCCTTGCGATAGCACCCAAGTTTGCTTTAGGCGCACGCTTCGCGCGCATTGCAGGAAGGAAGCCTCGACGCGGGGGCTTAAATGGGTTGTGGCAAAATCATTGCTGAGCTTACGACATAGCTGCGGACCGTGACCCATCTATCGCCCCCGAAACGGTGCCGCAACAGTTTCCTGACGAGCCGCATGCGTGCCAACAACCCACGCACAATCAATAATCCACTAGCGGTTTACCACCCGCTACCATGGCCCGTCACCCGCCCTGTCCTTCTTACCATCACCCAGTCCCTCCCGGGCTGCCGATCTGCGTTAGGCAATGGGTGTTGCCTCTCCTACAGATCTTGCGTAGTGCAATCTAGGGCAGTTCGCCACATGCTTTCTCCTACGCGTGGAGCGCAGAGAGAACGACAAAACGCGAGGGAGTGTGTGATGAAATGAGCAGCGATTTAACGTGTCCTGGCGCGAAAACCTGATTTCTGTAGCAGCCAATTGTCAAAAGCGTCTGGTTTGCTTAGCCCGGAGTTGAACGCCGATGCGGCTTTGACACAGCGCTGCTGAATATCCCTTTCACAGCTGCCGTTGTTCTTCAGCATACAGACCAAATAACAGAGCTCCTCTACAAGTTCTATTGGTTGTCCATCCACCTTGACTCCCACTGTAGGTTTCACTGAAATCCACATTTGTTTGCATTTGTTCCATAGGCTGCAGCTAGTTTTGACACAAGGTTGACGACACTCTGCAACTTCGCATTGCTCTCCGCAAATATAACGACATCGCCGGCGTACTCGAGATTGAGCAAGGAACGTCATGATTGTGAGAGGGCGACGTTTGCAGCATGTCGCTCCGTCACTCTTCGCATGATATTTTAACTTCGAACGGCGCCGTACATCCGGAAGGTGTGCGAACTGCTGCCGTTGTCTGTCGATTCATGTTGTCAATTAGGCGAACAAATTTTCCAGGAACTCTATCGGCTCGTAGTGCGTTGAGTAGACGGCTTCCGTGTGGCATTGACTTCGAGTACCGCTGCCACTCTTCGATCACTCTCCTGACAATAAATACCCGGTCCACTGTAAATCGGCCAGGACGAAACTCGGCTTGCTTGTCACGGGTGGTTTCTTCTTGATAACTGTCCACTTCCGCTCTAGGACCTTGTACGTAACGCGCAGCAAAGAGATTCCTCGATAGTTTTTAAGATTCGTGACGGACAGCTTCTTGTGAAGTGGTATAATGATCGCGTGCCTCCACGAGATCCTCCGCTCTCGACATCCATTCGCTCTTACGATCGCGTTGCAACTGACAACGCAGTTTTCTTCTTAGACGCATTACCTGCTTCAGATCTCCAGCAGAGCGAGCAACACATACGGAATTGTACTGGACCTTGTCTCCGCGGATGCGTAAGCTTACTTCTTTCTCGGCTGGAGAAGAGAGTGTTTCCTTTGCAGCATCCTGGATGCATCTAAGGAAAGAATCAGCATCGCCAAGCTTCTTCATAGTCCGTACAACGATATGGACGGAGAAATGTTGGCGTAACTTCTTCCTGCGTTTTTCGTCTTTAAGCCTGCTATGTCCAACCTCGGCTAAGGTGGTACTCCACGCTTCCTCTTCTGAAGAGGAGCCATGAAGCTTAGCAGAACTGGGCAGTGGTCGGAATCAAACGCTACATCCCACACAGCTCGAGACCTCCGTATATTCGATAAATGGATGTTCCTCGTCAGGACGTTATCAAGCTGCAGTTTCAGAACACCCATTTTCCGTCTTTGCTGTTCTTCTGGCGTCAAGGATGTGAATCCCTGCCACGTAAGCTGATTACGGCGTTGGTTTCTCTTGAACGTCGACGCGATGATGGGGTTCCTCTGTTCGCGGATGTCGATCAGTCGATGCCCGTTGTCCGATGTACGTTCCGCTGGATAATACCACTTTCCGAGGGCATCGGACTCTTGATCGAGACCCATCTTCTCGTTCGCATCAATTCCGACAACAACAGCGTGCTGGCTAGGTATCTTAGACATCAACGTGTTGAGTTCATCATAGAATGCGTCCTTCCCATAGTTCTCTGCAGCTTCGGTAGGCACATGAGCGCTCACGATCCAAAGGTTGAATCCTCTGCAATCCCGCAGTCGTACGAACGCACCTAGGCGACGTTGAGCCTGAGTCCTTTACCAGGTTCTTATAGTCGTTCCTCACGGCTACTGCACATCTTCCTACACATCTGTCGTCAGCATCGCCCGAATAGATAGTGTAATTCTTGATGCTGAAGACGGGCTGATCTCTAATGCGTGTTTCTTGAATCGCAGCAAACAGCGCGTGGAGATAGCGTAGTAGTCTGGACACTGCGGCCCGTTGGAGTTCACTTGACAATGAGCGGCAGTTCAGCGTGACGAGCTGGATATTTGTAGCCAAGGATCCCACACTTGTCGCAGGTATAAAACCTGGCAGGTCATCATGGGCTACGGCTTTGGGCTGAACACCCGCACTTTCTTGCAATATATGGAATACTTTTGCCATGATAAGTGTGCAACTTATATAGCTCGAACGATTCCAGCGTATACTGCGAACGCTTACTGAGTTAAGTAGAAGCAGGGGTACCACGTGCAGGTAAAAGTGAGCTTGTCTACGCAACCCCATTGAGAGGTAATTTGCTGATGGTTTCTCACATAGTATATTTTCCCTGTTTCTACGCTCGACTTTTCCTCATCACGGAACTGTACTTTTAAATGACTTGCTTTTATACATCTAAGGCTTGTCGCACTTAGCGCGCATGCTCAGCAAGATTCCTTGCAGTATTCCCATAACAGAAAAGACATTTGAAAAATATCGTTAGTACTCACTAGAACCCTGGCCGACATGAGCTTGATCGGCCAACCTTGGAAATCGATTCGAGATCAATTTGTTGCCACCAAGTAATGGAGCTTGCACTCCGATTGGTTTAGAAACCCGTGAAGACGGAGTCTACACGAATAACTCACCTTTAACTTTGGCATTTCGATGCAGTAGGTAGACGCAACTCGCTTGCACTCGATCCGATCAACTGGCCCACTCGGGTCGATGGTGTGGTCTTGGTAACGAAATCACTGGGTTTATATAGGTGACGATGGCGCGAAATTGTAGATATGGAGGGGGAAAAGAAACACACCAGTAGATCTCTCGTGTAAAACACCAGTCAATAGGCACTCCCCGTGCCATAGCTATCCTTGCCGGCGCAAGAACAAATATCGTTAGATGGTTAGAAAACATCAATAGGAACAACCAAATCCATGGATTCCTTACATCTCCAATATCTGATTCTTTTATGCCATGGTGAAGTTGCATGCACATTTCCCTACCGCCATACAAAAGCATAGCCACTTTTCGACGATACGGTGATGACAATCGTTTTAACGCTTTCTGTGTAACATTTCTGTAGTTACGAGGACGGAAGGAATGGCTGCTACTAAAAATATCTGCAGCTGAGTCATAGAGATTTCTTGTTGCAGCCGATTACGTGGCCACGTGGAGCAATGGATAACGCGTCGGCCTATGGAGCAGAAGACTGCAGGTTCGGATCCTGCCGTGGTCGAAACGTTTCGGAACTTCGACCACGGCAGGAATTGAACCTGCAATCTCTGCTAATGTATAGCTTCGCATTTGTTGATGTGAATCCCCCTTGCATTACAGAACAGCAGAAAGGAGAATACTCATCAATTTTCGCTTCCGGTTTGGGATTCGTATGAAACGAGAACCTAAATAAGCCTTTGGGTCAATGCAAATGGAGTGGGGAGGGGGGGAGGGGAGGAGACGCAACTTTCACCCATGTCGAAGCTCTTTCCCTCCCTATGCTAAGGGTGAAATTCATACCCAAGTATCTGTCTCATCTTCTTCAGCCTAAGCCTAGGGAGGGAAAGGAGCTTCGACATCGGGGAAAATTCTGCGTCTCGCCCCCCCCCCCCCTCCCCCTCTGGTCCTCCATTTGCATTGACCCACACCCTTTCTACTATTCCCTACCCCTTCACCAGAATTTCTTTTTGAATAACATATTAATCTTAGGTGAAGATCATTCAAATTTGCAAATAAGTGTTTCACTACTGTCCTTCTTACCTTCTCATGTTTGACGGTATATGAGAAGAATTTTAAAAATATGAGGACAATCTTTCTCTCAAATTACCTATCAAGACGGCATCGGGAACTTACTCACTGGACTTATCGTTCAGTGAACTTCAAAATCTTCCCGACCACGCCAGGATTGGAACATGCAATCCTCTGCTCCGCAGGCAGACGCGCCATCCATTGCACCACGCGGCCATATGCATCCGTGCAACCAGGATCCTCTATGACCCAGCTGCAAAAATTTTTTCTCTCATGATACCATTCAGCGGAAATATTCTTGCCATTTCAGGAGGTTTCTTTCGGATATTTTAACGTGCCGTATTATTCAACAACTCTTATTTCATAATTCAGCGTTTGAGCCCATTAAGGTGGTCCTGTAATGTGCGTTTAAATTGATTGCAAAGGCTTATCGACCAATTTCATATTACCCAGGGATTTATTGTGTGCTACCGGTACTCTTCACATGTTCTTATTGTCATAGTGTCGGTATCAGGAAACTCTCTAAGCCCACATATCAGAAGAAGTTTCAAATGTGTAAAAGTAAGTCATTCAGAAATACAGTTTTGTGATGAAGAAAGGTTGAGGGTAAACACAGAGGGGCGATGCGGAAATGGAGCAAATGGCCACGTATTCACGTCAGATCGTTACAGTGGATTACACGGAACCGCAAAAAAGGATAGTCTTTGAAAGGTTTTTTCTCCTCAGAATGCAAGCCGCAGGAGCGATTCTTATCGCAATCACAAATGTGCCTGAAGTGTGTTCTTGGGTGGAGACGTCGAATGGTATTTATGGACAGACCAAGAATCCTTACGACACGCGAAGAACGGTTGGCGGAAGCAGTGGAGGTGAAGGATCTCTGATCAGTGCGGCTGGAAGCGTGGTAGGTCACCCTACAGAAATGTGACCATGCCAGCATGGTAAACTACGAAAGCATGACACGAAATGTGTACTTATTATATGCAGTTCATTACTATGAAAAGGGGTGCGGGACAAGTACTTGACGGCATCGGTTCACTCTGAGCTCGGGGGTTACGTGGCCCTGGATTGATGAAGCAGCTTCCTCGTGCTAAACGGGCTTATTCAAGGGCAGTGGTAGGGGTAGTCCGAGACGTTTATCAAATCAGTAATATCAAAGGATTATTGTTCACAAAAGGTCAGATGCTAACTAGTACGAAAGTGGGCCGAATTGAAATGGAGCAGCAAAAAAACCCGAAATAAGATTCAACCCTACCGCTGACTCCGAAAGAAGGGGACTCTATCAGCGGAAGGGGCGGGCACTGTTAAGCAAGTGATAGGCAGGTTCATACTTTGCGGTGCCGACGGCAGGGCGTAGCTGCGTGTTTCTGCATCTCCACTTGTGCCCCCCTATCTCGTAGCCTGCGCCGTCTCTGCACCTCCCTGTGCCACTCTGCCTCACTGCCCGTAAACGCAGCCACGCCCTGCCGCCGCAAAGTGTGAAAGCGGCCGTAGCTATATCGAAAAAGACGGCACTTATAAAGTCGGGCGCATCTTTTCATCAAAAATTTCGCCACATAGGGTCTTCCCAGACTCCTAGCCTCATTATAATGACCAACTTTAGGAATTTTCATTACTCTCACCTACCGAAGTCTTTAACCCACTGTGAAGTTCCTTTACCCTACGTCCAGCTGTTGCTTCGCGATTCATGCAGCATCAGACATGGATTATGTTAGACTACCTTATTTTTTTACTGGCTTTCAAATGCACATTCCATAATTTGTTGTAAACAAGTAACTGAACCAGCCATACAACGCACAATCTTAGCTTTATTCCTTTCATTTCACTCGAACAGTAACCCCATCCACAGTTAATAGCAGAGACTGCATCCTGAAATTTCTATTATGGCTGAGAAGATTGTACGCAACAAATCTCAAAACAATTTTTTTTCATAATTGATTTCGTAGATTGGCATCGGTAGTGATATCGGCGGTAGCATTCGAATTCCGTCATTCATGAACGGCATATTCGGGATGAAAACTACTCCAGGTATTTTTTTATTTATTGTATTTGTGTTGTTATTATCTTTATTTGTGTATTTATTATGTTTACCTCATGAAGGCGTGTAGACAATTTACATCCCAGTAATTCATTGCGAAGAAAGGATCGTTAGCTTATGCACTCGGTTTGCCTGTTGATCTTATTCTTACAATTAGGAGGCGTGCGCTTGCAGTGATTTCAATGTCCTCTTAGCACTCGCGTTGCTGCAATGAATGTCTTCTGCCAGATAGGAAAATTCTGGCAATAGGATCAGTTAAAAAAGCATTGTAGAAAGAAAGTTCAGACAGTGTCTTAAACTAAATGAAGACAAATTCTCCAAGTTCTCTCTTCTTGAAACCTCGGCATGCTGTTCGATTAATCGTGTTTACTTTGCCAAACAAGGTTAGTAGGTGGATCAATTTTATTTTTGGCCTGACGTTTCGACCCTTTCGTCGTCTTCAGAGGCCTAAAAAGTGGTTCGAAGTTCGCTGACTGACTTACCCGATCAAGCGCCAAAACCCCTAGCATTTCGGACTTACCCACTCAATCCGTGGAGAGTCGAATAGACGAAAGAGAGAAAGTGAACTCACCCCGTGATCCACCGCGAGTGGTAGGACGTCGCTACCGACTCGTGTTAGTATAATGTGCGACTGAGAATCACTATACAACGGTGTTGACAAATGACAATGCTGTCAGTCGCGACATCATTCTAACCCACAGAGCGGTACAAACGGCAGAAATTCACTCGTGATTAAAGGACACTCATTTCTGTTGTTCATTATTGGATTCCTTGCGGATATCCAAAACGCTTCTAATGCCTTCCTAGATGAAATCTCGGTTTCATGTGACAGAATTTTGCACTTCACGTCAAAATCATTCCCGCTGTGCCGTTCACGTCTGTGCCTTCCAAGTGGAGTTGTTATTGATCCCCTTCTCTTACTGGCAAGATGTTCATTTATGCGCGCTATCAAAACGCTACCGGTCTCCCCAATATACTTGCCATTGCGCGCCCTACATTCAATCTCATAAACCACACCGAATTTTGTACGGTCTCCTATCTTGCCGTAGGGGCAAATCACGCAATTCTCCGAAACACATTCGCAATCGTAGAGCCTGTTCCGTACCAGCTGACGTTTGATGTTGCCGTTCGGAATATTGACAAGAACGACATCGTTTTAAAGCTGAGCACGAACTAGGCATTGGTTCCTCAGCAATACGTCAATGCTCGCTAGAACATTTCCTGATCATAGAAGACGAGGATCGCCTTTCCAAGACCGCATACCTTTTTGTCTGCCCTTTATCTCTGAAACATTCTCCTCATATTCCCCACTTTTTTCGCATTTCGTCCGATTTTTCCTAACACTGCCTTTGACCCGAAAAATCCATGGCGTACACCTCCGTTGCTCACGTAGTTATACACAGAATGAATCAAGAAGCTATTATTTTGAAACTTCTTCTGTTTTGTCCAGGAGTTTGTTAGGTGGAATGTATATTGGTGGCCTAACGTTTCGACCAGATCGCCTTCCTCAAAAGCCTAAACGTGGCTCTCGATGTAAGATTTTACCCATTATACCACCAAACGCCTCATCTCTCTAGCAGTTCTGACGAAACATTAAGGAAACCGCCGGAGAGAACCCCATACGAAAAATCATAACTCACCCACTCCACCACCGCGGGAGTGGAACGCCGCCACTCCATGTTAGTTGTCGTCAGTGTATGAGAGATGCCATGCTGTCCTTATACATATAGTATAATGGAGACATGCATGTCTCCCCCTCATATCAGTAGCCCGCAATGGGGCTCAAATGGCAAGAGATCATTCGTAATGGATAAGCCCCCATTTCGGTTGTTCGTACTTGGATTTCTTGCAGAAATTCAAAACGCTTCGAGCACTTTCCTGGCAGAAATCTCAGTCTCGCATGCAAGAATACTGCACTTCACATCAAAGTCATCTCCGCCGTGTTCCTCGGTCATGTGCTTTCCCAGAGGTGTTCTTGTGTTACCTAGTCTTTTACCAGCAGGATGTTCTTTGATACGTCTTGCTAGTCTCCTTGCAGTTTCCCCAATGTACGTTGCGTTACATGTCTGACATTCAATTTGAAAATTACACTAATTTGGGCGCAATCCCCAGTTTTACCATACGGGCATTTAACACAATTCTCTGATTTGCAACGCTTATCGTAGAGCCTATTTCGCACGAGTTGGCTTGCCGAGATATTGCTCAGGAATACTCACTAAGACAACATCATCGTCCAGCTGTGCCTGAACAAGGCATCTTTGGATTGCAGCCGTAGCCGTTACTCTGTCAGAGATGAAAGGTATGCACAAGGGAACCTTTTTGAGACGCGGTAGGTTGCGGTGCTCAGTGCATATTCTCCTACGACGTTCTGGTACAACATAGCCGTTTGATACAGCTATGTCAGAAGCTAGACGTATAGACTCTCGCCGCTCTGTCGGACCTGTGCACACATTTGCATCCGTCTTCAATATGCTCTTAACAACTGCATGTTTCACAGTAGTAGGAAGCGCAGATGTGGCGTGAATTAAGATGTTCTTAGAGGTAGCTTTCCTGTACCACTTCACACCATCGGACACTTTCACTTGCGTGTTCAGGTAAGGAAGCCAACCATGGCGTGTTACTTCTCTTGTGAACTTGTATACTGCGATTGCTGGTTCATTAAGCGAAAACATTCATCCATTTCGGACTGTGTTGATGTTATAATGAAGCAGTCATCTATGTATCTGCAGTACATCAATGGTAAGCATTCAGTACTGGCTCTTCTATTCTGCTCATAAAACAGATAGCAAATACTGGAGTTAACCGTTGACCCATTGCCAACCCTCTTATTTGACAATAATAGGTACCCGACCACCTAAAGATGTTGCACTGCAAACATTCCTTGATTAAAGTCATGGTGTGCGCTTTATTCAGTCCAAAGATGGTAAGGGGTTCTCTCCGGCGGTTTCCTTAATGTTTCGTCAGAACCGCTAGAAGGATGAGGCGTTTGGTGGGCCACCAATAAACATTCCACCTAACAACCTCTTTGGCAAAACAGAAGAGGTTCTAAAATAATAGCGATGCCGAGGTTCCACGAAGAAAGTATTAGGTTAGTTGATAAATACCTGGACACTTCGAGACGTTATTTACTTTATAACTTTATTTTGGAACAACTTATAATCAATCAACAATATATTCACAATCATTATCAATAACCTTCTGCCATCGCTCTGGCAACCTTTCAATTCCATTCATCCAGAACTGTGCAGTCTGCGACGCTATAAAGTCGTTGGTCGCGATTTTGAGGTCCTTCCCTTTTTTGAACTGCTTGTCCTTCAGATATCTTTTGAGAGGGGAGAGTAAGTGGTAATCAGATGGGGCGAGGTCCGGCGAATTTGGAATATTACTTAGTAATTCTTTCCTGCGTGGACGGCTGAGAAGGAATTCCGCAATGGACAACCTTGCCTGTTTGTTGCTGTCAGACAGCTTGTGGGGTGGTGGCATGTGGACAGAACTTTCCTATATCCCAAGCGAGATTGATGCAGTTCAACTGTCTGGTATGTGCATCCAAGCATCTGAGATAAATGTCTTGTGCTGGCCGTTGGGTTTTCCTGAACTGCTTGCACGAGGCGCTGGTCGTCCATCAACAGGGTCGGCCAGCCTCGTATGTCCAGAACGAAAGCGTTCGAATCAAACATGAACGGTAGGCTTGGAAGTAGTTTGTAGCCCGAACGCAGCGTTGATGCTTTCGGCCGCCTTCCTCGTAGAACTTCCACGGCGGAACTCGTACAAGTAGAGCGTCCGACGAGCTACCTTTTCCATTTTGAACAGAAATGATCTTCTAGACAAGCTCCGGTCCTTATATACCTATGTGGTGGAACATTCGAGAACACTGTTCAACAGGACCGAACATGAAAAGATGAGCTTTCAATCGACGCATTGTGGTTCAAACTGCTTTGAAGTGTCCAGGAACTTATCAGCCAACCTAATAGTTGGAATTTATTACGAATCAAGAAGCTGTTGTAGACTCATTCCTTTACCCCGGTCCCACGGTTACCGCTCTTTATTTCTATGATTCCCCCAGTTCCTGTATTATCAAGAACACAGCCTGACAACATCCGTTATGACTCACAAGGGAAGGATACCAAGTCGAAGTGCACATGTCGCTCGCTGCTCTTTTGGACGCTGATTCCGGATCTGCTTTCAGAATCTGCCAAGCTATTCTCTGATAAGTGTAAATATGAGGTTTTTTGAATGCACAGGTTCCACATGTATTCGAGACATGGCAGGAGGAGGCATGGATGGAATCCCCATGAAAAACTGTTTTGCACATCATAAAGGTTTCTCTTTTACGCCTGGGAAACATCCCCAGGAGATGCACAATAAGCGTTATGTTCGACTTCATTATCCTTATCTTCAAGATTGCAGAAAACTGTGATCCAGCTTCCTTATATGTATGAGCAGACTCCCATAGCGCAGAAATTTGGCCTTATTACGCAAAACCATCAAGATATTCACGCTCGGGGAATCGAATAACCCCTCTTTGCAAATTTTCAGCCAAATCAAGTTCTTGACACATTTTTGGAAATTAGAGGTGGCCACGGGGTAGGCAATAATTTTTCTGGAATTTCCTAAACATATCTATTACAGATGCGCATAGCATTAAATATAGCCAAAAACCGCCACATAAGAACATTTGCTAGGCAAGGGTCGACGACTCCCCCTCTGTTTAATTTGTTGCCATACCAGCCAATACAATAGCCCATGAATTTTGTCGAAATTTTGCCAAATTCTCTAGTTGGCTGAAAATTTGTCCAACAGGGTAATTTGACCCCTGAACACGAAAATCGCAGTGGTTCCGCGCGAAAACGGCTGGCTCGCGCGCTTCAGACTTCCGAACGTGCCAAGCAATAGTATTATTTATTCAGAAAAGCTTTATGCCTTCACTCACAGAATCGTTTGGCAGATATTGATAACAGATTTGAAATCGCTGTTCAAAAGCGCGTCCTGTGATATGCGTCTCATTGCAAATGCGCACTTTGACTCGGTATACTACCCTTGTCAGTACGTAAAAATCTTAGCTAACAGCAGCACAATGACTTTGGTAGACCGGTACATAAACTGGAAAGGTTCTATGTGAGTTAGGGGAGGGGGCACTCGACAAAAGCTAAGTCGCACCCATTTACTGCTTATAGGCACTTTTCAGGTCATTTTATGCCTAGATGCAGCTAAGAAGGTGGAAAAAACCACTGAATTATCTTTCATCATTTTGTTACAAAAAATTCGCTTCAACTAGATTAAACAACCACTTATGCGCATTCGCCCTGAGCCCAGGCAATGGGAATCTCTTTTCCCAAGGTTTAGGCTACATAAGATGAAAAAAGCACGATATCCGTTTCTATGCAGAATTCGAACCCGATTCGGCCACCGCTATGTCTTCTCTGCGCTCTTACCATATCGTTAGAGACGCAGAGCACAGTGCGCTGCCCCCCGGGTGTGTGCGGATATGACAACGGATCGCGTGGCCGCCCGCGGAGAGCGGCGCGGCGGGTGCGAGTGCCAGTGGCAGAGCATGGCAGCCTTCAAGCGAGGCAGTAAGGCATGAGTGGAAGAGCAGACGTGGCGCAGTCACGCTCGGCCGGCTCCCAAGGGCAATCGATACGGCGAGTCGTACTGGTGGCGCAGCGAGTGAAACGCCGCGAAGCGATTCGTGTCATATCTGCACACACCCCTGCCCCCCCCCCACTCCCCTCCAACTCACATAGCACCACTGGAAATCCTATATAAAGCTCGTTGGGGGAATGTATAAGCCAGAAAAGATTAGAAATACAAAGGCTTATGTGAGGACATCTTTTGCGCGCGTATAGAAGACTACCGTTAATTCAGGTGTGGTTGGTGTAGTCGAGAAAAAAAGAAGCTGCGAAAATTATACAGCAGAGGCTACTAAACTAGTAAAAGTTTAGGGTCAAATGAAGTCGGGGGGAGACGCACCTTTGCGTCGAGCTCGAAGCCTATCCTCCCTAGGCTCAGGCTAATATTTATTTATTTATTTATTTATTTATTTATTTATTTATTTATTTATTTATTTATTTATTGCACGCGTAGGTGCGCTTTTACAATAGGCTAAGAGATCATAGAACTCAATACAGACTTATGAACACAGTGCGGTCTATAGTAACAACCAGGGAGAGGGTACATAGAAGTGTGAAAATTCCGAGATAATCAGAGGAAGACAGGACCACTCTAGCAATTATTCAGTAGCTAGCTCGCTTTAAGTGCTTTAAGGTCCATACTGTCGAAATAGCAAATCAGGCGGATGGGGCTAGGGAAAATGCCACTCTAAAACAGAACAAAGTAGTAGAGAATTGGAAACTGAATTTTCGGATGCCAGGTATTCCCTATACCTGACATCAGACCCGCCAGATAAGATTCCTCTTTCTGCTTGATCAAGTGGTCATATGTTCCGGTTAAACGTTATGAAAGTAGTCCTAATCCTTAATACCTCACTGGTTACTTTAGACCAACACTCCTACCACAAAGAGCATAAACAAGGGGATTAAACACGAAAAGGGAATCTCATCAGCTAGAAATCAAACAATAACAAAAGGATGTAAGAAAAAGAAAAGAAATTATCAAAACATATCGCGACGTATCCTCCACCGATTAGGCGAAAAAAAAACGAGTAGCTGTAAAAAATATTGATATCCCTTCCTCCCACATGAAAGACCATCTGTCAAAGCATAGGCCTCATCTACTTGAGCCTAAGTCTAGGGAGGGAGAGAAGCTTTGACGTCGGTGAAAAATTTGCGTCTTCCCCCTCCCCGACTTTGTTTGACCCAAAGTTCAATGGATCACTGACACCGTCACTTAAAACGCCGAAGAAAACTAGGAATGTTTAAATAAGTCTTAGAGCACTTGGGTGTAGAAATAGCGAGTTATTAAAAATAAAGCACGGCTGAGTCCCGCATAAATCATGCAGGAATGATGATTCTACCATTTACCAAGCTAGGAATATGCGGATGGTTCATAGAAAGGTCTTATATTGATGAGCACCCTGACAACGAACACTTCCAAAAAAACCCATTGTTGAGTAGTATAGTAAAACAAAACCTAGGATAGAGTGGTCAAAACGATTAAAGCAGAAAAAAGAAGCAGAATCAGCAGAAGCATGGCATCTCTCGACTTTTTATTCCTTTGATATTCACAAATCTGCTATAAAATATCTGAGCAGTGACTTCCCCATGCTTTCGCAAGTCGTCGCGACTTTGGAAACGCTCATAGATTTCTGTCTGTCGGTGTATCTGTGCACTCCGCGATCGAGAGAGAGTGCCTGCGTATGGTGCCCTGTCGCTAATAGGTTGCGTCGCCCAGGTTGGAAGGGCGTGCAGCACACATTTTGGTTCATACCCAGTATTTTAAGCTTAATGATAAGGCCACGTCAAACTTTGCGCTTTTATGGTGTCGCGGCTCCGCACGTGAAGTTGCAGCATTGCACAATCTCATGGTCGAAGTATTGCGTGCGAAAGTGCGACATCGCAAAGCCTAACGGTAGTCTGAAAGGGAGGCACTTCGGTAGGGTGTTAATGTACATAGTTGGGTGGGGGCACGCAGCTATGGCGAAAAGCGAGCTCATTTTTCTACTTATCTGCACTTTCTCGTCGAGAGAGCGTAGTTCTTTAATAATCAGTAGTGAGGATCTAGCATGCTGTGAGTATCTTGGTATTTAGAAGGGGGTACTCACTGTCGCGCTGTCTGACCTCACTAGAAGCCGTTCTACAATGAAGTTTAATCACTCAAGTGTTATCTTTACGTAATTCATACTTGGGGGTTGGGGCTTCCCCTCAAATTAGAGCTTAGGTTGAAAACCTAGGCAAAAATGACGTCAGGTACAGTGGAGTGCCCCCTCCGCTTCAACTATGTACATAGGCCCGCAACCCGCAGCGGTGTGAAATCCTGACATAAGGGTACACACCCATCTGTAGCAAGTCAGCGATCATACTGAAGTGAACCATTTCTTGAACTATTATTCTCTTATTCATATTCTTGCTCTTGCTCCCATTGTATTACTGTTTGTGTTCTCTTTTCTTCTTTAACATAAAAGATGTTTGACCTCCGCTGGGTCTCTACTCTGACATGATTGCCGCAAGTAAAGAAACCGATAAAAAAACGAAGGATGAAATCCTCCATTCAGAGCCGTTATACTCATCTAAAAACTACCTTTTAACTCAACTAAATTAGATGCGCAGTGAGTTCCGTATTCAGGCGTGATTCCGTTAGATGGGGACGTGCCTCCAGCCAAAGGCTACCCTAAGAAAATGCTACGAATAGGGCCCATGTGCCGCTACGTGGAGGATATTCCGGTCATGATTGAGGTGAGCATTAGGACTTCCTTATGGTCTGTAACAGTTGGCCTTGCATGTCGATTACGAATGGGTATGGTTGCCTTTTGCCTTTGCTTTTACTACTGTTTCCAGTTATTTGTAGCTATCGCAGAGTGGGGGGGGGGGGGGGGGGGTGTGGACACACGATCAGTAGGGTCTCCTGGTCACAGGTGACCATGAACGTCCCTTGAACTTGTTCTCTATAACAGTTTTCTCTAGAGATATTCTGAAAAGCGAGCAGAGCATTGTACAAATACTGAAGTGAGAACTTGGTTGTGACAATTGGTTGACTAATAAATTGGATCTTCTCTGAGTATGAAAGGCTTTATTTTCATTTCCTCTTGAACTGAAAATTCACTTTTTCTGAAGTATTATGTCCGGGGAATTACCCAATCATCAATATAATGGAACAGACTTCGCAAGGAGATTAGAGTTTACATGGACAAGTTGTGGAATGATTTGTATCACAGGAGAAAGACCACAAGCTGCTACAGGGTAGCAGGCCTAGGTCCAGATCCATGTGTCCCAAACTACACCCGTGGATGTGGTGAGGAGAAGGCGCCAGGGTCAAGCTTAGCGTCGATGAAACCCTCGTCCAACCTTGAATATGACCCTTCCCAAAACACGACCGTCTCGTCGAGGAATCCTGGACGGAGCTCTGTGCATGGAGAGCACCCAGTGTGCTCAACTTTCCGCGCTATTTTCGGCTGAGCTCCAGGAGATGAAGGGAACCTTTCCCTCGTCCACCAAGCCTTAGGCACCGATGGGATGTCCAGATCGACACATTGGTGCTTAGGTGTTCAACATTCTACGACATACACCCCATTTCCTCATTGCAGAAGCACCTTTATTTCGCTTATAATGATTATTATTA
The DNA here is from genome assembly GCA_963978905.1 of Trichostrongylus colubriformis. NCBI lineage: Eukaryota > Metazoa > Nematoda > Chromadorea > Rhabditida > Trichostrongylidae > Trichostrongylus > Trichostrongylus colubriformis. The sequence goes on from OZ022260.1 coordinate 42,998,751, forward strand.
TTACTGTTAATATTGCCTTTTCCACTCCTTCACATTCCACTTTGAACATAAAAAAAAGCAGACTAATGAAGGACCAATAGAAAGTACTCATTACTGTGTACAAATCAGGTGATGGGTGGTGACAAAGTTCCTGAGCTGCGACTTTCGGATACGGTAGACTTCAGCAGAACGCGGATCTACTACATGGAAGGCATTCAGATTCCGACTATTCAGTCACTGAGCTGCGACATGAAATCGGCTCTGCTACAGGTTCACTTTTCTATTCACGCTGATTATGGAAGAATTTTACAAAAAATATTCTTTTAGTAAATAATGCATAGATGAAGAGCGGAGGTGGTGTAGTGACAGATAGCGCACACTCCCACTATCATGGTGCGGGGAGCAAATCCCGCATCAACGCCCGCCTAGGCCAACCAAGTCTCCTTTCCCCTGGGGTAGGTGAATTGTACATCAGCTGGCCCCGCAAGTTACTGCATCGGTCAAATCGCGTTCATCTGCCACCACGATTCTGCCTGAAATTAGGATACGCGGCGCATTTCACTGAAGACGCATTGACTATCAACACCAAAACCATTATTCTTCATCCACTGATGGACTGTTAAACTTTTCCTATTCGAATGACCCCCAAAGTACCTCGGAATTCACCACGGATTTGACTTTCATTGAAAAATATCCATTAATGTTTTCCTCCTCCTGCGTGGCTTAAGCAGGTCAGAAGGTCAGGAAAGACGGCGCTAACTCAAATTCTTGAAGGTTCAGCATCGAAGAATCCAAGCGGCGCTGACCGCTGCTCATGTTGCCTTATACATTATTGAAGTAGCTTACTTCGCAAATAACACTCAGAGTACCGCAAAATTATCCACTGAAATTCAGGCAGTGAGCCATTTTGAGACTAAATTCAACGTGGAAGCGATTCGACTGGATCTGCCGCTGGTTGCAAAAGCTTTCGAGATGCTTATGTTCAGTCTAGAGGTCGAAGGTGAGCCGAAAGTCGCCGAGTATCTGCTTGGCTTGGAGGTTCGTTGTATTGCTTACGTGACGCACTCAACCACTTCCTATATGTCTGTCCTCCCTGCAGTTGCAGCTGCAGGATTATCGTATTTTATCGAAAAACGAGAAATAAGACTTCAAATCTCAGGATCAGAATATGTGATCTTTAAACTGTAGATTTTTTGATTTTTTGAATTTCAGGCCGACAAAGGTAAGTTAAACTGGAAGACTGAGATCCTGAAGTATTTCATGGGGAAATCTGTTCACACACCTGGAGCTTTGTTCATCTCCATGCTTGAAGACCTAGACAGAACGCCTGCTGATGAAAAAGCTAAGGTGGGTCAATTGTGTACTCTCGATACCCTCCTCGTTGAGGATGGAATACTCGTGCGTTGCCAGCTCGGTGGAAAAGGGTAAAGGGTCTGTTCAGGGGGCCCAGTATGGTGGAAGAAGTGCAAAAATGTAGTCATATTAGATTACAAAAATGAAGGATATTTTCACAGTGGGAGGGGCATCTCATAAGGTTGCACAAATATGTAAGTATTCCTGGGAGATCTCTGAGATGGTCAATCTGCACACTCGATCGTATGTCTTTACCCAAGACTTGGTGGAGAATGTGCGGGCTCAACTTCCCTTTTCAGAACTACGCAAAAATAATGCAAGTAGTAGAATGCCTCCCCTATATTGCGATAGAAACAAATGAAGCTGTAAAAAATTATGGAAGGTTCCATACCGCCGCCCACTGCACGTGATGCTCTTACCTGTTGCACAATACGTGATATATTAGTACGTGTACCTGTCCAGACCAGTGTCACCTGGCGTCTAGGAAAGTTTTTGAAGAACACGACCCCTTCCCTCTCCTTCGGCCAACATATCTGAGGCTGCCTGCTCCACGCTCCTATACCGAGATTTCTCCGTAAAAAGGTCGTCAATCAGTGCATGGCTACATAGTGCTAATTGTAAGTATGATAACCAATTGGCAATTGTTCAAAGATCGACTAACTGAAACAAAATCCCGCCTGCGGTGCATGATTGTCAGTACTGTTCAATAAAAGTTTCGAACGACGACTTTCCCCACCTTTGAAACCGGCAATGCGATCCCCCCGTCGTAGATTTCTTTAACGAAGTCTGACCCTGCTCCACACCCCGAAGGCGGTCCGAGATTTTTTGATAGTCACTCGAATGCAGAAGATTATTTCAGATCCTACTACTTCGTGATCGTTTAATTAGGCAAATTACCGAGACCCTTGGTGACAATGGAATTCTTCTGTTTCCTTCGTGGGTTTCTTTTACTTGACGGCACTATTTCAGATATAGGTAAACATCACACCTATGTCGTATCATGATGGTTGAACAGGGTGATGCAAAGATTGAAATTGCAAGTAGTTCATGTAAAAGATAGTGCGGTTAATCCGTTACAAGACTCAAATCCATTTTTTTACTTCCCAAGTACAGTGCTCATTTGTGCATTCACATATAGTGCGCGGTGACCCAATTAGAGTGTCATGACATACACTTCACGCTTTCGCCCCGATCAAATTGAGATTTGCCACTATTGTGATAACTGTTGGAAATCAATGCGTGTAAAAATGATCGGAATGTTGACCAAAGTAAACATTCCACCTAACCACTTGGAGTACGAGTATTGTAGACAAGTTAAAGACTAACAGTGGAGAGTTCATCAAACGCCCATTGCTTAACATTAATGCTTCCTTGCTAGCCTCACAGGAACAGAGGTATAATAATACATCCTATAGTCTAGCAGTCTTGCGTGGAAAGCATATGTGCAACTTCGAAATCCACTCGAGGTCGAGCTTCTTTGCTTGGTCCGCAATGAGCGCCGTATAATACACATGTTATTGAATTGACATTTAAAAATGTCCTTATTGATTAGTGAAAATCATTTGTGTACAATTCCATGGCTAAACTATCACCTTAAGATGGCCACAAACGGCACCGTACCATCACCAAACCGTCTTCACAGCGTTCAACGTGGCATATACGGGCTTGTTCAATGCCTTGACACTTCCTGTGATACAATGCCCCATGGGATTCGACAACAACGGCCTTCCACTTGGAATTCAGGTGAGACTGATGGGATCTGTTGACGTGTGACCATCACAGGCGTGTAGCTGAAACAGCTTCGCGTCAGCCTCAAGAGACTCTAACAGAAGAAGGTATTCTTTTATTGTTCTTTGTGTCGTTTGGTGGATGGTTAGGAGTATCCCCAAAAAGTTAAAAAGCGTACGCAGAACATACAGCGGCCTATGTGACCATAATGGAGTAGGGCCAGCGGATACGCGTGGGGACACTTGAGCGTGGTCCACTTGCGCGCAGAGGCGACCATTGCACCATTCAGCGCGTGGCGGCCCGTCCACCTTACAGTTATAGAAGTAGCCTATGTACCTACACAATGGCGCGATTTGCGTGTTGCGGTGACTCGATTGGAGTGTCCTGTCGCACTCCCAGGGCCAGCCTTGCCAATTTTGCTGCATTCCGAGTTTTTATGATCGCTATATAATTCTTATCAAATCCCATAGCATACCTAGCGTAAATATTTGCTGACAGCTGTATTCTCTAGGTTCTCAACGGGGAAGTCTTTCGGATTGAAAAAGCTCATAGTATAGCTCAAAAGTCACGGCTATAAGCACCTATATTCAGGTAGTTGGCTCGCCGAACGCCGATCGGCTGCTTGTCGCCGCCGCCAAAGAGATCTCACATGCATTCGGTGGCTGGACTGCTGCCTGGACACATTGATTCTGATAAATCCATTGAAAATATGTTCTCTCATGTTATTGAAAATAGAAAATGGATCTGACGGAGCACGATAATCTCGTTCGAATGTGATCTCCACTAAAAAGATTAAAATCGATAAGTCGATCTGTGCGACAGTTACGGGCTTTAAAACTGACCATGTGAGCTTCGCGATATACACAGCGTTACGGGGTACCGGTGCGAAGCGGGCTGTAGGCAAAATGATGTGAACAGAAATTGCACAGCAATGTGGTTAGGCGAAAATCTATAGATTCTACATTTGCCCTACGGGGTAGTAGGATGTGCTCCTAAAAAGGCGTTTCATAGTGAGAGGCTTTACAGAGCAAGATCCTTAGCAAATTTTATAAGTAAATAGAAGATCCTATACTTTCCATGATTACTATAATAATATTTTCCCATGAAATTCAATTAAACAACTTGAAGTCTTCGGAAGTGGCGCTCACCAGAGGCTGCTGACAGCTCCAGGGTTTGTTTCGCATCTCGCAGCAGGCATGCCAAATCAACGTCTTTGCCGCAAGAACGGCTTGAAGCAGAGATCGGCTTCGACCCTGTCTCGCAATTATCGCATTACTAATTGCTGCGAAAATTGTCGTGTCTTCGCCAAAAGCGCTGCCCGCCATGATAGCCGGGCTGTTACCACTCGGAGGTCTCAAGTCGTATAGTCACACTAGTTGCTGATGCCATTAGTGTTGCTCAAGAAGAAACACGAGGAAGTGTTGAGTGATCCGGTCAAAGTGACTTGAGAGCAGATACTTTTTCTGAAAGAAAGGGAAGGAAATTCTATGGAAGGATTCTTTAATTTCTTTGTCGAAGAAAGATGATTTATCTTGGAGCTGTTATGAACCAACGATTTTGGAATTTTGGAATTTGATTTGGAATACGATTCTTAGGAGCTCTTCGATGAGCGTATTGCGGGAATTCTCTTCTCAGAAGCTCTTCAATGAGCGTATTGTTCCTTACCAGAAGAGTGCACATCTGGCGTATTGCATCAGCGTACATTGGCTGACCGTTTCCGACTTCCGGGTGCCACCTATGGCCCACCAGTGCAGCTGATAAATGATAGCTAGCAGATTACCCTTAACAATAACTGATTACCCATGATAATGGCTACATTGATTTTCCTAATTGTTGATCATCGAGTCCATGTCATAGAAACAGTGGTCTTCATCCGTCCCCCGTTTTCCCAATTTAGACCTGTTCGACCTTTCTGGTCTTATTTTAACTTTTTTCAATCTCTTTTCAACTTTACAACTTTCATTTCATTTCATTTCCATTAACTCTTTCGAATTTTATTCTCTTTTTCTCATTCTGTGATTTTCGTTACACCTTTTTGGTTTTTTACTACAGTTTTTTCTCATTTCAATTAACAATTAATTTTTTGGAATATCCTTGTCAAAAGTTCTCGTATCAATGTTTGGCTCATTCATAATTTCTTCATATGTGTGCCACAATGTGATCAGCTGAAAATGAGACTTTCCGTGCAATTCGTCAACCATGAAAATCGTGTTATCGATTTCCTTGACTATTTGATCAAGCCCTGCAGTCACCGGTCGCAATACATGTCTATGTCCTCTATAGGAAGCGCTTATTATTTGATTATCAAACATACTAGACGGCTGCTGAGCGCGTACCGAAGACCATAGCAAAGGGACGGATGGCTTGTCGGGAGAAACAACGTCGCCAGTGAGAAATACATAGAATATTAGAAGGCTGTACTAAAGACGCAGGGAACTAGAACTAATGCCAGAGATGCAGGCTGGATAATTCGAGACGTCGACTACAGTGTATTTTGTGAGACCTATTTTTCATGTTCTTTTGACCAGCACACACGGCTAGAGCACCTCAGGGAACCGGAGAAGCGAGAAGGGAAAGGGAGAATTTCTCAAGCGCCTTACAAAGGCGCTGGTCTTCTTGATTGTGGTGGCTGGCAGGTCGAGGTGGAGGTTCTGTGGCCGATTATGAATTGCTGGGATTACGTGCGCCACTTATTTGGATGCTCGTCCGCCGTTTAGCGACCATTCAAAAATCAAGTACTTGTGTTTGGGAGCCATCCACTGCACTGCTGAATAATCTCACGACACCACGGACGGAGGAAAAACGACGACGACATCGGCGCACCGATTCAGTTGTTCAGCGCGCTTATTCCGCTCCGTCTGCGTGTGAGATTGTTCGACTAAAGGTGAGCTCAGCGTCCAAAAAAAAGAGAGAAATTCTGAGACGGAAATAGGGAGGGATGTAATGTAGAGATGCTTCAGTAGTTTCCCGGTAGTATTGTGTTGCATGGGAGCGTCATAAACGATTCGATATCACAGGGCCTAAAAAATTTATATGTCTTCCTTATCTATCGATTTCACATAGAAAACCAATCTGAAAGGTTTTGAAAGAAACGTTGGGAAACCTTCAAGCCGCGGGTCTACAACTTCTCTCATACCCTCTCTGCCTGTATTCGTAAGGCGTTCGTTGTAGCCTACATAAGAAAACAAATGCACTGGAACTAATAAAATAAATAAAGCGCCATATTAATGGTGAAATAAACAATTAATTAACAGAACAGTGAAGGCCACATGGAAATGCCAAAATGAGTTTCACAGAGGCGTTTAGTCCGCCCAGCAAAATGCCAACGAGCGAAGGCAGCTGAATGATGTGGAGAGGTATTACGTGGATTCAAGTTGATTTCAAGTTGATTGATTTGAAATACAGCTTGCTTTCAGCTAAAATATCGATTTATGCGCATAACTTTATGTGCATAAATTTAACGTTTGCAAAGCTACCGCAGCGAGCTACCTCTCTGAGACGACATCTGACGAACTAGTGCACGCTTTTGGCGCGGAACGTAGCGAGAGAGCGATACGTAGGAAGACAGAGTCTCCCTGAATCTTCTATACTTAGCGGGTTTTCCCATGAACGCGTGGAAAGCGGGCGTACGCGTGCGTGTGCAGCGCGGCTTCCTGCCAGCTTGGCTTGAGCAGCTTTACTCGAGGTGAGACGGCAAGTCACGACAAGGATCAAGCACCTTCTCCAGCGACGTGCTTAGATGTACGGCAAGTGCGAGAGATGTCTCGGAGCTGTAGTCGAGCGGGACGTCCACCTACGCAAAAGAAGCGGCTTATTCTTGCCACTCGTGAGGATTGACCTGACATTACAGTGTGCGAGATTGCGGCCTCTTTGGGTACTCATCAATTCACGGTACACGATTTTCTTCGTTTCTTTGTGCATCAGGTAAAGTGGTAGTATTACGTAGTACTACGACATTTGTCTCATTACCTTCGGGACAACCTAATAATTTCCCGACGACCAAACATGTGAAGAAGATTTCGTGTGAAGATCATGCCTGCCTAAGCTATTACCCGTGTTTCTCATCTTTTTCACGATAACTGTGGGTTTTACTCAGCGTTCTGGAGGTGATCGTGGAGGTGATTCTCCGAAAGAAGAACCCAGGGTGTGTAGCCTTTGGCTCGTCCGGGCTGGCTTGTGGCAATGTGTGCGGCGTCGTTGATTGGGGCGCGAACACATGAGAACATGCAATGGAACGGGTAAAGTGAGGTAGTTGGAAATTTTAATGGACACAATCGAAGGAGTATTTTTCAATTGAGAGGGGTAAGGAATGAAATAAACAAGCAACACTAAATGTCGTGGACAGTTTAGCACGGCTCTACACTTCTTCACCAATGCAAAGAGACAAAAACAGGTTACTTTATCATCAAACTTTTCAAAATTAACTTTCTAGAGGGAGCAATAAGTAATCTAGGGAGTAATAAAAGGTTTTACGAATAAGAACATAACATCGGAAAAGCTCAACTTATGAACACGGATGGGAGGAAGGAAAAGCCTTTTCTCTACAAAAGTATCTTGATCTAAATCAGCACGATTGCGATGTTGCATATACATGTATACCACTGGAATCAGCTCATCAAGAACTTCAGGGTGTCTTTTGAGGTCATCGGTCCCTTTTGTTAAAGCGTAATCCATTTTTTTGACAAACCGAAAAGTTTAGGGAAACATCTCGTCAAAGACTGTGAAGCTAGCGATGAAGTTGCAGGCCATCCTCCCTCTGTCCTGGTGTAGTCTTCTATAGCTTACAGGGAAACCAATCGATTTTGCAGAAAAATGCTAGCGCGTGTTATAAAAACTCTCTGCGGTGATATTTTTCATAATTTTCCGCCGTTTATTGATAGTCGGTCCTTCTTTCCTACTCCTCTCGACAGTGTGCAATTCAAGTGCGCGACGCAACTCCTGCCGCCATCGCTAGAGGTCGCTATGTGCGGTTTCATGCTTCCTGCACGTGAATCCCACGTTACTATCAGGAGGTTGTGAAGGCGGCCGTTGACGAAGGAAAGCAAGGCAAGGAAAACCTCAAATGTGTCATCATAAAAGCTTAAGTTTCATTCCGTGAGCTCTCTAAAGGAGTTGCTTTTTTTTCAGCAGGGCATTCCGGACACTGTCATTCAGGGGCACACCAGTGAAGATCGGCTGCAATCACAAGAACTTAAAGATTTGCACAAATCCTTTGATAGAATGGTCGAGCACTTTCATCACTAGTTTATCAGGTTCCGACGAAATATCTCAATTGTCCTCCCTGACTCTCACATCCATTAAAGGCACCCTAGGAGGTAATTTTGGCCTGCGGTAGAACAGACGTAGTGCGGACGAGTTCAAGTGGCCGACATCGTACAAACTCGCCAATTTGACGCCTTGGCATGGCGCCAAGAGGAGCTGTTTCTATTACAAAACTGTTTTTTCTTTTTACTTTTTCCTTTGTTCTTTCTTACACTGTTCCCAGATGTGCTTACGTGAACGCTGATGTATTTGGGAATGGCCTCTCCACTGCGCTGGGAGTCAGGTGGTACAACTAACGTTGGCCCACGGCCCGTCTCCTGCAGCGAACAACTCAGAAAGTCAGTGTGTTGATGCGAATGGGATGCGAATACACAACGCAGGGTCGCGCTTATGAATCCGGGTTTTTTTCACCGATTATCGCTTTCAACCTTCGGGGTTCGTTACAAAAAGCTCAATTCTTTGCTTCTTCCTCTTGTTTCGGACCCCTTCCGATTCTTTTAGAGTAGTTTCCCCAGTGATTCGACCTATTGTGGATCAATGAGAATCTTTTTCGTTAAGATGTAAGGCAGCAGTAGCCTCGCCGAGACGAACTTGTTTCAAAGTGCATCCGAAATAGGAGACTGGAAATGTCTCCCGTTCGGAGTCTTGTGGCGCTTGGTTAGGACTTGAGAACGTCCAGTTACTGTTTCAGACCGAAATCTGGTGCACATCAGACCCTCCTAAGAAAGGTATGGGGACGGGTAACAGAATTCCTGTGTCTGAATTGGAGCCGCTTCTCGACCATTCCTTAATTTTTTGATTCGTATGTAAACCACATGAAGGATTGGAATGGTTCCAGAAGATTTGTATACACTCATGGAGCTCGATGTTTGGTCTTAACTACGACGATTGGACCTTGATAACTTCATTTGACTGCAGACAACACGTTCGAATGAATTCGGCGTGCTGACGCCCGTTAACTGGTATATTTTCGCATCCTTTGAGTGAACAAACTACATGAACCGACGTAAATTCTATCAAAGATGCTTTTTAAGTCAGAAGTTGTGGTGGTAGTGCTGAAAGCATCATGAAAGCCTCACACTGATTTGGAAACGGTCGAGGGTTTGAACGCGCTTTTTGTGTTACTAGGTCGGTTAAGAAGTATCGGCCGGTTTAGGTTTCCTAACTTTGGTGAATCATAACTTCGAGGATATTCCGGTCATGATTGAGATAAGCATTTAGACTTCCACATGGTCTGTAACAGTTTGCCTTGCATTTCGGTTACGAATGGATATGGTTGCCTTTTGCCTTCGCTGTTACTGCTGTTTTGCTGTATTTGTTGCTGTCGCAGAAGGGGGAGGGGATGACGGTTGTACACACGATCAGTAGGGCCTCCTGGTCACTCGGTGACCATGAACGCCCCTTGAACTTGTTCTCTATATCACTTTTCTCTATTCTGAAAAGCGAGCAGAGCATTGTACAAATACTGAAATGAGAAATTGGTTGTGACAGTTGTCTAATAAATTGGATCTTTTCTGGATATGAAAACATTTATTTTCATCTCCTCTTGAACTTAAATTCACTTTTTCTGAACTATTATGTCCGGGGAATCACCCAGTCATCAATATAACGGAAGAGACTTGCAAGGAGATTAGAATTTACATGGTTAAGTTGTGTGAATGATTTATATCACAGGGCAAAGACCACAAGCTGCTACAGGGTAGCAGGCCTAGGTGGAGATCCATGTGTCCCAAACTACACCCGTGGATGTGGTGACGAGAAGGCGCCAGGGTCAAGCTTAGCGTCGATGAAACCCTCGTCCAACCTTAAATATGACCCTTCCCAAAACAAGACCGTCTCGTCGAGTAATCCTGGACGGAGTTCTGTGCATGGAGAGCACACAGTGTGCTCAGCTTCCCGCGCTATTTTCGCCTGAGCTCCAGGAGGTGAAGGGAACCTTTCCCTCGTCCACCAAGCCTTAGGCACCGATGGGATGTCCAGATCGATACATTGGTGCTTAGGTGTTCAACATTCCACGACATAAACCCCTTCCCTCATTGCAGAAGCATCTTTATTTTTGCTTATTATTATTATTACTGTTAATATTGCCTTTCCACTCGTTCACATTCCACTTACAACCTCCTAAAAAGGATGCAGAATAATAAAGGACCAATAGAAAGTACTCACTACTGTGTACAAATCAGGTGATGGGTGGTGACAAAGTTCCTGAGCTGCGACTTTCGGATACGGTAGACTTCAGCAAAACGCGGATTTACTATATGGAAGGCATTCAGATCCCGACTATTCAGTCACTGAGCTGCGACATGAAATCGGCTCTGCTACAGGTACATTTTCTATTCATGCTGGTTATGGAAGAATTTTACAAAAATATTTCTTTTAGTAAGATGAAGAGCAAGATGCATAGATGAAGAGCGGAGGTGGTGTAGTGACAGGTGGCGCACACTCCCACTATCATGGTGCGGGAAGCAAATCCCGCTTCAACGCCCGCCTAGGCCAACCAAGTCTCCGTTCCCCTGGGGTAGGTGAATCACATCGGCTGGCCCCCGCAAGTTACTGTATAGGTCAAATCGCGTTCATCTGCTACCACTATTCTGACTGAAATTGGGATACGCGGCGCATTTCACTGAAGGGATCTATCCACGCCAAAAACATGATCCTTCCTCCATTGATGCTGTTAAACTTCTCATATTCGAAGGACCCCCAAAGTACCTCGGAATTCACCACGGATTTGACTCTCATTGAGAAATATCCACTAATGGTTTCCTCCTCCTGCGTGGCTGCAAGCAGGTCAGAAGATCAGAAAAGACAGTGGTAGTTCTAGTTTTCGTAGGTTCAGCATCGAGGAATCCCAAAGGCGCTGACCGCTGCTAATGTTGCCTTACACATTGTTTCGATGTAGCGTACTTCACAAATAACGCTCATAGTATCGTAAAATTGCCTACCGAAATTCAGGCAGTGAGCCATTTTGAGATTAAATTCAACGTGGAAGCAGGGTCAAGCGTCCAGTTGAGGAAAATTTTCAAAATATACGACCCCCCCCCCAAAAAAAAGGGGGCCCCAATACGACCCCCCTCTCTCTGCACAAAAACCATCAATTAAGCATTTTCGATTTTTTAAATGCTCACTACCAATATACAACTGGACACAAAAACCCGAAGAATAAGGTGGAATTCCCAGTACTATACACTCAATATATGTAAGGTGGAATTCCCAGTACTACAATCTATGAATCCTAGATTCCAGATTGCATCACGCTTCTACCTCATAATCGAACAATTTCAAACAGTAATTCAGAATACTCTACACATCTAGAGAAGTTAAGGATCTCCTATCAGGTGACGGCTGCGACGCGGCGATCACGATGGAGCGCGGTATCTTCCCCATACTAAATTACATTTTGGAAATAGTTCAAACTTTACCTAGAGTCCATCTTTCGAACAGCTGTAAACTGTTTTCCTAATAACTCCCTCAGACCTATCCATTGCCCGTTTGCTTTCCCCAATGGTTGCTTAGTTCTCGATATGGGTTTCCAGATGAGGATTTGATGAGGAAATTTTTGAAGTGTTTCACGGAAATGGCCATAACTTCCTTCAAACTTAACCATATGAGTTTGTTTTGGTGAAGCAGGGTCTGCTAGGTTGTCGCTTTCGAATCACTACCTGAGCTATGCCATATCTTCAAAACGAAGAAAGTGAGTTTGAGGGAAGCTTGATGAGGATTTGATGAGAAAAATTTCGAAGTGTTTCACGGAAATGGCCATAACTTCCTTCAAACTCAACCATAAGAGTTCGTTTTGGTGATGCAGGGTCTGCTAGGTTGTCGCTTTCGAATGACTACCTGAACTATGAACCTGAACTATGTTTCTATTAGAAATTGTTTTTCTTTTAACTTTCTACTTTGTTCTTTCTTATATTGTTTCTAGATATACTTACATGAATGCTAATGTAGTTGGGAATGGTCTCTCCACTGCGCTGGGAGTCGGGTGCTACAACTAACGTTGGCCCACGGCCCGTCTCCTGCAGCGGACAACTCGGAAAGTCAGTGTGTCGATGCAGCTTGGATGCGAATACACAGCAGCATCGCGCTTTTACATCTGGGTTTTTTTCACCGATTATCCCTTCTGACCTTCGGTGTTCGGTACAAAAAGCTCATTTCTTTGCATCTTCCTCTTGTTTCGGACCCCTTCGGGTTCCTTTAAGGTAGTTTCTGTTTCGCCAGTGATTCGGCCTACAGTGTGGAGCAATAAGATTCTTTTCCGTTAAGATGTAAGGCAGCACTAGCCCCGCCAAGATGAATTTGTTTCAAAGTGCATCTGAAATAGGAGACTGGAAATTTCTCTCGTTCAGAGTCTTGTGGCGCTTGGTTAGAAATTAAGAACGTTCAGTTACTGTTTATGACCGAAATCTGGTGCACATAAGACTCTCCCAAGAAAGGTATGGGGAGGGGTAGCAGGATTCCTGTGCCTGAATTGGAGCCGCTTCTCGACCTTTCCTTAAATTTTGATTTCCCATATATAAACCACATAAAAATTGGAATCGTTTCAGAAGATTTGTATACACTCATGGAGCTCGATGTTTGGTCTTGACCACGACGATCGGGCCTTGATAACCTCATTTGACTTCTGACAACATGTTCAAATGAATTCAGCGTGCTGACGCCTGTAAATTGGTATATTTTCGCATCTCCTGAATGAACAAACTACATGAACCGACGGTGAATTCTATTAAAGATGCTTTTGAAGTCAGAAATTGCGGTGGTAGTGCAAAGCATTATGAAAGCCTCACACTGATTTCATGGTCGAGGATTCGAACGCGCTTTTTGTGGTATTAGGTCGGTTAGAAAGTATCGGCCAGTTGAGGTTTCCGAACTTTGGTAAATCGTATCTTCGCTGAAGCACAATTGAAATATAAATCTTATTTTCCTTTGGGAAAGTTGCTATAGAAGAAAATTGTTGGGAGGCGATTTCAACATCCTTCTTTTCTTCGAGCCACTTCTCCTATAAGAGATGCTTCTGTGTGCCAAAAAGTAGTGATCCGGAATGAATACATTAAGGGTTTACAAAAAATATAGCGGAACTTCTGCATCTGACCTTGTACAGTTTTGAGATAGCTCATCTTCAGATGTCGATGTTGGAGTCATCGACGATAGCAATAGGAGCTTTGGTCGCTTTTTCACTGTACTTTTTTCCACGGCTACGTGCAGATCTCGTTCATAGAATTTTCGTAGACTACGCACACCATAGGCCACGAAAAAGTGGCCAAAGGATATATCTTTTTGAACTATTGTATCTCTTGACGTGAACTTGAGGGGCTACCCCCACGTTATCCTTTTCTGGCAACATGCCAAAACTAGTCGTCACGTCCCGACTCAACTGCGATGCTTTTCCCAGAGGTTCTTAGACATCAAGTACCATCATCCAATACGTGGATTTTCTGTAGTTCGAAAAACGCGTTACAATAACTCCTCATACAACAACAAAGACAATGATGCTGAAGCTTTGCATGTACATGTTTGGACAAATTTTTCTCTACAGAGTCATACCTGATCAATCCAATAACATCGAAGTGTAGTGCTGAAAAATAAAGGCGAAATAAATGATGTGGAAGCGAGGAATTTTTTGTCCAACCTGTGCGCGCTGTGCTCTGTACCGCGCGGTTGCTCTGCCGGCTGCTCCGATCAATTTTGTTCCGGTTTGGTTTTTTTTAGCCTTGGCTTCACTCTCCCCTCGAAGTTCTACTCTGCTATATTCGTCGGCCTCTACCCTTGTGGCGAGGGTGAAATCTGACTGGTATTCAAAGCCACCTTCGCAAGTTTATTGTTCCCTCCTTTTTTCCTCGTATCTTCGGACGTCGTGTGGGGTGTGCAACGATCGATATCGAAGTCGATGGTGATCTGGCAGTTTTTCCTTGTGGCAGGAAAAAAACTTTTGATTGCTCGCCACCCCAGCCGGTGCTTATTTGTGATGCAGAATATTGACGCTTCTTATACCTCCGCGGTTCTATCTCTGTTCAGGATCGCCCTCACAAACGTAAACAGCCCTCAAACTCTCGCGGCGATTTATGTGATGATCTCGCTCACGCTGTGAAGGACTTGACCTCGGATGACGCTCTTCCATCCCATGTCAAGATTATATTTATGCATTTGCTCGATAGAAGTTGAACAATAGACGATCTCCTTCAGCGGAACCGCGAATAGCAAGATAGTCTACATCTTCAAAAACTCGAAAATGATTGCCTTAAGAAAGAACTGGAATTGAAGCAGTCTTCTATTAGGAATTCAAATCCCACCCCTCAGTCATCCTCTCCTGATCCTTCCTCTGCTTCTGTTTTCAATTGTTGTAGCGAACTAAGAGAATTCGCTCTGTAGTGATCTCAAGAATTGTTGGATATTCTGATCCTAGCTCCACCGCACGAATCTCTTATGACTTTGATTGTGTTCGGAAAATACTAAATATTTTGTCTATTGACTGTCCACCCCTACATTCTATAGAATGGCATGACCTGATGTGAATCGTCCCAGGCTATTGAAGGTTGCACTCCCCAACACCTTCTTCCAAAGGCAGTTTCTATCTGGAACTTTGATGTTGAATTACTTCCAAGTTCCAGGCATTTACGTGAGACCCTCCTAACTAAATAGGAAAGAGAGCGTCTTCGTATATACAGACCTATTAGAAATGTTAGTAGTATTGTTCCCAACAACTCGAATGCTAGAAATGCACCCACTGGTGTGTCTGATGCCAATCCTACTAATAGCAATAGCTCAGAATTTGTCCCATTATCTCCAATTATATCTATTAGCTCGTCAAACCACTAAGCCATCCTCGGTATCCTGAGTTCGAGACATGCTGCCTCTTAACTAACATTAGATCTTAACAAAACGCTAGTTTCTGGGTCTGCTTAGTGAATACCCTTTATTATTGCATTTTCTTCAACCATGACGGAGACATGGTTGAAGAAAATGCATAATGTGTTGCCCTTCATAGGCGACATGTCTCAATTCTATGAATTGATTAGATGAGATAGAATACGAAGGAAGGGAGGTGGTGTCGCTTTCCTGGTGAAGAAATGCTTTTTTTTCTGTAACTGTCTTTTCGGAATGTGTTTCTAATGCCTATGAAATTCTATCGATGGATCTGCATATCAACAACGAGAAATGTAGGTTCACACTGGTTACAGAACTCCCAAGTGCTCGCACGATCATACAAAGCAGTTTATCAAGTGTTTGGGTGACTTATCTTCCTGCAACTTTCCATCATTGCTCATGGGCGATTTTATTTTCCCAAAAATACTGTGGCATAACCTTTCTTGCTCTTTCTCAGGTGCTGCGAGAGTTTTTTGAATTTATCGGCAATCATAATTATTTTGAGCTAGTTCAATCTCCTACTAAGGGGACGCATGCACTTGATTTGCTTTTTCTGCAACGTGATTGGTATAGTAAGCAGAGCTCTGGCAATAGTTTTCCCTTTTCAAAATTTCAAATTTCATGATTTCAAAAGTACTGATCTTGTCCGCATAACCTCCTATCTGGATACTCTCGATTGGTGGGGTTCTTTTCAGTGCTCAGCCTCCGTGAACGACATGTACGAAACATTTCTATTTATATTAAAACACTGTATGGCATTGTTTGTACCCTTGAAGAGAGTTCTAATCGCTTCGAGGCGAGTTCCAAGGTATTTGCGAAAGCTCTCTCCTTTGAAAGAGCAGGTTCATAGACAGGCTACTACCTTAGATAAGCCGGAGGATTGGGATCACTACAAAAAAGCTTCTGATAAATTTGAGGAAAAGCTTTATAAGTACAACTGCTCCATGGAGAAAAAGGTGTTACAGTCTAAAACAATTCTGCCCTTCCGAAGTGTATCAACAATAAAATCAAACAACGGGAAGAAGTAGGTTTCCTTAGACTTAATGACTGGTCAATTGTAACTTCTGATTCAGATAGAGCCGAATTACTTGCGGACGTTTTTGAAACTGGTTATTCTAACCCCAATCTGGGTAGTCTCCCTCGTTTACAGGCCAACAGCTATTCAGGCATGCATGACTCCATATGGTTCAATCGTAGTGAAATCTCTGACTTGCTCTCTAAGTGGCCTAACTGCTCATCTATCACGGCTGACGATATTCCGTTCCCGTTTATCAAGTTAGTCTTCTCGCAAATTTCTTCTCCACTTGAGTATCTCTTTAATCCAATCTTTTCTCGTGCCGAAATACCCTGCAGATGGAAGCATGCCATAGTTATCCCGCTCTGGAAAAAAACTCCCTTTCATGACCCGCAAAATTACCCCATAAGCATTACTTCTTCGTTTTGTAGGTCATTCGAAAAGGTTATGAAAAAGAAGATTGACCACTATTTGGTTGTAAGCAATGTTTTACCCAGATGCCAGAATGGCTTCAGGAACAGCAAATCCACGGAAACGCTCATGCTTGAGTCAATAAATGTCTGGACCACACTACTGGATTCCAAGCAAAATTTAGACGCAGTTTATTTCGATTTCCAAAAAGCTTTTGATAAAGACCTCCATAAACTTCTTCTCCTTGAACTAATTAATGTGGGGATCCATCCCAGGATTGTCAATTGGATTGAAGCGTTCCTCAGTATGCGCACTTTTCAGGTCACGGTGAACCGTTGTCTGTCCTCATTCGCTATGCTTGTTCCGGGGTTCCCCAAGGGGGAGTTTTGTCACCACTCCTCTGTGCAATCTATGTGTACGATTTGCCTGAAGCAGCTGAAAATGGGGGAATTAAATGCAAAATGTTTGCTGATGACATTAAAATTTTCGCTCGATCGAAAATGATCAATCGGCTGCACTAATACAAGAAGCCATAGAAGCTGTGTCTCAATGGTCTTCGATTTGGAAACTTCCAGTTTCGCCCGCCAAATCAAAAACCATTTACCTAGGACAAAGTAACCCTCATTCTATCTACTACATTTCTGGAACTCCTCTTGAAAAAGTCAGTTCTACTAGCGATCTAGGTTTCACAATTGACACAAATCTTTCTTTTGACGAGCTGTAGGAACATAGTAAATACAGCGGAGCACCGACTTTACCTTTTGTTCAAATCATTCTTCCAAAGACCCTTCACCACTCATCCACGCCTACAGAATACACGTTCGATCTATGCTTGAGTATGGCACTTGCGTATTTTCTAAAACCAGTTCTTCCATAATCAAGATAATAGAGAGTGTTCAAAGCAGCTTTACCAGGAAAGTTTTCATTCGGGCACTGGGTTTCACTTATAACAGCATCCCTCGTGGCTTTATTAGGAACAAAATGCTCCATCTCGATACCTTTCACCTTAGAAGAAAGAAGAATGATCTTTTAATGGTTTACAAAATTTTACATGGACTAGTAGATCTCAAAGTAAGTGAATTTTTCCGTTAAAGACATTCCACAATCAGAGGTCCAAGACTTAAAATTGTCCTCGAGCGACCTGAGCCCTCACTAAGACGCAAGTTTTTCACCTTTAGTGCAGCTTCTGAGTACATTGAAATGAGCAAAACAATTTTATACCGGGATCTCTTGGCGGGTTCAAAAAGGAGCTTTCCCCTCACTTACGTTGTTTCAGCCAATACCCTCCTCTGCTCTGCCCCCACTTCTCCTTTCCGTTCACCATGTTGTTTCATGTTTGCTTTGTAATGTTATTCAATTGTCCCTTTCACCTTTCATTGTTTGCATTTTTATTGACGTTAGTGTTTTGTTTCTCAGGACTTATTGCGAGATTGCTTCTCTTCCACATTTATATGCTTACACTAATAAATTTGAAATTTGAAATTTGACCTAACACTAATTATACTATTAAGGCAGTGCCAAGTCAGTGTACTGAACTTACAGAGGCATACACTCATAACAGGGTTTTAAAACTTTTGCATCCATAGGTTAACCATGATCAGTGCCGATTAGTTATCCTACGGTGCAGAGAGCTGCTTGGACCCGATTTTTAGTCCGTTTCGTCTTAAAGGCAGCATTAGGGTAAAGTCGGACGAAAAGTAAAAGCAGTAGAAAAAAAGGGTGGACTTGACCAAAAACCCAAGAAATAGGACCCCCTTCCCACCGTTAATATTCGACCCAGACATCCTTCCCGTCAAGAGGCGGGTAGTACGGACTGTTCTTCCATTGGCATGTTTCCTAATGAACACAAGGGAATGTTTGGAAATACGACTGCATCTATTTCTCGAAGTGAGCTTGAAGCTTGAACTGCGAAAGCGCGCCGTAACACCTTCGATCTTGCCGCTTCTCCTTGGCCGCTCCCGCCTCTGCCAGTCGGGAATTACGTCACCCGGAGGCGGGGTCGACTTATCAAGAGGCGAAACAGATGGGCGGTTGAGGCGTTTTGCGGCGTTTCTACAGCTCGGAGGGGCGCTTTTTCACCAGGATTTTGCCACAGATAGCCTTCTCAGGCCCAGGACTAGCGTGAGTGACTTCTTAGGGATTTCTCCATTACCGCATTACCCCTAATGCTAACTTTAAAGTCTTTAAAGACAGAATTAAGGGTAATGCGGTAATGAAGAATGAAGCCGAGATGAAGTATAGCGAATGAGGGAGCGCCAGATGAATTGAGGTGAAGTCCGTTATCTGTGATGTAGTCAGTGTTCTGCTGATGGTTCCGTGATAACCCCTCTGATTAATCGATAGCCCACTTCCAACTTTCCCCTCAAGAACATTTAGGAAGCCGGTTTCAGTCCTTTTCTAAAGGACGGTGTGCAAAAGCCTTCAAGTCCTGTTACATTTCAGTCTTTTCAATTGATTTCTCACACTTACTATTTCCTCAACCCCCTTTGATTTAAAAAATTTAAGTTGCTCAAGAGAACTGGAAAAACCTAAGCTTTTGATGAAGGTGCATCTTCCAATTCTTTTGCGAATTTCTACCATTAAGAAATATGTTAAATAACGAAGGTTCCTAAACAAGAAAAAAGTTTTGTGTCTTTCCATTTTTATAGTGGAAGCGGGTGTTCTTTCTCTCATTTTGAAATTTTTCGAACATTTTGCATGTTTCTACAGAAACCGCACCGTCTTCTTCACTATCCTATTACTTGTTTTGATTCAATGATTAGCTAAAATTTCCAACAATTCTTGTCCAATAATTTTCTATTCACTTAATTTTGATGAATACAAAATAGTTCAAAGGCTGGCTATTCTCCGAACATTCCTATATTTACCACTTCTTCGGTACAGGACGAGGAAAAAAGGTTATCATTGCTGCATGCAATTTAATTGAGTCCAAAAACCGAACGGGTTGATCATGCTCGTGAACAAATAGCGGTTCAGAAATTCTTGTTGAGATTATAGGCGACAGCGAAATCAATATAAACACAGAAAGTCGAGTGAAAATTAAAAACGAGCAAAAACTACTGCTCCACCGAATACGTAACAGAATTTGCGCATTACGACGCGCACAACATTGAGAATTGTGGGTTCTTGCAGATCTCAAAGACAGTTGTAGGGGTGATGGGAGTAACGAGAACTATTGAAGTGAGTCATCCAAATGAAGGCTACGGGTCCAGGAAGACTACACGCTACGAAATTTCGGGTGAGAAGGGATGCCCTAGGTTTTCTAACCGCCTTTTTTGATAGCTGCCACCTGTTCTGACATGGTCCACCCTTCACGTAACGAGACCCGCCCCTGGGGATCAACAATGGGAAAGGGGTCTGTTGTGTCTGCTCACTCCAGTGTTGATAACCGCTTTATTGTACTCCGGGAACACAGCACAACAAGTAAGAGTAAAAGTGTCGACCTTACTCAAGGTCTGCTTATATAGGGTGAGGAATGGCTGTTTACGATTACACTTATTATCAGTCCATTCCTATAAACAGGACAGTTCATTCCTATACACTACAGGGTCTTATTCCGAGAGTTTCTAACCTCTTCAACCCGTCTTCCCCTCACTTTCGCACTACTAAGCACCTCGACTTCCTACAACATTTTCATTTTTAGCCAGAACAACCCTAGCATTACCTTTAAGATGAGTGGTTACTGAAAATGTTCCATTACTTCAAATTACACATGAATGACTTTTGAAAGCAGACCAACTATGGAGAGACTTTGAATTCTGTCCTGGCCTTTCCTCTATACGTTGTTCATCAAACAATTATGACTCCGATCGTTTCCTCTTGCACCACGTCCATTTTTATCGTAGGTGACAAGTCTATTTACGATGTTTTCACTACTGAAATCGTTTTTAGGTAATGGGCACCCTTTCGACCTTGATTTACGCTATTTCGAGGATCTATTTCCTGGTGATCACCACGATTTTTGGACTTGTCAACCAATTCAAGATCAGAAAAAGGGTTCCGGCCACTAATGATCCTTTACTTCTACTGAGTGCTACGGAGGCCGTCAGAAAAATCGCAAGACGAGAGGTACGACTCGATATGCAGTTCAAATTGCTTCGTGGTGTTTTTAGTCGATGCCGTCGTTGGAAGATTTATTCAAGAGGTATTAACCGCCCTTTTCAATCACTGAGCGTTTATATACGCACAGAAATTTAGTTTTGTCTTGTGATTAATAAGGAAAATCATGTAATTTCGAGCTTCTAGACATATCATCAAAGGCTCTAGCCAAAATAATTTAATAGGATGATTCAGCATAGAAGAAGATATTATGATATGAAATGTCATATGGTAATGGTGACTAATTCTATATTTTATCATGATTCGAACAATTTATCGGTCAGGTAAACTCCCGGGGATTAGATTTGCTTTTTCACGGTTGAAGCTATCCTTGAAAAGAGAGTCACAATGAAAAGGATACAAGGCATCAAAGATATAAGGATAAATGCAACCAAAGAAATCTGTGATCGAATATATCCACTTCGTAGCGGAGTTCCATAAGTTCTCTGCTGGATTTACACTCACGTCACTGCCAATTGCGATTTCTCGTTGAAGTTCTGAGTCGTGTACATAGTCCAACGTGCCGTTGATGAGAAAATGCGATCGCCCTCCGGGACAGGAAATGATGCAATTTATATCTATTTTGGGCGAGTTGAAGTGAAAGTTGAGGGCTGTTACTTTCCTCGTTGAGTGCAAATCGCAATTTGATGTTGGTCATCACATGTGATATCAGCTGTTGCCTGGTCAGTTGTAGAGTAGCACACGACTGTGACTGTCGCTCCTAAAATGCAAGAGTAGCATCCTTCGATGGTAGAGGTCATAATGGAGCAGCTTCCGTGATTTTGAACTGAGACGATCTTCATGTTTTCCACGTTCGTTTGTACGTGAACGGCTGATCCAATATGTGCTCGGGCTGCGATTGTATCGTCGTGTTCTTCAATGATGATGTTTTTGGTTGTGAAGGGCAAAGTGTTGTGCTGCAGATGATTCGACATTTTTCCTTCTGGGCACGTGCAGGTAGCTTTGAAGGCACCCGTGGAGCATACGCATGCCCTTGGAGAAAATCGACACTTGAATTGTGTTGCATCCGTTTTGGAAGCGCATTGTAACTGGCCTGGTGTTTGGGGTGTCAGCTCGTTAGCTTGAACTCGCATTGTCATGGCTGTTCTCTTGCCGTCAGTGATAAAGGCAGATCCAAGAATGGGTAATTGAGGAGAAACGGTTGCCAGTAGAGACAACTTGACGTCTTTCACTCTTGACGTTCTTCCTGGGCGAAGAACAATGACATGTGTTTCGGGTTCTTGGTTATCCAGTTGAAATGTGATCTCCGTGGTAACTGTGAGCTCCCATATTGGGCAGGTGAATACAGTGTAAATGGTATCCGATGACGGGTTCGCGTAATATCGGTAAAATAAGCATGACGGCGTACAGAAGAAGCAACCGTCGCACAGCAGACATTGACAGCTGACCTCGCAAAATGTAAAGCCGGAGTGGTGAGAAGCTTTCCAGCTGAACTCAGCTATCGTATCCGTCGTTTTGGTGTTATCGCATTTGTCCGGTTTGCAGCTTCCTGCCCTGTAGCATCGGTGGGAAGATTCTGAGTTGAATTCATGATCGCGGGTAAAGAATTCAATCTTCTTTGACATACGTGGAAAATGCTTTTAATCCGCAATGTTAGTAGACCGATTGGCTCGCTATCGTCATTTCTCGGAGAGAGACAAAGATCTTGGCCAAGGGGTTGAAGGGTTGCACTTTCAGAAGAACGGATGTGTTGTCGTTGCAGTGAATTCCAAGTTCGTGATTAGTGATGTCCATAGATATAGGATCTTCTTTGCCGAAGGTGTACATGGTTATCTGCTGAGAATTTGAAGTGCGAAGTTGAAGGCGCCGAGTAAGGTCTGTCGTTATATAAGATTGAGATGCACCCGTGTCGAGTAGAGCGGTAACACGTTCTTCCTTGCTTTCATCGCTTGGATTGAAGAGCACGACTTCTGTACACATTAACGAGGGCTTCGAGGGATCACTGGAAAATGAAGTCACGTGAAGAGTGCTCGATATACCTGTTTCGGTAGAAGTGTCGACTTTGGCGGGAACATGGTCCGACAGGTGAATGTGAGTATGTTGTTCGCGAGGAGATTGTTGAAGTTGTTGTTGAGATCGTCGATGAGGTTGACTTGCTTGATTTTGGTAAAGATCCCTTCTATATGTCATCTGGCCAGTGGCTCTTGCAAACGGTGTTGAAGGGAGCGGTTTTGAGGAAGTCTTGAAGCAGAGCGAAGTGTGGTGCTTCTTGGAACATCGCAGGCATAATCTTTTCGATGGACAGTGTTTGGTGTGATGATTCTTCGATAGACAGTTGAAGCACAGTCGATTTCTTTTCACGATTTCAATCCTTTCTGCAGCTGTTTTGTAGGTCTGGCAGTCGAACGTGTTGTGAGAAGTTCTTGAGCAAAGGCTGCACTTGTTTCGTTGCGAAGACGGAGCGTTGTTCTTCAGTCGCGTCGTGGATGAATGACCTCGAATGGTGTGATACATGTATCTGGTCGATGAGTCGTCTTCCGAAAGTTCCATTTCACGTAATGTATAATCCTTTCTGACGATTTCAGTAAGCAGCTGAATAAGTGCCGTTGGTGTGAGATTAGTTTCGTTGTTGGTTCGGTCGTATATACGGCTTCGTACATGGCGAGGCAGTTTGTTGAGTAATATGGCACCAAGACCGTACTCCTTGCTATCGTCTTCATACGTGCAGAATTGGCGAATAAGGGCGTACATCTGGTTGTATAGCGCTTGTAGCTCCTTCCCAGATTGATCAAAAGGTGGAAGATTGGCCAGCTTCGTGAATAGAACATGTCTTGTAGTCACTCGATCGTCGAAATGGGTCTTCAGAATATCGACTGCAATATAGTAGTTCGCAGATGTTATTGGAAGGCCTTGGATGCTGTGGAGTGCTCGTCCTTTGAGAGAGGATTTCAGCAGCGAAAACTTCGTGGCATCGTTGATATGTGGTTTGTTGCCGACCAAGGTAGAAAAGCGCTCCCAGAATTCTTGAAATTCGAGTATCGATCCGCTGAATGAGGGAAGATCCACTTTACTTAGTAGCGACGCATCGACGAAATTGCATAGGTTGGCTGACGTTGAGTCCGGAGTAGTTGTTGTTTGCATGGTCGATTGTTGATCGTTCTGGAGTGCAGATGGAGCCAGAGAATCGTTCAGTTGCTGAGGCGCAGATGGTGAAGGTTGTAGGTTCGGAGAATTGAGGGAGAGATTTTCGGATGTTGCAGGAGTGTTTCGACTAGTATTTTGTAGAGGAAGTTGGCGTTTCTTGAATTCTTCGTCAATTGTCTAAAGAATAAGATCCATTCGTTCAAGAGTTGGTACTGCATCCTGTAGAGTAGTACGGTAGTCGCCGTAGTTAGTGATGAATTCATTGAATACTTTTTCTTCTTCGCTGTTGGAGGAGATGAGTGATACCATTTTTCGTGAAGTTGCTCCAGCCTAGTGTAGGAAGCAAGTAGGTTGGATCTGGCGTTGGTGCAGTCCTTGCGAAGCATGGGGAGGTCATCGGAGTGGACATTCTGGAGTTGAACGTTGTCGATTGCAATTTCGTAGTCGGCGAGGGTATCGTTGGCGGCAGCTAGATTTCGTGACAACTGTTTGGAGAGTTTTCCAATCTGACGACGAATAGTTTGTGAATCAGGCATTGTGCGTTCAGGTTGCCGAGCTCGAGTCCTTGTTCAGATTGTCTAGGAGTCAGAGAGTTTGAATGACGACGTTGTGGACGAGGGAGGTCAGAGAGTTGTCGATGTCGGCGGAGGATGAGGGATTTATCGTGGACGAGGCAGACAGAGAATTGCCAATGTTGACGGAAGATGAGGGATTTGTCGTGGTTGTTGCCACTCTGCCAACTGAACACTCTGTTGGATTTCGGAGGCCCCTTGAAAGGTGTACCAGGAGGATCTGGTAGATTGGATGTCGGAGGCCCCTTGACAGATGGAGCAGGAGAGCTGATGGGTTGGATTCCGAAGGCCCCTTGACAGGCGGAGCAGGAGGAGCTGGTAGATTGGATGTCGGAGGCCCCTTGACAGGTGAAGCAGGAGGACTGGTGGGTTGGATTTCGGAGAACCCTTGGTAGGTGGAGTAGGAGGACTGGTGGATTGAATTTCGGAGGCCCCTTGACAGGTGGAGCAGGAGAAGCTGGTGGATTGGATTTTGGAGACCCCTTGATAGGTGGAGCAGGAGAGCTAGTGGACTGGATTTTGGAGACCCCTTGATAGGTGGAGCAGGAGAGCTAGTGGACTGGATGGTGGAAGAGGGTGGTAGGACGGTTGTAGCTGGTGTGATTGAAAATTTTCTTGGCAACGTATGTTGGCGTGGTGCGTTGATGGATTGTTTGTCGATGGGTGTGACTGGAGTGAAGATCACAGCTTCAGTAGGTCCGTGGTCGCCATTTAGTCGATGCCGTCGTTGGAAGATTTATTCAAGAGGTATTAACCGCCCTTTTCAATCACTGAGCGTTTATATACGCACAGAAATTTAGTTTTGTCTTGTGATTAATAAGGAAAATCATGTAATTTCGAGCTTCTAGACATATCATCAAAGGCTCTAGCCAAAATAATTTAATAGGATGATTCAGCATAGAAGAAGATATTATGATATGAAATGTCATATGGTAATGGTGACTAATTCTATATTTTATCATGATTCGAACAATTTATCGGTCAGATAAAGTGTTATTATTGGGGTACGGTACAGGAAAAAATCAGGAAACCGGAATCAATGCGCGCCACCGATCCTGGCTTCTGTTCCTAAATAGCACAGGCGCGCTGTCATTTCGTGTCAGGTCCTCCTGAACCGCATCCATATTTTTATAAGAGTAAGCTAAAAACGGTGGCGAATAATTCTTGAAAACATGTTCAACATGTTTAGCACTGCTGAATTATTGCTTTATATCTTTCTTTATAGTCTGATGTTTTGTAGATTACATCGCAGCAATTGGTCGGTGCTTACGTCCATCGCATTGAACAGGTATTTTTTGGCGATGCATAAATGCCACTCTTCACAACTGTTTTCCTTCAGTTTGAATTTAATTTAGTGCCTTGTCGAGGTTCTTGTATTTGTTTCGCAGTAGTCAATGTGCTGGAGAATTTTCATCGAGAAATCACGTCACAACCTAATAATTCCTTACCGTTTCCCTATTTTTGGAAAGAACATATAGACTCCCTATGTGCTAATGTGAGTTAAGGTCAATGGGGTCATCAATGCTGTCGTGATAAAGCTTTTCGACGAAGCAACCAGAAAAGCAGAAGAAATCGATAATTCGATCGCAGGCATGGACGACTATCAACTTGAAGAGGTTTGCTCAGTATCGATGATCCGCATCCTTAGGAAATTTTGACGATATCCTCCAGTTGCGATTGGTAACAGCATTGACTAAGGAAATTTTTCCATACTAACATCAGTCCTTTGGCTATTTGACAATCCAGATATTGATGGAATTAATTAAATTTTCAAGGACGGCTCCTTTACGATTCCCCTACCCCTCCATAGAAAGACTCACTTCGAGACGCTGGCTCGGTGAATTCTCTTTGATAAGCGAGAAAGTAATGTATCGGCTCTGAATCAGGTTTTTACCCCGACTCATATAAGCTACTTTTTCAACAATTAACCCGATATTGACCTTATGGAACATAAAGGCAATGCGAGTCAAGTGAAAGTGAGAAGGGAAGAGATTTTCCTTGAATGTTCTCTGAAAACGAAAAACTACGTTTGTGGTGGGCCGATTTAACTCCTCGCCCGTCTGCATCTTCCCCACTACATAGCTAGTTACGCAGTGGGCGCGAAAGGGAAGGTTCGCGAAAAGATGTTCTTGGGCTCCTATTTACTCAGGTTTTCCGCCGTGTTACTTTGCTCTTTCCCTATTGTTACATTGCTGAGCACCCCCTACATTCATATTCCCCAATCATTCCACATTCTGTTGAATTCGCCTCTTCCGTTATCTTCACAGTCACCTGGAAGTGGATGTCCAGTAACTAGGAGGGTCAGAAATTAAATAAACTAGTATGTCTCAGCTGAACGCTGCTCTGAGTGCATCATGCATATAGCTAAAGACGCTTCGCAAAATCATTTGAACTGAATCCTTATAGCTGAGCCTGAAAACATCCTATCTCCGGTTGCTCGCAGCAAATCATCCCATTTATTCATATTCATTTTGATCCGCCTTCGTTGTCAATCTTACCACAAACTTAATTCTTATTTATCCAGCTCACAAAATCCAGACCACTTTTGGGAGTTCCTTTCACGGTTAAAGACGCGCTTGAGGTCGACGGTCAAGTAATAACATGTGGCATTTATGCTCAAAAAGGAATCAAGCGAACGGCCACAGCAGCAGTGATCAAAAGGTAATTTGCTGATCCATCTCCCACACAGTATATTCTCCCTGGGTGTGTGCAGATGTGACGGAAAATCGCATGGCCGCCCGCTACGAGCGGCGCGGCGTGTGCGAATGCCAGTGGCAGGGCGTGGCAGCCTTCAAGCGAGGCAGTGTGCCATGGGTGGAAGCGCAGAAGTGACGCAGCCACGCTCTGCCGGGCTCTCAAGAGCAATCGATTCGCAATTCGTACCAATGGCGCCGCGAGTGAAACGCCGGGAAGCGATTCTCCGTCATATCTGCACACACCCATACTCGCTGTGTCTACCCTCTACTTTTCCCATCATAGAACTGTGCTTCTGAATGGCTTGATTTTATACATCTGAGGCCTTTCGCACTCAGCGCACATGCTCAGCGAGATTCATTACCGTATTCCTATGACAGTAAAAACATATGAAAAATGTCGATAGCACTCAATAACTTCTGGCGAAATGAGTTCGATCGCCCGACCTTGGAAATTGATTCATGATCAATTTGTTGCCTGATTCACACAACGAGTAGTTCAATTCGAATCACTCCGGTTTCCCACCATCACTAAACCCGCTGTTATGGCTAGTTCTTTCAAACCTCTGTTTTTCTTGAAAATCACAACACTAAGGTGATTTGGTTCTCTGTAATGGAGCTTGCGCTCCGATTGGTTTAGAAACACGTGAAGACGGTGTCTACACGAATAAGTCACCTTTGGATTTGGCGTTCCCATATAGTAGCTAGGCGCTGTTCGCTTGCAGTAAATCCGATCAACTGCTCCACTCGGGTCGAGGTGTGGTCTTGGTGACGAAATCACTGGGTTTATATAGGTGGCGAGGGCGCGAAATTGTAGATGTGGAGGAGGAAAAGAATCACACCAGTAGATCTCTCGTGTAAAACACCAGTCAATAGGCACTCCCCGTGCCATAGTTATCCTTGCCGGCGCAAGATCAAATATCATTAGATGGTCAGAAAACATCAACACAACGAGATTAGGAACAACCAAATACATGGATTCCTTACTCCTACTCCTTATTCCTTCTTTTATGCTATGGTGAAGTTGCATGCACATTTCCTCATTTTAACACTTTCTGTGTAACATTTCTGTTGTTACGAGGACCGAGAATATGGCTGCAGCCAAAAATATGTGCAGCCGGGTCATGATTCCTTGTTGCAGTTGATCACGTGGGCGCGTGGAGCAATGGATAACGCGTCTGCCTAGGCAGCAGAAAATCGCGGGTTCGAATCCTGCCGTGGTCGAAACGTTTTGGAACTTCGACCGCGGCAGGATTCGAACCTGCAATCTCCGGGAGACGGGTCTTTGGCTCGTCCGGGCTGGCACGCGACGATTTGCGCGGCAAACTGCGCGACACCGCGTCCCTCCGCGGCATCTTTGACTGGAGCGTGAATTCTCAGTTGCTTATTGAGATCAAGATACCAACTGGGTTTTGACGAGCAAGGGCCTTTCCTCCCTCTCATCCGTGTTTGTAAGTTGACCATCCGAGCGTGACGTTTTTATTCGTAACATTCTTATATTATCACTTAGATTATTCTCTTCAAATACTTGATTTGAAAAGTTTGATAACAATATGATAAAATTTGCTTTTATTAATTCAGGTGTTGGTCAAAAAGTGCACCTGTAGTAGAGCCGTGCTAAACTGTTCACAAGCATGTATGTTGTTTGATTACTTCATTCCTACCTCTCTCAATTCTAAGTAACTTTGCCGATCACTATGTCCATATGATGCAATCCGCTTAATTTCTTTTCCGTGCTGAAGTAATGAACACTTTGTATGTACTCAAATATACTTGCAGTAATGTCATCAACAGAATAGGAAAGAAGCGGATTTCACCACATTGTCATCGAACTTTTCAAAACGATGCTCCCAAAAAGAGCAATAAGTGATTTGCTGGTAATATGAGGGTATTAATCAAATAGAAGTGTTACACAAGAAAAGCTCATCCTACAAATACCACTGAAAAGAAGGAGAAGCTTGTGTCCAAAAAATTTCTGACCACTTTAGCCTTTATCCGTTATAACGCGTTTGCGCCCCAACCAACGACGCCCGGGTCGGCCGCGTCATCACGCAAATTGCCGCGTTCCAGCCCGGACGAGCCAAAGGCCACAAACCCGCAATCTTTTGCTCATTGCGCCACGCGGCCATGTGCATCCATGCAACAAGGATCCTCCATGACCCAGGTGAAAAATTTTCTTCATCAATCCCCACGGTCTTCGGAACTACGGTAGTTGTTACACAGAATGTCTCAAGTTTGATTGTCATGAGCGCATTCTCAAGAAGTGGCTATACTTCTTTAATGGTTGGGAAATGTACAAATAATTTGACCATAGCATAGAAGAATCAGATATTCAAAATCCAAACCACCTTATTGTTGTGATTTTTAAGAACATTGGAAGTTTCAACATAAAATAGCCGCAAGTGTCAGTTGACATAAGAGAGACGGAATAACGAAGTGATTCGAATCGAACCTCTAGATATGTGGATGGGACGAATTGCGAATTGACCTTAAAGTCATATCAAAACGTAAGTGTGAATTTCTGACGCGCAGAGGCAAAGAAGCTAGCGCGACTTCACCATGCAGCTCAGGCCCGCTCACCACAATAGGATTGGACGTAGGCAACGGTAGCAGCAACATGGAATAATAGGCCTAATAGTGTTCTCGGGGACATTCGTTATCTCAAGGCTCTCATAATACCATTCAGCTTAAATATTTTTGCCATTTCTGGAGGCCCCTTTCGGATTTTTGTTACGTGTCGCATTTGTCAATACCTCTTATTTCATAATTCGATTGGGCCCACTCAAGGTGCTCCTGTTATGTGCGTTTAAATTGATTGCAAAGGCTGGTCAACCGAATTCATATTACCCAGGGATTTATTGTGTCCTACCGGTACTCTTCACATGTTCTTACTGTCATAGGGTCGGTATCAGGTAACTCTCTAAGCCCACATGTCAGATGCAAGAAGTTTCAAATGTGTAAAAGTAAGCAAATGTGTAAAAGTAAGTCATTTAGAAATACAGTTTTGTGATGAAGAAGGGTAGACACAGAAGGGCGATGCGGAAATGGAGCAAGTGGCCACGTATTCACGTCAGATCGTTGGGGTGGATTACACGGAACTGCAATGTGAAGACAGTCTTTAAAAGAATTTTTCTCCTCAGAATGCAAGCCGCAGGAGCGATTCTTATCGCAATAACAAATGTACCTGAAGCCTGTTATTGGGTGGAGACATCAAATGGTATCTATGGACAGACCAAGAATCCTTACGACACGCGAAGAACGGTTGGCGGAAGCAGTGGAGGCGAAGGAGCTCTGATCAGTGCAGCTGGAAGCGTGGTAGGTGACCTTACAGAAATGTGACCATGCCAGCATGGTAAACTGCGAAAGCATGACACGAAATGTGTACTTATTATATGCAGTTCAATACTATGAAAAGGGGTACGGGACAAATACTTGACGGCATCGGTTAGCTCCGAGCTCGGGGGTTACGTGGCCCTGGCTCGATGAAGCAGCTTCCTCGTGCTAAACGGGCTTATTCTAGGACAGTGGTAGGGGTAGTCCGGGACGTATATCAAATATCAGTAATATCAAAGGATTATCGGTCACAAAATCTCCCATGTAACTAGTACGAAGGTGGGCCGAATTGAAACGGAACGGCCAAAAAAACTCGGGAAATAAGATCCAGCCCTACCCTTGACTCCGAAAGAAGGGGACTCTATCAGCGGAAGGGGCGGGCACTGTTAAGCAAGTGATAGGCAGATTCATACTTTGCGGTGCCGACGGCATCTCTTCGCCTGCGTCGGCTCAGTACCTCCCTGTGCCAATCCGCCTCACTTCCTGTAAACGCAGCCACGCCCTGCCGCCGCAAAGTGTGAACGCGGCCGTAGCTATCAAAAAAGACGACCTTTATAAAGCAGAGGGCGCATCTTTTCATCAAAAATTTTGCCACATAGAGTCTTCCCTTAGCCCTGGCTTTCATTTTGATAACCAACTTCGGGAAATTTCATCACTCTTACCTACCGAAGTCTTTAACCCACTATGGGGTTCCTTGATCTTAGGTCGAGTGCTGCTCCGCCATTCATGCAGCATCGGACATGGATTTTGTTAGACTCCCTACTTTTTTTACTGGCTTTCAAATGCACATTCCATGATTTGTTGTAAACAAGTAACTAAACCAGCCATACAACGCACAATCTTAGCTTTATTCATTTCATTTCACTCGAACAGTAACCGCTTCCACAGTTAATAGCAGAGACTGCATCCTGAAATTTCTTTTACGGCTGAGAGGATTGGAGCCCAGTAACTATTACGCAACAAACCTCAATATAATTTTTTTTCATAATTGATTTCGTAGATTGGCATCGGTAGTGATATTGGCGGTAGCATTCGAATTCCATCATTCATGAACGGCATATTCGGAATGAAAAATACTCCAGGTATTTTTTATGAATTTATTGTGCTTATTTTATTATTATCTTTATTTGTGTATTTATTATGTTTACCTCACGAAGGCATGCAGACATTTACATCCCGATAATTCATTGCGAAGAAAGGATCGTTAGCTTATGCACTCGGTTTGCCTGTGAGATCTTGACCTTACAAGTAAGGGGCGAGCGCTTGCAGTGGTTTCAATCTCCTCTTAAGGCTAGCCTTCCTTCAATTAATGGCTTCTGTCAGATGAGAAATTTCCGGCAATGGGACTCGTTAAAAAAGCATTGTAGAAAGAAAGTTTAGACAGTGTCTTAAACTAATTACCCAAAAAATCCATTGCGTACACCTCCGTTGCTCACGTAGTTATACACAGAATGAATCAAAAAGCTATTGTAGACTCAGTCCTTCACCCCAGTCCCACCGTTACCGCTTCTTATTTCTATGATCTTCCCAGTTCCTCTACTATCAAGAACACAGTTCTGACAACATCCGTTTTCTGACTCACAAGGGAAGGATACCAAGTCGAAGTGCACATGTCGCTCGCTGCGCTTTTGGACGCTGATTCCGGATCTGCTTTCAGAATCAGTCAAACTATTCCCTGACAAGTGTAGTTATGGGGTTTTTTTATATGCACAGGTCCCACATGTATCCGAGGCATGGCAGGAGGCTTGGATGAGATCCCCATGAAAACTGTTTTGCCCATCATAAAGGTTGCTCTTTTACCTGTGGGAAATATCCCCAGGAGATGTATAAGCATTATATTCGACTTCATTACCGTTGTCTTCAAGATCGCAGAAAACTGTGATGCAGCTTCCATATATGTATGAGCAGACTCCCATAGCGCAGAAAATTGGCCTTATTGCGCAAAACGATCACGATTCTCGCGCTCGGGGAATCAAATAACCCCTCTGTGCAAATTTTCAGCCGAATCAAGTTCTTGACCCAACTTCGGAAATTAGAGGTGGCCACGGTGTAGGCAATAATTTTTTGGAATTTCCTAAGCATATCTATTACATTACAGATGCGCATAGCACAGAATATACGCAAAAACCGCTAGATAAGAACGTTTGCTAGGCAAGGGTCGACGACTCCCCCTCTGTATAGTCCTTGCATTTGCCGAGATTTGGTCAAATTCTCGAATTGGCTGCAGGCTTGCCCCCTAGTGTAATCTGTTCCCCTGAACACGAAAACTGCAGTGGTTTTATGCGAAAACGTCTGGCTCGCGCGCTTGATTTCCGTTGTCCAGTAATAGTATTATTTATTAATGAAACCTCGACACCTTCACTCAGAGAATCGTTTGGCAGATATTGTTTTCAGATTTGAAATCGCTCTCCAAGAGCGCGTCTTGTGATATGCGTCTCATTGCAAGCGCGCACTTTGCCTCGGTATACTACCCTTGCCAGTACGTAAAAATCTCGATTAACAGCAGCACAATGACTTTGGTACACAAGTACATAAACTGGGAAGGTGCTATGTGGGTTAGGGGGGGGGCACTCGACAAAAGCATAAGTCGCACCCATACTGTTTATAGGCACTCTTGATGTCATTTTATGCCTAGATACAGCTGACCAACTGGAAAAAACCATTAAATTATTATTTCATCATTTTATTACAAAAAATTTGCTTCAACTAGATTTAAACAACCACATACGCGCATTCGCCCTAAACCCAGACAATGGGAGTCTCTTTCCCCAAGGTTTAAGCTACATAAGATGAAAAAAACACGAATCCCGTTTCTATGCAGAATTCGAACCCGATTCGGCCACCGCTATGACTTCTCTGCGCTCTTACCTTAGCGTTAGAGCGCAGAGCAGAGTGCGCTGCCCCCGGGGGGTGGGGGGAAATCCGCCAAAAAATCGCGTCAGCGGCGTCGCACTCGCGGCGCCACCAGTACGACTTGCGAATCGATTTTGCTCTCGGGAGCCCGGCAGAGCGTGGCTGCGTCACTTCTGCACTCCAGCCATGCCACACTGCCTCCTCCAGCCACGCCACCCTGCCTCCTCCACCTTAGCCACACTGTCTCGCTTGAAGGCTGCCATGCCCTGCCACTGATACTCACACCAGCCGAGCCGCTCGCCGCGGGCGGCCACGCGATTTTTTGGCGGATTTCCCCCCACCCCCCCCCCCCCCCGGGTGTGCGCGGATGCGACAGCGAATCGCGTGGCCGTCGGCGGCGCGCGGCGCGACGGGTGCGAGTGCCAGTGGCAGGGCATGGCAGCCTTCAAGCGAGGCAGTGTGGCATGAGTGAAAGCGCAGACGTGGCGCAGTCAGCTCGGCCGGCTCCCAAGGGCAATCGATACGGCGGGTCGTACTGGAGGCGCCGCGAAGTGATTCGCTGTCACATCTGCACACACCCCTGCCCCCCCCCCCCCCTCCAACTCACATAGCACCACTGGAAATCCGATGTAAAGCTCGTTAAGGGAATGTATAAGCCACAAAAGATTAGACACACAAAAGCTTATGTGAGGACATCTTTTGCGCCCGTATAAAAGATTACCGTCAATTCAGGTGTGGTTGGTGTAATCGAAAAAAAACGGAAGCTACGAAGATTATACAGCAAAGGCTACCAAGCCTAGTAAAAGTTTATTGTTAAATAAAGCCGGGGGGAGACGCAACTTTGCGTCGACCTCGAAGCCCCTTTCCCTCCCTAGGCTCAAATTAAAATTGATATCCCTTCCTCCCACATGAAAGAGCATCTGTCAAAGCATAGGCCTCATCTACTTTAGCCTAAGCTTAGGGAGGAAAAAGAGTTTTGAAGTCGGTGAAAATTTTGCGTCTCCCCCTCCCCGACTTTATTTGACCCAAAGTTTAATTGATCACTGACACCGTCACTTAATCTAAGAACGCCGAAGGAAATCAGGAGCGTTTAAATAAGTCTTAGAGCACTTGAGTGTAGAAATAGCGAGTTATTTAAAACAAAGCGCGGCTATCTCCCGTATAAATCATGCTAGAATGATGACCCTACCATTTACCAAGCTAGGAATATGCGGATAGTTCATAGAAAGGTCTCATTTTGCAGAGCACACTGACAACGAACACTTACAAAAAACCTATTGTTGAAAAATAGTATATTATAAAACAAAACCTAGGATAGAGAGGTCAAAACGATTAAAACAGAAAAAAGAAGCAGAATCAGGAGAAGCATGGCATCTCTCGG
The DNA here is from genome assembly GCA_963978905.1 of Trichostrongylus colubriformis. Classification (NCBI taxonomy): domain Eukaryota; kingdom Metazoa; phylum Nematoda; class Chromadorea; order Rhabditida; family Trichostrongylidae; genus Trichostrongylus; species Trichostrongylus colubriformis. The sequence continues at coordinate 43,033,395 of OZ022260.1, forward strand.
CTCTTTATTCCTTTAATATCACAAATCTGCTATAAAATATCTAAGCAGTGACTTCCCCATTCTTTCGCAAGCCGTCGCGACTTTGGAAGCGTTCATCGATTTCTGTCTGTCGGTGTATCTGTGCACTCCGCGATCGAGAGAGAGTGCCTGCGTCTGGGGCCCTGTCGCTAATACGTTGCGTTCCCTAGGGTGAAAGGGCGTGCAGCACACACTTTGGTTCATACCCAGTATTTAAAGCTTAATGATAAGGCCACGTCAACCGTTGCGCTTTTATGGTGTCGCGGCTCTACACGTGAACTTCGCATTGCACAATCCCAAGGTCGAAGTATCGCGTGCGAAAGTGCGAAGTCGCAAAGTCTGACGGTAGTCTAAAAGGGAGGCACTTCGGTAGGGTGCTAATGTACATAGTTGGGTGGGGGGCACGCAGCTATGGCGGAAAGCGCGCTCATTTTTCTACTTGTCTGCACTTTCTCGTGAGGATCGTCAGCATGCTGTGAGGATATCGGTATTCAGAAGGGAGCTCACTGTCGCTGTCTTACCTCACTAGAAGCCGTTCTACAATGATTAATTTAATCACTCAAGTATTATCTTTACGTAATCCATACTTGGGGGTTGGGGCTTCCCCTTAAATTAGAGCTTAGGCTGGAAACCTAGGCAAAAATAGATGCCAAATACAGTGGAGTGCTCCCTCCTCTTAAATTACATAGCTGATGCGCGACCCGCAGCAGTGTAAAATCCTGATATAAGGGTCACACCCATCTGCAGCAAGTCAGTGATCATACTGAAGTGAATCATTTCTTGAACTATTATTCTCTTATTCATATTCTTGCTCTTACTCCCACTGTGTTACTTTTTCTGCTCTCTTTTCTTCTTTAACAAAAAAGATGTTTGTCCTCCGCTGGGTCTCTACTCTGACATGTTTGCCACAAGTAAAGAAACCGATAAAAAAAACGAAGAGTGAATCGACACGAATCCTACATTTAGAGCCGTTATACTCATCTGAAAACTATCTAAACTCAACTGAATTAGATGCGCAATGACTTCCGTATTCAGGAGTGATCCCGTTAGATGGGCATGTGCCTGCAGCTAAAGGCTACCTTGAGAAAATGCTACTAGTAGGGCCCGTGTGCCGCTACGTGGAGGATATTCCGGTGATGATTGAGGTAAGTATAAGACTTTCACATGGTCCCTATCAGTTTGCTTTGCACTTCGATTACGAATGGGTATGGTTGCCTTTTGCCTTTGCTGTTAATGCTGTTTCCAATTATTTGTAGCTATCGCAGAGTGGGGAGGTGGTGACGGTTGGACACACGATTAGTAGGGCATCCTGGTCACGCGGTGACCATGAACCCCCCTTAAAGTTGTGAAACTCTCTACAACAGTTTTCTCTAGAGATATTCTGAATTGCGAGCAGAGCATTGTACAAATACTGAGGTGAGAAATTGGTTGTGACAGTTGACTAATAAACTGGGTCTTCTCTGAATATGAAAAGCTTTTTTTCATTTTCTCTTGAACTGCAAATTTACCTTTTCTGAAGTATTATGTCCGGGGAATTGCCCATTCATCAATATAACGGGGCAGACTTGCAAGGAGTATTTACATGGACAAAATGATTTGTCTGAATGATTTATGTCACAGGGCAAAGACCACAGGCTGCCACAGGGTAGCAGGCCTAGGTCCAAATCCGTGTGTCCCTAACTACAGCCTGGGATGGAGTGAGGAGAAGGCACCAGGGTCAAGCCTAGCGTCGATGAAATCCTCGTCCAACCTTGAATATGACCCTTCCCAAAACACGACCGTCTCGTCGAGGAATCCTGGACGGAGCTCTGTGCATGGAGAGCACCCAGTGTGCTCAGCTTCCCGCGCTATTTTGGCCTGAGCCCCAGGAGGTGAAGGGAACCTTTCCCTCGTCTATGAAGCCTTAGGCACCGATGGGATGTCCAGATCGACACATTGGTGCTTAGGTGTTCAAATTCCACGACACAAACCCCTTCCCTCATTGCAAAGGCACCTTTATTTTTGCTTATTATTATTATAATTATAATTATTGTTATTATTATTATTACTATTATTATTATTATTATTATTATTATTATTATTATTATTATTATTATTATTATTATTATTATTATTATTATTATTATTATTATTATTATTATTATTATTATTATTATTATTATTATTACTGTTAATATTACCTTTCCACTCGTTCACATTACTATTCATTACTGTGTAGAATTCAGGTGATGGGTGGTGACAAAGTTCCTGAGCTGCGACTTTCGGATACGGTAAACTTCAGCAAGACGCGGATCTACTACATGGAAGGCATTCAGATTCCGACTATTCAGTCACTGAGCTGCGACATGAAAGCGGCTCTTCTACAGGTACACTTTTCTATTCACGCTGATTATGGAAGAATTTTACAAAAAATGTTTCTTCTAGTAAGATGAAGAGCAAGATGCATAGATGAAGAGCGGAGATGGTGTAGTGACAGGTGGCGCACACTCACACAATCATGGTGCGAGGAGCAAATCCCGCATTAACCCCCGCCCAGGCCAACCAAGTCTCCGTTCCCTTGGGGTAGGTGAATCACATCGGCTTGCCCCCGCAAGTTATTGTATAGGTCAAATTGCGTTCATCTGCCACCACGATTCTGAATGAAATTAGGATACGCGGCGCATTTCACTGAAGGGATCGATCAACGCCAAAAACATTACACTTCATCTATTCATGCACCGTTAAACTTTTCATAATCGAATGACCCCCAAAAAACCTCGAAATTCACCACGGATTTACTTTCATTGAGAAATATCCAATAATGTTTTCCTCCACCTGCGTGGCTTCAAGCAGGTCAGAAGATCAGGAAAGACAGAGCAGGTCAGAAGATCAGGAGAGTTCAAATTTTCGAAGGTTCAGCATCGAAGAATCCCAGCGGCGCCCACCGCTGCTCATGTTGCCTTACACATTGTTTCGATGTAGCGTACTTCACAAATGACGCTCATAGTATCGTAAAACTGCCCACCGAAATTTAGGCAGTGAGCCATTTTGAGACTAAATTCAACGTGGAAGCGATTCGACTGGATCTGCCGCTGGTTACAAAAGCTTTCGAGATGCTTCTGTACAGTCTCGAGGTCGAAGGTGAGCCGAAAAACGCCGAATATCTGCTCGGCTTGGAGGTTCGTTATATTGCTTACGTGACAACACTCAACCAGTTCCTATATGTCTGTCCTCCCTGCAGTTGCAGCTGCAGGATTATCGTATTTTATCGAAAAACGAGAAATAAGACTTCAAATCTCAGGATCAGAATATGTGATCTTTGAACTGTAAATTTTTTGATTTTTTGAAATTTAGGCAGACAAGGGTGAGTTGGACTGGAAGACTGAGATCCTGAAGTATTTCATGGGAAAATCTGTTCACACACCTGGAGCTTTGTTCATCTGCATGCTCGAAGACCTAGACAGAACGCCTGCTGATGAAAAAGCTAAGGTGGGCCAATTGTGTACCCTCGAGACCCTCCTCGTTGAGGAGGAATACTCGTGCGTTGCCTGCTGGGTGAAAAAAGGGTAAAGGGTCCGCTCAGAGGGCCCTGTATGGTGGAAGAAGTGCAAGATTGTAGTCATATTAGATTATAAAAATGAAGGGTACTTTCACAATTGGGGGGGGGGGGAATCTCATAAGGTTGCACAAATATGTGAATATTCCTGGGAGATCTCTGGGATGGTCAATCTGCACACTCGATCGTATGTCTTTACCCAAGCCCTGGTGGAGTAAGTAAGGATTCAACTTCCCTTTTCAGAACTACTCAAAAATAATGCAAGTAGTAGAATGCCCCCCCCCCCACTATTAATGCGATAGAAATAAATGAAGTTGTAAAAAATGATGGAAGGTTCCACACCGTTGCCCCACGTGATGCTCTTACCTGTTGCATGATAGATTCGCGGGTGGAGTGCAAGTTTTCCTACCGGTGAGGTCAGGTCAGGCTGCGCGGCGGATTGCAGTCAGGTAAAGACAGGTAAAAAACGCGCCAAAGCTCCTCCCTACAAAGGCTTAGGCAAATCTGGGAGAGCCCAGACGGCAGGACGCGCCACCATTCGAACAATGCGCGAAGCGTCGCCGCGCGCGGTGACCCAGTACGGTGCCGACCTCTAGAAATCGGAACACTTGCAACACACCCTACATTCGCTACATATTAGGGCGTGTACCTGTCCAGACCAGTGTCACCTGGCGTCTAGGAAAGTTTTTGAAGAACACTTCCCCCTTCCCTCTCTTTCGGCCAACACTTTTGAGGGGACCTGCTCCCTGCTCCTAAATCCGAGTAGCTATTGCAAATATCCATGATGAACTGAAAACTGATAGTTCAATGATTCGATTGTTAGATGAGGAAATCATAGAGGAAAGGAATTATTTAACCAAAGTTAAAGAGTATGAAAAATTGAAACTGGAAAGTTGTATACAATAAAGCTTAACCAGATTGGTAACATTTCCGTAGCTATCAATGAAGCCATATTTGTAAGCGATAAATTTATTATTGAACATACAGTTAACTATATTGGCAATTATCATATCCTCCGGATACTTGTTGTGTATAAGTATAGTTTCATTTCCTGTAATTTATATAAAGATATTAAATTCGCTACATGTGTTCGAAATCTTAGGGTTTCTGTATATATGACTGAGGCTTTGGTGTTAGTTGATATATTGGTATCATAGTGTGGAAACCTAATAACATTGAAACTGAAGTCATCTGTTTTATTATAAAGTACAGTAGTTATCTTACTGTTATTCACCAAAATAGTCATGTCTAAGTAATTCTTATTGTTTCTCTTCTTCTGTTACGCCAACGAGGTTTTTAGGTGGAACATTTATTTATGGCCTAACGTTTCGACCAGATCGTCTTCCTCAAAGGCCTAAACGTGGCTCAAGATTTAGGATTCTATCCACTACACCACCAAACACCTTATCCCTCTAGCGGTTCTGACGAAACTCAAGGAAACCGCCGGAGGACCCCGTACGAAAGAACATAACTCACCCAGTCCACCACCGCGAGAGTGGACGCCGCCACTACTTGTTAGCTGTCGTCAGTGAATGAGGGATGCCATACTGTCCTTATACATATATAGTATAATGGGGACATGCATGTCTCCCTCATCATATCAATAGCTCGCAATGTTGCGCAAATGGCGAGAGATCATTCGTAATGGATAAGCACTCATTTCGGTTGTTCATACTTGGATTTCTTGCAGAAATCCAAAACGCTTCATGCACTTTCCTGGCGGAAATCTCAGTCTCGCATGTTAGAATACTGCACTTTACATCAAAGTCATTTTCGCCATGCTCCTCGGCCATGTGCTTTCCCAGAGGTGTTCTTGTGTTACCTAGTCTTTTACCAGCAAGATGTTCTTTGATACGTACTGCTAGTCTTCTTCCAGTTTCCCCAATATACGTTGCGTTACAAGGCTGACATCCAATCTGATAGATTACACCAATTTTGGCGCAATCCCCAGTTGTACCATACGGACATGTAACACAATTCTCTGACACGCAATGCTTATCGTAAAGCATATTTCGCACGAGTTGGCTTTTGATGTTGCCATTAGGGACACTCACTAAGACAACATCATCATCCAGCTGTGCTTGAACAAGGCATCTTTGGATTGCAGCAGTTACTCAGAGATAAAAGGTATGCATAAGGGAACCTTATTAAGACGCGGTATGTTACGTTGCTCAGTATTCTCCTATTACGTTGTGGTACAACATAGCCATTTGATGCAGCTATGTCAGAAGCTAGACGTGTAGATTCTCGCCGCTCTGTCGGACCTGTGCACACATTTGCAGCAGTCTTGAACATGTTCTTGACAACTGCATGTTTCACAGTGGTGGGATGTGCAGATGTGGCGTGAATCAAGATGTTCTTAGAGCTAGCTTTTCTGTACCACTTCACACTGAGCATGCCATCGGACACTTTCACCTGCGTGTTCAGGTAGGGAAGCCAACCATGGCGTGGTACTTCTCTTGCCAGCTTGATATACTGCGACTGCTGGTTCATTAAGCGAAAGCACTCATCCATTTCGGACTGTGTTGATGTTATAATGAAGCAGTCATCTATGTATCTACAGTACATCAATGGTAAGCGTTCCAGTACTGGTTCTTCTATTCTGCTCATGAAACAGATAGCCAATACTGGAGCTAAGCGCTGACCCATTGAGAAACCTCTAATTGGACAGTGCACTGCAAACACCTAAAGAACACCCGACCACCTAAAGATGCTGCACTGCAAACATTCCTTGATTAAAGTTGATGTGCGCTTTATTCAGTCCAAAGGTCTCTATGGTTCCATACCCGTCCAGCATTTCGGACAGTGCTTGTAAAGCTTGATCGTTTTGAACGTTAGTATGACATCGAATGACTCCATCACGCAACCTGTTCCCAAGCGTAAATTGCGTAACTGTTCAAGGAACTTAGTCGTGTTGGTCAGATGCGATGGAATTTTGGTCAGTAGCTGGCTTACAATACAGTTGAGGAACCATGCAATTCGATCGGTTGGTCCGCCTACACAACTTATTATCGGTCGTATCTTGAAAGTGTCCACTGACATCGATAGCACATCCGCAGGAGCAAGTTTGTGGGTTTTATAAGGCTATAGAAGACAGGACAATCCGGATTATCAAGTCTTAATCTACTGAGGAACTTCTTGCCGAGGCCCGCGGACTGACCTTGCGTCATCCAAGCTTTGTTGAGATGTCTACATTGGATCAGGAATCCTAGCTCGGTCGCGCGACGATAGACGGATGTGTCTGCGAGGTGGAGGCCTGTGATTTCACGATCGAGCGTTTGCGGCATAACCACAAACTCTCCACCTTTGTCACTTACAGAGATACGTATGGTACCGTTCGATCTTAGCTCACGTAGCTCTTTAAAACCTCGCCACTGTCCGTATGTATACTTTGTTTGTAAATGGAATCTCCAAATATGCAAAAACTGTTACGTAACAGATATTCTATAAGGTAGAGGAGGTCGTAGACATTGTAGTATCTATAGCTATTTCTTATTATATTTCCATCGGTATAAAATACGTTGTGTCCATTTGAAGCTATTGTGGATTTTTTGGCATTGTTAAAGCACATTTTTAACAATTCACCCACGTTTCTGATAATTACTTGATGTTTGAGATTAGTAAACATGTCCGTGAAATCTGCATGTGAATCTTAACGTTGTTGTGTCTGATATTAATGAGGCTCTTACTAATGTTTATATCATTACTTGCCCAGTAGGTCTTAATAGTTCTGTTTCTTTCTTGTGCAACTTTGACATAATTTATAAAATGTCGTTTTAGAAATGAACAAATTGTATGTAGTTCCTCAGCCAGGGGCTTTATACAACTGTTACAAGCTCCTGTAATGAATCTGAACTTGATTGGGTTCTTGTGTAGTTAAGGAAGCGCGTAAATAACTGGACTTGTAGCCCATTTCGGATACAGAAGAATTTATGATTTAGTATTAAAGCATATTTATTGCTATCTGGTATATGGGTATATGTATTTGTAGTTAGTTGGTGTATGAAGGAGTGCATCTCGGTGTTATACTCAACCAATTCCTTCATCAGAACTGTAACATATAGCTTTCTACAAATAATACATAATTATTACTGGCTTTATCTAAAGGGCAGAAAACTAACAGTCTCTGATAATATCTGACTATTTCATGAGGGAATTGGAATCCTTCACTTTTTATTTTGTTAAATGTCAATAGTGGTTTGACTTTATTGTGGTAGCAAGTATGTGAGTATTTATGAATCATTTCTAGTTTATTATGAGGCACCTTGTACTTATTTTTAAAATATATAATAATTTGTTTAACTAGATTTATGTAGCTGGTTTTAATACTTCCTCTGGTAACTCCTGTATCAGGTCTATACTTTGTACCTTTCTGCAGAATTCTCCTGAATTCTTCTTCTCATATTATATTAAGATCCCCAGTGACTACGTGGCCATAGGTACTGTCTCCTTCAGGTATTTTTCCAATTTGTTTCTTGTTAAACTTTTGAGTATTTTGTTGTAATTGAAAATTCTCTTAGATAATGGTTTACTTTACTTTAATTTCCTAGATAATGGTTATTTTACTAGATAATGGTGTACTGGATAAAACATGATGGAAGGTTCCACACCGTCGCCCACCGCACTTGATGCTCTTACCTGTTGCATGATAGAGTCGCTACATATTAGGACGTGTACCTGTCCAGACTAGTGTCATCTGGCGTCTAGGAGAGTTGTTGAAGAAGGCAACCTCCCTCTCCTTCGGCCAACACTTCTGAGGCTACCTGCTTCCTGCTCCTATATCCGAGATTTCTCCGTCAAAAGGTCGTCAATCCGTAAACATTGCATGGCTACATAGTGCTAATTGTAAGTATGATAACCAATTGGGAACTGTTCAAGGATCGACTGACTGAAACTACGGTGCATGATTGTCGATAAAAGTTTCGAACGACGACTTTCCCCACCTTTCAAACCCGCAATGCAATCCCCCCGTCGTAGATTTCCTTAACGAAGTCTGACCCTGCTCCACACCCCGAAGGCGGCGTCTGAGAATTTTTGATAGTCACTCGAATGCAGAAGATTATTTCAGATCCTACTACTTCGTGATCGTTTAATCAGGCAAATTACCGAGACTCTTGGTGACGATGGAATCCTTCTGTTTCCTTCGTGGGTTTCTTTTACTCTTGACGACACTATTTCAGATATAGGTAAATTTCACACCTCTGTCGTAACATGATGGTTAAACAGGGTGATGCAAAGATTGAAATTGCAAGTAGCTCATGTAAAAGATAGTGCGGTTGATCCATTACAAGACTCAAATCCATTTTTTCACTTCCCAAGTACGATGCTCATTCATTCATTCACTTATAGTGCACGGTGACCCAATTCGAGTGCCATGACATACACCTCACGCTTTCGCCCCGACCAAATTAAGACTGACCACTGTTGGGATAACTGTTGGAAATCGATGCATGTAAAAATGTTCGGAATGTTGACCGAAGTAAACATTCCACCTAACCACTTGGGGTATTGTAGATATGTTAAAGACTAACAGTGGAGAGTTCACCAAACGCCCATTGCTTAACATTAATGCTTCCTTGCTAGTCTCACAGGAACAGAGGTATAATAATACATCCTATAGTCTGGCAGTCTTGCATGGAAGGCATATGTGCAACTTCGAAAGCCACTCGAGGTCGAGCTTCTTTGCTTCGTCCACAATGAGTACCGTGATAATACACATGTTCATTGAATTGGCATATAAAACGGTCCTCATTGATTAGTGAAAATCATTTGTGTACAATTCCATGGCCAAACTATCACTTTAAGATGGCCACAAACGGCACCGTACCATCACCAAACCGTCTTCACAGCGTTCAACGTGGCATATACGGGCTTGTTCAATGCCTTGACACTTCCTGTGATACAATGCCCCATGGGATTCGACAACAACGGCCTTCCACTTGGAATTCAGGTGAGACTGATGGGATCTGTTGACGTGTGACCATCACAGGCGTGTAGCTAAAACGGTTTCGCGTGAGTCTCACGAGTCTCTAACAACGAGAAGGTCTCCTTTTATTGTTCCTCGTGTCGTTCTTTGGATGGTTAGGAGTATATCCAAAAAGTTAAAAAGCGTATGCAGAACACCCAGGGCCAGCCTTGCCAATTTAGCTGCATTCAAGTTTTCATGATCGCTATGTAATTCTTATCAAATCCCATGGCATACCTAGCTTAAATATTTGCTGAGAGCTGTATTCTCTAAGTTCTTAAAAAGGAAGTCCTTCCCGGTTGAAAAATGCTCATCGTATAGCTCGAAAGTCACGGCTTCAAACACCTATATTTAGGTAGTTGGCTCGCCGAACGCCGATCGGCTACTTGTCGCCGCCGCCAAAGAGATCTCGCATGCATTCGGTGGCTGGACTGCTGCCTGGACACATTGATTCTGATAAATCCATTGAAAATATGTTCTATCACGTTATTGAAAATAGAAAATGGATCTGACAGAGTAGATCATCTCATTCGAATGTGGTCTCTACTAAAAAGATGAAAATCGATAAGTCGATCTGTGCGACATTTACGGGTGACGTCCTGGCTTTGAAACTGACGAGGTGAGCTTCGCGATCTACATTGCGTTACGGGGTACCGGTGCGAAGCGGTCTGTGGGCGAAATGATGTAAACGAAATTGCACAGCAATGTAGTCAGGCGAAAATCTATAGATTCTGCATTTGCGCTACGGGGTAGTCCATTTACGCCTTCACTACAAAGGCCCATCGTAGCAATAGGTGTGGATCTACATGCAATAAGCTCTTCATAATGTAAGCTTCTGCAGTTGTGTCTATCCTTTGGTACTGTCCATCGCCGGGCTCTCCGTACGAAAACCGACAGTTACGACTCATGGGACATGATGCTGCAGCTCTCAACTTCACCGACTGTAATCATTCAATGGAATCCTATTAACCGTTCTCAGCTCATTGCACAGAGATCTATGATTTCGATTGATGTCGACCAATAGGACTTCATTAAAGTTCTGCAATAGCATCCAGCCTTTTGCACAAAAACCCATATTTTCAACCAGCAACCTCATGACGCTCCGCCCACCGTGATCAGTTGACATTATTTTTGTCACTCTAGAAGTCGAATTAGCTCAGCTTTCTCCTGGACCCTGGACCTCTCTGATCTGTACTTTATTTTTATGGGTGAGCACGATATTGTTGATTGTACGTTCCACTCATTCTAGGCGGGCCTCCACTCACCTCATTTATGGGCAACACCGCCTGGACATCGCTGATATTCATTGATTTTTTCGTAGTCTCTAGGCTGCTCCTGAGGCAACTTATAAATGTTTGTATTGACACCACCTGTGTGGAGCACGCACCCTTAATTCTTGGCCCACCTTATCCCGACTCCTGGGTTCTTTTGGAACTAATTAGAGGATTTCGCATCTAAACACCAAGAATTTTAGCGCACGCGCCGCCCACAATGGGCGGAGACTGACACGGTCCATCCATGTGCTACCTGTTCATCTCTTCAAGAATTTTCTGTCTGAAACTCTCGTATGAACGTTTGGCTCTCAGGATTTCAGCATATGTGTGCCACAATGTGATTAGCTGAAAATGAGACTTTCCGTGCAATTTGCTAACCATGAAAACCGTGTTATCGACTTCCTCGTCTATTTGATCAAGCCCTGCAGTGACCGGTCGCGATACGTGTCTATGTCCTCTATAGGAAGCGCTTATTATTTGATTATCAAACATACTAGACGGCTGCTGAGCGCACCCGAAGACAACAGCAAAGGGACGGAAAGCTTGTCGAGAGAAACAACATCGCCAGTAAGAAATACATATGAATATTGGAAGACTGCACTAAGGACGCATGGAAATAGAACTAATGCCAGAGATGCAGGCTGGATAATTTGAGACGACGACTAACAGAGCATTTTGTGAGACCTATTTTTCATGTTCTTTTGACCAGCACACTTGGCTACAGCACCTCAGAGAACCGGAGAAGCGAGAAGGAAAAGGGACAATTTCGCATGCGTCTTTGACGAAGGCGCTGGTCTTGTTTATTGTGGTTGCTGGCAAGGCCCAAGTGGAGGTTTTGTGGCCGATTATGAATTGCTGGGATTACGTGCGCCACTTATTTGGATGCTCGTCCGCCGTTTAGTGACCATTGAAGAGTCAAAAACTTGTGTGTGGGAGCCATCCACTGCACTGCTGAATGACCTCAAGACCTCACGGACGGAAGAAAAACGACGACGACATCGGCGCACCTATTCAATTGTTCAGCGCGCTTATTCCGCTCCGTCTGCGTGTGAGATTGTTCGGCTGAAGGTGAGCTCAGCGTCAAAAAAAGGAGAGAAATTTTGAGACGGAAATAGGGAGGGATGTTATGAAGAGATGCTCAGTAGTTTCCCGGTAGTATTGCGCTGCAAGGTAAGCCGAACGATTCGATATCACAGGGCATAAAAAACTTATATGTCTTCCTTATCTATCGATTTTACATGGAAAACTCATCTGAAAGGTCCTGAAAGAAACGGTGGGAAAATTCCGAGCCGCGGGTCCAAGCCCTCTCTTACACCCTCTCTGCGTGTATTCGTAAGGCGTTCGTTGTAGCCTACATAAGAAAAAATGCACTGGAACTAATAAAATAAATAAAGCGCAATATAATCGTGAAATAAACAATCAATCAACAGAACAGTGAAGGCCACATGAAAATGCCAATGTGAGTTTCATAGAGGCGTTTTGTCCGCCTAGGAAAATGCCAACGCGCAAAGGCAGCTGTATGATGTGGAGAGGTTTTAAATTGATCCAAGTTGATTTTAAGTTGATTGATTTGAAATACGGCCTTCTTTCTGCTGAAATACCAATTTATGCGCATAACAGTGTGATTGCAAAGCTATCGCAGCGAGCAGGGTTCAAACCTACGCGGGTAATGCCCATTGGATTTCAAGTGCAACTCCTAAACCACTCCGACACCGCTGCATAGAGGTTCCCACGTAGACTCTCATATTAGACGTCTACACCATACTAGGTTCCACTAATCGTGTAATCACACGATAGTAAAAGGTGGCGAAAGGGAGAGTAATTAATAATAATAAGTATTATAATTAAATAACATAATGCATTATAATTATAGTTTAATCAATAATAATAACCAACAGTAATGAACATAAACCTTGTGAGAAAGCACCATGTATTCCTGCTGCACAGTCCATGGTCGTAAAACAGTTGTACAGTTAGTGCCGTAAAAGTGTTGAATATCGCGCGAAAACGCATTCTCGCGTTTTTTATCGTTTTTTCGCCATAAATCGATTGATATTGATCATTTTTACTAGACATATACATGTTTTAGAATCAGCCCGTCGAGCTCTACAGGATGGTACTACAAGTTTTTGATTTTGTAAAATTCGGTACCAGGCCATTTTTCACATTCTGAAAAGTTTGAGGGAAAATTTCCTCGAAGTTTGATGAACTGACAGCGAAGTCTTTTCAGACCCCTGATCTTAATTAACAGCTGTGTAAGAATTTCAGAGTTCTACTCATTTCAGACGAACCCCTGTTCCTTAGTGTGGCCCTAAACAGTGCTTCCGTGTATATGCTGTTGAAAAAACCATCTCTCAACTCACTTATAGCCGCAGATTCCCCATTGAAATGTACACGTTCGATTCTCCAGGAAAAATGCTATCGAATGATAAATAAAAACCTTGATGCTCATAAAATTCTTATATTCCTCATTTTCAGCCTTTTCCTTTTGTCAATCGACTTCTCAAGCTCTAGACCGCCATTGACGTGCATGGCCATGAGAAAGCTGTGGCGCCTCATGGCAGCTCCGCACTATTTACGTGCACGGCCGTGGGAAACTACTCGGCGCTCCGACGGTGCCATCGTTCTGACCGCTCCCCCTCCCAGCCAAGCACTTTCCCACGGCCGTGCACGTGGATAGTGCGGGGCTGCCACGAGGCGCCACAGCTTTCCCATGGCCATGCAGGTCGATGGCGGACTAAAGCTTGAGAAGTCGATTGGCGAAAGGAAAAGGCTTGAAATGAGGAAAATAACAAATTTATTACCACCCAGGTTATTATATATCATTCCGCAGCATTTTTCTTGTGGAGTGGAACAGTGTACATTTCAATGGGGAATCTGCGGCTACAAATGAGTTGAGAGATGGTTTTTTTCAACAGCATATACACGTAGGCACTATTTAGGGCCACACCAAGGAACAGGGGTTCGTCTGAAATGAGTGAAACTCTGAAATTCCTACGCAGCTGTGAACTTAGATCAGGGATGAGAGAAGACTTCGCTGCCAGTTCATCAAATTTCGAAGAAATTTTCCCTTAAACTTTTCAGAATGTGAAAAGTGGCCTAGAACCGAATTCGAGAAAATCAAAAACTTGTAGTACTATCTTGTAGAGCTCGACGAGCTGATTTTAAAACATGTACATATTCAGTAAAAATAATCAATATCAATCGATTTATGGCGAAAAACGATAAAAAACGCGAGAATGCGTTTTCGCGCGATATTTAACACTTTTACGGCACTAACTGTACTGCTGTCCCAGATCAGTCTTTCACCTCTGTCACCAGCTATTCGAACTCAGAACACGAAAACCCTGATTACTGTGGGCAAGAATTGAGCTGTGTTCATATGGTATGGCTTTCCCTACGTCGGAACCTTATTATTAGAATGTAGGGCAATCTTTGCCGTCAAATCACTCCAATTCTGAAGCCTATCGTAATCGTAAACAATCGAAGGACTCAATAAACAATGTTGTAAAACATAGACGATAAAAAACGATAAGAACTTGTTGCACAACCAAATAAATCACGCAATTAACCGTTTTGCTGCTTTGAAATTTAATCAAGAATTAATCTACCAGCATTCCTATGCAGATTGAGGCCACGTCGACAGTACGGTGCCTACTCTGAAAATTTACCTATGACACCTTCCTCCTTTAAAACCTTCAGAACTCTTCGACAAACTGTATTCACGCTCTTTCCAAAAGGATTTGCCGCTGCTGTTCAATCATCCAGAAATTTCTGCGTTAGGTGCTCCTGCATTTTTCACAAAGCAGTGTATCTATCGAAATTGGCCATGTTTCAGTAATTCATGAGATTTCCACAATTTCTCTTTTGTAGTCTTGATCATGATTATATTAGGTTGTCCGGAAAGTAATGAGACAAGTGCAGTTTTAAGACGGTTCTGCTTTCACCAGAAAACTCATGATTAGAGCAGAGGGGCTGCACTATGAAAACATTCCTGCGAGCCTTGAGAGAAACCGTAAACTTGGTCTTCAATCTCTTCAATGGAGGAGGAAAAAGTTTGAAATGTTGATATACTACAAAATCCTTCACAGTCTCACGGGACTTAATGTCAGAGCGTTTTATAGTGCAAGACCATCCATTACCAGATGTGGCAAAATCAAATTGTACGTGACCCCAGCCAAACACATTAGTCGATTTCACTTTTTTTCCTCACGGGCCTGCTCACTTTATCACACTTTAAGCTAAAAGAAGGCGATTTCCGTCAGTTTTTACTCCTTTAAGAAGGTCATTGGCGAATATCTTGACCAATAATGGCCCCTCACTTTGATTGCTTCCTTCTATTCTATGCTTTTGTGTCTAATTGCCTCTTTTGGTTTTACCCTTTTCTCGCTTGCTTTGTCTACTCATGTTTGATATTTGTCGTTATGTTTGCCGCTGTGCCCAATGATTTACAGTTTTATGTTTATCATCTCTTGGGCAATGTTGTGTCCCCTCGCATGAGTTACCTTATGTAATAAATGAATGAATGAAAGTGCAGTGCGGAGATTCAACAGCATATATTTTTGGACGTCGAAGTCGTGAGAGGACAATTCTGGAATTAAGTTGTTGGAGACCCGTGCATCTACGCGCCCAAGGAAATGTGGTCCACACTGTCTTCATCTTTCACAAGCGTGACGGACATGTATTAGAAGAAAACGTTATATCGGGCAGCTTTCCTTCTACACTACCGTTCCGGCAAATCGCGGATGAGGCCCATCGGCTCTTGCTGGAGGAAATGAAGAGAAACCACCATTCATTCCTGCTACACAATTCATGGTCGTAAAACAGTGTTTGTGGGAGCTACTGCTGTCTCAGATCATCTTTCACCTCTGTTACCAGCTATCGTACTCAGAACACGAAAACCCTGATTATTGTGGGCAAGAACTAAGCTGTATTCATATGGAATGGCTCTCCCTTCGTTGGAGCCTTATTATTAGAATGTAGGGGAATTATGGCCGTCAAATCACTCCAATTCTAAAGCCTATCATAATTAAACAATCGAAGGACTCAATAAAGCAAACGCTATCATTTTATAGATCAGAAGGTGCTCCATCGCATATATAAATCTTGCCGAATAATGAATAGGATGTTGTGAAACATAGACGATAAAAAACGGTAAGAACTTGTTGCACAACAAAATAAATCACGCAATTCACAGTTTTCCTGCTTTGGAATTCGATCAAGAATTAATCTACCAGCATTCCGATGCAGATTGAGGCCGCGTCGACAGTACGGTGCTCACTCTGAAAAATATTAACTATGACACCTTCTCCCTTTAAAACTTTCAGAACTCTTCGACAAACTATCCCTCTCTCTAATCGCTGTTATTCAATCATCCAGAAATTTCTGCGTTGGATGCTCCTGCATTTTTCACAAAGCAGTGTATCGATCGAGATTGGCTTAGCTTCAGTTATTCATGATATTTCTACAATTTCTCTTTTGCAGTCTTAATCGTGATTATATTAAGTTGTCCCGAAAGTAATGAGACAAATGCAGTGGTGAGATTCAACAGCATATATGTTTGGACGTTGAAGTCGTGAAAGGACAAAATTCCGGAATTCGGTTGTTGGAGGCCCGTGCATATACGCGCAAACGGAAATATAGTCCACATTGTCTTCATCTTTCACAAGCGTGACGGAGATTGATGAGAAGAAAACGCTATATCGGGCAGCTTTCCTTCTACACTACCGTTCCGGCAAATCGCGGATGAGGCCTATCGGCTCTTGCTGGGGGAAATGAAGGATCAAGCACCTTCTCCAGACGTGCTTAGATGGTACGGCAAGTTCGAGAGATGTCTTGAAAATGTGGTCGAGCGGGACATCCACCTACGCAAAAGAAGAAGCTTATTCTCGCCATTTGTGAAGATTGACTTGACATTACAGTGCGCGAGATTGCGGCCTCCTCGGTTGCTCCTCAATCCACGGTACATGATGTTCTTCGTGAGTCAGGTGAAGTGGTAGTATTACGTAGTACATCGACATTTATCTCATTACTTTCGGAACAACCTAATAATTAAGGGAATAATAACGGCCCGTGTCCTGCAGTGGACAACCCGGAAAGTCAGTGTGTTGATGCAAATGGGATGCAAGTATACACCGCAGCGTCGCGTATTTGAAACCGGGTTTTTTGTTTTTTCACCGATTATCGCTTCTAACCTTCGGTGTTCGTTACAAAGAGCTCATTTCTTTGCATCTTCCTCTTGTTTCGGACCCCTTCCGGTTCCTCTAAAGTAGTTTTTGTTTCCCCAGTGATTCGACTTACAGTGTGGAGCAATGAGATTCTTTTCCGTGCATGCAATACAGTACTAGCCTCGACGAAGTGTACTTGTTTCAAAGTGCATCTGGAATAGGAGACTGGAGATGTCTCCCGTACAGAGTCTTGTGGCGCTTGGTTAGGACTGGAGAACGTTCAGTTACTGCTTCTGACCAAATACTGGTGCACATACGACTCTCGTAAGAAAGGTATGGGGACGGGTAACAGAATTCCTGTGCCTGAATTGGAGCCGCTTCTCGACCATTCCTTAATTTTTTGATTTCCCATATATAAACCATATGAAAGGTTGGAATGGTTTCAGAAAATTTGTATACACTCATGGAGCTCGATGTTTGGTCTTGACTACGACGATCGGGCTTTGATAACCACATTTGACTTCTGACAACACGTTCAAATGAATTCAGCGTGCTGAAGTCTGTTAATTGGTATATTTTCGCATCTCCTGAGTGAACAAACTGCATGAACCGACAGTTAATTCTATCAAATATGTTTCTGAAGTCAGAAGTTGTGGTGGTAGTGCTGAAAGCATCATGCAAGCCTCACACTGATCCGAAAATGGTCGAAGGTTCGAGCGCGCTTTTTGTGTTATTAGATCGATTAAAAAGTATCGGCCGGTCTAGGTTTCCTATCTTTGGTGAATCTTATGCATCTGACCCTGTACAGTTTTAAGGTAGCTCATCCTTTGATGTCGGGGTTGGCGTCATCGACGATAGCGATGCGACCTTTGGTCGCTTTTTCACTGTTTTTTTTTTCCACGGCTATGTGCAGTTCTCGTTCATAGAGTTTTCGTCGTCTACGCATACCATAGGCCACGAAAAAGGGTCAAAGGATACATCATTTTCAACTATTGTCTATATTGACGTGAACTTGAGCAGCTACCATTTTGTTATCCACATCTGGAACATCCCCAAAGCTAGTCGTCACGTCTCGACTTAACTGCGATGCTTTTCCCAGAGGTTCTTGGACATCAAGTACCATCATTCATAAACGTAGCTTTTCTACAGTTCGAAAAAAGCGTTACAATAACGCCTCATACGACAATAAAGACAATAATGCTGAAGCTTTGAATGTACATGATTGGGCAGATTTTTCTCCACAGAGTCATACTTAACGAATCCAATAACATCGTAGTATAGTGCTGAAAAATGAAAGCGAAATAAATGATGTGGGAAGCGGGTAATTTTTTGTGCGACCTGTGTTCCGTGTGTTCTGTACCCTGCTGTTGCTCTGCTGGCTCCTCTGATCAATTTTGTTCCGGCTTGGTATTTTTAGCCTTGGCTTCACTCTCCCTTCGAAGTTCTACTCTGTTATATTCGTCGGCCTCTACCCTTGTGGCGAGAGTGAAATCTGACTAGTATTCAAAGTCACCTTCGCGGGTTTATTGTTCCTTCCTTTTTTCCTCGTATTTTCGGACGTCGTGAGGGGTGTGCGACGATCGATATCGAAGTCAATTGTGATCTGGCGGTTTTTCCTTGTGGCAGGGGAAAAAACTTTTGATTGCTTGCCACCCCAGCCGGTGCTTATTTGTGATGCAGAATATTGACGCTTCTTATACCTCCCGTGGTTCTCTTCCTGTTCAGGATCGCCTTCACAAACGTAAACAGCCATCAAACTCTCCAGGCGATTTATGCGGTTACCTCGCTCATGCTGTGAAGAACTTGACCTCGGATGACGCTCTTCCACCCCATGTCAAGATTACATTGATACATTTGCTCGATAGGAGCTCAATAATAGACGATCTCCTTCAGCGGAACCGCGAATTTTAAGATAGTCTACATCTCCAAAATTTCGAAAATGATCGCCTTAAGAATTGGAGTAATTGAAACAGTCTTCTATTAAGAATTCAAATCCCACCCACTGGTGTGTCTGATGCCCATCCTACGAATAGTAAAAGCTCAAAGTTTGTCCCATTATCTCCAAATACATCTAATAGCTCGTCAAACCACTAAGCCATCCTCAGTATCGTGAGTTCGAGCCATGCTGCCTCTTAACTAACATTAGATCCTCAAACAAAAACGCTAGTTCCTTGGTCTACTTGGTGAATACCTTTAATTGTGGCATAGTTGCCATGCCGGAGACATGGTTGAAGAAAATGCATAATTTCTTGCACTTCATAGACGACATGTCTCAATTCTATGAATTGATTAGATGTGATAGAATACGAAAGAAGGGAGGTGGTGTCGCTTTCCTAGTGAAGAAATGCTTTTTTCTGTAACTGTCTTTTCGGAATGTGTTTCTAATGCCTGTGAAATTCTGTCGGTGGATCTGCATATCAACAACGACAAGTATAGGTTCATACTGGTTTACAGAACCCTCAAGTGCTCGCACGATCATACAAAGCAGTTGATCAAGTGTATAAGTGACTTATCTTCCTACAACTTTCCTTCTTTGCTCATGGGCGATTGTAATTTTACCGAAATACTGCGGCACAACGTATCTTCCTCGTTTTCAGGTGCTGCGAGAGTTTTTTGAATTTATCGGCAATCATAGTTATTTTGAGCTAGCTCAGTCTCTTACTAGGGGCACGCATGCACTTGATTTGCTTTTTCTGCAACGTGAGTGGTATAGTAAGCAGAGTTAATATTATTTCGCCTATCGGAACAAGTGACCATTCTGTTGTCAAGTTTTTCTGAATGCTCAAAACCTGGCAACAGCTTTGTCCTTTCTCATGATTTCAAAAGTACTGATCTTGTCCGCCTAACCTCCTATCAGGATACTCTCGATTGGAGGGGTTCTTTTCAGTGCTCAGCCTCCGTGAAGCACATGTACGAAACATTTCTATTAATATTAAGACACTGTATGGCATTGTTTGTACCCTTAAAGAAAGTTCCAATCGCTTTGAGGCGCATTCCAAGGTATTTGCGAGAGCTCTTTTCTTTGGAAGAGCAGGCTCATAAACAGGCTACTACCCCAGATGAACGGAGGACTGGGATCACTACAAAAAAGCTTCTGATAAATTTGAGGAAAAGGTTAATAAGTACAACTGCTTCATGGAGAAAAGGAGTTACAGTCTAGAACAAATCTGCCCTTTCTAAGTACATCAACAATGAAGTCAAACTAGGGGAAGAGGTAGGTTTCCTTAGACTTGATGACGGGTCAATTGTAACTTCCGATTCAGATAGAGCCGAATTACTTGCGGATGTTTTTGAAACGGCTTATTCTAACCCCAATCTGGGTAGTTTCCTCGTTGACAGGCCAACAGCTATTCAGGCTTGCATGACTCCATATGGTTCAATCGTAGTGAGATCTCTGACTTGCTCTCTAAGTGGCCTAACTGCTCAGCTATCACGCCTTACGATATTCCGTTCCCGTTTATCAGGTTAGTCTTCCCGCAAATTTCTGCTCCACTTGAGTATCTCTTTAATCTGATCTTTTCTCGTGTCGAAGTGCCCTGCAGATAGAAGCATGCCACAGTTATCTCGCTTAGGAAAAATTTCCCTTTCATGATCCGCAAAATACAGGCCCATAAGCATTACTTCCTTGTTTTGTAGATTACTGGAAAAGATTATGAAAAAGAAGATCGACAACTATTTGGTTGTGAACAATGTTTTACCTAGATGTCAGCATGGCTTTAGAAAAGAGAAAGCCACGGAAACGCGGAGTCAAAAATGATTGGACCACACTACTGGATTCCAAGCAAAATTTAGACGTAGTTTATTTCGATTTCCAAAAACCTTTTGATAAAGTCCCCCATAAAATTCTTCTCCTTAAACTAATTAATGTGGGGATCCCAGGATTGTCACTTGGATCGAAGCGTTCCTCGCTATGCGCACTTTTCAGGTTACGATGAACCATTGTCTGTCCACCATTCGCTATGCTCCTCCCGGGGTTCACCAAGAGGGAGTTTTGTCATCATAACGAGAACTCTTGAAGTGAGTCATCCAAATGGAGGCTACGGGTCTAGGAAGACTACACGCTACGAAATTTTGGGTGGAAAGGGATGCCGTAGGTTTTCTAACCGTCTTTTTTGGTAGCTGCCACCTGCTCTGACATGGTCCACCCTTTATGTAACGGAGCCCGCCCCTGGGGATCAACAATGGAAACTGGGTCTTATTTCTCGAGTTTCCAACCTCTTTCACCCGTTTTCTCCTCACTTTCGCACTACTAAGCACCTCGACTCGACTTCCTACAACATTTTTTAAGCCAGAACCACCCTAACATTTTAAGCCAGAACCACCCTAGGAAATGTTCCATTACTTCACGAATTACACATGAATGACTTTTGGAAGCTGACCAACTATGAAGAGATTTTGAATTCTGTCCTGGCCTTTTTTCTATACGTTGTCGTTGAACAATTACGACTCCACATCGCTTCCTCTAGCACCACATTCATGTTCATTGTATGTTTTTAGGTAATGGGCACCCTTTCGACCATGATTTACGCCATTTCAAGGATCTATTTCCTGGTGATCACCACAATTTTTGGACTTGTGAACCACTTCAAAATCAGAAAAAGTGTTCCGGGCACTAATGATCCTTTACTTCTATTGAGTGCTACGGAGGCCGTTAGGAAAATCGCAAAACGAGAGGTACGACCCGATATACAGTTTAAATTGGTTCAAGGTGTTATTTTTGGGGTACGGTACAGGAAAAAATCAGAAAACCCGAATCAAGGCGCGCCACCGATCCTGGCTTCTGTTCCTAAATAGCACAGGCGCGCTGTCATTTCGTGTCAGGTCCTCCTGAACCGCATCCATATTTTTATAAGAGTAAGCTAAAAACGGTGACGAATAATTCTTGAAAACATGTTCATAGCACTGCTGAATTATTGCTTTATCTCTTTCTTTATAGTTTAATGTTTTGTAGATTACATCGCAGCAGTTGGTCGGTGCTTACGTCCATCGCATTGAACAGGTATTTTTTGCGATGCATAAATACCACTCTTTACAACTGTTTTCCTTCAGTTTAAATTGAATTGTTAGTCCCTTGTCAAGTTTTTTGTATTTGTTTCGCAATAGTCAAATTGCTAGAGAATTTTCATCGAGAAATTACGTCACAACCTAATAATTCCTTACCTTTTTTCTGACCTTCACTTTTTCTTCCGGTTTTGGTTTCCCTATTTTTGGAAAGAACATATAGACTCCCTATGTGCTAATGTGAGTTAAGGTCAATGGGCTCATCAATGCTGTCGTGATAAAGCTTTTCGATGAAGCAACCAGGAAAGCAGAAGAAATCGATAATTCGATCGTAGGCATGGACGACTATCAACTTGAAGAGGTTTGCTCAGTATCGATGATCCGCATCCTTAGGAAATTTTGACGATATCCTCCAGTTGCGATTGGTAACAGCATTGACTGAGGAAATTTTTTCATTCTCACATCAGTCCTTTGACTATTTAACAATCCAGACATTGATGGAATTAATTAAATTTTCAAGGACGGCTTCTTTACGTTTCCCCTACCCCTCCATAAAAGGACTCACTTTGAGACGCTGGCTCGATGAATTCTCTTTGATAAGCGAGAAAGTAATGTATCGGCTATAAATCCGGTTTTTAACCTCGTATATCGAGGTACTTTTTCAACAACTAACCCGATATTGACCTTGTGGAACATAAAGGCAATACGAATGAGGTGAAAGTGAGAAGGGAAGAGTTTTTCCTTGGATATGCTTTGAAAACAAAAAACAACGTTTGTGGTAGGCCGATTTAACTCCTCGCCCGTCTGCATCTTCCCCACTACATAGCTAGTTACGCAGTGGGCGCGAAAGGGAAGGTTCGCGAAAAGATGTGCTTGGGCTCCTATTTACTCAGGTGTTCCGCCGTTTTACTTTGCTCTTTCCCTATTTTTACATTGCTGAGCACCCCCTACATTCATATTCCCCAATTATTCCACATTCGGTTGAATTCGCCTCTTCCGGTGTCTTCACAGTCACCTAGAAGTGGATGTACAGTAACTAGGAGGGTCAGAAATTAAATAAACTAGTATCTCAGTTGAACGCTGCTCTGAGTGCATCATGCATATAGCTAAAGACGCTTCGCAAAATCATTTGCAACTGAATCCTTATAGCTAAGCCTGAAAACATTCTGTCTCCGGTTGCTCGCAGCAAATCATCCCATTTATTCATATTCATTTTGATCCGTCTTCGTTGTCAACCTTACCACAAACTTGATTCATATTTATTCAGCTCACAAAATCTAGACCACTTTTGGGAGTTCCTTTTACGGTTAAAGACTCGCTAGAAGTCGACGGTCAAGTAATAACATGTGGCATTTATGCTCAAAAAGGAATCAAGCGAACGGCCACAGCAGAAGTGATCAAAAGGTAATTTGCTGATCCATCTCTCACACAGTATATTCTCCCTGGGTGTGTGCAGATATGACGGAAAATCACGTGGCCGCCCGCTACGAGCGGCGCGGCGTGTGCGAATGCCAGTGGCAGGGCGTGGGAGCCTTCAAGCGAGGCAGTGTGCCATGGGTGGAAGCGCAGAGGTGACGCAGCCACGCTCTGCCGGGCTCTCAAGAGCAATCGATACGCAAGTCGTACTGGTGGCGCCGCGAGTGAAACGCCGGAAAGCGATTCTCCGTCATATCTGCACACACCCATACTCGCTGTGTCTATCCTCGACTTTTCCCCATCATAGAACTGTGCTTCTAAATGGCTTGCTTTTATACATCTGAAGCCTTTCGCACTCAGCGCATAGCTCAGTGAGTCATTACTGTATCCCTATGACACTAAAAACATACGAAAAATATCGATAGCACTCAATAAGTCCTATCGAAATGAGTTTGATCGCCCGACCTTGGAAATCGATTCAAGATCAATTTGTTGCCTGATTCACACAACGAGTAGTTCGATTCGGATCACTTCGGTTTCCCACCAAACCTGCTGTTATGGCTACTTCCTTTCAAACCTCTGTTTTCTCTTAAAAATCACAACATTGAGGTGATTTGGTTCTCTGTAATGGAGCTTGCGCTCCGACTGGTTTAGAAACCCGTGAAGACGGTGTCTACACGAATAAGTCACCTTTGGCTTTGGCGTTCCGATATAGCTAGGCGCCATTCGCTTGCAGTAGATCCGATCAACTGGTCCACTCGTGTCGACGGTGTGGTCTTGGTGACGAAACCACTGGGTTTATATAGGTGGCGAGGGCGCGAAATCTAGATGTGGAGGAGGAAACGAAACACACCAGTAGATCTCTCGTGTAAAACACCAGTCAAAAGGCACTCCCCGTGCCACAGTTATCCTTGCCGACGAAAGATCAAGCATCATTAGATGCTTAGAAAACATCAACACAACGAGATTAGGAACAATCAAATACATGGATTCCTTACATCTCCAATATGTGATTCTTTTATGCTACGGTGGGGTTGCATGCACATTTCCCTACCACCATACAAAAGTATAGCCACTTTTCGATGATACGGTGATGACAATCATTTTAACGCTTCCTGTGTAACATTTTTATTGTTACGAGGGCCTAGGAAATTGCTGCAGCCAAAAATATCTGCAACCGGGTGATGATTCCTTGTTGCAGTTGATCACGTGGCCGCGTCGAGCAATGGATAACGCGTCTGCCTACGGAACAGAAGATTGTAGGTTCGAATCCTGCCGCAGTCGAAACATTTTGGAGCTTCACCACGGCAGATTCGAACCTGCTATCTTCTGCTCCGTAGGTGGACGCTTTATTCATTGCGCCACGCGACCATGTGCATCCATGCAACAAGGATCCTCCATGACCCAGGTGAAAAAAATTTTTCTGCAGCAATCCCCACGGTCTTCGGAACTACGGTAGTTGTTACACAGAAAGTCTCAAGGTTGATTGTCGTGAGCGCATTTTCAAGAAGAGGCTATACTTCTTTAATGGTTAGGAAATGTACAAACAACTTTACTGGTATAGAAGAATCAGATATTCAAGATCCAAACCACCTTATTGTTGTGATTTTTAAGAAAAACAGAGTTTCAACATAAGATAGCCGCAAGTGTCAGTTGAGATCAGATAGACGAAAAACGGAGTGATTCGAATCGAACATCTAGACATGTGGATGGGACGAATTGCACCTTAAAGACACATTCCAGGAATATCTAGATAGTTCAACCCCGTCCCGTAACAGCTTCTTTGAAAACCGTAAGTGTGAATTTCTGGACGCGCAGAGTCAAAGAAGCCAGCGCGACTTCACCATGCAGCTCAGGCCCGCCCACCACAGTAAGATTGGACGTAGGCAACGGTGGCAACAATATGGAAGAATAGGCCTGATAGTAT
The DNA here is from genome assembly GCA_963978905.1 of Trichostrongylus colubriformis. Classification (NCBI taxonomy): domain Eukaryota; kingdom Metazoa; phylum Nematoda; class Chromadorea; order Rhabditida; family Trichostrongylidae; genus Trichostrongylus; species Trichostrongylus colubriformis. The sequence continues at coordinate 43,058,698 of OZ022260.1, forward strand.
TTTAGGGAACATTCTCAAAGCTCAAAGCATATCTCAAAGCTCTCATGATACCATTCAGCGGAAATATTTTTGCCATTTATGGAGGCCCATTTCGGATTTTTGGTACGTACAGTATTTTTCAACACCTCTTATTTCATAATTCAGCGATTGGGCCCACTCAAGGTGGTCCTGTTATGTGCGTTTAAATTGATTGCAAAGGCTGATCGACCAAACTCATATTACCCAGGGATTTATTGTGTGCTAGCGGTACTGCTCACATGTTCTTACTGTCATAGAGTCGGTATCAGGAAGCTCTCTAAGCTCACATGTCAGATGCAAGAGGTTTCAAATGTGTAAAAGTAAGTCATTTAGAAATACAGTTTGGTGATGAAGAAAGGTTGAGGGTAGACACAGAGGGGCGATGCGGAAATGGAGCAAATGGCCACGTATTCACTTCAGATCGTTACAGTGGATTACACGGAAGCGCAATGTAAAGATAGTCTTTAAAAAGTTTTTTTGTTCTCAGGATGCAAGCCGCAGGAGCGATTCTTATCGCAATCACAAATGTGCCTGAAGTGTGTTCTTGGGTGGAGACGTCGAATGGTATTTATGGACAGACCAAGAACCCTTACGACACGCGAAGAACAGTTGGCGGAAGCAGTGGAGGTGAAGGAGCTCTGATCAGTGCGGCTGGAAGCGTGGTAGGTCACCCTACAGTAATGTGACCATGCTAGCATGGTAAACTACAAAAGCATGACACGAAATGTGTACTTATTATATGCAGTTCAATACTATGAAAAGGGGTACGGGACAAATACTTGACGGCATCGGTTAGCTCTGCGCTCGGGGGTTACGCGGCCCTGGATCGATGAAGCAGCTTCCTCGTGCTAAACGGGCTTATTCTAGGGCAGTGGTCGGGGTAGTCCGGGACGTATATCAAATATCAGTAATATCAAAGGATTATCGGTCACAAAAGCTCCGATGTAACTAGTACGAAGGTGGGCCGAATTGAAATGGAACGGCCAAAAAAACCCGGGAAATAAGATCCAGCCCTACCCTTGACTCCGAAAGAAGGGGGCTCTATCAACGAAAGGGGCGGGCACCGTTAAACAGGTGGTAGGCAGGTTCATACTTTGCGGTGCCGGCACGGTGTGGCTGCGTGTTTCTGCATCCCCACTTGTGCCACCCTATCCCGTAGCCTGCGCCGTCTCTGCACCTCCCTGTGCCACTCTGCCTCACTGCCTGTAAACGCAGCCACGCCCTGCCGCCGCAAAGTGTGAACGCGGCCGTAGCTATCAAAAAAGACGGCCCTTATGAAGCAGATGGCGCATCTTTTCATCAAAAATTTCGCCACATAGAGTCTCATTTTGGCTCTCATTTTGATAACCAACTTCGGGAAATCTCATCACTCTCACCTACTGAAGTCTTTAACCCACTATGGAGTTCCTTTATCCTACGTCGAGTGCTGCTCCGCGATTCGTGCAGCATCAGACATGGATTTTGTTAGACTCCCTAACTTTTTTACTGGCTTTCAAATGCACATTCCATAATTTGTTGAAAAAAAGTAACTAAACCAGCCATACAATTCACAATCTTAGCTTTATTCCTTTCATTTCACTCGAACAGTAACCCCTTCCACAGTTAATAACAGAGACTGCATCCTGAAATTTCTTTGATGGCTGAGAAAATTGGAGCAGTGTAACTATTACCCAACAAATCTCAATATAATTTTTTTCATAATTGATTTCGTAGATTGGCATCGGTAGTGATCTCGCCGGTAGCATTCGAATTCCATCATTCATGAACGGCATATTCGCAATGATTACTACTCCAGGTATTTTTTCATGAATTTATTGTATTTATCTTATTATTATCGTTAGCTTATGCACTCGGTTTCCCTGTTGTCGCAGATAGCGACGGTAGCCGCCCAGGGCATCGCGCTCCCCAGCCCATCCGCGTGCGGTTGTAACTGCGAGCGCTTGGCGCTCGCGGTTGGCTCCGCCCTCTGTGGCTGAGACCAGTATAAAAGGCTGGTCGCCCACTGTCAGTCGGTTTTCACCGGGTAACGCCGTGAAGCTACTCGGGACCTGGAGTGCAGTGACCTTCGGCTCTCGAGTAGTGGAGCGCTGGCACATGAGTTAGCCGGTGTCCATCCCTGCTCCCCGACTGGGAGAAGCCATGTGGTTCAGGTCCCATCTCTGTACCGTCAGCCACATGGCCAGTGCTGCCTATCGCAGAGCTAGAGACACTCCTCACGGTCCAGCACAGAGCTGAAGACCCCTAGGTCCCCAGGGTAGGTCCGCCGAGCCAGGAGCGGGTGTCCTGGTGAGTCATAGTGGTCCGATGGGACTCTGACCCAAAAGGTCGGAGCGCGACACCTGTTGAATCTTATCCTTGCAATCAGAGGGCAAGCGCTTGCCGTGATTTCAGTTTCCTCTTATCACCCGCGTTGCTGCAATTAATGGCTTTTCTCAGATAAGAAACTTCTGGCAATGGGACTCGTTGAAAGCGTTGAAGCGTTGTAGAAAGAATGTTCAGACAGTATTCTAAACTAAAACCCAAAGATTCCATTGCGTACGCTAGGCTTTTGGACGCTGATTCCGGATCTGCTTTCAGAATCAGTCAAACTATTCTATGATAAAAGTAGTTATGGGGTTTTTTTATATGCACAGGTTCCACATGTATTCGAGACATGGCAGGAGGAGGCATGGATGGGATCCCCATGAAAAACTGTTTTGCCCATCATAAAGGTTTCCCTTTTTCGTCTGGGAAACATCCCCAGGAGATGCACAATAAGCGTTATATTCGACTTCATTATCCTTATCTACAAGATCGCAGAAAACTCCGTGATCCAGCTTCCTTATATGTATGAGCAGACTGCCATAGCGCAGAAATTTGGCGTTACTGCGCAGAACGATCACGATATTCGCGCTCGGGAAATCGAATAACCCCTCTGTGCAAAATTTCAGCCAAATCATGTTCTTCATCCAACTTCGGAAATTAGAGGTGGCCACGGGGTAGGCAATAATTTTTCTGGAATTTCCTAAACATATCTATTACAGGTACGCATAGCACTGAATATGCACAAAAACCGCTACATAAGAACATTTGCTAGGCAAGGGTCGACGACTCCCCCTCTGTTTAATTTGTCACCATACCAGCCAATACAGTAGTCCTTGAATTTTGCCGAAATTGGGTCAAATTCTCGAATTGGCTGTAGGCTTGCCCCATAGAGTAATCTGATCCCCTGAACATGAAAACGGCAGTGGTTTTATGCGAAAACGTCTGGCTCGCGCGCTTCAACCCATAACGGACGGCGGCGTTTTTGCGCGGGATGGCCCTTGGGACGGGCGCGTTTTTTTTGTCTCGCGGGCGTGCGCCACCGGTGGCGCACGCCGGCACCCAGGACAGCTTTTGTTCAAGCATACGCGGACGGGTATCTCGTCAAGAGGGTGCAGACGGGAAAACAAATGTTGGCGCGTGCCAAAGTAACACAGTTCGCACTTAAACTCTTCAGCGATTTCTTGTTACTTCACATTTTCACTACACTTATCACTTCTTGTTTTCACTACACGCAATCTATTTATCGTAGGGCCTTCTCAGCATACACTTCGCTTTTCAGCACGAACTGCTCTATGACTTTCTGTCACACTCGACCCTATTCGCTTTTTTCGTATTCCTGAACGCCCAAATATCACTTCTGCTACATTTGACATGCATTGGACTGTTCTCAAGCTCTTCTTGATTTTCCTGTTGGTTTGGCTTTAGGTTAATCCTTCGTTTCACCATTTTTGCTGTTTCGGGCTTCCATTGTCGTTCATTATGCCGGAATAAAACGTGCCTAGGGTGTTGACGCGCCACATTGTGATAAACGCCGGCACCTTACGCAGGTTTTGTTACGGCATACACGAACGGGGTTCCATGCCAACGGGTAACCACAAAACATTCCTCATGTAGGGCTTTCTATTGCTTGACATGTTTGCAAGTTTGCCATAAATTCTACAGTTTGCATATTGTAACTAAAAACGGTTATTCTCATCTATTTGTCTGATTTGTTGTATCTCTGGTGAACTTTTTGCTGCACCGGTCCTGAGAACATATGCTATTCTCCAGTACTAGCAGTGTATACGTGTATAATTAGATTCTTGGAAATATTGGAAAATTAGAAGAAAAATTTTTTAAATGTCGTGCGCCGCCAGGTGGCGCACGCCGTCCCCAGGTCCACTTCTAGGGTGCGCCACGGGTGGCGCACGCCGTCCGTTATGGGTTAAACCTCCGAACGCGCCAAGTAGTAGTATTATTTATCCAGAAAACCCTCATACCTTCACTCAGATCGTTCGATATTGATTACAGATTTGAAATCGCTGTCCAAAGGCGCGTCCTGTGATTTGCGTCTCGTTGCAAATGCGCACTTTGACTCAGTATACTACCCTTGTGAATGTAAAAAATCTTAATTAACAGCAGCACAATGACTTTGGTACACAACTACATAAACTGAAAAGGTGCTATGTGATTTAGGGGGGGGGGGGGTAGCACGCGTCAAAAGCATAAGTCGAACCCAGTTATTGCTTACAGGCATTATTGAGCTCATTTTATGCCTAGATACGGCTAACTGGAAAAAACCATTAAGTTATTCTTTCATCATTTTATTACGAAATTCGCTTCAACTAGATTAAACAACCACTTACGCGCATTCGCCCTGAGCCTAGGCAATGGGAATCTCTTCCCTCAAGGTTTAAGCTACATAGGATGGAAAAGGCACAAATTTCGTTTCCATGCAGAATTCGAACCCGATTCGGCTATCGCTATGACTTCGCTGCGCTCTTACCTTAGCGTTAGAGCGCAGAGCACAGTGCGCTGCCCCCGGGTGTGCGCAGATGCGACAGCGAATCGCGTAGCCGCCCGCGGCGAGCGGCGCGGCGGGTGCGAGTGCCAGTGGCGGAGCATAGCAGCTTTAAAACGAAGCAGTGTGGCATGAGTGAAAGCGCAGACGTGGCGCAGTCAGCTCGGCCGGTTCCCAAGGGCAATCGATACGGCGAGTCGCACTGGTGGCGCCGCGAATGAAACGCCGCGAAGCGATTCGCTGTCATATCCGCACACACCCCTGCCACCACCCCCCCCCCCCCCCCCAACTCGCATAGCACCACTGGAAATCCGATATAAAGGTGGTTAGGGGAGTGTATGAGCCAGAACAGATTAGAAACACAAAAAATTATGTGAGGACATCTTTTGCGCTTGTATAAAGATAACCGTCAACTCAGGTGTAGTTGGTGTAGTCGAGAAAAATGGAAGCTACGAAAATTATACAGCAAATGCTTCCAAACCTAGTAAAAGTTTATGGTCAAATAAAGTTGGGGATAGACGAAACTTTGCCTCGAGCTCGAAGCCTCTTTCCCTTCCTAGGCTCAGGCTTAAACTGATGTCCCCTCCTCCCACATGAAATAGCATCTGTCAAACCATAGGTCTCATCTACTTCAACCTAAGTCCAGGGATGGAAAGATGCTTTGACGTCGGTGAAAATTTTGCGACTCTCCTCTCCCCGACTTTATTTGACCCGAAGTTTAAAGGATTACTAACACCGGAGGATCCTTAAAGTAAGAACACCGAAGAAAATCAGGAATGTTTAAATAAGTCTTAGAGCACTTTGGTGTAGAAATAGCGAGTTAATTGAAATAAAGCGCGGCTAAGTCCCGTATAAATCATGCAAGAATGGTGATCCTACCATTTACCAAGCTAGGAATGTGCGGATAGTTCATAGAAAGGTCTCATTGTGATGAGCACTCTGACAACGAACACTTCCAAAAAACCTATTGTTGAAAAGTAGTATATAAAACAAAACATAGGATAGAGTGGTCAAAACGATTAAAACAGAAAAAAGAAGCAGAATCAGCAGAAGCATGGCATCTCTCGACTTTTTATTCCTTTTATATGCACAAATCTGCTAAAAAATATCTGAGCAGAGACTTCCCCATTTTCTCGCAAGCCGTTGCGAATCGGAAGCGCTCATCGATTTCTGTCTGTTGGTGTGTCTGCGCACTCCGCGATCGAGAGAGATGCATGCGTCTGGGGACCTGTTGCTAATACGTTGCGTCTTCCAAGGTGGAATGGCGTGCAGTATACACCTTGGTTTATACCCAGCTCTCAAGGTAACCAGTCGGGAAGGAGACGGGCCTTTACCTCGTCCGGACTGGCACGCGACAACTTGCGCGGCGAAGTGCGCGATGTCAAGTTCGGCCTCGTTGTCTTTGAGTGGAGCGCCAGTTCGCTATCGTGCTGATTCAGATCAAGATACTCGGGGGTTTTGTCAAAAAAGGGCTTCCCCTCCTTCCCATCCATCTTTATGAGTTGAGTTTTTCGATGTTGTGTCCTTATTCGTGCAACATCCCTTTACTACCATAAGATTACTTGTTGCACCTTCTCGAAACTTAATTTCTGTCGTAAAACTTTTCAGAACGATGCTCTCAAAAAGATTAATGTGGTCTGGGTGGTAATATGAGGGTATTAAGTAAACGGAAGTATTATACAAAGAGAAGCTCGTCTTACAACCACTTATGAAGGGAAGGGGAAGCCTGTGTCCAATACAATCCTTTATCCGTTCCATTACTCCAGTACAATCCTTTATCTGTTCCATTATTTGTTCTCACGTGTTCGCTCCTCAATCAACGACGCCGAGCACTTCGTTGCACAAATTGCCGCGTGCCAGCCCGGACGAGCCAAAGGCCACACACCCCCAGTCGGGTTGGCCGGCGTTAGCCGGGTCCGGGAGGTTCCACTAGAAGCCATACTACAGATTAATTTGATCACTCAAAAGTTATCTTTACGTAATCCATACGTGGGTTTTGGGGTTTCCCCTCAAATTAGAGCTTAGACTGAAAACCTAGGCAAAAATAGACGCCAGGTGCAGTGGAGTGCCCCTCCCCTTCAACTACATAGCTAACCCGCAACCCGCAGCGGTTTGAAATCCTGACATAAGGGTACACACCCATTTGCACCAAGTCAGTGATCATACTGAAGTGAACCATTTCTTGAACTATTATTCTCTCATCTATATTCTTGCTCTTACTGCCATTTTGTATTACTATTTTTGTTTTCTTTTCTTCTTTAACATAAAAGGTGTTTGACCTCCGCTGGGTCTCTACTCTGGCATGTTTGCTGCAAGTAAAGTAACCGATAAAGAAACGAAAAGTGAATTTGACACAAAACACGCATTCAGAGCCGTTATACTCACCTGAAAACTACCTTTAAACTCAACTGAATTAGATGCGCAGTGAGTTCCGTATTTAGGCGTGATTCCGTTAGATGGGGACGTGCCTCCAGCCAAAGGCTATCCTAAGAAAATGCTACGAATAGGGCCCATGTGCCGCTACGTGGAGGATATTCCGGTCATGATTGAGGTGAGCATTAGGACTTCCTTATGGTCTGTAACAGTTGGCCTTGCATGTCGATTACAAATGGGTATGGTTGCCTTTTGCCTTTGCTTTTACTACTGTTTTTTAATTATTTGTAGCTATCGCAGAGTGGGGGGGGGGGGGGGTGTGGACACACGATCAGTAGGGTTTCCTGGTCACGCGGTGACCATGAACGTCCCTTGAACTTGTTCTCTATAACAGTTTTCTCTAGAGATATTCTGAAAAGTGAGCAGAACTTGGTTGTGACAGTTGGTTGACTAATAAATTGGATCTTCTCCGAATATGGAAGGCTTTATTTTCATTTTCTCTTGAAATGAAAATTCACTTTTTCTGAAGTGTTATGACCGGGGAATTACTCATTCATCAATATAACGGAACATACTTGCAAGGAGGTTACGATTTACATGGACAAGTTGTCTGAATGATTTATATCACTGGGCAAAGACCACAAGCTGCCACAGGGTAGCAGGCTTAGGTCCAAATCCGTGTGTCCCTAACTACAGCCTGGGATGGAGTGAGGAGAAGGCACCAGGGTCAAGCCTAGCGTCGAAAACCTTCGTCCAACCTTAAATATGACCCTTCCCAAAACAAGACCGACTCGTTGAGGAATCCTGGACGGAGCTCTGTGCATGGAGAGCACCCAGTGTGCTCAGCTTCCCGCGCTAGTTTCGCCTGACAATGAGCTCCAGGAGGTGAAGTGAACTGTTCCCTCGTCCACCAAGCCTAGACACCGATAGGATATCCAGATCGACACACTGATGCTTAGGTGTTCAACATTCTACGACATGAACCCCTTCCCTCATTGCAGAAGCTCTGTATTTTGCTTATAATTATTATTATTACTATTAATATTGCCTTTTCCACTCGTTCACATTCCACTTGGAACATCCTAATAAAAAAGGAGACTAATGAAGGACCAATAGAAAGTACTCATTACTGTGTACAAATCAGGTAATGGGTGGTGACAAAGTTCCTGAGCTGCGACTTTCGGATGCGGTAGACTTCAGCAAAACGCGCATCTACTACATGGAAGGCATTCAGATTCCGACTATCCAGTCACTGAGCTGCGACATGAAATCGGCTCTGCTACAGGTACACTATTTGAAAGAGTTTTACAAGTGATATTTCTTTTAGTAAATAATAATGCATAGATGAGGAGCAGAGGTGGTGTAGTGACAGGTGGCGCACACTCCCACTATCACGGTCCTGGGGGCAAATCTCACATCAACGCCCGCCTGGGCCAACCAAGTCTCCGTTTCCCTGGGGTAGGTGAATTGCTCCTTGGCTGGCCCCCGCAAGTTATTGCATAGGTCAAATCGCGTTCATCTGCCTTCACGATTCTGACTGAAATTAGGATACGCGGCGCATTTCACTGAAGGGATCTATCAACGCCAAAAACATTATCCTTCATCTATTGATGCACTGTTGAGATTTTCGTAATCGGATGACCCCCAATGTACCTCGAAATTCACCACGGATTTCACTTTCATTGAGAAAAATCCACTAATGTTTTCCTCTCCTGCGCGGCTTCAAGCAGGTCAGAAGGTCAGGAAAGACAGTGGTAACACATATTTTCAAGATTCAGCATTGAAGAATCCCAGCGGCGCTGACCGCTGCTCATGTTGCCTTACACATTGTTTCGATGTAGCGTACACAAATAACGCTCATAATATCGTAAAATTACCGACCGAAATTCAGGCAGTGAGCCATTTCGAGACTAAATTCAACGTGGAAGCGATTCGACTGGATCTGCCGCTGGTTGCAAAAGCTTTCGAGATGCTTCTGTACAGTCTCGAGGTCGAAGGTGAGCCGAAAGTCGCCGAGTATCTGCTTGGCTTGGAGGTTCGTTGTATTGCTTACGTGACAGCACTCAACCACTTCCTATATGTCTGTCCTCCCTGCAGTTGCAACTACAGGGTCATCGTATTTCAACGGAAAACCAGAAATGGGGCTTCAATGTTGTGTCTCAAAATATGTGATCTTTTGAACTGTCGATTTTTTGATTTTTTGAATTTCAGGCAGACAAGGGTAAGTTGAACTGGAAGACTGAGATCCTGAAGTATTTCATGGGAAAATCTGTTCACACACCTGGAGCTTTGTTCATCTCCATGCTCGATGACCTAGATAGAACGCCTGCTGATGAAAAAGCTAAGGTGGGTCAAATGTGTACTCTCGAGACCCTAATCGTTGAGAAATGGAGTACTCGTGCGTTGCCAGCTGGGTGAAAAAAGGGTAAAGGGTCCGTTCAAAGGGCTCTGTATGGTGGAAGAAGTGCAAAATTGTAGTCCTATTGGATTATAAAAATGAAGGTTACGCACAAATATGTAAATATTCCTGGGAGATCTCTGGGATGGTCAATCTGCACCCTCGATCGTATGTTCTTACCCAAGCCCTGGTGGAGAAAGTAAGGACTCAACTTCCCTCTTCAGAACTACGCAAAAATAATGCAAGTAGTAGAATGCCCCCCTATAATTGCGATAGAAACAAATGAAGTTGTAAAAATTATGGAAGGTTCAACACCGTCACCCACCGCACGTGATGCTCTAACCTGTTGCATGATAGATTCGCTGCATATTAGGACGTGTACCTGTCCAGACCGTTGTCACCTGGCGTCTAGGAAAGTTTTCGAAGAACACTTCTCCCTTCCCTGTCCTTCGGCCAACACTTCTGAGGCTACCTGCTCCCTGCTCTTATATCCGAGATTTCTACGTATAAAAGTCGTCAATCAGTAAACATTGCATGGCTACATAGTGCTAATTGTAGGTATGATAACCAATTGGCAATTGTTCAAAGATCAACTAACTGAAACAAAATCCCGCCGACGATGCATGATTGTCTAGTATTGCTCAATAAAAGTTTCGAACGACGACTTTCCCCACCTTTGAAACCCGCAATGCGATTCCCCCTCGTAGATTTCTTTACCAAAGTCTGACCCTGCTTCACACCCCGAAGGCGGCGTCTGAGATTTTTTGATAGTCACTCGAATGCAGAAGATTATTTCAGATCCTACTACTTCGTGATCGTTTAATTAGGCAAATTACCGAGACTCTTGGTGACGATGGAATTCTTCTGTTTCCTTCGTGGGTTTATTTTACTCTTTACGGCACTATTTCAGATATAGGTAAACTTCACACCTATGTCGTAACATGATGGTTAAACAGGGCGATGCAAAGATTGAAATTGCAAATAGTTCATGTAAAGGATAGTGCGCTTAATCCGTTACAAGAGTCAAATCCATTTTTTTACTTCCCAAGTACAGTGCTCATTTGTTCATTCACTTATAGTGCGCGGTGACCCGACTCGAGTGTCATGACATACACCTCACGCTCTCGCCCCGATCAAATTGAGATTTGCCACTATTGTGATAACTGTTGGAAATCGATGCGTGCAAAAATGATCGGAATGTTGACTAAATTAAACATTCCACCTAACCACTTGGGGTACGAGTATTGTAGACATGTTAGATACTAACAGAGGAGAGTTCATCAAACGCCCATTGCTTAACATTAATGCTTCCTTGCTAACCTCACAGGAACAGAGGTATAATAATACATCCTATAGTCTAGCAGTCTTGCATGGAAGGCATATGTGCAACTTCGAAATCCACTCGAGGTCGAGCTTCTTTGCTTCGTCCACAATGAGTGCCGTGATAATACACATGTTTATTGAATTGACATATAAAAATGTCCTTATTGATTAGTGAAAATCATTTGTGTACTATTCCATAGCTAAACGATCACTTTAAGATGGCCACAAACGGCACCGTTCCATCATCAAACCGTCTTCACAGCGTCCAACATGGCATATACGGGCCTGTTCAATGCCTTGGCACTTCCTGTGATACAATGCCCCATGGGATTGGACAACAACGGCCTGCCACTTGGAATTCAGGTAAGACTGATTGAATCTTTTGACGTTTGACCATCATAGGACTGTAGCTGGGACAGCTTTGCGTGATCTTCACGAATCTCTAACAACGGGAAGGTTTCCTTTCATTGGTCCTCGTGTCGCGTTTGGTGGATGGTAGGAGTATTTCCAAAAAGTTGAAAAGCTTACGCAGAACACAAAGCGGCCTATGTGACTGTAATGGAGTAGGGCCAGCGGATACGCGTGGGGACACTTGAGCGTGATCCGCTTGTGCGAAGAGGTGACCGTTGCACCATTCAGCACATGGCGGCCCGTCCACCTTACAATTAGAGAAGCAGCCTACCTACAGAATGGCGCGATTTGTGTGTTGCTTTGACTCGATTTGAGTGTCTTGTCGCACCCTCAGGGCCAGCCTTGCCAATTCAGCTGCATTCCAAGTTTTCATGATCGCTATATAATTCTTATCAAATCCCATAGCATACCTTGCGTGAATATTCGCTGAGAGCTGTATTCTCTAAGTTCTTGAAAGGGAAGTCCTCCCGGATGGAAAATGCTCATCGTATAGCTCAAAAGTCACGGCTATAAGCACCTATATTCAAGTAGTTGTCTCGCCGAACGCCGATCGGCTGCTTGTCGCCGCCGCCAAAGAGATCTCACATGCATTCGGTGGCTGGACTGCTGCCTGGACACATTGATTCCGATAAATCCATTGAAAATATGTTTTCTCACGTTATTGAAAATAGAAAGTGGATCCGACGGAAAACGATCATCTCATTCAAATGTGATCTCCACTAAAAAGATGAAAATCGATAGACCGATCGGTGCGGCACTCACGGGTGACGTCCTGGCTTTGAAACTGACCAGGTGAGCTTCGCGATCTACACCGCGTTACGGGATAACGGTGCAAAGCGGTCTGTGGGCGAAATGATGTAAACGAATTTGCACAGCAATGTAGTCAGGCGGAAATCTATAGATTCTGCATTTGCGCTACGGGGTAGTCCATTTACGCCTTCACTACAAAGACCCATCATAGCAATAGGTATGGATCTTGGGTTGAGGAATAAGTTCCCGCGGTTTTGTTTAACCCCGTTTTTGGAAATGAAGTAAGCTGAAGGCAAAAATTGACACTTGTGCATCTCACATTCATCGTCTAACGTCGAGATCAAAAGATTTACGGGCATGTATCTTAGATAGAGCTTTTCCAGCTTTGCGGAATGGCACTACTTTTTGTTCAAATCGCACAACTTTTTGCTGTTTCCAAGACTCACAAATGCAGTACTCGCAAAAGTGTGCACTTTAATTACCTCCGCTTCCCCGCCTACCATCTAGATCCAAGAGAATATCCAGGTATGCATTCGATAGAGCTTTTTTTGCTCTACTAGACGATGCCACTCTTCTTTTGTATCCTCTCAGATTTTAGCATGTAGGGATATGTTTCCACCTATTTTTCAATTAAAAATTGCGTATTGAAAATATATTTTTTGGCAGAATGCTTTATATCATTCAATAGAGCTTTTTTCGCTCTACAAGATAATAATTGCGGTTCTTGTTTTGATCGAATTGTACCATTTTTAAATCATTTAAAAGTCGACGAAATCGAGCATTTTCGACACTATGTGACAAAAATGCTCGATTTTGTCGACTTTTAAATAATCTAAAAATGTGAAAAATTGATAAGAACAAAAACCGTAACTACTATCCTGTAGAGCAGAAAGAGTTTTATCAAATGGTAGAAAACACTCTGCCGAAAAATTTATTTTCATTGCGCAATTTTGAATTGAAAAACAGGTACGCACTTATTCCTATATGCTAGGAAATGAGAGGATACAAAGGAGGAGGGGTATCATCTTGGAGAGCAAAAGAACTTCCATCGAATGCTCATATGAGCACTCTCCTCAATCTCGATGGTGGGCGAAGAAGAGAGGATAACGAAAGTGCACACTTTTACGAGTACTGCGTTTGGAAGTCTTAAAAAACAGCAAAAAGTTGAGCGATTTGAGCAGAACGTAGTACCATTCTGTAGAGCTGATAAAGCTCTATCGAAATCGTATACACATACATATCTGATCTCGACGTCAGACGATGAATATGAGATGCACAAGTGCCAATTTTTTGTCTTCAGCTTACTTCATTTGCAAACCTCATAGGTATTAGGTAGTCGAAGGAATAGAAAAACAGATAGTAGTATTGAAGTACTTCTGTTGTGTCAACGAGGTTGTTAGGTGGAACAATTATTATTGGCCTGACGTTTCGATCAGATAGTAGTATTTTGTAGAGCAAAACAAGCTCTATCGAAAACATATATAAACTCCGTCGAAAGATGGGGGAACAATATGAAAAATGGGGTTGAAAGAAACCACGGGAACTTATTCCTTAAACCAATACTGAAGTGTTGGTCGTAGGCTGAACTCCTAAAAAGGGTTTCATAGTGAGAGGCCTGATAGAGCAAGATTTTTAGTAAATTATATAAGTAAATAGGATCCTACTTTGCATGATTACTATAGGGTGCGCCAATAAGCGCGCTCCATCTTTGACAGCTCATGGCGCCCACGTTGTTTGTGGAAGAGTTGTCAAACCTAGTTGTTATTATTCTGGTATCTTCAAAAATCACCATGAACCAATTCAGCGGCGAGCAACGTGTGCAAGCCATTAAAAATTATTACAAAAGTCATTCATCGGTTTGAGCAACGTTGCGCGCGCTCCGCGGAACGTTGCTCCGAAATCGGCAATATGGATGTCGAGGATATGTGGTTTCAGCAGGACGGCCCTACGAGCCACACAGCGCGCGCCACAATGGATCTTCTGCACGAGCGCTTCGGAGGAAGGGTTATCTCGCGCGGAGGCGATATCAACTGGCCACCGAGATCGTGCGATTGAACCCCACTAAAGTATTTCTTGTGGGGTTTTCCTAAATCGCAGGCCTACGCAAACCAACCACAAAACACTGATGACCTCAAAATCAACATACGCCACGCCATCGATGAAATACAGCCCGATTTTGCCCCAGAGTCATTGAAAATTGGCCTTCTCGTATGCGCTCCACCAAGCGAAGCCGAGATGGCCATTTGAACGATGCTATTTTCCATACATAATGCCTTCGAATACTCTTTCAAACAAAAAATTTCATTTATACCTCTCACACAACTTGCTTTATATCATATTAAAGATCGAGCGCCCTTATTGGCGCACCCTATATAATAATATACTCCCATGAAATTCAATGAATCAACTTCATTGAACTCTTGGAGAGTGTGACCGCCAGAGGCCACTGACAGCTCCACGGTTTGATTCGCATCTTGTCATGCAGGCAAGCCAAATCAACGTCTTCGCCGCAAGAACGGCTCGGAGCAGAGATTGGCTTCGACCCTGTCTCGCACTTATCGCATTGCCAATTGCTGCAACATTGTCGTGTCTTCGCCAAAAGCGCTGCTCGCCATCATAGCCGGGCTGTTACCACACGGAGGTCCGAAGTCGCATAGTCACACTAGCTACTGATGCCATTAGTGTTGAAGAAGAAGAGGTCCGAAGTCGCATAGCTCAAGAAAAAACACGAGGGAGTGTTGAGTGATCCGGTCAATGTGGCTTGAAAGCGGATCAGATACTGTTGCTGAAGGGAAAAGAGAAATTCTGTGGAGAGATTCTTCGATTCTTAGTTGAATAAAGATAATTAACCTTGATGCCGTTGTGTACTAATGATTTTGAAATATTGGAATTTTTTGGGATTCCCTTCTCAGGAGCTCCTCTATGAGCGTTTTGCTCCTAACTAGATAAGCGCCCCAGCGTGGTACATCAGTATACGCTGGCTGATCGTTTTCGACTTCCGAGTGCAACCTATGGCTTACCAGTAAAGCTGGTTAAGGATAATTAGCTGATAACCCTTGATAATGATCGATTTCCCTTGGTAATGGCTATATTGAGCTACCTATATTTCTGTGCTGAAATTCTTTTCGTAATTGTTGACGATTGAGTCCACGGCATAGAAACAGCCATCTTCATCCGACTCCCGTTTTCCCAATTTAGACCTTTCAACCTTCTGGCCGTATTTTACCTTTCTTCAATCCCTTTTCAACTTTACAACAATTATTTCATGTAACATTATTTCATTTCAATTCACTCTTTCTAATTTTTTTTTTCGTCTTTCTTTTTATGTTTTTCGTTTCTACGTTGTTACTTTTTATTGTTTTTATTTCACTTCAGTATTTTTTTTCGAAATTTTTTTGGGCTCTGATTTGGCTCTTTGATAATTTCATCATATGTGTACCACAACGTGATTAGCTGAAAATGAGACTTTTCGTGCAATTTGTCAACCATGAAGACCGTGTTATCGATTTCCTCGTCTATTTGATCAAGCCCTGCAGTGACCGGTCGCGATACGTGTCTATGTCCTCTATAGGAAACGCTTATTATTTGGTTAATAAACATACTAGACGGCTGCTGAGCGCGCCCGAAGACAATAGCAAAGGGACGGAAGGCTTGTCGGGAGAAACAAGGTCGCCAGTAACAAATACATATGAATATTAGAAGGCTGCACTAAGCAAATGCCAGAGATGCAGGCTGGGTAATTCGAGACGTCGACTAACAGAGCATTTTGTGAGACCTATTTTTCATGTTCTTTTGACCAGCAGACAAGGCTAGAGTACCTCAGACAACTGGAGAAGCGAGAAGGAAAAGGGAGAATTTTTCATCTTTAACATCTGTAACAAAGGCGCTGGTCTTGTTGATTGTGGTGGCTGGAGGCCGAGGTGGAAGTTCTGTGGCCGATTATGAGTTGCTGAGATTACGTGCGCCATCAATTTGGATGCTCGTCCGCCGTTTAGCGACCACCGAAAAATCAAATACTTGTGTGTGGGAGCCATCCACACCTCACGACCCCACGGACGGAGAAAAAAGGACGACGAAATCGGCGCACCGATTCAATTGTTCAGCGCGCTTATTCCGCTCCGTCTGCATGTGAGATTGTTCGACTAAAGGTGAGCCCAGCGTCCAGAAAAGGGAGAGAAATTCTGAGACGGAAATAAGCAGGTATGTTATGAAGAGGTGCTTCAGTAATTTCCCGGTAGTATTGGACTGCAAGGAAAGCGCCGTATCACAGGGCATAAAAAACTTATATGACTTCCTTATTTATCGATTTCACATAGGAAACCCATCTGAAAATTTTTGAAAAAAACGTTGGGAAACCTCCAAGCCGCGGGTCCAGGACCTTATACCTTCTCTGTGTGTATTCGCAAGGCGTTCGTCGTAGGCTGCATAAGAAAAAAGAAAATTGGAACTAGTAAAATAAAGCGCAATATTAATCGTAAGATAAACTGTTAATTAACAGAACAATGAAGGCCATATGAAAATGTCAAAACGAGTTCAATAATAGGCATATTTTTGGCCAAGCAAAGTGCCAACACGAGACGGCAGCTGCATGATGTGGTAGCTGTTTTAAGTTGAGTTATATGAAATACGGCTTGCTTTCTAGTAGAACACTGATTTATGGGCATAACAGTGTGTTTGCAAAAGATTCGCAGCGAGCAGGGTTCGAACCTACGCGGGCAATGCCCATTGGATTTCAAGTCCAACTCCTTAACCACTCGGACATCGCTGCATAGACTGACAAACCTCACGTTGACTATTCTAAAACAGGTCTACCCACACTAGGTTCTAGTTATTGTGTAACCACACTACAGAAAAAGGTGGCTAAATGGAAAGCAATAATAATGAGTATAAATATGATAAAGTAATTTGATGCATTATAATAACAGTCTAAATAATAAAAACACGTAACAATGATGAACATAAACGATATGAGAAAGCACCATGCATTCCTGTTGCACCATTAATGGTCGTAAAGACAGTGTTTATGGGAGCTACTGCTATTCAAGACCAGTCTTTGACTTCCACTACCAGCTATTCGTACTCAGAACACGATAACTGTGGGCAGGAACTGAGCTGGTTCGTATGAAATATGTAGAGAAATTTTTGCCGTCAAATCACTCCAATTCTAAAGCTCATCATTATCAAAGAATCGAAGGACTATAAAACAAATAGTATCATTTTGTAGGGCAGAAAGTGCTCTATAACATATATATATATAAATTCGCTGAGTTACGAATAGGATATTGTAAAACATAGACAGTAAAAAACCGGCACGAACTTGATGCAGAACCTGAAAATCACGCAATTCACCGTTTTCCTCCTTTGAAATTTGATTAAGAATTAACTACCAGCATCCTATGCAGTCTGAGGCTACGTCGTTACTACGGTACTTACTCTGGGAAGTATTCACTATGAAAACTTACCCCTTTAAAACTTCCGGAACTCTTGATATACTGCCTCGCTCTATTCATGCGCTTTCCAAAAGAATTTTCTCTGCTGCTGTTCGATCATCCGGAAATTTCTACGCTGGGCGCTCCTGCATTTTCCCGTGTTTTCCCTGTTTTTTACGTTAATTAAGGTTTTCCCAGCATCCTGATGATCGTGAATGCGATTTCCAGAAGAAGAACCCATGCACCGTCGAAAAATTTGGGCCGGTTGTAAGATACCCAAAAAAGGATCGCGACTGTCGATTGACGATTTTTTCGGGAAAAGATATAGAACCAAACGGTCGTGCGACGATAGTATCGGAAGGGTCGACCGGCAGATGAAGGGGGAGAAGGGGGGATGTGGGTGATCGCGGAGAGAGCAGGAGGAGCAAAATGATAGCATTTCGCACAAAATTTCCGATGGGGTGTTGTACCGGAAAAACCCTTCTGCGGGCCGTATTTTTCAGAAATCCTCTCGACGCCAAACTCGACCCTGCTTCAGGACATCCCGAAGACGACAGTTGGACCTGGACCGTTTTGAGGGTACCCTAACAGAATCGAGAGCACACGTATGATAACTAAACTGTGTAATGAATTACAAGATGCATGCAGGAGCTATAGAGTTCTCGGGTTAGAGGCCTTTTACATTGAGAGATCATCCATAACAACGAAAATCGACTTCTTACAAAAAAAATCCCCAGATTTATCGTGGCCACAGGAATGAAGCCCCAAGGTATAACCAAAATCCTTCTGGCCACAATGTGTTCAAACCCGCAGGCCGTGGACTATAAAAATCTTTTGGTTGGGATGCTCTTTATCATTTCCAACAGTGCTAAAGCAGTGAATTTCCTCTTCTGCAGAAACACCGGTTTTGTCTTGTGAGAAATCTGGAGCTTGTAGCTCCCGAAAGCGATGCGATGTGCGAGTCGGTCCTTAATTGAGCAAGAAGAAAACAGCCGCTGTTGATGAGGATGAGTTGAAATGCCCTTTCTTCTTCCTCGCCGAATTTACCGAATGATTTGGGCACATCGGAATCCCGTGGTAGAGATGTGGGGACGGGTGACAGAATTTATGGGCCTGAACGGGAGCCGCTTCTTAAAGACAGTGTTCGGGATAATGTGGGTGACAGGGAATCGCATAAGGAGGCATTGAGTGAAAAACTACGGGTCTGGAAGGCCTATGCATGGCGAAATCCCCCGTGGGGAAGGCGCCCCCTTGAGCTGTGGCGGAGGCGGCCTCGTCAGGACAAGCCGCCTTGGACAAGGACAGCCCGCCTCCAGGCGACGTGATTAGGGGTTGGTCACGGTGCGGTTGGTCAAGGAGATCGGCAGGATTGAATGTATCGAGCGCGCTTTCTCACTTTTAGCTTGAAACTGACCACATGAAAATAGATGCTGTCGCATTTCCGAACATCCCTTCATGTTGACGTCTTGGTAATGCCAATGGAAAACCTATGCGGACTACCTGCCCCTTGACGGAAAGCGCGCCTAGAACCAACCGTGGGAAGAGGTCCTATTTCTCGAGTTTTTGGCCATTTCCATGCGTTTTTTCTCCACCGTCCTGATACTAGACATCTCGGCTTTCATATTCACTACTTCTTTAACTTTTCGTCCGGATTTTCCCGAAAGCTGCCTTTAACCTGCATTCCTCAATTTTTCTTTGTGATCACTCATATCTCATATAAACCATATGAAACGATCAGAATGGTCTCAGAGGGCTTGTATACACCCTTGGAGCTCGATGTTTGGTCTAAACTACGACAATCGGGCCTTGATAACTTCATTTGACCTCAGACAAGACGTCCGAAAGGCTTCAGCGTGCTGACGGCTGCTAATTGGTATGTTTCCGCATCTCCTGAGTGAACAAACTACATGAGCCGACAGTATAAATTCTATCTAGAGTGTTTTGAGGTCAGAAGTTGCGGTGGTAGTGCTGGAAGCATCATGAAAGCCTCACACTGATTTCAATATGGTCGAGGGTTTGAACGCGCTATTTGCGTTATTAAGTCGGATAAAAAGTATCGGCCGTTTCAGGTTGCCTAACTTTGGCAAACCATAACTTCGCTGAAACCCATTTGTTTGGTCTTAAATACAATTGTCTCGATCTCTAGAATATGATAATTGTTGAAAGGCGATTCTAACATCCTTCTTCTCTTTGAACCAGATTCCTCTAAGAGATGCTTCGGTGTGCCAGAAAAGTCCGGAGTGAATACATCCATGGTTTACAATAAAGCGGAACTTCTGCATCTGTCCCTGTGCAGTTTTAAGATAGCTTATCTTTAGATGTCGGGGTTGGCGTCATCGACGATAGCGATGGGACCTTTGGTCGCTTTTTCATTGTATTTTTACTGCTATGTGCAGATCTCGTTCATAGAATTTTCGTTGTCTACGCATACCATAGGCCACGAAAAAGTCCCCAAAGGATACATCATTTTGAAATAATGTCTCTATTGACGTGAACTTGAGCGGCTACCATTCTGTTACCCACGTCTGGCAACATCCCCATATTAGCCGTCACGTCCCGACTTAACTGCGATGCTTTTCCCAGAGGTTCCTGGACATCAAGTACCACCATCCAAAAACGTGGTTTTTCTGTAGTTAGAAAAAAGCGTTACAATCACGCCTCATCTCACAATAAAGACAATAATGCTGAAGCCTCGCATGTACTTGAATAGGCAGATTTTTCTTCACCGAGTTATGCTTGAAAAATCCTCGAACACCGTAGTATAGTGCTGAAAAATGAGAGCGAAATAAATGATGTGAGAAGTGGGGAATTTTTTGTCCTACCTAACACTAATTATAATAATGAGGGAGTGCCATGTCAGTGTACTGGAATTACGAAGGCGTACACTCATGACCGAGTTTTAAAACTTTTGCATCCTTAGGTTAACGATGATCACTGCCGAGTAGGTATCCTACGGTCCAGAGAGCTGCTTGAATCCAATTTCTAGTCGTTTTCGTCTTAAGACAGCTGTTTTGTGTACATTTGAGTATGACTGCCTGAACTATGCGATGGCTTAAATCTACTGTGCTGAGGCCAGTTATACAGCATCCTATGTGGCAACCCCATAGAGAAGCAATCTTCCTTAAGATAGATTCTGAAAAATTGATCGGTGGAACTTGGAGCATGAATGCGCGTCGCGCCGCCCTAGTCGTTGCGCTGTTCCATTCCTATGTACATACAAATTGATCATTGAGTTGAGGATCTTTCTTTATATCCTTATTTTCATTTTCATGCTGAAAAATTTTGTGGCTCCATTCATAGGAGTGTTAAAAATTCCCTGCAACACTTTTGTCATTTTTTCTCACATATTTTTCGCCTAACAAGTGGGAAATAATTTTCGAAAACAGTCCTGTTATTTGTATTTATTTGTAGTCACGTTTTGTTGCACATAGAATTCAGATGTATTAAGTAAGTTTCGGAAGGAAAGAGAAAGAAAATTTAATAAAAATTTAAAATCAGCTCATCATTATGTTGACCGGCACAGCCTCCTAGCTGGCATGATAGGAGCATTCTTGATAAGCAGTTCAATTGCGCCGGCTGCCTTTTTATAAACCCTACCTAATTTTTCGAAGCTTCCAAAATTTCGGAGGAAGTTCTCCAAAAGATTTTCTCCGACTTACTAGTTATGTATTGCAACCAGCTCCAAGTTCATTTCGTAGCAATATCACGCGCCTGTTCCTACGAAGCTGATGAGTTGATCTTTCGTCACTGTGGCACCTCACCTAGCAACTCGGCAACCTCAATGATTTCACGGCGATTTTCACGCGCCTCCACGTACCGAACCAGTTTTCCCTCGTAAAACACACTCAGCGCACTACAGAAGAGGCCAACCTCGTTGATCGTCACTGGTGTCCGATGGCTCGTCCTTATCAATCACAATTTTTTGTGACCTTTGGTGTGAGCTGCGCAATGTTCTTAGGTCCCGTTGCACGATGTTCAGATAAGAACATTTCCTCCATCAAAACTTTTGAACACTTTTTTTCTCTCATTTTTGTAGCTCTGTCAAGAAAACACTGACCTAGCTATCACTTTCAGTCTTGATTGAACGTGTCATGTCGGGCCATTCAACCCATTCCTAGTCGAATTTGAAAGCATTCAACATTTGCAAATCTTTGAAAAAGTTTATTTGCAAAGATTGATGAGTTGTGTTCTGAGCACCTATTGTGGCAATGAGAGGCTAGTTGAGAGTGAACAGGTTTCCGTCCTATGAGTTGTGCAAGTCGTGAGGGGAGGGCCTGAAATGTAGTGACACATTATAGGCCCCTAACACGACCAAAATGTAGTGAGTCTAATTTCAAGCGATTTCGAAGTCACTGGGTTAGTTAAAATACCTAGCAAGTAACAGCCTGAGCTGTCTCATTTAATGGAACTCAAAAATAGGATGCATCCAGGGTACAGGACGGCTTTTGAATTTGATGGGGATTTTAAACGATGAAGTACAGGTATAATAGCACAGCATATTTTGTATTCCATTCCATTCCAAGCTCCTATTAAATATAATAATAATAGACATTGTGATTCCTAATGCACGCTGTATTTTTTCTAAACTTCATTCGCTAGTTCTTTTCGACGCCGACGGCTTTCAGATTTTCGCTTTTCCTTGTTTTTTTTTTGGAAGGAGGGCACCGAAATAGGATTATTACATCGATTACAGCGAAAAAAAAGAGCCTGAAAGGCTGCACGGTTTTCTGAATTTCCATTAAATATACAAAATGACATATTGAGAGCACACCTCAGCGCTCTTCTATTTCTAATCGATTTCGGGCTGCTTTTCTCTAATTTGATGTGCTTCTGCTTTTATGTGATACCTTATGATGCTGTCCAATAGGACTGTAGCGCAGTGACAACGGGCTCCTCTCCTCACTTCGTCTCGTTTCTACTTTCCTTCCTTCTTTTTTTCTTTTCGCTTAACCTCTTTTTTTCTTTTCGCTTGACCTCTTTTTGTATAACTCGTTAAGAGGATGTTTTAGAACTGACAAAGCCTATGATCATGAAAATAAAATGCAAACAAGCATCCAAAGCTGATTCGATTATACGTTGCCTGGCGCATCCCGAAGGGTTGGCGCCGTCCACCATATCCGTCTATCCTTTACTAATCCATCAATTACCAACAATCGGTTGGATACCTGGCTTCGTTGATCTCCACCATCAGGCTGCGGTGTCCATTACTCTCTGTGCTTGTCAACCATGATGTCTGAAATCAATTTTTATCATATAGTAATAATATAATAAATAAATATATAAATAAACAAACAAATTAATTAATAATATCACTTGAATGCTTCGCCTTTTTCACATCTTTTCCCCACCGAAGAGATTTTGAATTTTAATTTTAGTATGACTTGATATTATCAGAAAATAAATGCAATGATCCTCGCATAGAATGTGTTTGCGGTTAAGCTTTGAACTTCCGTATTTCTTGCGTTCATCTCACCCCATTTATCTTAGACACCATGGTTTCTCAACGAGTTTGATGTGATGGAATTAGAAAATAGTAAATTTTTTTGATCTCGAGGCTATTAATGAAGGCCCCCAAAATTTAAATAGATATTTTTTTTCTAAAAAACCTTTTTTCGATAGATAGAGCTCTGGAACCTTCACGCAACTGAAGAGGTTTCCCCTGGAAATACTGTCAAGTTGACTGACAGTTTCCCTGTTCGCAGTCAGTTTAGGCTACGAAGCCCATTCGCTGATTATCGAGCGCCAGATGAATTAAGGTGAAGTCCGTTATCTGTGATGTAGTCAGTGTTCTGCTGACGCTTTCGTGATAACCCCTCTGATCAGACGATGGCCCACTTCCAACTTTTCCCATAAGAACATTTAGGAAATCGTCGGTTTCAGTCCTTATTTGAAGGATGTTGTGCAAACCCCTCCACAGTCCTGCCACTTTTCCGTTTATTCAATTAATTTCTCACACTTCTTCTCTTGGCCTCCCTTGAATTGAAAAAAACTTAAGCTGCTGAGGAAATTCCGAAAAACGTAAGCTGCTGAAGAAGGTGCTTCTTCGACACGATTTCAATACGAATCTACCAGTTCAGGATACGCTCATGCGTTTTCACTATCCTATTACACACTTGTCGTATACTATACCTTCCGCCCTAAATAAATGACTGACAAAAATTTCCAACATTTATTGACCAGTAATTTTCCGGTTTCTAATTTTTCATGAATGCGAAATAATTCAAGGGCTGGCTATCTTACAAATAGTTTTTTATTTACCACTTTTTCGGTTTAGAACAAGCAAAAAGGGTATTGTTGATACATGCATTTTGATTGAGTCCAAAACCGAATGGTGTAGATCACTTTCAATAGGGGTTCAGGAACTCTTGTTGAGTTTATAGGCGACAGCGAAATTAAAATAAGCAGAGCAAGTTTGAGTGAAATTAAAAACGACAAAAAACTACTGCTCCATTCAATACGCAGCAGAATTTGCGCATTCCGACGTGCACAATATTAAGAAATGTGGGTTTATTTGCAGACTTCAAAGACGGTGGTAGGGTTAGTGGGAGTAACAAGAACTATTGAAGTGAGTCATCCAATGAAAGCTACGGGTCCAGAAAGACTATACACTGCGAAATTTCGGGTGAGAATGGATGCCGTAGGTTTTCTAACAGTCTTTTTTGATAGCTGCCACCTGTTCTGACATGATCCACCCTTTATTTAACATTGTACGCCCCCTCTCGGAACCAACAGCGGGGAACGGGTGTTATTTCTCGAGTGTTTAATCGCTTTCACCCGTTTTCACCTCAGTTTCGCACTACTAAGCACCTCGACTCGACTTTCTTCTTCAACAACATTTTCATTTTCAGCCAAAACCACCCTAGCATTGCCTTAAAGAAGAATGGATACTGAAAATGCTTCATTACTTCACAAATTACACATAAATGACTTTTGGAAGCTGACCAACCATGAAGAGACTTGAATTCTGTCCTGGCCTTCCCTCTATACGTTGTTCATTGAACAGTTATGACTCCGATCGCTTCCTCTTGCATCACGTGCATTTTTATCTAGGTGACAAGTCTTTTTCCGATATGTTCACTACAGAAATCGTATTTAGGTAATGGGCACCCTTTCGACCTTGATTTACGCTATTTCAAGGATCTATTTCCTGGTGATCACTACGATTTTTGGACTTGTGAACCACTTCAAAAACAGAAGAAGGGTTCCGGCCACTAATGATCCTTTACTTCTACTGAGTGCTACGGAGGCTGTCAGAAAAATCGCAAAACGAGAGGTACTAATCGATATGCAGTTTAAATTGGTTCAGGTGATATTTCTGGGGTGAGGTACAGGAAAAAGTGAAGGAAACCGGAATCAAGGCGCGCCACCGATCCTGACTTCTGTTCCTAAAGCAGCAAGGGGGGGCTACCATTTCGTGTCAGGTTCTCCTGAACCGCATCCATATTTTATAAGAGTAAGCTCAAATCGGTGGTGAAGAATTCTTGAGAACATGTTCATAGCACTGCTGAATCATTACTTTATC
Source organism: Trichostrongylus colubriformis (assembly GCA_963978905.1). NCBI lineage: Eukaryota > Metazoa > Nematoda > Chromadorea > Rhabditida > Trichostrongylidae > Trichostrongylus > Trichostrongylus colubriformis. The sequence goes on from OZ022260.1 coordinate 43,083,726, forward strand.
TCTTTTCTTTATATAATTTCATGTTTGTAGATTACATCGCAGCAGTTGGTCGCTGCTTACGTCCATCGCATTGAACAGGTATTTTTTTTGCATGACTCCATTCTTTACTATTACATACTACTTTTTACTCAATTACTCCCACTCAACTGTTTTCCTTCAAGTTGAATTGAATTGATGGATCCTTTTCAAGGCTCCTGTATTTGTTTCGCAGTAGTCGAAATGCTGGAGAATTTCCATCGAGAAATTACATAACAACCTAAGAATTCCTTACCTTTCTCTTCTACCCTTCAGTTTTCCTTTCGTTTTTTGATTTCCTTATTTTTGAACAGAACAAATAGAATTCCCATTACTTGCTATCATGAGTTAAGGTTAATGGGCTCATCAATGCTGTCGTGATAAAGCTTTTCGATGAAGCAACCAGGAAAGCAGAAGAGATCGATAATTCGATCGCAGGCATGGACGACTATCAACTTGAAGAGGTTTGCTCATTACCGATGTCCGCATCCTCACGAAATTTTGACGACATCCTCCAGTTTCGGATGGTAACAGCACTGACCTTAGGGAAATTCTTTCATTCTCACATTAGTCCTTTGGCAATTTAATAATCCAGGTATTGATGGAATTAGATAAATTTTCAAGGACGGCTTCTTTACGTTTCCCCTACCCTCCATAAAAGGACTCACTTTGAGGTGCTGGCTCGGTGGATTCCCTTTCATAAGCGAGAAAGTAATGTATTTGGCGGAAAATCCGCTTTTGTACCCAGAGTAATTGCCGGATACCGAGGTACTTGTTCAACAATCAACCCAATATTGACCTCGTGGAGCATAAAGGCACTGCGAGGGTAAGGTGAAAGTGAGAATGGAAGAGATTTTCCTCAAATGCTCTTTGAAAACAAAAAACAACGTTCGTGGTAGGCTGATTTAGCTCCTCGTCCTTCCCCACGTAACCCACTGGCTAGTGATGCAGAGGAGGGCAAAAGGGAATGTTTGAGAGGATTTGTTTTTGGGCCCTACTGTTACATTGCTGAGCACCCCTACACTCTCCAGTTATTCCACAGTCTGTTGAATTCGCCTCTTCCGGTGTCTTCACAGTCACCTGAAAGTGGATGTCCAGCAACTAGGAGGGCCAGAAATTAAATAAACTAGTATGTCTCCGTTGAACGCTGTTCTAACAAGGGAGGCCCATCAGGTCAAGGTGAGCTTTTTCAAAACGGTTTTTTGCATTTTGTAGGGTCACATACATGAAGCAAAAAACCGGTTTCAAAATCGGCTAAATGGTGTTGGGGGGGGGGCCAGAAAATGGTTGATGGTTCGATCTCCACTGAGGACAAATTTTTGCATTTTTCTAGTTTTCATCCACTTATGCTCATGTATGACCACACGTGCAAAATGTGTGCAAAGTCAATTTCTATTATGTCGTTGAACCGCTATCCTCAGTATTTTTGCGTATTAGGCGAATGATTTGTTTGGACCTGCCAACGCTCATAACAGGAAAACTAGGCGTTTTCCCGCAAAACAAGTGTGATATTCATATTCAGGAGGTCGAACTGCCCTAGGTGACAAGTTTGTAGCCTAATCGAGATTTTGACCCAAGCTCGAAAATATGGGCGACCACTAGTACTACTACTACCATAGTAAAGAACGCTTAACGAAAAGAAGTCGGTAGCCGATATAAGGAAATATTTGCTATCTTTCACCGTCGCATGGTGTTGCTAGGTGCAGCTCACTTAGAATGCGTTGATTCTGCACATGCTCCATTGCATTTAATCGAGGCTATAAGTTGCTCGTCTGTACAAGTAGTGCAGTGACTGTGTGCCTATGTCCACCCCACTGTCTCGAGTTTGGGTGAAAATCTCAATTTGGATAGTATTCTGTATCTAGGGATAATTGAATCTCCTGAGCACGAATATCGCACTAGTTTCGCAGGAAAACTCCTGGCACGCGTGCTAGGGGCGCCGAAGGGTCCAAAGACTTGAACCACCGAAAGCTTGCAAATGAGGTCACTTTCGTGTACCAGCGACGAAAATTGCAGTCATTTTGCATGTGCGCAAATAGTATAGCACTGGACAAAGAAAATTAAGGAAATGCAAAAGCGAAAATGTCGAGGTGACGTGAACCACATACACCCCCACCACCATGCCAATACCAATCTATCCCCCTATCCATTCGGCCAAGCAACCACTGCAAGCTTGTTAACCTGTGCATTCCCTATCAGCTTTCTTTGCTTCGTTTAGCAGTTCCCATAAGTGATTCTACATTTTTGAACAAGATCGCAGTGGTTTCGGCGTAGGTGTGAAGACAGTCTTCTGATATGCATATACTGAACGCCGCAGCTGGAAAGCATTGCAGCAAACTGGTCAAGATTGTTTCTTTCTACGCAACTTTTGGCACTCATTTTCTGGGCCCCCAAAACTATTTAGCCAAATTTGAAACCGGTTTTCTGCTTCATGTATGTGACCCTGTAAAATGCAAAAAACCGTTTTGAAAAAGCTCTTCTTGACCTGATGGGCCTCCCTTGTAAGTGCATCATGCATTTAGCTAAAGCGCTTCGCAAAATTATTTGAAACTGAATCGGTACAGCTAAGCCTGAAAACATCCTCTCTCCGGTTGCTCGCAGCCAATCATCCCATATATTCATATTCATTTTGATCCGCCTTCGTTCTCAATCTCCCACAAACTAAATTCATATTTATTCAGCTCACAAAATCCAAACCACTTTTGGGAGTTCCTTTTACGGTTAAAGACTCGCTAGAGGTCGACGGTCAAGTAATAACATGTGGCATTTATGCTCAAAAAGGAATGAAGCGAACGGCCACAGCAGAAGTGATCAAAAGGTAATTTGCTAATCCACCTCTCACACAGTATATTCTCCCTGGGTGTGTGCAGATATGACGGAAAATCGCGTGGCCGCCCGCGACGAGCGGCGCGGCGTGTGCGAATGCCAGTGGCAGGGCGTGGCAGCCTTCAAGCGAGGCAGTGTGGCATGGGTAGAAGCGCGGCGATGATGCAGCCACGCTCTGCCGGGCTCCCAAGAGCAATCGGTTCGCAAATCGTACTGGTGGCACCGCAAGTGAAACGCCGCGAAGCGATTCTCCGTCATATCTGCACACAGCCATACTCGCTGTGTCTACCCTCGACTTTTCCCCATCACAGAACTTTGCTTCTAAATGGCTTGCTTTTATACATCTGAAGCCTTTCGCATTCAGCGCGCATGCTCAGTGAGATCCACTACAGTATTCCTATGACAGTAAAGACACTTGAAAAATATCGATAGCACTCAATAAGTCCTGGCCAATTGAGTTTGATCGAACGACCTTGGGAATCGATTCAAGACCAATTTTTCGCATCATTCACATATCCAGCTATGCGATCGAATCACTTCGAATCCGGTTTCCCACTATCACTCAACCGGCAGTAATGAATATTCCATTTTGAACCTCTGTTTTTCTTCAAAATCACAACAATAAGGTGATCTGGATTTACAATATCTGATTTTTCTATGCTATGGTGAAGTTACATGCACTTTCCCCTACCACCATACAGAAGCATAGCCACCTTTCGATGATACGGTGATGACAATCAACCTCAACGCTTTCTGTGCAACAACTTTGTAGTTTCGAAGACCAAGGGAATCGCTGCAGCCAAAAATAACTGCGGCTGAGCCAAAGAGTCTCCTTGTTGCACCGGTTCACGTGGCCGCGTGGCGCATTGGATAACGCGTCTGCCTACGGAGCAGAGGACTGCAGGTTCTAATCCTACCGTGGTCGAGATGTTTTGCAATTTCGACCATGACAGGATTGGAACCTGCCATCTCTGCTGATATATAGCTTCACATCTGTTGATGTGAATTCCTCCTCCCATTACCGAAGAGCACAGATGGAGGAAATTCATCATTGTTTGGTTTCCGGATATGCGACTTTTCACCCACGTCGAAGCTCCTTCCTCCGTACGCTGAGGCTAAAATTCATATCCCCTCCTCCTACATGAGAAAACATCTGCCAAAGCATGTGTTCCATTTGCTTTAGCCCGAGCAGCCAAGAGAGCGGAAGGAGCTTCGACGTCGGTGAAAATTTTGCGTCTCTCCCCCTTTCCTGAGCTGATTTATTAATCTTAAGTTAAGATCTTCCAAATTCTCAAATAGATGCTTCACTACTGCCCTTCCTACCTTCTCACTTTTGACGGTATATGAAAAGAATTTTGATAATTCATGGACAGTTGCTTTCGTATCACCTATCAGGCGGCATCGGGATACTTAATCGCTAGACCTACGTCCAAGGTACTTCAAAACATCCCGACCACGGCAGGATTCGAACCTGCAATCTTCTGCTCCGTAGGCAGACGCGTTATCCATTGCGCCACGCGGCCATGCGTCTACATTCAACAAGCAACCTCTCTAACCCGGCTGCAGCGATTCTTACGGTCATCCTAAGGCTGCTTGTCGTCACCGCATTTTCAAAACGAGGTTATACTTCTTCTATGGATGGGAAATGTGCAAACAACTTCAACACAGCATAGAGACTCAGATATTCAAGATCGAAATTACCTTATTGTTGTGATTTTGAAGAGAAACAAAGGTTTTTACATAAAACAGCTGCAACTGTCGGTTGAGATCAGATAGATGAAAAATGGAGTAATTCGATTCGAACATCTAAACATTATATGTCAATGGGGCGAATTGTGAATTGCCCTCAAAGGCCCATTCTCGGATTATTGGAGTATAAAAGCTCTCGCAGTGTTTAGATAGTTCAATCCCAGTCCCATAGGTTTGGGTGTAGGTTGGGACACACGGATATTGACCTAGGCCTGTAACCCTGTGGCAGCCTGTGGCCTTTGCCCTGTGACATACATTATTCAGACAATTTGTTCATGTAAATCCTATCCTCCTTCCAAGTCTATTCCGTTATATGGATGAATGATGACGATTTAATGGATGTATATGATGATTTAAGAGAAGTACACTGTCATCGCGTGACCTAGTGGCCTTACTGACCGTGTGACCCAACCGTCACCCCGCAGGTTGCTCCGTTGCTCCTTTACGAAGCGCAAATGTGAGTTTCCGGAGCACACAGAGCCAAAGAAGCCAGCGCGACTCCACCAAGTATCCCAGGCCCGCCCATCACTGACGTGACTGCTGGCACTGACGTCGGCAACGGTGGCAACAACATGGAAAAAGAGGCCTGCGATAGTGTGATAAGATGATGTCAGGAACAGATTGCAACAGTAAGGGAGTCGTTGACATGGGAAAATAAGTGATATCTCAAAGCTACCATTCAGCGGAAACAGATTCAAAGGCTCACTTTCACGCGATAAACTCGCACAAGCCCACATCCAGACCTTATTTTTGCCATTTTTTTTAGGTCGCTTTCGAATTTCCGCTTTGTGGCATATTTTTCAACACTTCTTATTTCACGTCACAGTGTTTCACCTCACTCAAGGTAATTCTGGAATGTGCTTTTAAACTGATTGGAAAGGTCGACCGATCGAACTCGTATTGCCCAGGGACTTACTGAGTGTCTTCACATGTTTTTACCGTCATAGGATCGGTGTCAGGAATCTCGAAGGCTACATGTCAGATGCAAGGAGTTTCAAATGTGTAAAAGTAAGTCATTAGAAGCAGAATTTTGTGGCGTGAAAAAGTCGAGGGTAGACACAGAGGGGCGATGCAAAAATTGAGCAAAGGACCACGCATTTACGTCATATCGTTACGGTGGATTAATTGGAACTGCAATGTAAAGATAGCCTTCGAAAAAATTTTTCTCCTCAGAATGCAGGCTGCAGGAGCGATTCTTATCGCAATCACAAATGTGCCTGAAGTGTGTTATTGGGTGGAGACATCGAATGGTATCTATGGACAGACCAAGAATCCTTACGACACGCGAAGAACAGTTGGTGGAAGCAGTGGAGGTGAAGGAGCTCTTATCAGTGCGGCTGGAAGCGTGGTAGGTCACCTCACAGTAGTGTGACCATGGCAGCATGATAAACTCCGAAAGCATGACACAGAGTATACAATATGCAGTTCAATACTATGAAAAAAGGAACGGGACAAAGACTTTACGGCATAAGTTCATTCTGAGCTTGTGGGATACGTAGACCTAGATTGATGAAGCAGCTTCCTCGTCCCAAACGAGGTTACTTGAAAGGAGTGGTAGGGAGAGTCTTGGCCGAATTCAAATATCAATTGTATCGTAGGCACCGTTGACTCCGAAAGAAGGGGACACTATCAACGAAAGGGTCGGGCAGTGTTAAACAAGTGGTAGGTAGCGTTCATACTTTGCGGTGCCGACGGCAGGGCCTGGCTGCGTGTTACTAAATCTTCACTTGTGCCACCCCATCTCGTCGCCTGCGTCGGCTCAGCACCTCCCTGTGCCAATCCGCCTCACTTCCTGTAAACGCAGCCACGCCCTGCCGCCGCAAAGTGTGAACGCGGCCGTAGCTATCAAAAAAGACGGCCCTTATAAAGCAGAGGGCGCATCTTTTCATCAAAAATTTTGCCACATAGAGTCTTCCCTGACCCCTGGCTTTCATTTTGATAACCAACTTTAGGAAACGTCATCACTCTCACCTACCGAAGTCTTTAACCCACTATGGAGTTCCTTTATCCTACTCGAGTGCTGCTCCGCGATTCATGCAGCATCAGACATGGATTTAATTAGACTCCCTAATTTTTTTACTGGCTTTCAAATGCACATTCCATGATTTGTTGTAAACAAGTAACTAAATCAGCCATACAACGCATAATCTTAGCTTTATTCCTTTCATTTCACTCGAACAGTAATCCCTTCCACAGTTAATAGCAGAGACTGCATCCCGAAATTTCTTTTATGGCTGAGAGGATTGGAGCCCAGTAACTATTACGCAACAAATCTCAATATAATTTTTTTTATAATTGATTTCGTAGATTGGCATCGGTAGTGATATCGGCGGTAGCATTCGAATTCCATCATTCATGAACGGAATATTCGGAATGAAAAATACTCCAGGTATTTTTTATGAATTTATTGTATTTATTTTATTATCTTTATTTGTGTATTTATTATGTTTACCTCACGAAGGCATGCAGACATTTACATCCCGATAATTCATTGCGAAGAAAAGATCGTTTGCTTATGCACTCGGTTTGCCTGTTGAATCGTATTCTTGCAATCAGAGGGCGAGCGCTTGCAGTGATTTCAATTTCCTCTTATCACTCGCGTTGCTGCAATTAATGGTTTCTGTCAGATAAGAAACTTCTGGCAATGGGACTCGTTAAAAAAGCATTGTGGAAAGAAATCAGACAGTGTCTAAAACTAATCAACCCGGAAATTCCATTGCGTACACCTCCGTTGTTCACATAGTGATACACAGAATGAATCAAAAAGCTATTGTAGACTCAGTCGTTCGCCCCAGTCCCACGGTTACCGCTTCTTATTTCTATGATTCCCCCAGTTCCTGTACTATCAAGAACACAGCTCTGACAACATCCGTTTTCTGACTCACTAGGGAAGCACACCAAGTCGAAGTGCACATGTCACTCGCTGCGCTTTTGGACGCTGATTCCGGATCTGCTTTCAGAATCTGTCAAACTATTCTTTGATAAGTTCAGCTATGGGGTTTTTTAATGCACAGTTTCCACATGTATTCGTGCCATGTCAGCAGGAGGCATTGATAGGACCCATGAAAACTGTTTTGCCCATCATAAAGGTTTCTCTTTTACGTCTGAGAAACATCCCCAGGAATGTACAATAAGCGTAATATTCGCCTTTGTTATCCTCATCTTCAAATTCGCAGAGAAACTCCGTGATACAGCTCCCTTCTATGTATGAGCAGACTCCCATAGCGCATTAATTTGGCGTTATTGCGCAAAACGACCGCGATATTCGCGCTCGGGGAATCGAATAACCCCTCTCTGCAAACCCCTGTGAAGCCCCTCCACCCTACTTAGGCTTGAGCAAATGCGAAAAAAGAAAAAAAAGATAGGCATCTCAAAACCGGAGCCTCTCACCCTTCCCCTTCTTCTACACTAGCACCCTTCGATTGTTCTTCGTTTAGCAGACACAAAGTGCACATAGCACATGCACACGGCGATCTACAAGGGATGTGCACCCTTATGTTAGGAACTCGCACCACGCGGAGCGGCGTGCAACGCGACGTGTGCGAGCATGCGCACCACCATACAGTCCATTTCCCGAAGCCTGGCAGGGCGAGGCCTACGGACTTGGATGAAAATGTGTCGATCTCTCTCACCCCGCCACAAACACTCGCTCTTGCCACGTAGTCTCTCACCCAAGTCCGTAGGGCCACGCCCTGCCAGGGGTCGGGATATGGACTGTAGATGGGTTAGAGCTATTACACGGTAATGCTGAAGACATCTTACACAGTTGACAAGTAATCGCTTTGGGATCCAACAATGCAGCGCCTTTAGCTCGTGCGCATCGCTTCGCTTGCGACACGCCGCTGTGCGAAATCCTGACATGAGGGTATACACCCATCTGCAGCAAGTGAGGGGGTCACATTGAAGTGAACCATCTCTTCAACTATTGTTCCCTTATTCACATTATTAGTCCTATTCCCATTTAATTACTATTTTCTTTCTTTTTTTTTCTTTTTTAACACAAGAGTTGTTTTGCCTCCGCTGGGTCTCTGCTCTGACTATATTTGCAGTAAATAAATAAAACGATAAAAGAACGACGAGGAGAGGGGACCTGACACGAGACCTGCATTTAGCGCCATACATCTGAGAACTATCTTTCAACTCAATTGAATTAGATGCGCAATGACTTCCGTATTCAGGAGTGATTCCATTAGATGGACATGTGCCTATAGTCAAAGGCTATCAAGAGAAAATGCTACGAGTAGGGCCCATATGCCGTTATGTGGAGGATATTCCGGTCATGATTCAGGTAAGCATTAAGGCTTTTACATGGTCTGTAACAGTTTGCCTTGCACGTCGATTACGAATGGATATGGTTGCCTTTTGCCATCACTTTTACTGTTGTTTCCAATTATTTGTTGTTATCGCAATGAGAGGGAGGAGAGAGCACCAGGGACAAGCCTAGCGTCGATGAAAATTCCGAAAAATACAACCCCGTCCAACCTTGAATATGACCCTTCTCGAAATACGACCCTCTCGTCGAGAAATCCAAGACTGGGTCTTGAGCTTGGAAAGCATCCACTGTACTAATAATAAGCGCCCAGAACTATTTTTGTCTAAGCTCTAGGTAGTGATGGGAACCCTTTCCTCGTTCACCGAGCCTTAGGCACCAATGATGTCCAGATGAAATATTGATGCTCAGGTATTCAACATTCTACGGGATACACCCCTTCCCTCATTGCAATAGGACCTTTATTTTTGCTTATCATTATTATAATTATAATTATAATAATTATTATTATTATTATTATTATTATCAATTATTTTTATTATTATTATTGTTATTATTATTATTATTATTTATTATTATTATTATTAATTATTAATTATTATTGTTATTACGTATATTATTATCATTATATTATCGTATATTATTATCGTTATTATTATCATTATTATTATCATTATTACTATTATTATAATTATAATTATAATTATTATAATTATTATTATTATTATTACTATTATTATTAATTATTATTATTATTATTTTCACTCGTTCACATTCCACTTAAAACCTCCTAAAAAAAGTGCGGAATAATAAAGGATCAATAGAAAGTACGCATAACCGTGTACAATTCAGGTAATGGGTGGTGACAAAGTTCCTGAGCTGCGACTTTCGGATACGGTAGACTTCAGCAAAACGCGGATCTACTACATGGAAGGCATTCAGATTCCGACTATTCAGTCATTGAGCTGCGACATGAAAGCGGCTCTGCTACAGGTACACTTTTCTATTCATGCTGATTATGAAAGAGTTACACAAGTAATATTTCTTTTAGTGAATAATGCATAGATGAAGAGCGGAGGTGGTGTAGTGACAGGTGGCGCACACTCCCACTATCGTGGTGCGGGGACAAATCCCGCATCAACGCCCGCCTAGGCCAACCAAGTCTCCGTCCCCCTGGGGTAGGTGAATTGCACATTGGCTGGCCCCCGCAAGTTATTGTATAGGTTGACCTATCGCATTTATCTGCCATCACGATTCTGACTGAAATTAGGTCACGCGGCGCACTCCACAGAAGGGATCGATCAACGCCAAATACATTACCCTTCGTCCATTGATGCACTGTTATACTTTTCATATTCGAATGATCCCCAAAGTACCTTGGAATTCACCACGGATTTCACTTTCATTAAGAAATATCCACTGAAGTTTTCCTTCTCCTGCGTGACTTCAAGCAGGTCAGAAGGTCAGGAAAGACAGTGGTAACTCAAATTTTCGAAGATTCGGCATCGAAGAATCCCAGCGGCGCTGACCGCTGCTCATGTTGCCCTACACATTATTTTGATGTGGCGTACTTCACAATTAACGCTGGTAGTACCGTAAGATTACCCACTGAAATTCAGGCAGTGAGCCATTTTGAGACTAAATTCAACCTGGAAGCGATTCGACTGGATCTGCCGCTGGTTGCAAAAGCTGTCGAGATGCTTGTGTGCAGTCTCGAAGTCGAAGGTGAGCCGAAAGTCGCCGAATATCTGCTCGGCTTGGAGGTTCGTCATATTGCTTACAGCGCTCAACCACTTCTTATATGTCTGTCCTCCCTGCAGCTGCAGCTACAGGGTCATCGTATTTCAACGGAAAACCAGAAATGGGGCTACAATGCTGTGGCTCAAAATATGTGATCTTTTAAACTGTCGTTTTTTTATTTTTTGAATTTTAGGCAGACAAGGGTAGGGTGAACTGGAAGACTGAGATCCTGAAGTATTTCATGGGAAAATCTGTTCACACACCTGGAGCTTTGTTCATCTCCATGCTCGATGACCTAGATAGAACGCCTGCTGATGAAAAAGCTAAGGTGGGTCAATTTTGTCAATTTTGTACTCTGAAAACACTGCTTGTTGAGAATGGGATACTCTTGTGCTGGCAGCAGGATGAAGCTAGCGTTGAAGGCTTTCGTTTAGAGGGTCGTGTATGGTGGAAGAAGTGCTAAATTGTAGTCATATTAGATTATACAAATGAAGGGTACCTTGACAATGGGGGGGGGGCATCTCATAAAGTTGCACAAATATGTAAATATTCCTGGAAGATCCCTGGGGTGATCAATCTGCACACTCCACCGTATATTTTTACCCAAGCCCTGGTGGAAAAAGTGATGGCTTCCTTTCCCCTTTCAGAATTATGCAAAAATAATGCAAGCATTGGAGTGCCCCCCCCCTCACTGTTACTGCGATAGCAACAAATGAAGTTGTAAAAAAAAAATTATGGAAGGTTCTGTACTGTCGCCCACTGCGCATGATGACCTTACCTGTTGCATCATAAATTTGTTACATATGTACGGCGTGTACAGTCCATTTTGGAGCGCCTGATAGCGCGTGGCCTACGGACTCAGGTGAGTGGCGAGTGTGAAGGTGAGTGGCGAGGGTGAAGGTGTGTGGCGAGGGTGAAAGTAGTGGCGAGAGTGAGAGTGTGTGGCGGGGTGAGAGAGTTTGATACACTCCTACCCAAGTCCGTTAGCCACGCCCTAACAGGCGCTCCGAAATGGACTGTGCCCGTCCAGACCAGGGTCACCTGGCGTCGAGGGAAGTTTTTGAAGTGTACGACCCCCTCGCCTCTCCTTCGATCAACACTTCTGAGGCTACCTGCTCCTATATCCAAGATTTCTACGTAAAAAGGGCGTTCATCACTAAACATAACATGGCTACCTAGTGCTAATTGTAATTATAATAACCACTTGACAACCGTTCAGAGATCGACTAGGTAATACAAAATATTTGTACGGTGAATGATTGTCGAGTATTGCTCAATAAAAGTTTCAAACGACAACTTTATCCACTTTTGAAACACGAAATACAATTCCCCGTCGTGGATTTCCTTACCAAAGCCTGAGCCTCATTTAGACCCCGCAGACGGCGTCTAAGAATTCTTGACATTCAACTAAATGAGGATCGATTTACGGAGATATAAACATATGTATAGGATTACGGAGATATAAACATATAAGCAGAAGATTATTTCAGGTCCTACTACTTCGTGATCGTTTAATTAGGCAAATTACCGAGACTCTTGGCGATGATGGAATTCTTTTGTTTCCTTCGTGGGTTTCTTTTATTCTTGGAAACGTATTTCGGCTTCACACTTATATCATATCATGATGGGTAAGCAGAGTGATGCAAAAGTATTGCAGTTACAAGTGGGCTCATGCAAAACATACAAAACATAGTGCAGCAGATCGGTTAAAAGAATGAAATCCATTTTTTACTTCCCAAGTACTATGCTCATTTATTCATTCACTTGTAGTGCGCGGTGAGCCAATTCGAGTGTCATGACATACACCTCATGCTTTTGCTCCAATCAAATTAACATTCGCTAATATTGTGATGAGTGGTGAAAATCGATGCATTTAAAAACGATCGGGATGTTGGTCGAAGTGAACATTCCACCTGAGCACTTGTGGTACGAGTATTGTGGGCATGTTAAAGACTAACAATGGGGCGTTTATCAAACGCCCATTGTTTGATATTAACGCTTCCTTACACTAGCCTCACTGGGACAACGGCAATACATCCTGATGTCTAATAGTCTAGCACGATAGGCATAGTGCAACTTCGAAATCCATTCGAGGTTGAACTTCTTTGCTTCGTCCACAATGAGTGCCATGATAATACCCATGTTCATTGAATTGACATGTAAAACGGTCCTTATTGATTAGTGAAAATCATTTGTGTAAAATTCCATGGCTAAACGATCATCTTAAGATGGCCACAAACGGCACCGTTCCATCATCAAACCATCTTCACACCGTTCAACACGGCATATACGGGCCTGTTCAATGCCTTGGCACTTCCTGTGATACAATGCCCCATGGGATTGGACAACAACGGTCTGCCACTTGGAATTCAGGTGAGACTGATTGAATCTTTTGACGTTTGACCATCATAGGGCTGTAGCTGGGACAGCTTTGCGTGAGCCGCACGAGTCTCTAACAACGGGAAGGTCTCCTTTTATTGTTCCTCGTGTCGTTTGGTGGATGGTTAGAAGTATTTCCAAAAAGTTAAAAAGCTTACGCAGAACACACAGCGGCCTATGTGACTGTAATGGAGTAGGGCCAGCGGATACGCGTGGGGACACTTGAGCGTGGTCCGCTTGTGCGAAGAGGCGACCGTTGCATCATTCAGCGCATGGCGGCCCGTCCACCTTACAATTGGAGAAGCAGCCTACCTACACAATGGCGCGATTTGTGTGTTGCGGTGACTCGATTTGAGTGTCTTGTCGCACCACCGGGGCCAGGCTTGCCAATTTAGCTGCATTCCAATTTTTCATGATTGCTGTATGATTCCTATTTAATCCCATAGCATACCTAGCGTGAATATTTGCTGAGAGCTGTATGCTGAGAGCTCTTCATATTGCTGAAAAGTCACGGCTGTTAACACCTATATTCAGGCGGTTGGTTCACCGTACGCCGATCGGCTGCTTATCGCCGCCGCCAGAGAGATCTCACATGCATTTGGCGGCTGGACTTCTGCCTGGACACATTGATTCTAATAAATCCATTGAAAATATGTTCTCTCACGTTCGTGAAATATCGTGAAATAGGAAAATGGAAAATGGATCTGTCGGAGCACAATCTGATTCGGATGTGATCTCCACTGAAGAAAATCGATATGTCGATAAGCGAACGTCGTATACGTCCCTATGTGCTTTTAATTCTCACCCTGGGGGCGTCTACCATCAGATTTTTAGCATCTGAAATATCTCGAATCAACATTTTGTCTGTATCGTGGTGTTATTCCTAGTTTCAGATACATTAGATAGTTTTTATTTCAAATATTTGTCGATAACTTCACGTTTGAATTCCTCGCGAGTGATCTTCAAATGGTCACCTTCTATTTCGAGAAAATGCAAACGACCCGTTTCATGCAGTTTTTTCAGACCGATTCGGTCCTGAAAATATTTGGTTATCTGTAAGGAATTGCTGATCAGCGAGTAACAGCAGATTGGATTTCTGATTCAGTCACCTCTGTGTATAACCTCGATTCATTCATCGGTACCATCACGTCTATGTTGGCTTCCTTGAAATATCCAAACCACTGAAATCGAAACTTATTTCAGGCAAAGGGAAGCATTTCGAATTTTATATTATGGGATATATTGGAATTATAATAAGATGAGTTTTTGGCGTTAATCATTCCCTTCTGTGGGATGCGCCATGCATTTCAATTCCATTCAGAATCGTGGTGGGAGGTGAATGCGATATGGCCTAAACAGTGACTTGAGTGGCCAGTCAAAGTAAATGCCTTCATACTCCCAGAATTAAGGGTCTGAGATCAAGTTACCTACCTCAGGGGGATGGAAGGCTCGTTTAGCTTGGGGGCTTTGATGCGGGATTTGTTCCCCGCACCCTGAGAATGGGTTGTGCGCCCCCTGGTACTACACCAGTTCGCTCATTACATTTCAACACATTATTAAAGCAATATAAGGTTAAGTACTGTCTAGGATATACTTACAGAGGACTCCTTCGGTACGACCATGTGATCTCTTGTGAATTTGATGAGCAACATGTTCTTCAGACTCAGGAGGTTCTTTTTGTAGGTAGCATTGATTTCCTGTAAGCGAAGAAGGTTGAGGAGGAAGAACAAGAAGATTCACATACTCAGGCTTCTCTAAGAGCAATTGTTGCACTTCGTAAGGAGACAAGTGTGCTAAGCAGTGGTTAATGCTCTACGACCTTTATTCACGTTTTGGATCTTTTAGTTGAAGACTCCTTATGGGTGATTCTGGAATATTGTGAAATTGTGGAATATGAAGCTCGAGGTCCTCAGTAACAACAGTAGAAGAAGGGAAAAGCTCAAAAACTCGAGAAGTAGGGCCTTTCCTAAGGTTATGTCACGATTTCGCACCACGGCAAGTGAGGCGATGCGGACTAGCTAAAGACGCCTTAATGTTGGGTGTCCAAGCGACTACAAGTTAAATGTGTATGGCGTCCCTACCTTCATTTCTCCTTCTCCCTAGCGTCAGTCCCACGCCGTCGGGAGGTCCGCTGTACTTGTGCCACTTCCTTCTATTCCAGGCATCTTCTGCCATGGTTTTTACCTCCGTGAGGTCGGTCTTTATGACGTCCCTTCACCATTTCTCTTGGGATTCTCGTAGTCGCTTGCCGGGTACTTCGAATTCTACAGCCTTCTTAACTGAGTGGTATGCTGACATTCTCAGCACGTGCCCATACCATCTCAGCCGCTGCTCCCTCAGCTTCAGCTGGACCGAAGCCGTCCACATAACTGCTATGTCGTCCTCGTTGCCAGCACTCGCTTCCATGGAGCACTGCGAGCCTTATCATCGATTGGTATACCTTGCCTTTTAGGATCCTTGAACACCGTCGATCGTAGAGAATTCTTGGGGATTCTTTCCATTTCAGCCACGCCGTATTTATTCGAGCTTTCATGGCCTGATCTACCGTACCATTCTCGGCTATATCACGTCCCAGGTATCGGAAGTCCTGAACCCTTTTGATGCTTTCCCCATGGCAATAAACGATGGACCCTGTGCACACCTCAGAGCTCAGGGACTTGGTCTGCTTGACGTTTTAGTCGTAGGCCGTTCTCTGCCAGCCTTGTCTGCCATCTGTGCACTTGCGCCTGGAGTTCTTCTCTGGTATCCGCTATAAGGCAATGGCGTCACGTAGTGGGTCCACAATGAACCTTTTATAAGGCCTTTCAGCATGCCATTCAAGATGAGCAAGAAGAGGAACGGACAGAGATTAGCCTAAGTGTACCCCTACTGATATCTCTACTTCACTGTCCGTCCCTGCGGAGTACGAATTACAGCCTTAGCCCCATCGTTCATGTCCTGCGGAGGGAAACCAGGTGCTCTGGTATATGTCTGTCGGAACGAGTCCCATATTACTGGCTGGTAGGCGGTCGAAGGCCTTTAAAAGGTCGACTTTGACTTTCCCTTTTTGCGAAGTAGGTGCTTCAGACCGCTAACACGTGGGACATGGCCAGGTCCAGCATCCTTTCTTCCTGGGCGTTTCCTACGCCCGGTCCCTTGCCGCCGTGCACTCGTTCTAAGCCTCTTCTATCTCTGCTGATGTGACCGTTCAGATCACCTGCTACGGTAAGGTAATCACTTTCCGGAACTGACCTGATAGTGTCGCAGGGCCCAGATAGGACTTGTCCCCCTCCTGTTCGAAAAACCAACGAACGGTGCGTTCACAGTTATTATGGTCCATTACCTCTCCTCTGTGTCCCATAGTGACATGATTCGGTCGTTGATCCTGTACACGGCATAGATGCAATCTTTGAGGGAATCCGGTACTGCAGTGGCTACTCCAATCTGTTTAGCCCTTCGCCGTTGTAGAATAGTTCGATTTCCTCTCCAATCTTCCTTGCCTTGGCGCCTTTCCAATGTGTCTCCTGAAGACATAGGACTCCTATACTTCGACGGCTCATCATATCGGCAATCTCTAAAGTCCCCGTCAACGACGTTTAGAATTCCTTTTCGAAGTGACTTATTCAGCCGAATCGTTCGTCCCCGGTAGCTTTCGTCACAGAACTCGGGCGAGGGTTCTGCGCGTCACTTCCAGGTGACGTGCTAGCTTTATAACTGTTTCTTATGTGATCTTCAAACCTATATGTTTGATGAGGCTATGTTTCTTCATCGGCCGGCCTGTCAACCCTGACACTGATAACGTCATCATTTCTGCAATTTTTTGCAAGACATGATTTTGTGCTTCGGCGGAGATCGAACCCAGTGGTCTCAAATGTGCTGACGCCAGCCTACAATCTTGAACACTCGGCTGTCCCTGCATCGTACGGTGCCCCTGGCATTACCGTGTAATCACTCTAACTATGAACCTTACTATGGCGGAGCGCATAGCTCGCAGACCGCTTCACTTTCCACTTTTTTAATTTTCTCGAAAAGTCACATAAAATTGCAGCCACTTTTCAGTACGTTCTGAAGCGATCATGATATCTTAGGTCTGCTCCCAATTCACTTTCTTCCCTCCCAATTTCCTCCCCTTATTAGTCATCCTAATTCATCTGTCACCGTCTCGTACTGACTCCGTAATTGACAACGGTAGGCATGCGTCGAGTAGTGTAACAACAGAGAAATAACTGCATGAAACGGCTAAACACAAAATACTGCACCCCTTTCGTGTCCCCCTCCCCGCTGTATCACTAGCCATTGAGAGGTTGATGCAGACGGCGAGAGGCTATGCCAGCTAGTCGCAAAGGTTGTCGCGTTTTCGGGCTGAAACTCGGGCAGGAAAGTTAGCAGCTCAAAGTGAAAAGCGATGAGGCCACACAAAAGTTTCGGAGGCGTATTTTTCAATACGAGCATGTTCGTATATGGGAGCGCACAGTGAGGTACACATTGCTTCTCCGACTACATATGAATGCTTCTAATTCTGTTCACTATCACGAGCTTCCTTCTGCTCACCCGTTCATTGTTGATGTCCGCGAGGAAGATGCTTTTTTCTCGATACTCCTCCTCATGCAAGGGATCGTGCCAATATTGGGCTTGTACAACTCTTAAATGAGATTTTGATATTTTTAATTTTTGATAACTGCTGTTTATCGCCGCAGCTCGCGATGCGAAAGTTATTACAAGGATGCTGAGTTATGGGCAAAAGCTTCGGTGTCGGACGGGACTCGAACCCGTACCTGAAAGGATGGAAATAAGGCTGAAAATCTAAACGATGAGGTGCGGGTTTGAGTCCCGTCCGACACCGAAGCTTTTGCCCATAACTCAGCATCCTTGTAGTCTGAAATGAGAATTTACTGAACATAACAGGGTGAAAGGGTAATTAAAAACATAAAAGGGTAATTAAGCGAAAAGAAATACTGATTCCTACGAGTGGGCCTCCTCGGCTATTGAAGGCGCACCACGCGATAATCAAATCAACGGATTACTTTCTTGGGGCTAGTATGTCCTTGGATAATTGCTTGACTGCATCTGACTGGATGACTGCATCTTTGTTGCGTCTGCACAGTGCACCCTCATGGTGCTGTGCCTACGTGAACAAAACCGAGGCACGCCCACCCAAACAGATCACACCTGTCCACAGACGAACAATCTATTGTGGAAGCTGCTTTCATCGTCGAAATGGCTGTTTCATCATATCGTCTTCTCTTATCGCGAGCTACGTGACGCCGCGCGGGAAATATGTTCGTCTAAGGCTAGGGGTGATTCGGTTGGGTGGGCGTGGCTCGCTGTGTTCAAGCAGGCGCAACATCGTGAGGTGCACCGTGCAGCCGCAACAAAGGTGCAGCGTGAGCAGTTATCCAAGGACTTACTAGCCCCGAGAAAGTGAACCACTAATCTGATTATCGCGTGGTGCGCCTTCAACCATCCGTTATTTCTCAAACAACATTGGCGTTCAAGGCCGCGTTCATGCTTTGCGGATCCAGTAGCAGGGCGTGGCTGAGTGCCTCTGTGACTCCGTCTGTGCCACCCTGTCTTGATGCCTGCGCCGTGCCTCGTCTCTGCACCTTTCCCGTACCGTTCTGCTTCGCTGCCTGTGAACGCAGCCACGCTCTACCGGCGCAAAGTATGAATGCGGCCTGAGGTTATCTGCATCAGTGCCTCATTCTTGATTGAGTAACCCCCCTTGTGAAGTGTCCTGAATCTCTCAAACCCCCTTGAAGTTTCCGCACTCACTGATGTTGAACATAATGATTGTAAGCGCCCAAATCGAGCAGCCTCCGAATCATGTTGCAGAGCGTTGTGTCACCTGGGCAGTACGGTAGACCAAATACTCCTTGGTGCTGTCCACCAACTGAAATTGGTAAATGGATTAGACTTCCAATAATTTAACTGCTCTTCATATAAGTGTAATAGTTTATAGTCAAAGAGGGAACCTGATATGAAATTTTTCATCGGAGGGTTGGGACATCTTTGTGCCACGGCTCTTCTGAAAAATTATCGATTTTCAAACCCGTCCATTATCGGAAGTGAACCCGATGTCAAATTGGATGAGGGAGCGACGGATACTTCATGAACGGATGGAAATAAGGCTGAAAATCTTAACGATGTACACGGAGTCATAGATTTCGTTTCCGAAAATCAGTGTAAATGAATACAGAAAACCCGGAAAACAAGTGATTTTCCACTGTTCACTGAATGGGATCCTAGCAAATTTATTTGTCCATTAGCTGATATTGCGACCATCATCTCGGTTCTCGAAGGCTGTGTATCGTTGGGACAAGATTTCGCAACGCGGCGCTTAGCGTGTGGTGCCCATTCCACTAGACGTTTATCCGTCAGAGAAAAGGACCCACTGTTAAGAAGGTTCAGTTGAGTCAGAAATCCCACCTACTCGGTGAATCAGTTACTTCTCAAAGACGGCATTAGAGGTAATGCGGTAATGGAGAAATCCCTACAAGATGTCACTCACATGGTAGTCCTGGACCTAAAAAGGCTATCTGTGGCGAAATCCCAGTGAAAAAGCGCCCCTCCGAGCTGTAGAAACGCGGCAAAACGCCGCAACCATGCAGCGGTTCCGCCTCTTGGACACAGCGGTCCCGCCTCCCGATGACGTGATTCCCGCTTGACTGGGGTGGGAGCGGTCAAGGAGATGTGGCAGGATCGAAGGTTTTGCGGCGCGCTTTCGCAGCTTTAGCCCTAAGCTCACTTTAAAAAAGTGGATGCTGTCGTATTTCCAAACATTCTTGGTTTACTTGGCAACATCCCAATGGAAAACTAGACCAGACTACCAGCCCTTGACGGGAAGGTCGTCCGCGCCTGGAACCAACGGTGGGAAGGGGGTCCTATTTCTCGGGTTTTCGGCCATTTCCATCCGTTTTTCTCCACTGTCCTGTTACTAGGCATCTCGACTTTCATATGCACTACTACTTTTACTTTTCGTCCGACTTTCCCCTAATGCTGCCTTTAAGTGAGAGGGATAGATTATTCTACAAACTTTCAAAAATAAATTACAAAAATTGTGCTCCTTGTGAGAAACCAATCGCATTGTATCCGAATTGTAGTAGAGTATCATTTTGGATTTGTTTGCATGCGTTCGCCACCAAATCGTTCATGTTCGCAAAGAAGCCTTTCTCGGTGTCCTGTAAATGTGATTCTCGTAACTTTCTTATTACTTATTCGAAGTTCATTAAAAAATTGTGGGCCCTTTAGCATTATTAGAACTGACCTCGACTATATTTCCTCCGAACATTAGGCTCTTTACGTACACTCCATCCACATTCTCTTCTATGAGACTTTTAATGCTTCCCATCGAAAACGGACTGCAACAGCTATCGCCTAAACGTCACGGCTGTACAAAACTCGTGAAGTTACAAAATGTATTTGAAAACTAAATTAGTTTAAAATACTAACATAAATACTATTGTTACATTTTTCATTACATTACATAATACTATATTTCAAAATAACACGTTTATGTATAGAAATAAATCAATATGTTATTGCAGTACTAATAATGACTGATTTCTATATATATAGTAATAATCATTAAAGCAATAGTAAATAAAAACAAATATTCAAGCATAAAAATAAATTCGAGAACATGTGGTAAGTTCTGTAGTCTAAATAACAGCAAAAGGAGGCACGTTCAGGGACTCCACCACTGTCCTTGAAGGCACTGCATACTATAATTTGTTCGAGTAATCGATCTTGTGTTATTATGAAAGTAGGAGTACAAGTAGTACGGTTGTAGGTAAAACGAAATGAGATGAGAAGAAATCGAGCAACGTGATCCATAATTCCTTGTTGAATTCTTTGGCGGACGTGTCTTTCTGTATGCACTATCCCCAACGTATTGATCGATGTTGTCCGATTGTGCGATGTGTAGCGGTCATAGCGTCACTTCGTTCACGTGTATGCGTAGGGCGAGATGGCGGGGCCATCGTGAGACCTAGTGAAATCAGGTGACATTTTCATCTTCCTCCACACCGATTTCATCATAGACAGCGCTGTTGAAGATCGTCGCGAAATTCCTTTTTATCTAAGAATGTTTAGAGAGGAGGTAAAATGACTGAGAGCAGGTTAGGGTTCATCTGGCCTCATTTTCTCATCTGAGCTAAAAAGGCTCACCCATTCCATGCCACATAACGACCGGTACCGCTTTCAAAGTCTTTACGTTCTTCCCAATCCGGCGACGAAGCCGATGAGTGTGGTAAAGAGCAGAGGCAGTATTGAGGCATACAATCAGGAGGAATACATATATTATACGCATTCTGAAATTTGACTGGTTATAGGGGCGATTGTAAGAGGCATTCTCATCGAATAAAGTCTGAACTGGCAACAGAATCAATACAGATTCGAAAAGAAAAACAAAGGGAAGTGGCCACTCAACAGTTAGGTTCTGTCAGCACTATTTGATTGTCTTTGGACCGACTGATAAGAGAAGTTATCGGCGGCTTTGATGGACACTTGATATGATGCGAAAACAGCTGCGCTCGATAAAACTCAGCGCTGCTGTTGTGCTTCGTAAAAAAAAAGAACTCACCTTAATTTATTGGAATTCGAGAGGCAGATATTCCACAGCTGATCTGTTCTAATTGTTCTAATCAGAAAAGCGCATAAACGGGTGCGAGATAGAAATTTCTAAAATTTGAATTGAAACTTTGTTTTGACATTGAGCATAAATAAAAAGAGGAGAGAGGAAATCCACAGAAAAATGGTATCATCTTTTACCTTACGTTCTCTATCTGTGCAGTAAGTTGTGCATCGTGAACGACTCTCAGGGAGGAGGAGTAAGTAAGGAGACCCCTCTCGCGGTGGTGCGGCGATCGCACCATCGCAAATTACACCGCGCACGGCATTAGTGTGGGTCAACCCACGACAAAAAATCGCGTGGCCGCCCGCGGTGAGCGTCGGCAAGTGCGAGCGCCAGTGGCAGGGCATGGCAGCCTTAAAGCGAGGCAGTGTGGCATGGGTGGAGGAGGTAGGGTGGCATGGGTGGAAGTGCAGAGGTGACGCAGCCACGCTCTACCGGGTTCCCAAGGGCAATCGATTCGGTAAGTCGTACTAGTGGCGCCGCGAATGCGACGCCGCGAAGCGATTTTCTGTCGTAGTAGACTCACCCACGGCATGTGCACCTCTGCGTATTGGGCATGGTAGTTTGTATTTTCGAATAAATATCGTACAATGGAATCAAGTGTAGTTTCACGTAAATAAGACGAGTGTATCCAGCTTTTCAGGATGGAGAGTAGCACTTCAACGGTGATCAATTTTAATGAACAACATTGAGAATGTCAGCTGTTATGGCAATGCAAGGCTTTCATGCATGCCGTTGCAATCACCTGTACTGGAAAGGGGTGAAAATTGGCGCCGTATGCTCCTGCTCCGTTCGACGAATCGGTACCTCAGTCAAACTATTCAGAGCCAGCAGCTGCTGTGTATTTTCCGGTATATCCCTTACGCTTTTTTGAATTGAATTTTGAATTCTTTCTGTCGAGTTTTTCGCCTCTATTCTGTAATACACTGAAAACAATTTGGGTGATAAAACTACTTTTTTCGCCATATGCGATCGCAATATGACGATGAGTATCGGTGCAAATGTACGAGTTTATCAACCACGATTCACTCCATAGCAGCCGGAGCTCGCCTGCGGCACACCTCGGCCATCATTACCAGTGAGGCAGATAATTATATTAATGATTACGAACACCAGTTCACCCGATGCTGAAACTTTTTGGGTGTGTACCCTCATGTCGGGATTTCGCACGAAGACGAGCGGCGTGCGAGCAGTGTGTGCAAGCTATGCGCGTCGCGATAGTTGCGTTTTAGAACGATTACACGGTAATGCTAGAGGCGCGATACGCAGTTGACTTGTAATCGCTTCGATACCCAACAACACGGCGCCTTTAGCTCGTCCGCATTGCTTCGCTAGCGACTTGCCGCGGTGCGAAATCCTGACATAAGGGTTTACACCCAAGCTTTTTTGGTATCAGAACACTGATGAGCCAGCCAGGGTAAAAGCTGTTGTCGAAATAAGAACGCGCTGACTAATTTTACCCAACATACTAAGACAACAGGGTCAAATGAAGTCGGAAGGGGGGAGGGGCGGGAGCCGCGAAGTTTCACGGAGGTCAAGGCCTGTTTCCCTTTTCAGGCTTAGGCTGAAGCAGATGAGACCAGTGCTTTGACAGATGCTTTTTCATGTGGGAGGAGGTGATATCAGTTCTAGTCTCTAAGCCTAGGGAGGGAAAGGAGCTTCGACATCGACGCAAAGTTGCGTCTCCCCTCGACTTTCCTTGACCTAAGCAACATTTGCTGCCTAAAAAACGGATTTAGGGTCTCCTCACGTGTTCTCGTCAATCTCAGATGATTACAAGGAACTGTTGCCTCCAGTGTTTGGAGGGAAAGTGTAATTATCCGAACGAACAGGGACGCGCAGCACCTCTCCTTGAGCGAAGAAATTTAGGCGTGATTACTGTAGCCAACCGTCGTACGCAATAACCAAGGTGACCGCTGGGATTTTCACGCAGCATCTCTACGATATAGCAAAGCAACCAAATATACTTGTGGACAGGGTTTCCTATTTTATGCTGTGTAGGATTTATATACATATATTCTGTTTCTGAACGACCTAATATTATTTCTTATTTCTTGATTTCCGAATTCTCATGATTAACGTGACTTAGCCGGAGATTGTACCAACAAGGTACCATCCAGGGCAATAATCAACTTCTTTACTTTTTTTTTTTACTTTTGCTGTCCTTTATGTCTTCTCTATGCCTTGGATCATTTGATTAGCTGATTTTTAGAATGTATAATGCTTGTGGTAGTTGTGGCTCTGGGAGCAGTCTCTATGATCAATATGATATCAACGCTCATGGAATGAATCACAACAGAGTCAAGGTTTGTTCTGTAAAAATCATGAGGTTTTTCAGTCACTATATGGGTGGGGCTTTTTTTGGGCACTATTCAACTTTCCCCACCCCAGACACCGCGAGTTAGGTCAAAAACTAAATTTCGCTGAAACTTTGCCTAGGGGGGTTATTTGGAGTGCTGATCACGAACATGACATTGGTTTTAAGCGCGGGCGCCGTTTTCAGCCCCTTTCAAGGCTGCGCCAGTCATGTTCATTTTTGCTACAGTGCTTAAATAGCTGGAGAGCGTCATCATTCCGCTGTCGTCTTTCATTTGATTCTATCGTAAAGTCATCATTGCACACACAAGTGTATATTTTCGCCTAAGCCTTAAAGGGGAAGGGAAGGTTCCCTTCCTTCTTAAGGCTTAGGCAAAACTTGCGGGAACAGTGTGGTGCCCCTACCATATCAGCACTGTAATGGAACTAAACGATACTGGCGCCAAAAACGGATGTTATATTCGCGATCAGCACCCCAAATAACCCCCCTGGGCAAGGTTTCGTCGAATTTGGCGAAATTGAGTTGTTGCACCGACATGGTGCAATTGCACCAGTTTGGCGCAAACGGCAAAAACGGATGTCATATTCGTGATCAGCACCCCAAATAACCCCCCTAGGCAAAATTTCAGCGAAATTTAGTTTTTGACCTAACTCGCGGTGTCTGGGGTGGGGAAAGTTGAATAGTGCCTTTTCTTTGTATTACACATTTTGGTAGTTATTTAACTCAAAGCAATGGCTCAGTGTCAGGCAATGAGAAATATAAGGTAATATCTATTTAGAAAACTGGATATAAGCAAAAACCTAACTGCATAGAACAGTTGGTGGGGGAATTATAGTAAGTAGGGCAATCTTCGTGCGTGTCCAGCAATCCCTTTTGCTCTAAACGTTGATGGAAAGTGCGGTTTTTAGTTCTACATGTTTTTCTTCCTGATAAAAATGTAGTATAATAAGCTCATCACTGGACCATTCCTTTGTTTTGTCCCTGTATGGTGCTTGCAGTTGCAGGTGGAAGACGCTCTATCCTATCTGGATCAAGTCAAAACTCAGTTTGCGGATCAACCAAATGTTTATACTCAGTTTCTCGATATTATGAAGGACTTCAAGTCACAAGCGTGAGTCTTCCACATTTGATTTGCAGTCGTGGACTTCTTGTTTTTTCCAATAATTCAATCCTCCAATTTTCAACTTTCAGCATAGACACACCTGGTGTAATCACTAGAGTAAGTCGGTTGTTTCACGGAAGGTCCGCTCTTATAATCGGTTTCAACACATTCCTTCCGCCGGGATTTGAAGTGCAAGTTGTCGGATCGAAAATTACTATCACGGAACCCAGTGGAAATAAGCAGGTAATCTCGGTAGAGTTATTCGTTGCTAATGTTGGGCATGATAAAATGCCTGGACATTATTGAACAACAAGGGACTGATTTTCCTTTAACATTAGTGCAGGAATACTTTATAGTTAGCTTCCAATTTTTCATTTTACTCGAAAGTCTCAGAAAAAAGGATGTATCACAATGAAAGGCAAGCTGTTAAAAGAAGCACACCTTAGCGCGTCACTCTGAACACTCAGGTATGTATGGCCTAGAATTTTTCGATGGAATCTGTTCCCTCCTAGGCTCAAGCAAAATTTGAGCCAACAGTGGGATGCCCCTTCCCCTCATTGCGATGGTACTGAAAAGTACTACTCATGCAAATGCAGTGTGAGAGTAAATCCATTTCCATCTTACGGCCTAATCTCGTTTCCTTATTGTGAAGTTGTAGCTATCTAAAGGTGTTGTTTTGAAATGATATTCTTTCCAAAGGTTTTGCTCTTCGTGGCCCACTTTCGCTTGATGGGAGCTGCGAAACTTCCCATTTTGCATCGTCATATTTTTCTTTGAGGTTGCTAGCGTGGGAACAAAGTATCGGAAACAACTATCCGCATTTTTTCTTAGTTGGTATCCTCACAGCAGTTGAAATCACTATGATGCAGCTGTCGTCACTAGTCATATGTGGGCTCATCTTTCTTACAAAGCTCCAAGGACAGCGTCCAGCAATGTGGTTAAAGCGTAAGCCTAGTGACGTATGAGGAGGCCATAATCTAAAATCATAACTTAGCGATAGGGTTTCCACTTGCGCGGTGGATCAACGCTCTTGCTCGGTACCACGTTATTGAACATGTTGAGGTTTCGTTGTACACGACACAGAAAAGCGTTTAGGATGAAGTTTCTTAAAAGAATGGGAAGCAAAAGGATTCAATGTTTGAGACGGTGCTGTCGAACTTCCCTTCAGTGATAGTCTCTCATGAATCCGAGAATTTTATATAAGGTGAAGTGAGTAAAGAGTGTCTTGAAGTGATCGCGAGACTACCTTCGAGACTAGGGCACTTGTCGATGGATTAGTCGGAGTCTCAGCAGATACTCATATTAAACAGCAGCGTATAACTTTCACATAACGGTAGTCGGCTACATTAAATTCCATACATTTGCTGTATTTCTCATAGATATCTCCATCCAATTTATGTAATATAGATGGTCAGTTTTCGCATAGTTCATTGTTTTAGGTTATTTTCAATAATCCAGAAGCAGAGCGGGTGGTTGAGGAGAAGCCGCCAGTGGTTGAAGTTCCTCAACCATGCCAACCAGTGATCGAACAAAATGTAGAAAGCGTCCAGGGCACTCCAACACCTGCAGCACTTGCTCCATCACCTAGTGTGGTAAGTATTAGGTTGTAAGGAAAGTTCTGGCCGCTTTTTCGCGTTCACAAGATAAATTTAAATATCAGAGCGCGTCAACATGAATCAGCTGACATATTGTGCTCGTTAGATAGACAAAAAGTTGCTCTTTCAGAATATATGTTTTATTTGGAATGCCACAAGGTTTTCGAATTTCTAGGGAAATTTTAAAGTGCTGCCAAAATGGCACTTTTAAGATGACTGCACTTCAAGAGTTCTTGTTTAGCCGAGTCGAAGCGAAGGTGACCACAAATGTGAATACTGCAAGAGGAGAGGGTGAATCACTGGATGGAACACATTGTCTCTGGTTTCAGAAGTGCAGAAATGAGAACGAGCTGCTTGGATTTTCAATTGATCAAATCGCTTTAACTAAAACGGCAGAAGGCAATGAGCGTCCATATTTGTAGGGGATATCCACAAGTATTGGCCCTCAACAAGCAACCTCAGTTGACCACCTTAAGTGACCTTGATTTGGAAAAATCCAAAAAAAATGGGTGCCGCGGGACCCCTCACGGCAGTCATGCGCAAGCGCATTTTTCACAAATCCTCTTCCACTAATTGAAGCAGTTGCAGGGTAAGGCCCTTACTCGTCTATCATGTTCATCAGATCTAGTGCTAACTATGCCCCACTTCTCAAAACATCTGGCCAGCTCCTTCGGTAGCAGTATGTTTAGAAAGAGTGACGATTTGGAGTCGACTTTTTTTCCTTTCGCGCAATATAAATTATAAGCCCTTTACCAAATTGAGATATGTAGGTATGCTTAGTGTTGCCAAGAGTGTAGCGAATCTAACGGTGCTCATTTTGTGAGAAAAGACGCACTCTGAGCCGAGTTATGATCTCTCGAAGTTGAAATTTCAAAAACCGGCCAAAACTTTCCTTACAACCTAATATTATGTTTTCCACCGCGCTGTGTTCTGTTTGAATGTGTGCAATATTGCTGTACAGAAAAGTTGTTTTGATTGTTATGTTCTCTGATGAGAATTAAAGGTTCGATTTTTAGGCAAGCGCCCCTTTGATGAACTCCAGTAGCCAAGATATCAATGAAGCCATAAGCTATGTCAATCGGATTAAGGTGTGTGCGGAAAATTTTCGTTCCGAACCATGTTCGTGTTATTTTTGGAATTTAGGCGAGATTCGCTAATCGGCCAATTGTTTATAAGAAATTCCTCGACATTTTGCACTCATATCAAAGAACGGTGGACCAACAGGTATGAATAAAATGACATCGCCTTACTTATTATGGAGATGTCCTTTAATTCATATTATGGCTTGCTAATCAACAAGTATTGCAGGCTCGCACCCCTCAAAGAGAAAAAGCGGTATTAGATGCGGTCACGGCTCTGTTCGGCGAGGAACCGGATTTGTTGGAAGAGTTTCGACATTTTCTACCAGGAGTCCAAGGTTTTCGAGGGCCTTCGGAAAACTTATTTGACAGCGAACCGAAAGAGGTTGTTGTGTTTCATGAATATTCTTCTGGCAGTTGAAACGATTTTTATTCAAGGCTGAAGCGACCGTCTCGTCTGATTCTGAGGAACTGCCAACAAAGATGGAATCATCCGATTCTGAGCAAGAGTTGGAGACTTCTCCAAAACGGAGGCGCCGATCGAGAACTTCAGCCAGCACCACGAAGGTTTGCGCATCTCTTTCTTGAAAGTGCATAATTATTTGAAAGGTATGAACAAGTGTCGGCTCATCATTTTCCCTCACATCGTTCTATCATCTCAATTCCATTCACGTTACTGGATGAAAAGGGGTTCAAGAGTGTTTTTGAGTCGGAGGCTTCATAAAAGAGGAAAAGGAAATTGAGTAAAATCGGTTGTTTGGTAGATTATCATCGACCGAGGCTTAACCTACAGTTTCATTTCAGCCGAAAACCCATTTCGATTCTGTTTGGAAGAGAGAAGTTGATATAAAAGATATAGCTCTATGTGCAACAATTGAAGACATCATATATTTCGATAACGTGAGTTTGTTTCGGCTGTATTCGTTTTGCCATTGTTGACTTTCACCGGAAATTTGCTTTGAGCTTACGAATAAATATTATTCATTTAAAGATCCGTCGTTTCTTGGATGAGCCAAAGTACCAAACATTTTTGCGTGCTCTCAATCTGTATAGTTCAAATATAGTATCTGCTAACGAACTTTTAACCATGTTAGAGTCGATTTTTGGTGAGTCGATCTTCAACCTGTTACTCGCGTCAGTTTACTGAGATGACTCCGTTGAGTATATGAAATTCAGGGAACCAGAAGCACCTTTTGGATGGTCTTCGTCGAATTCTTGGCGTAGAAACTGAACCAAGCAATGCTTCAACCACAGCTGCACCCATAGAACAACGATTTCCTAGTGATCTTGCTCATCAAATAGACTATTCCAGTTGCAAACAACTTGGAGTTAGTTATAGGTAAATTTCCGCCTCTATCAATTTACTCCTCTGGTGAGTCGTCCAGTATTGTGTGATCACCCTTCAGATTTTCATTTTTTAAATTCTTTTTTACTAGGAGCCTTCCCGATAGCTTCAAACGGCCTGTGTGTTCAGGCCGAACACCACTGTGTGATGAGGTTAGTAGATTTTCTAACACTTTCACTTTTATAACACTTTTGGGTGCTAATGAAAGTTCGCGATTAAGGTACTGAACGACACCTGGGTATCCTTCCCATCGTGGTCTTCCGAAGACAGCACCCATGTATCTTCCAAAAAGACACAATACGAGGAGTTTATTTATCGGACCGAGGATGAACGTTTCGAGGTTTAACTTCATTTTCAACTCTCTGTTCCCTCTTCCTTACGTTCTTTCGCTTTTCAAGTAGTGATTTAAGTTGGATATTATAATCGATGTGAACAAGTACGCTATTGAATCGCTGGAGCTTGTGCGAAGGCGCATGGAGCGAATGTCACAGGCAGAATTGGACAAATTTCGGTGAAAATGTTACACAGACTTTGTTATAATTTGCTCAGCACGTAATTGAATTCTAGTTTGGATGAGAAGCTCGGTGGCAGTTCACCATCACTAATGCTACGTGCTATAAAACGAATTTACGGCGAACATGCGTCAAAAATCACGGAAGGTATTAAGCGGAATCCTTCAATGACCATACCAAAGGTAATATTGAAGTATCTTTTCTGATAAATGTCTCAAAGGCATACATATTTATATCAGGTATTGGACAGAATGCGAGACAAGGAGAAGGAATGGCGAGAGGCACAAGTAGCCATGAATAGGCATGTATTGGAATTTGAGTGGAATTGTGCTTATTTGTGAAATTAGTCATTTATTTCTGCAGAATATGGCGTGAGCAGAATGAGAAGCATATGATGCGCTCACTAGATCATCAAACGAATGCGTTGCGAAACAGTGACTCAAAATGGATCAAAGCAAAAGCTCTACTCCACCACATAGAGGTTATGTTTGATGAGAGACAACAGAAGTAAGTTTAGCCTTCGATCCCAATATTTTGAAATTGTTGTTTCTGAAACTTCGAAAAAATCTTCCCGGTTCTTCAGGTCTGAAGAGGGTCGTTGTGAGGATGTTGGTCCTCATCTCGTGATGCTATATCCTGAACAGAGATCCATCATACATGATGTTTCAAATTTAATCATACATTATGTGAAGCGGCAGTCCAATATTCACAAAGAAGAGAAGAACAAGATAAAAACTATCTTGCGCAGGTAGGTCATTTATGTTGACTTATGTTTGCGTTAATGCTGTTTATGTTGACTTGCATTTTCCACGTGGTTGTCATTTCTTGAGTTGTGTATGGATTCACTGAGCGAATCTCATTCCTTCGCTTTTCGTTGAAGAGAAGATGGGAAGGGTTCATGGTAGCCTCAGAAATCCATATATTATTTTTTTTACTTGGAGATTTTTCGAATATACCTGCTCATGCTGGTGCGAAATATGCAAAGCAGTTGAGGGTGTGCTCATGCTGGTGCGAAATATGCAAAACAATTGAGGGTGTTGTTTACTATTCTGAATGAATGGTAGCCGAGCAATTTTCCCTTCACTGCATTCTACTTACCTGCGCACTGTGTCTGTTGTTTTTAAGATGTGTCACAGAATGGTTCGGAATTGACGACGAGGAGATGAGTGATGGTGAAGAAAATAGCGATCCCGTGCTACTTGGAACTGGGCCGCCTAAAAAGCGACGAATGTAAGAATTTATCCGTGAATTCTTATTTCATTGTTTGATGTCCATTTGATTTTAGCTCCATGCTCACTTTTCTTACCCTTTCTGTATTATTTTATGCATTTCACCAAGTCCCATGAATTTTGAGGAAATTAGGGTTGTAGCTTTCCGCTGTATCCTTCAATTTCCACTGAGTTTTGCGCCCCTTTAAATCCTTATCTTCAGTTTTTTTTTGCTTTTGTGTTTTCTTGTGTTGTTGTTGAATCTACTTCTGATTTGCATGTCCATTTTAGAACGGACGCTCCCGATGACGAACCTCCGAAATTAATTCCTACGGCACATTACCGGGTTGTTTATGGAGGCAATTCTCTTTTCCTATTCTTTCGCGTCCACCAAATGATATGTGATCGACTTGGTAAAATGAAAATGAAACATGCTGAGCAAATGAGAATTTATGAGGTGATAACGTTTAGCACTTCATTCATTTAGGGTGACTATCAAATTAAGGTGATTGGATGAATGTATTCCTGTATCCACGTGAGTTTCAGGAGGAGCTGAAAGTGTCCGCTATGCAAGCGGAGTTGTACAAAATTCACGGCAAGGGATTTGGAAGTCATGAATTAAACGCTAGTGATACCAATAATGGCTTAGATATAATAAAGGTTATTTTCAATGTAATTTCTGGATTATTTCTCATTTCTCTGTAAACGAGCTTACTTATTGATCATAATGAATTAAACTATCTCTTTCTAAGCCCGTTAATATATATTTTGCAGAGTCCTCGTCGATCTCCTGCTTCCAACTACACTGATCTCTTAAGCGAAATAAAAAGTCTTTTAGATGGAAACATCGATTCAAATACCTACGAGGACAATGTTAGGTGAGTTTACTCGAGCGTAAAAGTTTTTTTTCGTTTTGGAGGACACGGAGTCGCAGTTTTTTTTTCTAGATTCTGTTCAAGTTTTTGAGTAAACCTTCAATAAGTGTTCTTTCCCCTTTCCGTTTACCTCACTATCCCTCTCTCCAAGATCGCAGTAAACTCCATGATCCACTTTTTTTGATCGAGCAGACTCACATAGCGCACGAATTTGACGTTATTATGCAAAATGAATATGATTTTCGCGCTTAAGAGGTCGAATTACCCCTGTGTTTTTTTACTTCCTTTAAAGAAGCCATCAACCATGGCAAATATAACCTAAACATATCTCTTACAGATGTCCATGAAAAATGTACGTAATAAGCGCCAAAAAAGAGCATTTACTCGACAAAGGTCAACGACTTCTCCTTTGTTTAATGTATTGCCACTCAACAGCCCACGAATTTTTCTGGAATGTGGCCAAGTCCTTGATTTGGCTAATAACTTGTCCCATTGAGTGGTTTGGTCCTCTGATCACAAAAATCGCACTGTTTTCGCACAAAAATGTCTGGGCTTCGTTTCCGGACCTACCATGTAAGAGTATTATTTTAAAAATAACCTTCATAACTCCGCTCAATAAATCGTTCTGCAAATTTGGGAAGCAGATTCGATACTCCGAGAGTACTTTGGAATATATGTATCCCATTCGAAATGGTCATTCCGACCTCGGGTCCTTTCCTTGTTGGAGCTAAGTGGGCTTACGAAAGGATGGCGTGGTACTTGAGACAGCTACGCTTTCGAGTGCGTATTCTACCTCATTTTAAATCCTGCGGTTGGACTTGTTCTGCTCCCTGCAACGCAGGAAGAGATAGTGAAATCTCTAATTCTATTACTGTATTGTTTCATTATTGTTTCATCCATACCGTCGTCGCTTTCTCCTCTTTACTTCCATTCTCAAAATCGTAGGGTTACTATTTTGCTGTCTTTTTTTACTGCAATTATTACTATACCAGTTGGCGGGCGCACACTACTATGCGCGAAACACCATGTGCGTCAGTAGGTCGGCCTGTATTGCTCTTTTTCTTGAGGACAGGGTATTTCAGTGCACACCCAGCCCACCGTGGGCGGAGCTTAAATTAGTCCATGTGTGGTCTTTACTTACTGTCCCATGCCCTACCCATACCGCATTTGTCCCCATCTCCACAGGTCGTTTTTCATGTAACGTCCAAGCTCCGCCCACCACTTTAAATGCTCCGCCCACTGTGCCCTGCATTCTTTCCTGACCTTCAGAAACTCATCCCTGACCTTGATCCATCTTCTCCCTATGTTTGGGGCACATTCGAACCCAATCAACAACTTTTGAACATTCCACGACGGCCCCGCCCATTGTGGGCGGAGCTTAACTTGGTCCATGTGTGGTCTTTACTTACTGTCCCATGCCCTACCCATACCGCATTTGTCCCCATCTCCACAGGTCGTTTTTCATGTAACGTCCAAGCTCCGCCCACCACTTTAAATGCCCCGCCCACTGTGCCCTGCATTCTTTCCTGACCTTTAGAAACTCATCCCTGACCTAAATCCATCTTCTCCCTACGTTAGGAGCACATTCGAACCCAATCAACAACTTTCGAACATTCCACGGCGGCCCCGCCCATTATGGGCGGAGCTTAACTTGGTCCATGTGTGGTCTTTACTTACTGCCCCATGCCCTACCCATACCGCATTTGTCCCCATCTCCACAGGTCGTTTTTTATGTAACGTCCTAGCTCCGCCCACCACTTTAAATGCCCCACCCACTGTGCCCTGCATTCTTTCCTGACCTTTAGAAACCCATCCCTGACCTAAACCCATCTTCTCCCTACGTTAAGAGCACGTTCGAACGTAATCAACATTTTCGGGCTGAAAGCCAAACATTCCAGTGCACGCCCCGCCCCGTGGGTGGAGCTTAATTTGGTCCATGTGTGGTCTTTACTTCCTGTCCCATGCCCTACCCATCCCACACTTGGCCCCATCTGCACAGGTCGTTTTTCATATGATACCTAATTTCGTGACAGACGGAGGGACAGACGCCTTAGCGCTTTATATATAGTATGGATCATCGGTCATATCAAGTATGATATCACCGGTGCCTGACCGCTTCTATTTCTATAAGTACTACTTACAGGTTACTGTTCCCAATAGACGGGTATTTGGTCAGTACTATTGACAAACTCATAGCTATGGTGGGACGGCAGTTGCATTTTTTGGCCACGGGAACTGAAGGAATAGAAACGATGAAGCTTTATCAGCGTTATCGTTATGACTGCCCAATATCGGTGTTCAGTCAATCGGCTAGAAAAGCGAGGTGATGATTTGTATCTTTATGAAATTTAGTATTTCATTCAAAATTCAACAGTTTTGGCTTGTTTCTAGAGTTGAAGAAGAATATGCACGTTCTGCGGAAACATTCTTCAACTGCCAGAATTGTTTCAAGATATTTGTGATTTACGAAAAGAAGCCGGTTGTGACAATAGAGCTTGTAGACACAGAAACAGAAGTAAGCGCTCACAATTCAGCTCCCTCCTCTTACAAGGGCTTACCGTCTTTTCAAATTATTTTGCTTCAAGAAATATTTAACGGTTGTACTCAAATCAATGTTTCTTTTGAAGGAAGATAACGGCGATGGAGAAAATATCCAACCAAATGGAGAAACTGCAATGGACGCGAGCAGCGACGACGATTCCGACCGCAATGATGTGGGTTTTAAATGTAAAAACACATTCATGCTGTAAGCAATGACTGCCTCCTACAGGAGACTGATGAAGAGCAGCGCAGAAGCATGTCGACAGGCGTGCCAAAGACAAACGGGTTATCGATGAAAAGGGAAGTTGGAACAGCTAGTGGAGCTGGAACTTCGACAAGTTCTTCAACTATCAAGAAGCGAAGTGCGTTTATTTCTATTAATGAATGTTATCCTGCTAACTATGCTAGAAGATTTTTCAGGTCGCCTGTTCCTCAGACGTAATGCTCGCATGCGAAATCCTGAAATAGCTGGAGATTTTGTGGTATTTGGAGGAGAAGGAACCCCATCAGTTTCATCACCTTCTTTCGTATGGGAAGGAATTGTTCGACGCAATCGTGGACGAGGGGTGAGTTTTAAAGAGTCTTTTTTCCATAATTTCATGAGATCTTCATTTCACCCTGATTTTCATAGTAAAGCGGTGAAATACCTGGTATTCCTAAGTGTATTGGTTTGAGTCTGTTCGATGGTTTAGTGACTTACCCCTCGCTGTCCCCTCTGAGGGGTAGGGTTTTGATTGAATCGTCTGCGGAAATGTGACTTTTTTGTTACCCACGTGATTATGATCTATTTGCCGCCTACCACGGGCCGCATGCCACGTTTCACGCAAAAAAAAAAAACTCAAATCCGGTAGGGATATACTCTGGAAGTTCTGTATACTTACGCTCATAATCCCAAGTACCCAATATTGGTTTGCTTCCCACTCTGCGTCTCCGATCACGCGATGGCCGCCCCTTGCTTCGCAGCTCAGCGTCCTATACCAACCTTCCGTGGCTCTGTGAACACGACTCTGTGGATAATGATTTCAGCCGCATTTCAGTTTTCTTCGCATTCGTTTTCGGGCAGAGCGCTAATTACATTCTTGATAGTCGACAGTTCCTTCGAATAATCTGAAAGCTGCGCTCGGCTAAGTTCATACAAAGCTTATCAGTAGGGTTTTGGCCCTTTTTATTGCTAGTGAGTAACGGTCTGTAAGAACTCCGTAACACCTTCGAATTCTCTGTTATGGCATGGATCCATCGCATCATGAAGCCTCACGCATAAAGTTCGAGATTGATCAGAAACTAGAGCATAAGATCCATTTAGTGACGGCTTTTCCATACTTGAGTGCTCTGGGTTACATGAATTTGCGTATTAATTAGCAGCAAAACAAGATTTCAATGATTTTGGTTCTGATACGCCTGGCGAGAGAGGAACACGATGTGTAATAAGAGGAGCTCATCCATGGAAAACTAAGCCAAGTCTGGAGGCTCCCCTGATTTTACGATATTTTCTATCACGAACGCTTTCTTCCTCATATCCCAAGGAATAGACTTTTACTTCCTTGACACCCGATAAACACCAACGGAGAAAAACTCCGCTAAGAAATTTTTGCACAAGGAGACCTTAATAGATGAGAAAGGCGGACCCTCCATCATTGAGAAAGACGGGCCCTCCACCATTATTATTTTTATTATTATCAAAAGCTCATCAATGGCCTCAATCTAAAATTTGTATAATTAGGACAGGAATTTCTACCGTCATGCGCTACAACGTTATATTTTTCAGTTGGCTAAAATGGAGCGAATGCACTACATTAGGAAATGTCGAGCCGGTGACATGTTTGCGGAAGAACATGGTGTCACTTGGTTAGCGAAGGGGATGCAGAAAATTACGTCACATCATCCAGTATATGAATTTCTCCAATTCAACAAGTACATGTTGAAAAATGCAGCATATCAATCTCGTTCCAAATATTCGCATGTTAGTTAGCATTTCGCTAATCACATTCAATTGTTGTGATCGCTGTTGAACAGCCTTATCTCCGAACTGTTTGTACAATAAGAATGA
The DNA here is from genome assembly GCA_963978905.1 of Trichostrongylus colubriformis. NCBI lineage: Eukaryota > Metazoa > Nematoda > Chromadorea > Rhabditida > Trichostrongylidae > Trichostrongylus > Trichostrongylus colubriformis. The sequence continues at coordinate 43,119,937 of OZ022260.1, forward strand.
TTCATATTAACTAGTCAATAACAATTTCAAATATTTTCGAATCTCTTGTGCATTTTTATACTGAATGTTTCATAGAAATGACTTAATACATTCTTAGATTGTTGCAAAATAAAATGCAGGTTTTTGATCATCTTGTACTTAACGCAGTTTTATACCAATAAAGAGACGCATTAATGTGAGGTGTTACATGTCATTCGTGAGCTTACTTTATCGTCTTTCAGAAAGATTCGTCGAATTTGCTACATTTTTTCTGCCAATTTGGATTTTAAACGCAATTTTCGCATGATTTTTTCTATGGGTTCGAGCTGGAGAGTAATGCACCTCAGACGGCTCGAGACATGAACGAACTTCGGGAAGAGGGAAGCGTCGATGAATCCAGGGTGCAGCGCTGGTATCAAAGGTTTCGTTCTGGCATACCCGTCTGGAGGATAAGCCCCATGGTAGGCACCCTTCGACGGTTGACAACGACCAATTGAACGAGCTGGTGCAAGTCGATCCACGCGCAAGTGTTCGAGCGCTCGCTCAACAGCCGCTCGCCATCTGAAGCAAATCGGGGAGTCGAAAGTGCTCGATAATGGGTGCCCCACGAAATGAATGAGAATCAGAAGCCGTTTATTCATAGAAAAACTTCAAAACCAGACGAAGTCAGGAACGACTTCAAAAACGAGAACGAAGTTAGAAAAGCCTTCGCTCACTTAATCGCCTCTAGAGCCCCAGAATTCTACGCTAGCGGGACGAATAAACTTGTTTCCTGTTTGCTAGGTTTTGAACCTGCATTTCTTTTGCAACAACCTAATACATTTGCCATTTTCCCAATCAATAAAAACTCAAATCACAATTTAAAGACAACGAGTTCCTGTAATACAATGTTAATTGAGCACATGGTGGCTACACTTGAGCGACCGGGGATTGTAGAACAATAAGGATAAGGAAAACATGCAATAGGTATCATAATTACTGCTAGGAACCCTGAGAAACCGAAGGTTAACATGATACTCAGAGCATTTCTTAAGAAAGCGCTTAGTAAGGTATAACCACTATACAACTAAATATTACACATACATAGACTCTGCCAACGAAGACATCTTCAAGTCGACTCGAACAAAATGAGCAAAATACTCGGACAACTCGTCTACCTCACCGTCAGGCGTGGGCGGTCGTGCGGCTTGAACACTACATGCCACAGGTATATCACGTCTAAAATGTGTATGTCACAGCAATATAACTAAGAAAATATGACAAAAAGAGTATAAGGCTACACAATTTCATTATAAACGACTCAAAAGGCTGCAAAAGCCTCGCACAGTTTTTATATAAACTTTTGAGGTCTCCTAATTGTCCTGCACTTTCAAAAAATCATAAACTTCGTAACAGCACAATACTGAGATATAAGGAAGTAATTAATACTGTTGAAATGAGCATCAGAACGCTCAAAAAGTACCTGTCTAGTAAACAAAAACGGAGGATTTCCACGTCAACCTCTTCAGGAAAGCGTATTCGGCTCATGGCAGAGTATAAATCGTCGAGTAGTGTTGGTATCGGCTGCTTCCTAAAAGGGATTTTTTGCCCATACTTCAACACACTTCCCAAACATGAGGTAGGAACAAAAGTTGTTGGGTGGTAAATAACAAGTGAAAAAAGCTACCTGGGGACTGAATAAGGAGTCCACTTGTTTCGTCGCCTCCATGTGATTTGACGGAACTCCATCCCTTTTGCTGTCCCATCTCTATCGTTTGGACTCTTCGTATCTCGTGAAACTCCCTGAAACTATGTTAGTGAGAAACAGAGGTGACGTCACCGCGATATTCTTGAACTCAGTGCCAAAAAAACTTTATTACTTATTATAGCATTTTGGACTTGTTCATTTAAATGAATGCCCACTACCATTTGATATTGACCGCTTCTTTACGCCAAGAAAGGGCTGGCTAACAGCTACTATTGTAAATGCTAGTGGTGCAGTGCTATAGAAAGCTAAAAAAGTGCCGGATATAAAAAACTCGATCCATTTCTATCAAACCCTTTCGCACTCAGCAAAAAACCTCCATGTATACATTGCCATGAATAGTACGGCACATAAGGCGGCGAATTCAGAGCACTATCATTAAATCAGTGGTGGGAAACTCATTATTTGAAGATTTTAACAAATGATGATTGGATGGAGAAATAACAATGGGCTACAAGAATTGATCAACGAATGGAGAAAGTATATGGGGATGATGGGCGTCAGCAGCTAACTTGATCAATTTCCTTCTGACAAAACAACGAAGCTGAGTTATATGATACTGAAATTCCCTACTCTGAACTTGATAAACTTTAGGAAATTGATTACAGGAAAAGCAATGAAGTTAATGACATGAAAAACACCTCAGACGACTCAGATCAGACTTGATTTTCAAATTTAGCTCGTTAAACGACAAATAAAAACAATCGGTAACATGCGAAGAACTGACCTCAAAAGGCTGCTTTGATTCCCAATCAATTACTAAACTTTCCAAAATTTCCATCGTTTTATCTAATGCCGCGTCCGTAGGCGACACTTTCGACGTGCTAGCGTTTTCCGTTTACTTACGTAAACCTGAAAGTGAAAACACTCACAAAATGAAAATGATAGCTAACATATTACTGAATAAATTCATACACAGCCATTAGCGATGAATAAAAAGAATTAAAAAGCAAAAGCAATAAATTGTCGAAGAATTTCGTTTCTACGTCACCAAAAAGTGCAGCGGACCGATCGATAATTCATACCAGCTGGCAGCGCAGCTACAACATAGCTTATTCGACGCACTGCTCGCCGGTCGTGATTGCGTACTGCAATTGACTACAGTAGGCTAAAACCAGATCAAATAGCGCGATATTGCCCAGCTAGCACTGAATTGAGGCCAAAACGCTAACTCTCCTTAATTATGGGTAAGTTAGGTAGCTAGTGTAGATAGGAGGAGGGCACTCATCCTCATGTTGTGGTTGCTCACCTGATGTCCTAGAACAATCACCACTATGCACTAAAGGTATATTTTCACGTAAGCCTTATTTAGGGGGAGGTAGGGGTTTCCTCACAATAAAGGCTCAGGCAAAAGCCTAAGCAGAATTAGCGTCGGACACCGAATGTAGTGGAGTGCCCTTCTCCCATGTACATTAGCACCTTTAGCGGAGAACTAGTCAGGTGACCGCTCTAGTACAGTTGATAGGTTCTTTAGACACTGTATGACTTGGAGTAAGCATGCTGTGCAGGGTAAGAAGAGAGAAATCGCATTGCATTCTTAAGAAACTGCAAATGACTGTGAATAAGTGGAGGCGAGATTTGAGTTTTCGCCACATGTGAGAAGATTTCGGTAGTGTGATCTACGTTTCGAGCACCCTTCCTGCACAAGGGGCTTGAATCACTCGAGGCGCGGAACATTTCCCTCAGTGTCAGTTTCACAGAGAAATCTACATCTGCATGCTCAAATTCTTTCCTACACGGTTCGATGGTTAACAACAAGAAAGTTATTTGTCACGAGACTTCTGCGCATTTCATGTTTTGGGTCAGCTGCTCGTTTTTCGTACAAAACTTTCTTTGTTAAATCATGGTTTAATAATTCCGATATTCATTCTGTTATAGATCACATCAGATACATTTTATCAGTTACAATACGTACACAGTCCGCGCGCGGAAGAGTTTTATTTCGACTCTCGTCACATATTTGTTCCCTGTGCTTATGTGGTTAATGGGCACCCATCGTGCTCGGTGTCCGATGTTAATTTTGCGTAGTTCATAGTAGGTGAAGGAAATCTCTCCCCCTTCTGAAGCTCCGGCAGAAATGTACGCTCAGGTAGGGAGAGTGGTAATCGTAAAATATTTCCTGGTGAGACATCGCAACAGTTACTGAAAAACTTTGCTTCCTGCCGAATTACTTATAGAGAGGACGTCAAGACACAATAGATCGTATAACCAAGACCTTTTCACCTAATTTCCAGCACAAAATGCGCACATCCGCATCGTTTAATTTATTTGGGAAGCTGTGATGAATACGGTACGCAACCACGGCCAGCGAGCAGTGCGTGGAATAAGCCACACCCCACACCTACGGCGCTGCGATGACCCGTACGACATCACGGGGCCCTGTGCGTTGATGCGGCGGCGAAAGTTGGATGCCCTTTTGCTTAGGAGTAAGCTCAACCGAAGTTTATAGTTGAAGTGAATATCGATCGAACACTACAGAGTTAGTGAGTCCTTCTGATAGCAGGATTCCGGCACCACTATCAGATAGAACAGAGCAATCTCCGGAAAATAGTCAGTAAAGCCTGTTTCACAAGGTATCATTGTCAGGTATGCGACGACTCCTCAAAACCTGCGTCGGCGTGGAGGGGCTTAAACTGTATGGCAGACAAGGAGGTCGAGGCCTTCTTCCTTCTCGAGTAAAGCGAACAATAAAGGCATTTACGTGCTGTGTACTGTTCTACTCTGCTAAGCTACTCTTATTCATCAAAATACCACTGAACCACAGTATCACGGTAAAAGTGGGTAAATTCCTCACAATCAGACTCTAGCGCCCACAACACTCAGTGTATGGGGGGGGGGGGTTTATACCGCTTGTTTTGCAGTGAGAATGCTTCAGGTACTTGGTACGGTAGACTTACGAATCGAAGATTCGTGGTCTTGTATTTGACCAGATAATATGTGCTCAATGAGCTAGTCTCGACTCCAGGTACCAAAATTAGTACGCTTCGACACGGGCGATAATTGGCTTAATTAGGCCGATGCACCAAGCTGTTGTGGGCGCTAGAGACTGAAGAGATTAGTTCACCTCTTTACAATGATGCGGTGGTCAGTGATATTTCGATGAATACGAGTAGCTTAGTAGGGTAGAACAGAACACGTCAGGTAACGCCTTTATTGTACGCGTCACTCGAGAAGGAATGGAACCTCGACCTCCCTGTCTGCCACACAGTTTAAGCCCCGCCCTCGCCATACGCAGGTTTTGATGAATCATCGCATATCTGGCAATGATACAAGGGGAAGTGAAGTAGGCTTCACTGAGTGTTTTGGTGACTGATGAGGAAATGTATGGGAAGGAATCTTAGCTTCTTCGACACCTCTCTATCCATCGGATGGCTGTTGATCTCCGATTGTCAAATTGCCCATGAAACGTTTAGTGATCGGGCAATCCTCCCCTTTCCCGACTCTTCTATGTTCGTATCGAAATCCTGGCATTACACTTTTGCTTTCTCCATTTTTACGTATTTGTATTTTTATTCTCGTGAAACCATGCTTCTGTGATGTCCGGAGTGAATGGTCTAGTCATCTACACTTTTTCTCGTGGGTAGTTTCACCCATTTCTAATTTCTAGGGGTCAAAGGCACACCACGCTACAATGAGATAAGTCATTTATCTACGTGAAGGCATCGGAAGAAGTAATGAGAAAGCGAGAAGTGGGAATACGCATTTTCTGAAAAAAAAAAATGCTCCCGCCTCAGAAGAGGTGATGTGTAGCGAAACTCGCATTGAAAAAGCGCGGCTTGTGGTCGTGTCACGATCCCGTGGCAGTGCGTGTCGTCCAGCAGTACTGCAGCCGGGCGAGTTGCCGGGCCCCGGCTAATGACGTGGAGGGGCGCGAGAAAGAATCGGATTTTCGGGCCCCCATTTCTCACCTGTTTTTTTTTTTTTGCCGTTTCATTTCGTTCGTTCTCTGCTATTACACTGTTACTTTCATACTCCACAATCTGCCGAATTTACCCCTTCCCGTGTCTTTAAGGCAAATAGATCCTTGGAAAACTGCTTGGGATGCACCCTCACTGCGGTGTCACAGCGCATCTTCATGGTGCAGTGACCGCCCGATCTCCACCAAGCTACACCCACCCAACAAAATCACACCTGGCGCTGTACGAACTGATTTCCAACATGCGTTCAAGGCACACCACGCGATAATCAGACCAGTGGTTTACTTTCTTGGGGGGAAGGTCCTCAGGAGCTTGTTCGTCTAGGGCCAAGTGAGATTTGGATGGATGGGCGTGGCTTGGTTGTGTTCAAGCAGACCCAATACCGTGAGGGTGCACCATGCAGCCGATACAAAGGTGCAGCCTGAGCTGTTATCCTGGTACCTACTTGCGCCTTTCAAGTAAGCCACTATCTGACTTTTGCGTGGTGTGCCTTTAACGTGGTGAGAGAGTTTGCCAATCATCACGATAAGATGAAGAAGTTACAATGATTAAAACGACCGGGTATGTATACTTGAGTGGGATTTTCGCGCGGTCGTCGCGGCGAGCGGCGCCACGGATTCCTTTGCGTGTTGTTGCGTACATTGCAACACTCCCTTCATAGATTTACGCCCGAATTATTTTTTAACCAAGATTGTTATCATGTAATGCTATTGTTCGTTTACTTTTTATGTTACTATTTTGTCTTTTTAGAGCACAAAAGTTATTGGTCTTAGATAAGATAAACAGCTATTTCTTAAAGGCTCCATGGCGCCAGACCCTTGTGTCCTGAGCGGAATTCCAACCGATCGCGGCAAGTTGTTGATGGGTGACGGTTGGGACACACGAATCTAGGCCGTGACCCTTTGACAGCCTGTGGCCTTTGCCCTGTTACATGAATAGTTCAGACAATTTAAATATACAACGGAATAGACTTGCAAGGAGGACACGATTTACATGAAGAAATTGTCTGAATTATTTAAGGCTTAGGTCAAAGGCCACAGGCTGTTACAGGGTCATGGCCTAGATTCGTGTGTCCCAACCTACACCCGTTGTTGATGGCGCCGTGAGTGCGAAGTCGCAAAGCAGAATTTCGACATAGGTCCACACATCCAAAACAGCCTTATCAGGGCGAACCAGGTGATATGGTCGAAATTCGAGTGCTACCACCAAGCAAAGACTCGTTTCTGGGCTGCAGTGCTCGCACGAGGACGTTGCTCACTAGGGCTTATTTTTGGTGTTGCTGGAGCTTTTCGTTCTTCTTTACCTCATTCGGAGGGGGGGGGGGGGGGGGGAGGTGTGGGGTGAGTGGGAAGCTGCTCTGCTCTCATACAATGGGCGCGGCAACGCTTGAACTTCATCGCGAAGTCAAGGAGTAAGTAGCGCCACTACCGAGCACATGTTTCAAAGGGAAATTTTTGATTCAGGCCCTTTCATCCTTTCATATACATATATGCTCGCCTGGCTCGGACCAGATTTTTTTACGGATAAAAGTCTGAAATATTATGATCGACTGGCCTTTATAAGGCTACGCTGAGCTGCTAAAATGCTTCAGAAAAGTCGGTTCTCAGAGGCTTCGATATTGAGGACGGGGGCAGAATTAGTTCATCGTCCCGGGCGCTGTTCCTTTTGAAGCTCTGGTGAGTATCGCATGCTGTGCCTCACAGTTACCTCTTCAATATTATTCCCAACTCTATTGGATTATTCGATGCGGCCCTAACGTTAGATACATTGGCCCGATATGTCCTCATCCCTTGTATCCTCGTAGCGCGATTTTCATCCCATACAACATTCCATTTTCTTGGAAAGGGGAGCTTGTAGGCGCTCTCAAGCTGTCTCTTCCTCCATTAAAAAGACTAACTTATGAATTTAGAAACTATGCCAGCGTTCTATACCTTTACACAATTGCGCATATTTACATAGAGGCTATTCACGGGTGTACTGCTCAAATGCGGTGTGTAGCCTTAAGTCAAATTTTCGCTTTGCGGCGTCGCACTCGCGGCACCATGAAGGCGACTTGTAGCGGTCAGTAAGAATTCCATTGAGGGCGCAAAGGGCTAGTACCATGTAGGTCCTTCAAAGAATCAGCTGTTTATCTCATTATTATCAGAAAACAATGACTGTTGTACCCGAAAAAGAGAAAATAATAACATTAAAGTAAAAGAAACAATAACGGTACATGATAACAACCTTGCTCAAGAAATGATCAATTTAGGCGTAAAAATTTATAGGGAGCGTACGCAATGCACGCAATAACACGCGGCGAAATCCGCCGCGCGGAAATTCGACTTAAGCCTACACCCTTCAAATGCGAATGTCTGTTATATTGCGAATTCTTCAATATCTATTACGCATAAAAAGAACGGCGCGGCGGGTTTTACTAAAATAGTGAATATTGGGGCATTACCCGTACATATAGTATACCTTCCGTTCTGAATATCTTTGCAAGCTACCGATTCAGATGGGGTTCTCGGAATAGTGCCATGAAGGGCACTCACAGACGTCTAGGGAAACACCACTGCCCCCTATGGGGACAAAATACACCCCTCCCGTTTTTGGCCTCTACAGTAACAGTAACTGTTGCCGGACTGTTTACATATTTGCACTGTGTTTTATTGTTACATATGCGTTCTGCGCTCGTATTCTTACCTGAAGTAAAACGATATTTACCTCACATTCGCTTACTCGGGTTAGCTATGAAATAATACCCTTCGCTTTTCATCTTCCTATTGAAAACTTGGATTCCAGCGCTTATCGCTGACATCTGCAGGTACGGCCCTCCTTCTGCCTAGTCAGGTACGGCCACCTTTCCCCGTCGAGGAATCTCGACTACCGGTGTACCCTGATACGGGGGGAGTTGCGCGAAGCTCTGATAAGGGATCATAAATCGTCGCTAATTTTGCATTCTCTCGGGACTTGAAATAATTGCTGGAACTCCATTATGTCACTAGATTGACTAGAGCGGTGCGTCGTGGATGGTCGTTGTGTTTCGCTGTTTTCAACTGTTTGGACAATCGCCTGCGTTTCGTTTTTATCTCAAGAATAAGCTCGTTGAACGATTTTTCAAAAGAGAGAATTTGCACATTAAAGGCACTCCTCGCGAAAAATTGTGAGAGCCACGCGCGTGTTACAGGATGTAGAGGCCCTGGTTTATCCACTAGTAAAGAAAAATGAATCGAAACCCTTCACAACTACCAAGAATAAAGCTCCCTGCCATCGGTCTTCGTACGAGTATGGGAAATTGGAAATGAGTTTTTGCTCGATAATATCGCTCAAAATGCTGCCGTATCACCTGTTCTACTCTGTTGAAGCTACCTTCGCTATTGATACCGCTGCCTTATCTTGTCTTATCGCAAGTTTCCCTCTCGTCTAAGCCGGGTGTGATTCGGCTCGTGGGCTCAACACGGCTCAGGTCCACCAGGATGTGCGTGGTGGGGATGACCGTGGCGCCGCGAAAAGGGTGCAAACTTCCCAACCATTCCAAGGTCTACCTGCCCTGAGAAGGTAAAGACGGTAAAGACCACTTTGATTATCGCGTGGTGTGCCTTTAACTGCCTGTATGCACCGAGAGCATAGTCCCGAGTGCTGCAGCTGTCCGTCATTTCATTGTTATTTATCCTACCTTTACTACCATTTTTTCCCTGAAGCGAGTTTTTGCATCTGGGTTTGAGTCAGCTAAAACCATTTTATATGTTATAAGTTGATGGGGATGGAAGTGGTGTAGTAACAGGTGGCGCAGTCTCATGGCGCGGGGATAAAATACCGCAACAACGCCTTTCCGTCATCCAGAGTAGGTGAGTTGGCACCAGAGTCGCCTGGGAGGATGAGAACACTCACTTGTACATCGCCTGGCCCCCGTAGGGCAATGTATAGGCCGAATCCTATCCACCTGACACCACGATTCCGAATGGAACCAGAATGTTCGGCGCATCCCGACAAGGGATTGATGAACGCCAAAAACTTCATCTTTATCCTTGAGTACGTCACGTGGTCGCTACATTGCATTGATTCTATATTTTATTTTACGACATTGCGTTCCAGTTTTTGTCTCCATCTTAGCGCTGTACTCACGGTGGCACTACATTTGTAGCCAAATAGAAAGGAACTCCGACAGGGTCGAGCATGGGATGAGCACTCCTCATGAGTGGGGTCGCATTCCGGGTCGAAAAAGAGTCGTTTTTTTGAAGATTCTTCAAGTGATACGATTAGCTTCTTTCAGTGACTTTCAGCCTTTCACCCGATATTTGAAGGCGATGTTCTCAAAAAAAGCAAAAAATAGATTGTCGAGCAGAGTCGTGGGGGCGTGATTCTCGAAAATTTTGCAGAGCGCAACGTGTGGCTCTGCCCGAAATGGGTTAACCACTTTTGACGTAATGCAAAACCTGCTTGCCGGCAAAAGGAAATCGTTCTTGCACTCCAAAGCTCCTTCCCCAAGCTTAGGCAAAAGCCCACGATAATGGCCTGATGCCCCCGCGCATTCTTGTGTAGTACGGTTGCTCATCACTGAAACTTGTTTTCTTGACGAATTTCCATCGCTCACCTTCAGCTCACAAGAATCGTTTCATGTATCAGCTAGACTGGGGACAGCTCTGATTTCCAAGCTCTCTAAAAATAACCTTCAAAATTTGTGTTCTTAATCTCAAGTGATCTCCACTGTTTATATGGATTCTCAGTGGGATGACAACAGAAGGTTAGGCTGCTTTTTCCTTCCTCATGGAACTTTACTCAGGGGCAAGCACTAGTTGGACAAAGCTGTCGAAGGAGGGGTCGTATTTGGCCCAAAGGCGTGAGCATATACAGTAGCGCTCAAAAGTCTTCGGCCAAACACTTTTTTGTCATAACTTTTTTCTACTTGACCAAATTTGACAAAACTTTAATATGTGGTGCCTGAACCCATTGTCAACATTTCCTCCTACTTGAGTGCCCCTTGACTCTTTTCATGGTTTTTTACAGGAATTCTATAAAACCACAGAAAAGAAGAAAAAAGCCTGGTCAAGGAAAACGGTTTTCTTGCAAAAACAAAACGAGCAAGCCTCAGAGAAGATCAATATTTTGTAGAAAGACCACGACTTTTGATGACAGCGGCACAGCGGGACGGCATAGCGATGGCACTCCAAAAACAAAAAATTTCATATAACCACGTAACCTACACCGTTGAGTGCCAAAATAGTATATTTAGTATGAAGTGTCTCCAAGTACAACATACTAAAATTTCTTTTGGACGGGTCCAGTCGCAAAAAAGTTACAAGTGAAAAACCATTTGGCCGAATGCTTTTGAGCGTTACTGTATTTGCTAGTCTAACCGAAGAAACTGGCGTGGAGAAAGTCGTGAAGAGGAGGGCTTGAAAAGGAAGAATGCTGATCCAATCATTCTCTCTCACTACCAAGCATCTTCCAGAAATATGGGAGCTCTACCTGCTTTTTTTGACACGATGCTTGACCCAGTTGCTGCCTTCCATTACTGCAATCGAATATCAGCCAATCATCGCCACGAATGGTTTCTTTTGATAGCTTCTAGAACTTCTCAACCTTACGGAATCGATGTCATCGCAGGTGTTCACACCAGTACGTCATCCATTTCCAATACATTTTTGCTGACGTAGGTTACAGCTTTTCTCTAGCTGGCGCCAACAACTTTTTCTGCAGGAGTCCTACTGCTCCCCTTCAAATGAAATTATAGAGAAGGACAGGAGCTTTGCACATTTGTGCACCTCCTCGTTGCCTTCACCGCGAGTACCCTCCCCCTCCCCACACACCTACATACATACCATCGATACCGAATGTCTACCTCTCTTATGCAAATATTATACTATTATATATACAGTAGCGCTCAAAAGTCTTCGGCTAAATGGTTTTTCATTTATATATCTTTTTTGCTGGACCAATCTAAGCGAAATTTGAGGTAACTGTAACTGATGGTAGTGCATAGGAAATATGCCGCTGTGACACGGCGACACGGCAAAAGATACGTGTTTATATACAAGTTTTTGTCATGGCATCAACTTTTTCTTACTTTTCATGCTTACCACGCCTTAAATTTTTCCTTCCCAAACCTATCGTTGACGCTTCACTGCGGTCTCTGTGACAGCTGGTGCGCTTAAAGGAACCGGAAGGGGTCCGAAACAAGAGAAAAATACAAAGAAATGAGCATTTCGTAACGAACGCAGAAGGTTAGAAGCGATAATCGGTGAAAAAACCCGAACTCAAAAGTGCATCGCTGCGGTGTGTGTTCGCGCCTCATTCGCATCATCGCACTGGCGTTCCGAGTTGTCCGCTGTAGGAGACGGCCGCGGGCCAACTTCAGTTGTAGCACCTGACTCCCAGCGCAGTGGAGTGGCCATTCCCAACTACATTAACATTCATGTAAGTACATCTAGAAACAATATAAGAAAGAACAAAGGAGAAGGTAAAAGGAATGAACAACTTTATAATGGAAACATCTTCTCTTGGCACCATGCCAAGGCGTCAAATTGGCGAGTTTGTGCAATGGCGGTCACTTGAACTCGTCCACACTACGTCTGTTCTACCGTAAGCCAAAATTACTCCCTTACGGTGTCTTTAAGGTCATTGCTAGGAAAGCAGAAATCCGCCATCGTGTACGTGAGGCGACGCGGAAGATGACGGAATCTGAAATGAAAGTCAGCGCTATTTCAAGTATTGTGGAGCTTTCCCATCGAACTTTTTCGTCGATTCTCGAACGATTAGAGGTTGGAGGTACTACTTGTAACGCAGAGAGAACGGGAGAACTCTGTTCTGCTTCTTTCATGCAAGACAAACGGACCATTGGCCGTTGATAGTCATTCCCCATCTCACGGCTGTGAACATCGTCGCTAAGTTTTCTGGAAGAGATGACAGTAAAATTGGTCGACAGAATGTGAGAGAGGCCTCAATGATGTTGGAACCTAGGAACAACTTCCAGTCAAAAAACCGTCTATAACACCCAAGTATAGAAAAGCTAAAAGCCCCACTGCGTGACTGCATGTCACCTGGACTGTAGCGAATTGGGACGAAGTCCTTTGCACCGATGAAAGCAAGTTCAGTTTTTTTCAAAAGTGACGGGATCTGGTATGCTGCTGGATGATTCTACTGCAAGATAACGGGTAATATTATCCCAGCGCCAAAAGTCACACCTCGCTAGTGGCCAAGCCAACCTCCAGACTTGAATCCAATAAAGCCCATGTGAAAGAGCTTGAGAAAGGCAGAGCGCCCAACTAGTAGGAGAATGTAGTGCAATTATTAAAGAGCTCATAGACTCTAAGCCAATCCGAGGTGTCGCTGTCTTTGAAACTCGCGGTTGTTCTCGAAATATTAATGTTTTCTTTGGTTCGCCGGTTTTGCACTTTGGGAGAAACCTATATTTCTTGACCAATTTACCGTTTTCTCGACGATTTTGTAATAAATGCTTGTTAAAAAAAGAAAAGAGTCTAGTGGCACTAAGTGGTGGCAAATATAAACAATAAGTTTGAGCACAACATACCAAAATTTTGCCCTATTTGGTGCAGCAGGAAAAAAAGCTATAGCAGAAATGTTCGGCTGAAGACTTTTGAATGCTTTTGTATACTTATTGATTGCCTGGTTCAGTGTATGTAGGCTTTCCACGATACTCTTCCTCGCTGCTCTCTGGAAATTCCAGCCAATACTTCTATAGTTCCAAACTGATTGCTATATTACAGTAAGGCGCCGTCCACAGTGGAGGAAAGGGCGTAGGGTTGTACCTGACAAGGGAAGGATCCAAGGTCGAAGCGGCCGTTTGTGATGGGATACATGTGGTCCGACGTATATTCCCACGCTGATCTCGAATCTGTTTTCCGAATTTGCAAAACGTTCTCTGAGCAGAATTGCAAGGTCCTTAATCATCGAACGTCGGGTCAAGTACACTATAGCAGAGTGGAATGTCAGCAGAAAGGTAAGTGTCATGTTCCATAAACTGTAAGCAATGGTCCGGTTCCTTGTGGAGTCGCAATTTTTGTATTTAATTGAACTTCTTCTACTGGCTGCGGAAGACACTTGTGTTTTGATATTGCCGCGCTTTGAAGCTACTTTTGACATGATACATACTCGATTTGTAAGCTGAGCACTTTTCGCAACAAATACTCTCGCAGATGCAACAAGCTTCAATTAACCACTTTTTCTTACCATTCAGGGCGATGTAAGCGAGTGACGGCTCATGTAACTGCACAGAGCATCGACTTTCCAATTTCGCGACTTCCTCCGCATCTTTTCGCTTGTGTGCTTCCAATTCTCTGCCATAAGTTTAGGGGATTGCTTTCATACTCATGGCAATCTTCTGGTTACTAATGCTCCCACCCGTAGAACTTTAAAACGCCTGCATAGCGCAAGTATCAGAATAAGTGTGTTTTCTGTAGCCAGCAGAAGAAGTGCAATAAGGCAAAATCGGGGTCAGCATGAAGACACATCGTCTCCAGTTCATGGAGCGTGATACTTACCTCGTTCCCAGACGACTGCTAATAATCCCCTCTTACTGATGTACTTGGCCCAACGTTTATTTAGAAAGACCTTGTAACTGTGTTCAGAGAATCGTTTTGCAAATGTGAAAAGCAGATTACAGATCACCGTGGGAATATGCGTCGGGCCATATGTATCCCGCTACAAACGGCCACTTGGGCTGGGGTCCTTCCCTTGTGAGAGCAGCGGGCCAGGAAATAAGCGACTTCCTTATTTCTTGCTCCACCGCTTGAAGGTATTATAGGAACGAGTCCCCCACCTCTCCACTGAAAGCATTGATTTGGAATCGGTAAATCTGCAGCTACCGTTCGTACCAGATCACAAGTCGCCAAGAAAAATGTCGAACCATTCAAGGGGAGAAAATGAATAACTATTTGAGGACGAAAGGGGGACTTCATCTGTCTAACCCACCGTCGTCTTTATCTACAACTAGCACTTTGAATGGCTGGAATTATTGCAAAATCGCTTATAACGAGAAAGGCGAATTTGATATTTGTCGGGGTGTCCTCTGTGCAATCCAGGAATGGATAATATTATACACATTTTTTTTGGAAACACTATATCGCTTTTCCGCCCAGTCGATAGAAGGTGATAAGGAGGGGAACATCTTCAGTGCTCATTTTTATCGCTTTCAGCGACGAAGACCTATAATGGGATGGTTTTGAGTCTGGCTCTATCCTCTTAGGTAGCGGTCAGAGTTGGCGAACGCACACGCGATTCCTACGATCATGCGAAAGGGAAAAATACCTATCGATTGAACCGCTTTCGTACTCAGCGGTGCCAGCGAGAAGACGTGGCTCATTGCCTCCACGTTCCCGCTCGTGCCGCACCGCCTCGCTACCTAGAAATTCAGGCACGCGTTGCCGCCGGTACATGTGCAGGGGTGTATGCCATAAGGGCAGAGAATTCGCGTATAGCGCGCGACAAGATGGTGCCAGCTAGTTGTACCGTATTGGTTGAAGTGATTACACCAAGAAAGAGTGTAAGGCGCCGTCACACTTCAGGACCATCCAATACTGCGCGCATAGCTCGTACCAACACGTGGCACACCGAACACTGCAGAGAGAATTTTCTGTCCTAATGGCATACACCCTCTGTGCAGAGTAGAAGGCTGGCTTAGGTGATCAGGCGACCACTTGAATAACTGACTTGCATATCTCCTCGCCTGATTCGTCAGATCGCCTGATTTTTCTTTCCTCCTGATATCCCTATCATCTGAATCGCGAATTTTGCTCCGGTAATGCCATTGCAATTCCCTGTTGGAATTTCCCCAACAGTTCCACTCTTCATTCTGAGTAGCAATTTATTTATTTATTCACTTATTTATCTGTGTAGTCATCGGGTAAACGCACCTGTGATGGCGAAAATGACCGAAACACTGAAGTTAGTCAAGAGGACACGCCCTCGATTTCTTTGGCAATGACGAAGCAGAAAGATTAGGTCAGGTCATGTAGTCTGGGGGTTGGACAATAGCAATAGAGGAACCACTGTGGACAAAAGTCTCGACATCAAAGAATCTAAGCCATTCGAGCCTAAAGAAACTCTGAGCGATCACAGTCTTATACCTGCTCCAGTCAACAGTGGTGCCCCTACGCCCTTCAGATGGGGTCATGGCATAGGGAATCGTCCGAGCTGTGGTGAAGTTTGTTTAGGTCATGTTTGAGAAGCTTGGGCGCACATCAATTCTTGCTAGGCACCCACATATAGTGTGAACTTTGAAATGATTGTAGCTTCTTGGAAGATGCTTTTGTTGAAGATGATGGGAGACAAGACAAAGGGAGAAGAGGTACCCAACGTCCTTTCCGGTTGAGTTGAGAATATTGCCAAAGGGAAATAGGAGGATGCCCTTAATGAAAGGATGAGCCGCACATACCTAATTGTAAGGCTTCGTCGCGACATACAATTACTGATTACAACCTCACGCAATTAGAAAGTCATGAAGCTCATTTACCGCTATAATTCCGTCCGACACGGTGGCCTATAATGCTCGCTGTACTGAACACCATTGCTCAGGTATCTGCGCAGCTCTGGGTACTATAGTTCTTATGAGGGAGAGGGCGAAGTTTCAAGTCAGAATAGCAAGGAATGGAACACAGTAGTTCTTGTCCATAGCAGAAGCTCATCAGGATCTTTGTTCGAGCTGTAGAATGCTGAACGTAAGGGAAAAATCATCGGAATTTTTGACAGTCGTACACTATTAGATTGATGTTGAATAAACGAGTGGGAAGAAGTATGTATATTCGATCGGCTCTGACAATGTTTCATTTAAGGTTGCCTCTTCACGCAATTTAGTAACCTTAAAGCCATCTTGAAATTTACTTCAAACCGGCACCGTAGAGAGTCTAGTTCCTCGGGTGTGTACCCTTATGTCAGGATTTCGTAGGACGATGAGTGGCATGCGACGCAGAGTGTGCGAGCTATGCGCGCCGCTAGAGTTGGGTCCAGAGCGATTACGCCATAATGCTAGGAGCGCCATACACAATTAACTTCTAATCGCTTTGGGACCCTACAACATGGCGCCTTTAACTCATCCGCAGCACTTCCCTTGCGACATGCTGCGGTGCGAAATCCTGACATAAGGGTACACACCCGAGAGACTCTAGTGCCTCTTCCAATCTGTCCCCTCTCCAAGTGGCTCACTCTCTACGGAGCACATCCCCATTGGCTTAGACTAAGGCTTGGACAGTCTTGTCGTTCATCCATCTGTGCTTTTAATGGCAGGGTGAAGATGCAGATCAGAGACTTCGAGTCGTCCGTAACTTCTCGCTTATTTGAAAGACTGCGGATGCGATCGGTGATGGCAGGACCGAAGTCGAAGGTATTTCTGCAGAGAGAAAATTACAGGATGAGGAATTTTGTAACCATGCTGTATCGTTACCTCAAGAGAATTTTTCAAATATTTCAGCGGTATGAAGCGTGGTGTTTGGCTGTAATGGCTACCTCTTCGGAGCGTAACAATTATGTAATTTACTCGTTTCCGAGGAGATCGTCTCGTATTTAGTGTAATAGCTGTGGTTTCAGTCAGTTCTGATTGAAGCAGAGCTCGAGTATGACAGGGATGGAGGCGGTTTGAGCCTACGATATTCGCTTGTAGTTCGACTATTGTACACACGACGCCTTGTTGAGACGTCAGGTGTGAACTCATTGGATATTTTCTATCACAAACGTTTTTCTATACTTCTTCGATTCTTTCTCTTTCATTTTTCATTTGTTTGCTTCAGTATGTTGTTTCTCTTGTTCAGTATCATCTTGGACGAGATCGATCCCGCCTTCCCTGTCCGCCGCCCACACCTCTTGGCCACTGAAGCGTGTAGTCCGAGCTAAAGCGCCCTACAATCGCAACAGCGTCCCGATGGCGCGTTTTTCCAATGCGAGTTTCGCTACACATTTCTCTTCTGGTTTCAAATGTTCGTTTGAAGAAAATAGCGATTCCAAATACGCTTCCCTTCCTTGCCCTCCTCTAGGTGCCTTTAAAGAGACTGAGATGAGAATACTTCTAAAATATTAATGGCACAACAAATCAAATAGAAGGTCTATCTACTGCCTCCTTTGCTGGCCATTCTGTCCGACACTGGTAATCGGCTTCGTGCTCTTGGTTGCCATCTTCATCGACATGGTCCACCTCCTTATACCAACAAGATCAACAGGACTAAACAGTGGTATGGACGAATTTGTCAGCGAACCAGTTCAGTTGCATTTGCCGGGCTTATTTCCAAACACCGCCTTAAAGCAATTTGTGACATTATCGGGCGAGTTATGTCCGCCATGAACCCAAACTGCTAGGAACCTATCCAGTACAGGCAGGATGCTCAGGAAGGCTGTGTTCTGCAAAGGTACTGATGCCAGTATTAGATGCAATGCCGCTGGTACAATGACGATGCTAGGCCTTGTGCGTCAGATTGATTATATGAGATACACTGAAGGATCAAGGAGACTTGCGGTTCGCCTGGCATCAGGTGAGCAGACCATAAACCTAGATTATATGATGATGAAAATTTTAAGCTATTAAAGGTGCATTTGGCACAATATCACGTATAGTCTCATCGACCGATCATTCCAGTTCCATTCCGTGAGGTAGTCCTCCTAAGAAATTCCAGAGCACTGCCACTCAATTAGCTGTACATAGGCCGTTGTGAAGGCGGTTCTATAGCGTTGTGCATTCGTGAACATGCGATTTTCACTTCAGTGACTCTCGATTTTGCCTAATCAGGTTCATCACTTTTTTCGCATCAATTAGTTAGATCTATGGCTAGTAACTTCTGATCTGTGATAAACGAATCAGAGATAACTTCTTTTTTTTCCTTCCAGCACTCTCTATTAGCCACTGGCTGAATCCACGAGTAAAAACCATATCTTTGCGTGACGGTTCTACATCTACGAAAAGCTTTATCTGCTTCGTTTACGACACAGTGAGGTACATACTGTTCAGAGTTCGCGATTCATGCGATAGCGTGAATCATGCGGAAGGGAAAAGATGTATAATACAAATCAAGTGATTTAGGCGATCGCGCAATTCGGGCGATAATAAGAACCTCTCGGGTCATTGTTGCATCTGCCTTCTCCAGTGAGTACTTTGCGACATTTTTACTGTTACGTCTCATGAGAAACCAGTTCTTTTGCTAGCATCTGAATCACGATCAGTAATTTCGTCATCTTGTTGAAAGCAGTTTGTCCCATGTTGCTTCTTTACTCCATTCTTTTGTCATATTTCTGTGAATGCCTTCAGCAAATTATCAATTGTCCCTCAAAATTATCAATTATCAATTAAAATTTAAAATTATCAATTAAAGCAATTCATTCCAATGTTGCTTCTTTACTCTATTCTTTTGTCATATTTTTGTAAATGCCTTTAGCAAATTCTTTGCAAAACTAAGCCACCTACTAACAAAACGACCTTGATGCAAACATAATTTGAGTGGGCAAATGGAAAGCATACGTTAACAGTGTGCGACAGTGCATGGAACCAGAATGCGTGGTGCGTTCCAAAAAAGGAAAGGATGAAAGCCCAAACTTCATTTCTTGAAAACATTTCATCAATCCAGAACATCTTCCAATACAGTAACCGTTATATGTGCGCCAAATCAAGCAGAGCGAAAAGGAACTCGAGAACACGAACTCTGAACGATGCCTTACCATTCCATATTAATTATAACATTTGATAAGTTTGATAGTCCAGTGCCAGGTGCGATCTGGTTAGATGGACACTGGTCAATCTCGAGCCAGCACAGCAATGTGAAGCCGCAACTATTAGAATAGAATAGAATAATAGAATAATAATAGAAAACTAATAACTAATAACTAATAACTAACTAATAGAATACAACCTGAGCAGTTATGCAAAGATTCACTCGTCCTAGTAAAGTAAGCGAGTAGTCTGATTATCGCATGGAGTGACTTTAGGCTACTGTTTGAACTTGCAATTGGCAGAATCTGTGCGATACTTCTGAAGTATGGCAATCCCCTCAAAAACGAATTCAGCTTGTCACATAGTTAGTATCCTCTCTTCTCTTACGGTATCCACCGTCCTTTGGACCAACTCCAGAATATACTACTTATTCCGAGTTGATAGGCTGCAGATTTGGCCGTTCAGATGGCCCCGACCGATGGATCCTATTACTAAATCTTCTAGATGGATGGGAATCCATATTGCTTACGTTCTTGTTATGCCATTTGATTGTTGCCCACAACCTTTGCTGCCTTGCATTCCGATCTTCAAAATATCTGCATATCACACACATTTTCAAAATACGCTCGATCAGTCGATCCGACTTCACCTACGCTAGACTGTCAGTTAGTTTTCTCGTTTGTCAGTAAACTAGCTTCGTTTTCTGAAACTAGCTCTCTTTCAATCGGACCTGATTGAAGCCAATTAAGTATCACTGGACAAAAACAATCTATTCGAGAACGAGAACATTATAATTAGGATTTCATTACCACTCTCCAGCGGAGGTAATTTCTCTTTCACTCGATACTAGTAATTACACACTACATGCTGTGGCGGTTCTTTTGGGTTAGGGAATAAGTTCACGCCGTTTTTTTTTCTCTGTGTTTCACAATGTTCTTTTCACCTTTGGAGAAAGGTTATTCTTGGGCAGAGCTTTTTCTCCTCTGCAAAACGTTGCTATTGGTTCTTTTATTCCTTTGATTGCTCAGTATTTATGAGGCAAATGATGTAATCTGAAGGCTAAAATTCGCTCTCTCGACATCTCTTTTTCTTCGTCTGCCATCGAGATCAAAAATGTATGCGCATATGTTTTCGATAGAGCTTTTTCAGCTCTACCAAACATTTCTATTTTTTTAGACGTTTGATTGTTTGTTATTTTTACGGTTCAGATATATTGTGTTTTGTAGGGGAAAATCTGCACTTCTGTCGTATCGAGGTTTAAAAGAAACTGTCCTTTTCCACGTCAGATAAAATTGAAAGAGGGAACATAGATATCGCTGAACTGTCTACTGTTATAGTTGAGGGTTTTCTTGTCCAATAGAGTGTCTAGTAAAATCTCGATTTTTTTTGCGAAAAAGGTGCGGGTGGGCTTTTACTGAGTACCCCTTTTTTAATCCCCGCAAATACAACTATGAAAGAATTGACGGATTGAAGGAAAGAATGACCAGAAAAGCTCTGTCAAGTACGTATATGAGCAATCACGATGGTAGGCAAGGAAAAAAAGATGTACCGAAAGTGCACACTTTAGCTGAGCACTGCTGCATTTGTACGCCTAATAGTTGAGCGATTTGTATAATAAGCTATACTTTTGAATGTTGTTATAGCTATACTATTTCGAAGAGCTGAAAAAGTGTCATCGAAAACATACGCGCTTATATTTTTTGACCGCGATGGCACACGATGAAGAGGAAATGTGGCGCATGCAAAAGGAAACGAAAGCAACACAGGTCATTTGAAGGAATCGTCCACGGACATATAAGTTTTTCCCCTTATATTTATGTTGTTTTGCCCTACTGGGGACCGCATGCGACGTTTCACGCGAAAAAAGTGAGAATTGGGCTGAGATACAGCTGTGCGAATTGTTGGCCGGATGGATGGGGCCTCAAAGAAGCCGTGTCCTGTCGTCCTCCGCGGTCGGGAACAAAGAGCGGGGCTGTTTACGTAACTTCTGTTCCTACAATGCGTCTGCGACCGCGGCGGACGACGAGCTGGGCATTTTCTCGGAAGCCCCGCCCACCCGGCCAACACTTTGTGGTGCTCTATCTTAGCCGAATTTCGTGTGAAACTTTGCATGCGGTCCACATTAGGCAAATACAGCATGATTGTATGGGTAAAATAAAAACTCATTCTTCCGTGGACTATTCCTTTAATGTGAGACAAGTCAGAAGTGGGCCTGTAACGAACCAAATACGATAGGAAGTGTTTTGCTTTGCTCAACCCATATTTTGGAACATACGCGTAACATATGGGCTCCGAAAATTGTTTTTGCAAAATGTCACTTCTGCAGACCACATGGCAGAACTGTCTAAGACAAGCGTTTTCACCAGTGTAGCGCTTGTGGCCACACTCCCGAAGCGCCGCCTTTGATGGTGAAATGATGATGATGATCTTTGATGAAAACAAGGCGTGAAATGAGATGCCTGTAGAGGACCTTCTACTAATCGCTCGCACTGTGGGTTGGGCGAATGCAGTGAATCTCAAAATGGGAGCAGCCAGCAAAATCTACGTTGCAGAAGTTTCCCGTCACAGATTTAGTGGGATCGCGAAAAGTTGCACTCTTAAACGAGCTCATCTGTACTTGCACGACTTTACACATCTCATTTCGCGCCGAAGTCAGCAGGAAAAGGTCTGTATCCATAATGTTCTCCATCAATGATTATTGATCGTCTCAGAAGGACCCGAGCTCGTAAAATACGCGAATCGAAAAACGATCTTAGAAATAGCGAATGTGAAGCCCCTAACATCTGATTTCGTGAGAGATTGGCGTGAAAGTGAGTTTTTGAAACCCACTAATTGGCAGGTCGGCACCATAAGGAACTCTGCGGTGTCATCCATCAACATTTGTTTGAATATTGAAATTTCTCCCTTATCTTGTTTTATCTCAAAAGTCACGGGTATCCTTTGCCACGGTGTCGCCAACGTTGCCACCGGCGCTGCCAAGTGGCGAGAGAGGGTTTCATGGTAGAGTTGCATTCACTTCTATGGCTCTGCACGCTCCTCTAACTCACACCGATGCCTCGGTAAAAATACATGCTTCGTACTGTGAGTCAATCTCGTCACGGAAGGACCCCAATGAACCTGGAATCTTTCTTCTCTTCGGGATTTGGGCAGTTCTGCTGGTAAATGTTGCGGCGAAATCCATAATTACACAAATCTGACGATATATGGATCAGATCCATTGACAACTCACCTCAATTGAGAAGGGGCACAAACAGTTCATTTCGGAGCGCCTGATAGGGCGTGGCCTGCGGACCTGGGTGAAAGTGCATCGAATCTCTTACTCCGCCACTTGCTCTCACTCTGCCACGCCCTCTCACTCTCTTCACTCACCCATGTCCGTGGCCCCTATCAGGCGCTAGACAAGGAGTTTACGTCCTTGTGTGATATCTAATCTTCTAAATTTTCTGAGAAGGCATAGCCTCTGTTTCACTCACTTCATCCCATGTACTCAAGGGCAGTGGTAGGGGTAATTTGGGCCGAATACGAAAAGATCATCAGTTATGAAGGTCGAGGTGCTTAGTAGTCTAAAGTGAAGAGAAAACTTGATGAAACGGTGAAAGATCCAAGAAATAAGACCCCCTTCCTGACGTTTATTTCCAAAAGGGCAAAAGGGTTGGGCTGGGATAAAACATACGGCAGCTATGGCTAATTTGGCAGCTGTTGAAGATAACGGCTCTTGTAAAGCCCGAGGACGCTCATTCTCATCGGAAATTTCTCCACGTATAGTCTACTTAGACCCTTTGCTTTCATTTGTTACCCAGTTTGGTAGTTCTCACTTCCCATCTTACTCTTATTACTGTCTTTGAAGGCAGACCACGCGATAATCAGGTTAATGGTTTACTTTCTTGGGGCAAGTAGGTCTTTGGATAATTGCTTGGACTGCATTTTTGTTGCGGCTGCACGATGCACCCCCACGTGTTGTGCCTGCTTGAACACAACGGAGCCAAATAACACCCGCCCTCAGAATAATTCTCGATGTGGAAGCTGTTTTCATCATCGGAATGGCTGTTTCATCAAATTATCTTCTCTCATTGCAAATTTCTAGGTGTATGGCTCTTGGTTCGTCCGAGCTAGCACGCAGCAGTTTGCACGGCGAAGTGCGCGGATTTCGGCGTCTTTGGCTCGTGTGCGAACACGTAATTGAACTGATAAAGGCTTAGGTGGTTAGAATGTTCTTCGGCTACAGGCCTCTTTTTCTGTTCATTAGTGGTTGTGGGATGAGCTCTTCTTGTGTTTTACTCCTATTTAATTCTCATATTACCACCCAGATCACTCACCGTTCTTGTTTGGAAGCACTATGAAATCTTGGTGACAAAGTGATAAAATCTACTTTTTTACTACACACACCGTTCATCACTTTGACAACGGAAAAGAAATAAAGCAGATTGCACTATATTGACTTCATGATCAAATAGGTACAGTCCAGTTCCCGAAGGCTGGCAGGGCGTGGCCTACGGGGTTGGGTGAGAGTGTGTGGCGGGGTGAGAGAGATCGAAACAAGTCCGTAGGCCTCGCCCTGCCAGCCGTCGGGAAATGGACTGTAACTTTGAATAGAGAAAGGTGAGGAATGAAATAATCAAGCAACATTAAATGCTTGTGGATGGTTTGGCACGGCTCCACAATCAGGTGTACTCCTTCACCAATGCAAGAAAACGGATTCTTACATCGCCATCGATTTCCTCAAAATCGAGTAATAAAGGGAGTGAAGAGCAATCCAAGTAGTAGTATAAGAATATTGCACGAATATGAGTTGAGCTTTCTAAAGTGTTGTGTTCTCTAGAAACTTTAGAACACTTCAGAAACAACACTTTAGAAAGCTCAACTCATAAACACGGATGGGAGGAAGGGAAGCCCTTTTCTTACCGAAACCCCTGATTATTTTGATCTAAATCAGCACGATACCGAACTCTCGCTACAGTCAAAGACGCCGAGACCAAACGGCGTCGCGCAGTTTGTCTCGCAAGTTGTCGCATGCCCGCGCGGACGAGCCAAAGGCCCGTCTCCCCAAGTTTCCTTCCCCACGTGAGCGCCACGTAGGAAATTCTCGTTCAAGACTAAGTGTGATTTGGTTGAGTGGGCGTGGCTCGGCTATGTTTAAGAAGGCACAACACCGTGAAGGCGCACCGTGCAGCTGCCGCAAAGGTGCAGCGTGAGCTCCAAAAAAAGTGACCCACTGACGTGATTATCGCGTGGTGTGCCTTCAAGTCTACTGCGTCGTATTTTTAAAACTATTTTAAAGAGGACGGCTCATCTCTCCCGGGCCATTTTTGTCAGCGTTCGCGGGCCAGAGGCAATCTCATCGAAGCAGATACTTGTTGTGAAATGTCCTTCATGTTGATATGTATATCCTTTCTTGTTGGTATGTTGAACATTTTAAGCCGTCAATATCTTGCAGCACCCTGCAGGGCACCTTCAGTTCGCTTAGCTTGTGGCACGTTCACCTTCAATCGCAATTTTTCATTCAATTCAATTTGATGTTGCTTTCAATGCTTTACTTGGAATCAAAAAAAAACAGTTTTCAATAGAAATCTCATTATGTTGTATTCACTACACTTCAAATAGGCCTTGTAGTGCTTTTCATATTTCTTGCGGTGCTCTATATTCCCACTTCGGTAAAAGTAGTTGGAGCATTTGTTGTGTAAATTCCATCCACTTCTGAAGACAATTTTGTGCTGTGGGAGAAGGAGGATATCTCAAGCACCTTGACGTCCGCTCATCATGGATGGTCGCGCCATCATTAAAGGACCCATCCAAACCATGCGTCACAGTTCCTTGCTCCTTGCCGTCATCTCTTACCAAAGTACTTCTTCAGGAATCACTCCGTCTGGTAGCCTGCCTAGCGGCCTACTTACTCATATACCAATCGGTCTCTCAGGGCTTCCATTGGTTACGGATGGATGGGGCAGCATAACCAGCCCACTGTTCCTTCGAACAGTTCCACCTTCAGACTTTTACGAAAGATTTCCCCTGATAGATACAGTGCGCACCGGCCGTTCCACAGCCCTAAGCGTCACTGCTAGTCTCTCCTCATTCGCCGAGATAGTAATATTCCATGTATGGCATCCATTTGAAACTTATTCTCTGGTCTGAGACGTAGAGCCGCTCGTCGTGAGAACATCGCGATAGCTGATGCACGTGCCCTAGTCCGCCTTACGATAACGGCTGATCTCGATCGTGATTCGCTGTTCATAGTGGTTGTCTGGCCAAGATAGACATGTATGAGGAGAATAGTTTGATCACTGAGCTCACCAGATGCAGTTTGTCATTTTTCAGAAAACTGTTTTTCATCCACTGAGTTTTACCTAAATAGATTTGCAGTCCGATAAGACGAGAGGCTTTTCAAAGCACTCTTGGGAATTCCTTAAAAGCGTCGAGTAGCAATAAGGAGGATGTCATCCGCAAAGAGGAGACATAGAAGCTTTTTGTCATCTCTATCAATGCCGCAAATTAACTAAAGGTGTCATATCATGAACTCGAGATGTAAAAAAGACCCTTCGGAGAAATAATCTCGCCTCATCCCACTTCGCGTTGGATTTCCACACTGACTGTATAAATCAGCAAGTCGATATCGGTGGAGCAGTTTTTTTGAAATCTCTTGTTCAGAGAAGGCATAACGGGAGTCGCCATTATCTACAGCGTCCCACCAGTTGTAAAGTGACATGCATACGATCCATGATTGAATGGCCATCGAGGAAACCAGCTGCTCTCAGCGCGTGTTTATAGTGAGAGTGCGGCACATGCGATGTGAACCGGGAAAAAACCGTGAGCACCATAGACAGGAGTGTGGTCGGACGAAAGTTGGCTAAGACAATCGCGCGGTCCTTTTTCGTGAACCAAGATGGTGTTTGATTCACGCCACTCTTGCGGAACTGCTTCCAACGTAAGGATTTCTGTGAATATATCAGCGAGTGGCTGCTGGTGAACTCTTACAAGCACATCAAGTGCTCCGCTTGACGTGGTCCAATCCACATGCTCTTCCTGTCTTCGTCTAACGAACAGCATGGACCACTTCCGATTCCAGAACTCGCCCTTCCTTCCCTTCGGACGCGTCAACAAATGAGATCCAGCTGAATTGCACTTTGCTGGAGAAGAAACAAGCGAGTGGTGATGAAAGCTCCTCCGATGCTCACCGAGTTCTCAACCGCCACTTCTCTACACTTTTCAGCGTTTTCACGGTTGTCGATCTCTACTCTGAAGCGGGCGAACTCGCTCAGCACAGTATGAGTCACGGGAACTTCTCAAGTTATTTGGACTAGCCAAAATCCACAGGGTTTGCACTTAGCCTCTTGTGTGGCTTGCTTAGAACGCACTCTGAAGTAGCTTCAACAACTGTTCCTATGGCAGTGATCGTTTTTACATTTGTGGCATGTACGTTTTTACTAGAGAAGTGTGTCGTAGAGAAAAGCGTCCTCAACATATTCTCGAATCGGCAGCTAACCGACGGCGCTTACATAGCTTGCTCTTGAACCATCTCTTGACCCGTAGGCCATTTCCATCGTTTAAATTTTCTCGTGCTTCTCTCATTCGCCTCTCCTCATGCCACGTTTATAGCCCAGCTATCCATCTCACTTATGTACTAGCTGATCAATTCTGATATTGCTATGAGGATCTCGATAGTTAACAGGGCCAATTTTGATAAAAACCGTTCAACAGATCACTCGCTATGAGATTCTCACCCTCTGCCGACCACAAGGAGTGGTGGTGAACAAACCCCCCCCCCCACCTAGCACCACCTAGCACATTGGCAATAGTACCACTGGGGAGAGTAAACTTCCAAGGAGGCTCATTCTCAGCCCTGCTCAATAAACGTTGTTCCGACACAACATCGGCTGAATTTGTACCAACTCACAACTTTGAGGTATGCGGCTAGGGACTATGAAAGAAGGCAAAATATGTCAACGTGGCACAGCTTGCATGTCCGGCGCAGTGTCAGCAAGGAGATTTGAGGTCCTATTCCTTCAGCTTTCGACTATTTTATTTCATTATTCTTCACTTTTGCCGTACTTGGCACCTCTACTTTTCTTTAACAATTATCCAAGTCATTCTTAATGGTGTCTTGAAGAATTTGGAGTTCAATGAGTGTTAATCCTTAACCGGAAGGGATCCGAAACAAGAGGAAGATGCAAAGAAATGAGCATTTCGTAACGAACACTCTAGGCTAGAAGCGATGATAGGCGAAAAAACCCGAAAAAGCGCGACGCTGCGGTGTGTATTCGCATCCAAGTCGCAACCACACACAGACTTTCCGAGTTAACGTTAGTTGTAGCACCTGAGTCGCAGCGCAGTGGAGTAGCCATTCCCAACTACATTAGCATTCATGTAAGAACATCTAGAAACAATATAAGAAAGAACGAAGGAAAAAGTAAAAAGAAAAACGGCTATTAATGGAAACATCTCCTCTTGGCACCATGCCGAGGCGTCAAATTGGCGAGCTTGTGCAATGGCGGCCACTTAAACTCGTCCGAACTACGTCTGTTCTACCGTAGGCCAAAATTACCCCCTCCCGGTGTCTTTAATATGCAATTTTCAAAACCAGCCACGGTTCGTGGTAAGATTTTTTTTCGTGCAAATCGAGGCATCATTAAGAGTAATGAGAAAGAAGGAGAGATTCATTCTTCATTAAGAAAATGATAGGTTTAAAAAATGGTCTTTGGCAACCCCCGTTCAAAATTTTGTCCTGGTGCTCTCGTCGCGGACTCTCATCTTGGGCGCTCCTCATTGGTGCGGCTTCCTATGGCCGGCTAGCTGTTGAGGGAGGGTCAGGGTCAATATTCATGGGAGGCTGGCTTGGTGTCTGCATCACCCCTTTTAGTGATGAGGGGGCCAAAGCACGTGTGGGAACTTTTTTCCGGGTTTCGGTTGTTTAGTTTTGAACTTTCTCTACTCCTACACTGCAGGGGCCCCAAAATTACGAGCGCCAATGTATTAAAAAATATTTTGTTGGCGTCAATAGAGTGAAAGAAAAATGACCGCTCACAACTTCAGTATCTTGTGTAACAAGGCATATCATAAGTTCATAACCATATCATAAGTTGCCCTGCTCCGATAAGGATAAAGGCGCAAGGTCTCTTCAGCACTCAACCGTTCTCCCGTGCACTCCTTCATCTTTCCCACGGCTACTTTGTGTGGCTCCATACCAGGATGACTGACTCGACAGACCTTGCTTTCAGTTGAGGATCCCGGCAAGAGATCAATGGAATCAATTTTGGGAGGTTTGACGAACGTCTCAGAAAGTGATGAATTTGGTCAAATCAGGGTGGCACCACTTTTGAATCAGTTTGATTCTGTCACATCTTGGTCCCTTCCCAAAACTCCTACTTGCTGATGCGCTGAAAATGGCACTGCTATGAGTCAAGTTGTCAGTTCGTGAAAATTTTTTGCCTTCTCATGTGTGCAGGGGCCATTCGTGTGAGTGTCGGGATCAGCATCCTGTTTTTCACATGAATGTTCACTTGCAAGATTACTCTTGTAGTACCTTCTGTTTAGTACTTCCTGAAATTCTGAGATTAGTTTCATTTCGAGCTAAGTCTGACGTATTTCTAAGGGGTTCTGGAATAACCACTACCAGCATATGATCGCAAATGACAACTATGATAACGTCCAGTCTGAGAAACTCCTAAAATTTTGGATACATAGGAGAGAGCATGTTTCTCTACAAAATGCCTGAATAACCCAATAAATCCTGGAAAGGAATAGTGAACATCAAAGGCAGAGTAACCCGGCCGCGAACGATGGCCCGCCCTCCGCAGCAACTCGACCAGCGGATGCTGGTTACCGTAGCTGGCAGCGCTGCGGGATTGTGATAAGTCCCCAAGCAGCGCTTTTTCAATGCGAGTTTCGCCACACATTACCTATTTTAAGCTGGAATGCTTAATAAAGAGAAAACGTCTCCTCAGTTCTCACCTCTCGTCACCACTGGCGGAGCTCTTAGGTAGAGTCGTTTAGTGAGAAATTTGAAACTTTCTGTTGAAATTTTTTGAAGTCTATGAGAAAACTGGGCACTGGAATTTCGAAGTGAACCTCGAGAAAGAGGCGTCAGTCACTGATTCGCACTTCAGTGGTACTTCAGGAGGAGTCTGACAAAACAGGAAATTCAGCAAGATCCAATTAGAACGCTTTCACATTGCACGTGATCAGTCATTTGTTGTGCTAAAAAATGGCAAACGTCTGCCTCACATTTACTGGATTGAAGCATGCGGGTCCAACCAACCGGCGTTTCTCAGGATTTCTCATCACGTTTTGTTTCAGCTACTTCATATACAGTACCGCTCTAATCGTTCAAAAGAAAACAGAAAATGCAGAGCTGCTTTTACATTTTCCCTTCCGCGGTAACTCTATTTTTTTCGAATTTCCGGTACATAACAGCGAGCTCTACAAGATGCTGCTTTGTGAATTAAGAAATTTTTAAATTTTGTCGCTCCGTTTCCTGAGATATCTGTGGGAGGTCATTGGAATGCGACGCCTGCTATAGTTATAACCAGAAAGCAAATACTATGTATCTTATCGCATATACTCCATTTCGGAGCGCCTGGTAGGGCGTTGCCTACGGACATGAGTGAGTGGCGAGAGTAAGAGAGTGTGGCAACAGTGAGAGTGAGAGGGCATGTGAGAGACTTTGATCCACTCCCACCCAAGTCCGTAGGCCACGCCTTATTAGGCGCCGCTCCGAAATGGACTGTACATGTATCTGCGCACAATATTCATTTTCTCTGCCGCAAATGAGAATTTTGGATCATTCTCCTTCTCGCCTACTGAGTTGCACCGATATTTGAACGATTAGGGTATTGGAAAGAAAAGCATTGACTACTCGGATGTAAATAAATGCTTGCTTTGAAGAAGCTCCCCACGTAGTTCCTTACTCTTTGAAAGCTCTACTAAAACCAAGGCCTGCGAACATACCGCCTCAGCTTAATTAGGAAAGAGGGAGGGTTCGCAAAACAGCTTTTTCTCCAAAAGAGCTTGTTTTTGAAGGTTTTCATCTGCTCCGGACGCCTTTGTGTGTTTTCATCTGCTTCCATAGCTGCCAAATTTCTTTGTAAGCGTTAGACGGGGCATAGAAATGACTCCTTTTCTAAAGTAATTCTTTTATATTTTTCCTTAGACCTTTGTGTCTGAATTATCGAAATGGGCTACGCTCACGTGATAGTCACTCAAATGCATTTCCTCTATAGGTTTAATTGAATCTGAAAGGAACATGCCCCAATTTTTTTATTGCCTGCATTCATTTTTATGGTCGCGCCTCCATTCTCTCCCTTAATGAACGGCAGCGGGTATGAGCTGAAGGGATCTCGGTCCTCACTAAGGAGTTTTTAGCATTTCGAAGCGCTCGAAGCGACTCAATGAGGCTTCATACATTTTGCTCTGCACTTACGTTTTCCGCTTCTGTGAATGGACGTGCTAGAAACACCTCAGATAAATGTGGCCCAATGGATTTGGCAGAGTTATGAAACGCTAGTAAACACAAAATGTCAGATGGAATAGCATTTCCATCTCCTGATTTTCTAATCATTCCTTTTGTTTTTCTTTCTCCTCACTGATACACCATCTATCACCTCTGTTTTTATTTTTACCGAATAGCTGGATTAACGTGCCCACTACCTTTGTGCAGCTCTTTCTGAAAGTGCTAAAAGGCATATTCCGCGCTCGCTATGGGTGGAGTAACCAATTGACTCTCCATTGGTTGTCGGCGGTTCGAAGGCGGTCTCTCCTCGCCTTATTGCCTGCAGTGGGGCGTGGAGAGACCGCCTCCCAACCGCTGACAACCAATGGAGAGTCAGTTGGTTACTCCACCCATAGCGAGCGCGGAATATGCCTTTAAAGGAATCGTCCACGAAAAAGTGAGTTTCTTTGTCACCCAGATGTTTATGCTCTATTTGCTTAATAAGGGCCGCATGCAAAGTTTCACGAGAAAACGTTAGAATTCGGCTTAGATACAGCTCCCGAAATTCTCGGTCGGGTGGGCGTGGCCTCCAAGTTAAACCTCTGTCCCGTCGTCCGTCACGGTTGGGAACGGAGAGTGGGATTGTTCATGTAACCTTCTGTTCCTACAATGTGTCTGCGACCACGACGGACGACGTGGTGAACATTTGCTCGGAGGCCCCGCCCACACAGCAGAGACTTTGTGGTGCTTTATCTTACCCGGATTCACATTTTTCGCGTAAAACTTTGCATGCGGTCTACATTGGGCAAATACAACATAAATATATGGGTAACAGAAAAACTCATTTTTCCATGGACGATTCCTTTAAGATGTGCAACATACGCTAATTGACCAACAAATAAGTTGTTTGCGCTGTGGCTTCGTTCAGTGGACATCCCATACATAACAATTCAGCCAGCTGAGCTATTTTGTGTGTACACTGAAGTGTGGTACTTCGTTAGAAATTCGTTTGTAGCAGTTGTTTTTCGTGCAGTTTAGTGCAGCTTTCGGGTGTGTAATTACATCTCGTTACAGAATTTCAGTTTGTTGACACCTTCTCACTTGACCACCACCTGCTCGATTGCCAAACGAATGCTGTCTGTGTAAGTGATGGTTGTACAGTCGACTGACGATGCTGTTCGCTCATCATGGCTCTGTTGCCGGTAAGTGCATTCACACCTGCAGTCTTTTTTTTTTCGTCGGAATTTTAAAAGATTCATTGGGATTTTCGTCGAAAAGCGAGTTAATGAGAAGCGATATCAAGTAGAGAGGTTCTTTGATTCTCAATTTGTTTCCTTTCATTGAATGTTCATACTCATTCTTTCTGGTGTGAAAAGTGCATGGTAACACGCTTTTATTTTTCTTCAATGAAAATCTGTTTTACATGAGAATTTTTTCTTTTGTCACTATTGGATCTGCAGCAGTTATCGCCATTGTCGTCGTCGATTGTAAGGTTTCCGCCTGGACTCTCACCATTAAGATCTCATTTAGATCAATGTGTATCGTAATGACAGGACATGATAAATAAATATATAAATAAGTAAATAAATAAATAAATAAATAAGTAAAACAATTGAATAATAAAGTATGCACCTCATGTAAAAGGATGCGTACGAGCTAGGGGTGCCGCACGCAGTTGGGCTCTATGGCAATTACGCCTAAAATAAAGGGCAGGACACAGCAATCGCTCTAGGACCCAGCCACGCTTCGAGCTGACAGCCGTCTTGCGAAATCCTGTCCTAACGATGCACACTCGAGGAGATCCACGTCTTACGGTATTGCGGAAATCACACATAGTCGACAGCAGATGTAGTGGTACACTTGGAATGTTTGGTTCGATGCGAGATTTTTGGGTTCTTTCAGATACCCTACTGCTCAATCTTCTCGAATCTTCTCAAAAAGATAATGAAGGTAACTTAGAATAACTGGTTAGTGTAAGACAAGTACAAACCGAAATTTTCAATCGATGATATCACTCCGTGTGCCCCCCACGCTACGCCTACTCACTCCCAAGCCACCCCCCCCCCCCCCACATGGGTATAAATAAGAGAGTGTTCATAGGACTCGTCACCAGGGGTGATTGATTAGGAACTTATGAAGAATATGGATTGTTTTGCACCTGCCTTGCTCATACTATATTCGACACGCATGAATTCCAAGATGGATAAAAGCAATAGTAAAAATAACAAACAGAAGATGATAATAATAAAATTATAGTCAACAATAAAATAATAATAAATTTCACTCGGCAGAGATGTTGTTGAAATCTATGGTGGCGCACATGTCCTTACGTCCGAATTTTAAGTTATTTTCATTGTTGGCGGAGATGGTGTGGTGACAGGTGGCGCACACGCCACTCTCATGGTGCAGGGATCAAATCCCGTATCAACGCCCACCCAGGCCAACGAAACCTTCCATCCCTCTCAGCTAAATGAATCGGTACCAGGCTCGTCTGTGAGGATCAAAGCAGTGTATTGTACATCGGCTGGGCCCCTCAGGTCATTGTTTAGCCTAAATCGCACACCAGCCATCACGAGTCCGAATGGAACTACAATGTGTGGCGCCTCCCGGAAATTAACGGCAAAAACTTTATCCTTCACCTTTTGAACTTCATTTTCGCTGTAGAGGTCATAAGATAGAGGCGGTGCATCCTATTTGTAGTGTTCTTGTATAAGACCTGAGGAACATATACACTAACAGACTACTCGTGTGTGCTCACGATCGTCGTAGTTATGACGTCGGCGCGAAGTTAGAACGATGGGAGCTAGCAGATTATGATTTTTGCAAGGTGCGGAGTGCAAGTAAGGAGATGGCTCTCGGCCAAGGGAAAGTTACTGGCGCAAGCAGTGCCTGTGAATCCACTCTGTTATCCATTCGAGGAATTCACCACACACTAGCCACATGATTGGCCACTGCGGCCCTGCTGCTCGTCTCTATCTCCTGCGGCCCCCTCCATCCTTTGGTTCTCTTTCTTAGCGCCTTTATAGTGTTGAACAGCAACGAGAGATAAATATAGTGGGAAAGCCCAAACTTGAGTGTTCTGGAAGATAGGTTCTGTTATTTTTTCACTAATGA
Organism: Trichostrongylus colubriformis; assembly: GCA_963978905.1. NCBI lineage: Eukaryota > Metazoa > Nematoda > Chromadorea > Rhabditida > Trichostrongylidae > Trichostrongylus > Trichostrongylus colubriformis. The sequence continues at coordinate 43,153,737 of OZ022260.1, forward strand.
ATTACATGGGCGGACGTGGTGCAGTGCCAGGTGGCGAGCACTTGCACGGTGCGGAGATCGGATCCTGCATCATTAACCCTCTCGGTCTATCGAGCCTTAAATCCTTCAGGGCTAGGTGGATGGGTATCAGACTCGTCTGGGAGAGTAAAAGCACTGACTTGTACATCGGTTGGTCAGCGCAAGTCATTGTATGGACGGAATCGTAATCACCTGCCACCACGATTCTGCATGGAACTATAATGCGCGGCGCATCCCAACAAGGGGTTGGTTGACGCGAAAACTTTTTTCCTCTACCCTTTTACTGGATTACATCGCATGTCTGTTCCTATTACTAAGCGTGACAACCCTCACAAGGCTACAGTGAACTTTGCCGTCGAGGATCCGAGCTCTCTTTCAGGGATTCGGGCAAAAATGAGACGGGTGAATGCATCGTCAAGTAGTGAGGTGGAGCCGCCACTAAGCATAGAACGGCGGACAATTCCTCTATAACAGCCATGTAGAGACTGTGAAACGTCATCAAAAGTGAGAAGACTGAAAATTTTTCAACATCTAGTGAATGACAACAACACAGTATACGCTGAAATAAGGAATAAAATGCGCTGTTGCGACCACATATCAATTAGAGGTCCACAGAATCGCACTTTCAAGTATTGCATCAAATTACCCTCGATTCGGAAGTAATCCAGGGGGAATGTCTCCAGTTACTTCTGAGAAAAGGAGGAAAAATTTTCTGCTAGTGCTCAAAAACTAGGTCAACGAATTATTACTTTACTTTCATCTCTGGTACTGACTGCAATACACCGTAGAACAGCTGCATTAGTTTACCTACCTTGATCGTTCATTTGTTTTTTGAAATATACATCAGTTGTTGCCTTTACTCTGCTGGCACTTTCCACACTATACATAGTACATTTCCTTCACAAGAGAGATAACGAGCATAAGGTGATTCAGAAAAATTCGTTTTACTCCGAGAATGTCACGATAAGTGCATTCAACGTCGAACTCGTAGAGCTTAACAACATACTTAGTTACGTCCATACTGCGTTCCTGGAGGCTGTTTACTACTGGAGCTGATAAGGAAGGCAGTTCCTTTGTCAAACCGCGCAGTCTCTTATTCTCCCTCCTCTATAGTTTTACATTAGCAAACTTTAGTAGTCGTATTTTATTTGAAACTGCGCGGAAGTTGAAAACAGATTTTAATGGCTGACTTTTTCCCTGATTCGTCTCCGTAGGAGTCATTGCCTGATCCAGGATCGACCGCTACAGTCAGAAGCTTCCATCAAGGCAAACTCGCTGAACATAAGACACAAAAGTTAGTTATCAACTTCCGTACAGTTTTAAAAAACATACGACGACCGGAGCAATTCTGAAGCTCGTAGAGAGTCAAATATGGGGGCTAGTTATTGCTAGCAAATTCCATCCTTCATGCAGTGCATAGCACCAGCGATGGCTGTACCCGCAATGACATCCTTACTTCCATTGTGATCGTGATCTATGTTTAACAAGCCAACGAAGGCTTCATTTCAAGGCCTTGTTTTGTTAATTACCACCGCTGGTTTTGTGTTAATTATCACCGCGACTTTTTCCCTGATTCGTCTCCGTAGGAGTCATTGCCTGATCCAGGTATCGACCGCTACAGTCAGAGGCTTCCATCAAGGCAAACTCGCTGAACATAAGACACAAAAGTTAGTTATCAACTTCCGTACAGTTTTAAAAAACATACGACGACCGGAGCAATTCTGAAGCTCGTAGAGAGTCAAATATGGGGACTAGTTATTGCTAGCAAATTTCATCCTTCATGCAGTGCATAGCACCAGCGATGGCTGTACCCGCAATGACATCCATACATCCATTGTGATCGTGATCTATGTTTAACAAGCCAACGAAGGCTTCATTTCAAGGCCTTGTTTTGTTAATTATCACCGCTGGTTTTGTGTTAATTATCACCGCTATCGAGCTGCCCTACTCTTGCTAACGTGCTCATTTTGCTTCACGACATGCTGAGATTCTAAATTACATATACTCACACTGATCCTCCTATCAGATTAAGCGCCCATCACCCCTTGACTGGGGTGCGTCTTGTCCGACTTGGTGAGGTTACGCGAGATGGTGGCGGCCGCGCTGGTGTCTGTCATCAGGACATAAAGTTCGCGTTGCGGCGTCCGTCCTATGACGCGATGATGCGAGCTATGCCCACCGTATTGAATGGGTACTAAAGCGATGAAAGTGCTCTACACCTTATTCTAGGCACAATCGCTTCACGACTCAACTAATCGGCACCCTATCTTGCACCATCTCGTTACGCGTCAAACGCGGTGGCACAAATTTCCTGCCCTAACGGCGCACTCCCGCTGCCGCGCCCTTCTGCGGTTAGCCATTACGCAATAGGACTAGCAGGGCACTTGTCGTGCGTGGTGACGCAGGTTGGACGGTCCTGATTCGCACGATCAATGCATTTTTGGTTGACTTCAACTTTATCCCTGTTCCATGCATAAGGAAAGTAGCCAGCCATGATATACTCTCCTCTCCATGGCTAGTTTTTGCTCTAACAATTCTCCCATCCTTATTATTGATCTTTGTCGAACTTCATAGGCAGTGGTTTATGCTAAGACACTTCTGCTTCTTGTGTGATAATTTTATGCCCTTCCTCCACAGGCAAGAAACATTCAAAAAAATCAATAGTCCAGTTCCGCTTATTTGCGATCTCCTCGCCATATGCTTCGAAGACCTCAAAAAAGGTAAGTAATCATAGTTGAAGACAGTGATAGGGCTAATGTGGGTAAGGGAACTCCTGAACTGGGTCACGCAAATGAAAGTTAGGGGTCTAGAAGATAGGATGTGGCAGTATTACCGATGAGAAAGAGTGCCTCCGGGCTCTATCAGAACCGTCTCTTCAACAGCTACCACTTGTTTTATGGCAGTCCGCCACTTTTTCGAGGCAACCCGCCCCTTTTGAGAACGGCAGGAAGAGAATCTTGTTTCTTGGTTTTTTGACCGTTTCATTCGGTTGTTTCTTCACTTCTAAACTATTGAGCACCTCGATCTTCATATTTAATGATCCTTCCATACTCGCTCGAATTACCCGTGTCACTGCCTTAAAAGCTGACCTGTACACACACGATCGAACGCTCATGCAATCGACTGCGAAAACAGTAGTTGGGTTAGACTATTGTGCTCATAGTTAGGGTATTACGTAGTGGTTGAATGTTTGATTTAGCCTACTCCGTTCCAATGGGTGGAGATGGAGCAGCGCCAGATGGCGCGCGCGCCCACAAGTGTGTGGCGATCAAATCCAGCATCAATGTCCATACAGGCCAACCTGGCCTTACATCTTCCCGTTGATTGACTGGTACAAGCAACCACAATTATGTAGGCATAAGAATGAACGCTACATCCCAGCAAGGGATTAGGCTAAAAACCATTCTTTTAACTTGGTATTTTGCGACCGGGGCGCATGATGGATCATCAGTAGGACAACTTTTCGCTAGACTCATTCTTTAAAGCTCCGGCTTCTCCTCTGTGAGCACTTCAGTTCCACTGAAATTGCGATGTACTTTGTGCCATCACCATGGGATCGTTTGATATTCCTAGAAAGCTCCTTTAACAACGCTCCGCCTTTTTATGCTCCGTTGGCCGACCTCTTGAGCTGATTTGCATCTCATCTTCACTCTAGCATCTCACTACCAATGATGTAAGTTGGCGGAACGATCCCTCGAAGAATACCAAATGTTTCCCTAGATCTTTTCTCTTCTCTTTCTTTTGTTTTTGGATAAAGATAACGAAAACCCCTCGGCAGGTTATTTGTCATCAGGACTTTGAAGTGATCCGGTTGATAGTTATCATCGTCGGCGTTTTGTTTTTATTTTCTAGCTCAAAGTCTCGCTCTTTGTTTGCGTAATCCTAGCTATCGGTAATGATCTGCTGCTCAAGGATCTGGATTTTGGAGTGTAGCGGAGGGTGGAACCACGTTCTGAGAAGGTGTGTGGCGGAAAGAGCGGCGTTCGACAGCCGAAACACAAAATCTGACCGAAACACTTTGAAATTTCGACAGTAGTACTGTAATACTCATTTACATTCGCTATGCAGCGACCATATGAAGATCCAGCGACCACCACGAGGAGAACAGTTAATTTTCGGGGAAAATATCCATGTGTCTGAGGCAAGAGAGACAAAACAAAAGGCTAGGTTCTTCTGGGGATCTGTGCTGCGTAACTCGTCATTATTTGATCATCAAGTCTTTTTTAAAAGTTTGCTCACGAAACCAGGTAATCGCAATAAGGTTTTTGGGGGTTGAGCATTCCCGGAAAAGGGAAACGTTCTAAAATTCTCTGTATTACTGCAAAGTCCTTGAGCTTAAGGGAGCTAAGTTTCAATTCTTATCGCTTTCATGTTTTCATTTCAAATACCACGTGGTGACCGGATATGTGTCAACCATCCGATTAGGTCACCGCGCCATGTGAGGTGCGTCGCCCCAAGCGTCAAGAGATTTGTCGGTCCCGTTATGAATAGGCCACGAGCCAATGACGTCTTCGCGTGACCTTATCTCGTTGAACAGCTTCGATGCACAATTCATAATGACTCGAAATATTCAGAAGCGTCCGGAGACCGTTCCGCCCCTTGAAACACTTTCCCTGAAGATGGCTTCATCGTTATTGATTTTCAATTGTCGTGGTATATGTATTAGGTCGAGGAATAAGTGCCCGCCATTTTTATTCTCTGTCGTTCGCAACGTTCTCTTCACCTTTCGACGAAGTCTACATATGTTTCGATGGAGCTTTTTCTGCTCTACAAAATGGTGTTATTCTTCTTTCGATTTCTTCGATTGCTTAATTTTATGAGGTTTAGAAATGAAGTAATCTGAAGGCGGGAATTCTCACTTCCGACTTTCCTCTTCTTCGTCTGCCATCGAAGTCAAAAAATGTATGCACATATCTTTTCGATAGAGCTTTTTCGCTCTTCGAATAGGTTTTATTTGTTTTTGATCATTGGATTGTATGCTATTTTTAAGGTTTAGAAATGAAGTAATTTGTAGGGAAAAATCTGCACTTTTGGCGCATCGAGGTCCAAAAAACTGACCTTTCTACGTCGGATGAAATCAAATAAGAGAAGAAGACATCCTTGATCCATCCACTGTTATAATTGAGGAGTTTCGTGCACGATAAATGTGCTTGATAAAAGCCGGATTTTTTTTTGCGAAAAAAGTGTGGATGGGCTTTAGTGAGTACCCCACTTCTAAGCCTCAATATCAAACTGTGAAAGTATCCAGAAGACTAATGGCATCATTTTGTAGAACAAGAAAAGCTCTATCGAATGCATATGTGAACATTTTCTTCAATGTCGACGGGAGGCGAGGAAGAGAAGATGCCGAAAGTGCACACTTTCGCTGAGTGCTGCATTTTTGACTCTTTAAGACAGCAAAAAGTCGAGTGATTTGAATGAAAGCCAGTAACATTTTGTGAAGCTGAAAAAGCTCTATCGAATACTTATGTGCATAATTTTTGATTACGATGGCAGACGAGGAAAATGAAGCGTCCAGAGTGCGAATTTTTGCCTTCTGCTCACTTCATTTCCAAATCTCATAAATATTGAGCAATCGAAGGAACCGAAAAACAGATAGTAGCGTTTTTGTAGAGCAGGAAAATTCCTATCGAAAAAAATGTATACGCTTCGTTGAAAGGTGAAGGGACAATGTGGATGACAGCACAAAAAACGGCGAGAACTTATTTCCCAACTCAATATATAGGTTCAATGCATATTAAATGCCAAATCTGTGTTCCAGAATTGTTAGAGTACTAGAGTAACAATAATACTTACAGAATCATGGATTTATCCTGGATGTTGAGTAGTGCCGTATTCCCCTTGCTTTCCTCATTAGATTACGCCGCTGTTTTTGCTACTACCTTACTACTTCTAGTTGCTGCTTTTTGAGTGGAAGTAAAAAGTAAAACAGGGCTTACTATGGTTCTGCAATCAGCTGATCGCGCTCACCGCTCGTTTTGATATGCTTTTGGACCATTGAATAACGGAAAACCGTTATTCAATGGTGGTTCCGTCTTTTCTGCCTTTGTTTCCGCACGTCGATTCATCTGTCAGCGAAGATGTCTGGCGGGCAGGATTCGCCTTAATAGACCGCACTATTTTCCCGAGGGATGTCCTAGATTTCGAACTTTCATGGTTGCCCTACCCATACATATCTCTTCTCTACCGAGTATCATTTTACATCTACTTCTATTTGCGCCTCTACTTTCTTCGAGGTTTTCAACATCTCAACTACTACTTATTCTCTGCTCAATTGCTGTTGTCACTTACAGGAGCATAAGCGCTCCATGAACGAGCTGATTGACTTCGCAAAATAGCCGTATGTCACGATTAAGTTAGTAATGTCATTCAGAGAGAAAGACACACTCCGCCTGGTTTTTTACCTTTCACTGCTTTCGTTTCCGTGACTGCTCGAGAAGTTCGCCTTTAACACATAATAGTTGTTCTATCACATTTGGACATTCCAAGAATTCGTCCACGAAACTTCATCATTCGGATTCTTTTTTGAATTACTACTTGATATAGTACATGAACTGAATCACGGAAAGAACTGGCACTCCTCCTCTATTTCAAAGCAGAAATCGAAAACTGGAAAAAGAGCAACTCGTTTGAATTCCCGCCACAACATTCGAACTGCCATCAGAGGTCAGTGCGCAGTTCGAATTCTCGCGCCCAATGTTGATTTGCTTCTCACTCTGCGTCTTTGACCACGTGACTGCCACCTCTTTGCTCCTCTGTTCTATCGTCCGAGCCCACGCCCAATCCCCTCGGGCCTAGGCGCTCTATCTCAGTCTTATTCTCAACATGAACGTGAATTTTTGCATGAAAACCTTAGTAAGCAAATATAACTCGATTATGTGGGTAACAGAAACTCAAATTCCCGTGGACCAGTCCTCTAATATCCATCGGGGCAAGGAATCGCCGTCAGGGCGTGGTTGCGCTCACAAGCAGCCAGGAAGAGTGGCACGGAGGAGATGCAGAAATGAAGCAGGCAACGAGGCAGGGTGGCATAGGCGGAGACGCAGAAATACGCAGCCACGCCATGCCGCCGGCACCGCAAAGTATGAACGCGGCTTTAGACGGAACGTGACCGTTACGGGCCACAATTAAGAACGAGATTGTGTATAGCTAGTAAGTTGTGAAGAAACTTTTACTACACTTTGATTTTTTCATTCGCATTATATCTTTGTCAATGTCCATTACATATTTTTTGAGAATTGGTTTTATTAATCACGTTTACTTGCGTTCGTATGTTAACATATTTGTCATATTTGTTATTTGAGAAGTTTAATATGCGGAAGATGAGGCTTTCAAATAAAGATAATGGAATAAGATGGTAATTTTGTCGCACCCATCCCTACCTTTGGTGTTGGAGCCCGGGAGACGAGGGTCAACTGTGGCGTCGAGGAAACTTTTCGAAAGTACGACCTTCCCAAAAAGGGGATCCTATACGACTTGCCCTTCCCCTTCTTCAGATTCCGCTAATTCTGTGATTTCTACTCAGTAAATGCGATTAATCAGAAAATCTAGAGCTTCCGTTCAAAAAAACAACCGAGGCCAGACTCGTGACAATGCAAGAAGAGTAAAAACCTAACAGAATTCAATACTTATATTCCGAAATGAGCTCGCCGATCATGGGTTATGTGCTTGTCCTCTGATAACAGAGGAGAAGGGTTCGAAGCCGTAAAAGTTATGCGGAAGGGATAAAGGATGGAAAAAACATGATAGAAAGGTAAACGAAGCCTTGTAATGCGCTCCACTGCGACCGCAGCGTCGCTATTGCAACAGTGACGCGGCATCGCGATAGGCGCAGTATCTTCCCAATAGCAAATTTGAGCAATTTTTGAATACTCATGACTTCACTAAAACTCAATCTTTCGAAGTAATGTAGACTGCTTTCGCGAAAACTCCCCTAGCTGAATATGTTGGCCGCGAAAGTTATTAGGTCGGCAACTAAGTCATTGCGGATATCACTCATAGATGGCTTTGGTTGAATATTTAGCTTTACTGGCGTAGGCCAAATGTTAAACTTATATTGTTTCTAATAGTAGGCAATCCTGTTATCAATCAGTAAAGAAAGCTCCTTGACTGGTTGCATTATTTTCGTTTGGCGTGTGCTGAAAAATGGAGAATCAAAACAATCATTTTCGTCATGTATTGCTTTATTATTTCCTTAAAGGGAGAAACGCATCGCAAGCTCACAAAAAGTTATGTGCTGTTTATGGTGCTGAAGCCTTGAAAGATCGGCAGTGCCAAAATTGGTTCGCCTAATTTCGTTCTAGTGATTTTTCTCTCAAAGATGAGAAACGCTCTGGTCGTCCAGTTGGAGTTGACAACGAGTTAATTAAGGCAATACTTGACTCGGATCGTCACAGTACAACACGTGAGATTTCAGAGAAACTACAGGTATCACATACATGTATTGAAAAGCATTCAAAACAACTTGGGTACGTGTCAAAACTGGATATATGGAATCCTCAGGAACTGAAGGGACCGCATTTGATGCAACGCATTAACATCTGCGATTTGCTAAAGAAACGTAGTAAAAATGATCCACTTCTAAAACGAATGATCACTGGCGATGAAAAATGGGTTGTTCACAATAATGTCCAGCGAAAAAGATCGTGAAGCTGCCCAGGTGAACCAGCTCAAACAAGAGCGAAAGCTGGGATTCATCAAAAGAAGGTTTTGTTGTCAGTTTGGTGGGATTACAAAGGAACTGTCTACTTTGAACTCCTACCACCCAACCGAATGATCAGTTCTGATGTCTACATTGCACAATTAACAAAATTAAGCAATGCAATTCAAGAAAAGCGACCCGAATTAATTAACCGAAAAAGTGTTGTATCCTGTCATGACAATGCAAGGTCACACACATCTTTGGCCGCTTGGCAAAAATTAATGGATTTTGGTTGGGATGTTTTGCCACATCCACCATAAAGTCCTGACCTTGCACCATCGGATCACTTTTTGTTTCGATCATTGCAAAACTCTTTGAGTGGTAAAAATTTCAGTAGTGATGATGAGGTCGAATCGCACCTGACTCAGTTTTTTACTGATAAAAACTAGAAGTTTTATAAACGCGGAATCATGATGCTACCTGAAAGACGGCAAAAGGTCATTGATAAAAACGGGCAATACATTACAGTATAAGGTGATTTATTTCTATGGAAAAAGGTCTTTGATTTTCTAACAAAAATCCGCAATTACTCAGTTGCCAACCTAATATGTTTGAAGAAAGTTACATCCATTTAAAGGAGCACTTCGACATTTTTCAAATTTCCCTGACAGGATTTGCATGTGCAGAACTACGCAGCCATTACGGAAATGAGAACGGATTTCCGATGCAAGGTCTGCGAGGTTGCCTTTCTCCAGGGCCTACTTGAACTATCATCGTCTAAAAACACATTAATTATGCACCAACCTGGTTGCTTAAATATTTTTCAACATTTGTCTATGTTGCTTTTACGTCTTCTAGTGAGTTTTCCTCACTTTCGTTAGATTTGATGCACTTTGATGCTCTGAAATTGAAGAGATACGTATTCGTCAAGGGCAACAGTGGGGAAGTTTTCTTTTACCTCCAGAAAAACTGGGAGGATGCAAAACAAATGACAGCTGTCAGACGTCATTAGAAAAGCAGTATATCTTACTCAGGGGGGTTTCTATTGCACTTATGATCTAGAAAATCTATGATTCTGCACTTATGTCTGGACGAGGGTCTGGATTGCATTTTCAGTAATATAGACAATTTGAATTTGTGAGCGTCTCAGGGCCCGTGCGAAACGAAGGTTAGACTACTTCTTCGCTTCTTCACTCTCAAATCTTTTTAAACATGGCTTCTCTGTTTACAATTGATAATTTCGTTGTGAGCAACACGAAGGATTACGGGAGTTTATCAAGGGCTAATGTGAAGGCCGCCTTCATACTTTGCAGTGACGGCGATAGGGCGTGTTTGCTTCGTCTCTGCGTCTCCACCCGTGCCACTCTGTCTCGCTGCCTGTGAACGCGGCTGGCGCATCGCACAGAATGAAGGCAGCCCAACTGAAAGTAGGGGTGTTCGGTTACTCCCTTCATCCCAGCTCCTCGCTCTATTTTGTTTTCGTCTGTGCCCTATTCCAGTGACTCAATTACTCAATTCCATTTGAGTCAGCCATTGTCTGCGTTTTCGCTGACCAAGTGGAAATACGGACTAGAGAGTTCAAGTCGTTCCATAAGGTCGTGCTGTGCATGACCTCTTCACTTCACAGGTTCACTCAGCTCTGGTCGATATCTGATCGGACAAAAGGTTGAAGTCGTCCCGTTAGTGCATGCATGTCGTGCTGAGCGTGACCTCCTAACATCACAGAATCATGTGGTTGTGATCAATGGCTAAGCCAAGCGGTGTTTCCGGAAGACCTTCAAAAGTCAATGCAAAGGGTCAGCGTGTCATTTCTGTGGTTTCTGGTCATTAACTTTCGTTTTTCTTTGTTCTTGTGCTGCTTATCAGCTCAACAATCACTTTCAGCAACGCACTTTCGACCAAATTGTACCACATGCTACCTTTGAGCATTGAATTGTTATGAAAAGGCATACATATACATAGGCAACTTTCTCGAAACCTGACAGGCTGTAAAGGTCGCTGCTAGAAAAGCAATCTGTTTTCAGGATGCTCCCCTGAAAATAGGAGTAAAGCTATTAGCTATCGTTTTCCGTTTTAATCAAATTACCCAACCATAATAGGCTTTCACTCGTCTGACTGTTCATAACCAGACCACGTCCGTCTTCTTCGTGGATGTACGTTTTTTTGGAAACTTATGAGTTGAATTCCTGCATATTATTAAATAAATTTGAATGATCATAATACTATTCGAGAGTAAAGCCATTGATCTTTGATCTTAATCCCTTTATGAGAAGATGATTCCTTTTTTGCTAATGAAATGATGAATTATTCCTGACATTATCATCGCGAACCTTTTGGACTCATCGAATCCATTGTGTTGTCTGGGCATTGTACTCTTCAGAGCCTAGGTTTGCACGCTTCTGCTGTTTTGCCTCAAGTATCGTTGAATGCAGCTATTGTTTGAGCAGAAGGTCATTACATAGATTGACAGTATTTTTGAACGAATATTGCGGTGCAGACCAACGGACCTGATGAGGTCGGTTTCAAAATCGCGCGATAAGGGCGTCCACTTTTCTTAAGATTGTAAGGCATCCCTTAGCTAAGGCCTAGCTCCTTTCCTGGCTGATGGAGATGCAGATTAGGGATTTCGAGCTGGCATAGGCTTCCGCAGAGGAATCTTCGACGGGGGTTGTATTTCTTTCAAATCCTCCTCACGGATCTTCGCCATTCACGCATCCCTGAGGAGAGCCCATGCACCATTTGAGAGTTCAGGGCCGGTTGGCCGATTTCTGAAAAAGGAGAGCAGTCGATAGTCATACTTTATTACACCGGAAGGAGTAAGGAGAAAGTGAGAACTGGGAATACGTGTTTTCTGAAAACGATCTGCCTATTTCAGAAAAATAATGTGCAGCGAAACTCGCATCAAGGGTCTGAAGCTGGGATCTTATCACGATCCCGCAGCACCGCGTGTCGTTCTACAGTTCATCAGCCGGTCGAGTTGCCGGCGAAGGGCGGGACAACGTTCGCGACCGGCTAATTTGGTTTCTTCGCCCGTCTGCAGCCCCCTCCGGCTGGTGACGCAGAGGGGCGCGAGACAGAGGAGGGGCTTTCGGGTTCCTGTTTCTTAATTTCTTAGCCGTTTTGTTTCGTTCTTCCTCTACTTTTCACTGCTGAGCATCCTTGCCTTCATATTCTACAATCCACCCCTTCCGGTGTCTTCAATTAAGGTAGCAGTGGTATCATTATCGAAATCGTTTGACGACCCCTTTGGGAGACGGCGGCTCGAGTATAAGCTATAGGCACAGACCCGCGCCGGTTGCCTCAGTTGCGTAGACCCGGGAGAAGGGTGTGTGCCATTTGGGCAGAAACCTCGCGTGGCCTCGTTTGACGGTCTTTGAAATGGTGCGAGATAGGGCGGCCTAGTAGTTGAGTTCTGAAGAGATTACGCCTAGAATAACGCGTAGAGCATCATTATCGCTTTGGGACCCATCTAATAGAACCCATAGCTCGCATCATCGCGTCGCATACCGGACGCTACGACGCGAATTTTCTGTGCCAGTGGCATGCACTTCGGGAAGAGTGGTCGTCGGATTAGAGGTCCTGTGGAATACATTCCGTTTCTTTGTGAATTTTCCCTAGGGGTTGTACCGGAGCCCTCTTCTTTTGGAAGAGGTGTAGGGGGAGGAAAGGGGGGAGATGGGAGGGTATTTCTCACAAAGGCCTCTCGGCGCCATGGCTAACCCTGGAATCGAATCGAGCCATCGCGCCACCCTTTTCTGTGACATAGTGTCGAGAAGTGGGTGTGGATAACGGGTTTGTATGTTAGCCAAATGAGTTATAGGACATGTAATATGACTGTAAAATCGAACGTAGGAATAGTGAATTTGGCTGGTTTAAAATCATGTTCAGCACAGAGCCGTGAGCTTGACCTGAGCAATGACGTTAGATCCAATTTGATGTGAATGCTAATGCACTTTTGAAGCCGTTCGAGGTGTGAATAAAAGCTGAATGGCAAGGCTTCCTGTTGACTGAAGCTATTCATATGCTTCTCGAGTTATGGAAACCTACCTCTGGTTTTCGTCAATCTGGCCGGCTGTGTGCTGTGGTTCTTTGGATTATCGAGGAGAATGCGAATTAACAATTTTTTGAGCATATTTTTTTTGTAAAATTCGCTGCACTCTTTTGTCGATCTTTTCTCATGAGCGTCTTCTGCTGATGATCGTCATTTGCTCGAAGCTGTGACGTATGTTTACATTTTTGCGTTCTAGACACTCATTTCAAACTAATCAACGGCCGACCAAGCGCCCTATCGATACATCTCCGGCTGAAGAGCTGTTCTACGCTCAGCAACTAACTCCATCAACACAACTCAATAGTAGCAAAGCTGACTACAAGTGCACAGCAGCCGAGCCATGTTAGATGCTCCGTCGAGCTCTACGACCACTTCCGACACCACCGACGCCAGTGATTCGGCTGGAACGCACTGGCTGTACCAGCTGTTTCAGGGGCAGCCTAATTGGGAAGAGATGTGAGTGTGTCCGTTGCCAGGTTACTCGTGATCAGCTATTTCATTTTTGTTTTATGACAAACTACGGTAAATGTTTACAGTTAATTGAAATTTAATACTTTTGAGGGTGCTATCGCATTAAGGGGTGGGCATCTCATAGAAAGTTACACATCTGAGCATCTTGGAGGGCTCTTCATGGGTGATCTGCACATCCAAACGCATATTTTTGGCTAAGCCTGTGTGGTGGAAAAGAGGGGTTCCTTCTCCTTTAATGTCCATAGTGGGATGCCCCCCCCCCCCTCATTGCGATTAACTACCTTTCAAGCATAGCCTTACAAGCATGGCAAAGCCTCGGGCGAGATTCGAACCCGCATTCGTGCTTTTCAGCAGACGTACTTATCCTTTTCATTACCTCGGGACCTCAAATCCTCTTCCAAATCCTCCTATTGGATTAGTGCATAATTAAAGCGCTTTTTTCATTTTTTTATTTAGTAAAAAATGATAAAACTCAAATAATTGCTCAGAAGCGTTTTCACCATACAATCAGGTTCTGCTTCCCATCTACTAGTAGTCATCAGAACGTCAATTTCCACAAAAAAAAATCAGCAGTAAAAAACGCATTAATTATGCACCATCTAATGAAAGCATATTTTCTCAACATGCTTCTACTCATATTTGTTCACCTAATAATAGTGCGGTGAAGAATTCCTTGTCACAAGCGAGTCTTTTTTACGATGTGTGTTACACGAAATGCGCCCCGACATAAACAATCACCTGTATCGATGAGTGCCGTTTAGTATCTCAATCTCAATGTACCCCCTGCTCAGTTTCACCAATGAAGTAAATGGTAGTTCACCCTTATCTTTCGTTGCGTACGGCAGCAGGTCTGAATGCCAATTAGATGTCGACAACGTGATTGCGTTGGCAAATTCCTCTACGATACTCTCCAAATAAACGGGGTGGGAGGGACTTGATTGTTTAAAAGGTCGCAGATGCACATGCCTCTGACATGAATATTCGAAAGAAGCGTCCACAGAACTTTGAAGGTATCAGGATTAGCAAAGCTCATTCGGAAGTACTATTCCCTGTGAACGAATATTTGAACCCAGAAGAGATAATATGTAGTAAAACTGGCGTTTAAAAAAATCGCCTTTGGGGCGCTATTGTGATCCTAGCGCGCTTCGCCTTCACCTACCTGCCTCAGTAACCGAGTTGCCTGCTGACGCGGGCAGGTAAGGGAAATTGATTCCATTCATGATGGCGTTCGGCAGTGAATTGAAGTCATAGTGTAAAATTGTAGTTTGATTGCCATACGTACTACGTGGTACGCATGGCAATCAAACTACAATTTTTTGTTTTTTTTTTGTGCAAACTTATCGTTGCGAAGTGCTACCTCCGCAGCTTTCGAATATGGACAATGAAATATTTTTTCTGGGAACCTTCTTCTACAAAAAGTAGGTAGGATTTTGGCAATACAATTTTAAACAGCATGTGCGCCAAGCGATGACAAAACAGTTTCATTCTTTATAACGTTGTACATGTGCAAATCTTCCTATAAAGGTACATATTTTTAGCAGTCTGAACAATATCAGAAAATACTGGGTATTGAATTATGGGTTACTATGAGATCTATTTTGTTGAGAACCTGACAATTATAATCTTCACAAATTCAAGCTGAAATCATAACTCTTAGAAACCGAACATTTCATGCTCGCCGTCGGAGCTTTTGCGTGGGGAAAGAAAGGTCCGTAATTTTAGGATAGTTCTTATTAACATCTACACAAAATTTCACTTTCCTTTGAAAATTGGAGGTTAGCAGGACATCTACAGATGCAACTTCGACCGGGATTACTCTTCTATGAGCTGTGGCGCTAACTTCTTAATTGCACAAAAATTTTATTTGTTTAGTAGGTGTGTTAAAACCAATTTTTACAATGGCACAATGTCTGAGAGATATGTTGTTCTCCATATTCGGTAACGTACCCTAACAACTTTAGCCCTCAGAAATCGATGCTTATGTGAATATGACCCAAAAAACGGTCCTTGGTGGCCAAATACAACACATGGTTACTGCAAGGATGCTGAGTTATGGGCAAAAGCTTCGGTGCCGGACGGGAAGTGCGGGTTCGAGTCCCGTCCGGCACCGAAGCTTTTGCCCATAACTCAGCATCCTTGTAGTAACTTTCGCAACGCGAGCTGCGGCGATAAACAACAGTTATCAAAAATTAAAAATAACAACACGTGGTGTTGCACGATTTGAAGTGAACGAAAACAGCCTCGGTCCATTGTTTAATAAGGGTTCTCTCTGAGGAAAAGGGTGTGTATCAGTGAAGTGTGTCCAGAAGGATCACAGCTGCTTCATTACTCTAAGAAGGCGTCCTCTAGGGATGTCTTATGAACCACATCACCCTAGAACTGTCTTTGAAGATCAATGACTTTGAAGGTATCAAAAACCGCCATCGCTTTGCCCCTCTGAGCCCCACACCACCTCCCCTCACCTTAGACGACTGGTAAGTCTTTGTTCTTCCACTCGAGCAGCCTTTCAGAGGAGAAGAGCATCTTTGCTGTAGTGTTGTGTCTCCTCGGTGCAGAGATTTTTCTGTTTATGCATGCACCGTTGAAAAATTCATTTGGGCAGATGGCGCTTCGATTTAGCCTTTTCAATCGACACCGCTGCAGTGCAATATTCGATATTCTCTTAAACGAACTTGTCCAAATTTGACAATTGCCTCGTCTTTTTTTCCGCGCTGCACAGTTGCAGCAGGCAGAGTCTGGTGCTGATTTGACTCTTACTGAGTTATCTGTTAGTTTCAGCTCTTGCTTCGTCAAGCAACGAGATTAGAAGTGCCAGATTTCAAAAGAACAAATAGATGTGTCTGAAGTCCGCAAACCACGCCTTTCCAATGAATCCCAAATTCCACCAGATGCTATCTATCATTCACTGATATAGCTCAGTCGTCTATGTTCCTTTTTCCTTCCTTCGAGGCTCGTTTACTTTTTTGACTTTATTGATTCTTCCCTCGATTTTTTGTTTATGGATTAGCCAAAGTGATTACTTGGCTTTCTGTTTTACTGAGTTCTCCACTGGACTACTGGGCTTCCTGTTTTTCTGGACGTTTGTCGAATACACAATACCCTTCAAAATGAGATGGCTGTGATTGTTCTTAAAAATTCAACTATCAGGTTGTATGGAAAGTTTGGCCGATTCTCGCATATTCAACCTCGGAAGATCATAACTCGGTTCAGACTGCAGCTTTTCTCACAGAATGAGCACCATTCGATTCGTTACACAATTCGCAACATTATGCATGCTTGCGAGGGCTGGCGATTTATATTGCGCAGAGCAAAAAAATCAAATCCAAGTCATCATTCTTCCTGAACACACTGAAGGAGCTCTCCAGATGTATGGGAAAGTGTGGCTCAGTTAGCGCTAGCACTGATGAATATGGTGGACGAGTATGAGCTTCAGCTGCACCGATGCGTCCCGCGGCACCCTTTTTTTGAGTTTCTTTAAACAAAGTCTACTTGAGATGGTCAATTAATCACATTTTTGTGGAAAAGGTCAGTACATTTAGATGTCTTTTGCAAGTATAGACGCCCATCGCTTTCTGCCGTTTTAGTTAAAACCATCTGATCAAATGAAAATTCGAGCAACTCGCTCTCATTTATGCACTTCTGAAATCAGGAAGAGAATGTACCATCCCATGCTCCACCCCATCCCTTTGCAGTACTCACATTTAGTTGCCTTCGCTGGCACTCGACTAAAAAAGAACTCGTGAACTCCTAAAAGTGCTATTTTCGCAGTACTTCAAAATTTCCCTAATAATTCGGAAACCCTGTGGCATTCCAAGGAAAGCATACATTCAGAAAGGGCAACTTTTTGTCTTCTCAAGAAGCGCAATATGTAAATTGTTTCATGTTGGCGCACATTGAGATTGGAATTTATCTTGTGAACGTGCAAAACCGGTGAAAGCTTTCTCTACAACCTAATATAATCAAAAAGATTGTAGTGAACTATTTGTTTTTGATTTTGCATAATTTTAACGTAGAATTGGCTAGTTAAAGTGGATCTTTCTCTTCTTGGAAGACACTCCTATCACGATTGCTGCCTGTCATTGTTTGGCCCTCAGCCCATCCCTCATGGGAACCAGAGTGGAAAAAGCTCATTATTCAGCTCCGAAGCTTTTTGTTATTGGACGCGGAGCACCACTCAGACGTTTGACAGCAAATAGAGCAGATGGAAACGTGATAGCTGCAAATCTGTGGGGTAGGCTGAATGCTGCCAAACTTCCCATGAGCCCCTCAGTAGTTGTTTTTGACTGACGGCGATGAGGAATCGCGTCACATCGCTCATCCATTGCACTGTGGATGAGTGGAGCATAGCGACGGCAGAAGCGCTGAAATTTGCTTCGGATGAGTCGTATCCACTACCTTTATAGACATTTCCAATCGTTTGATATGCTAAGAAAAGACAATTAGAGCATGGATGTGCGACAGGACACTCGGATTCAGTCAGATCGCGCAAGGAGCGCGGCTCAAATCTATGCCTACTGTCGCACACCTCTAAAGCGCATACTAGTCCAATTCGATATGAGCTGATCTTGTGGTTGATGGTCGCACTGTATGGGCTGTTTAACCGATCCCCACCGGAATCAATTCGATCGAATGATGCAGTGAAACTTTCCTTGGTCGAACTCCCTGATAGAAAAGTTAGAGTTAGTTTTCCGAGCATATATCGGCGATTGTCGCTCCCCTTTCATTCAACTCCCTCCCTACATATCATTCACGATGTCTTTATCACAATAGAAGGATGTCGGATGAAGCACTTAACGTTGATTAATCTTGTTGTGAAGGCACCAGGCATTCTACTTTGCTTCTAAATCGCAGAGAAATTGGAAGGTGACATGGCATATACAATGGCTGCAGATCAGCCGAAGTTAAAGCCGCGTCAGCCACCCATGAAAGGCTTGATGAGCCGGGCTTGGCTAGACCTCTCACTTGACCATCTAAGCTGTAACTATAACAAAAATGCTATCCCTTCGGTGAACATGTGTGAGTCTTTCTTTCCATTCTTTAAACTTTAAAACTAAGTTGGATGAAGTTGGAACTAAGTTGGAAGAAGTTCGCTATACATAGCCCTCTTCATCTGGTTGAATAATTCATGTCGCATAGCCGTTCTCTTCAATTAAGTGGAGCTCTCGTAATTGGTCCAGATTCGCCTGGAGCATTAATTGTTTCCACGAAAATGTTCACTTTTTTTCAGTTTTCATAGGTCCCTTCTGGTTTTCTTATGAGTGTGGGATAAAACTTGATTTCGAAATCGCTCATTCCCGGTTTTCTCTTCTGAACGGAAGCAGTACGCTAGACTACCATTGATGCTGTTTACAGCCACTTCATTTCATTCACTTCGGTCATTCTTTTAATTATTTTATATTCCTTACTTCTGGAACAGCGATGGAGTAGTATAGAGACATCGTTAATGGTACTGAGAGAATTAAAATGCTAGAATAGCTTCTGATGACCCAGATGAGCTCCGAGCTATGGAGGGTGGGATAAGGATCACGATTGTGTGGTTCAGCTAACCGCCTCGTCTGCATCACCTTTTTCGAAATGCAAGGGGCGCGAAAGCGCTCGTTGGAGAGGAGGTGCTACTTCACGAGTTGTTAGTTGTCTTTCCTTTCTTTATCTACTGTTGCACCATTGAGCACCTCTACTTTCATATTCCACAATCAATCAAAATTACTCCGTCCAATGATGCTGACTTCGATTCGGTAATGAATGTGAAACATCCACGGAATTCTAGGGAAGGTGCAGGCGCGTTCACAAAATAAATCCCAATTTCAAAGCGTTGGTCTAGATCAACTAACATGTTACAGATAGACAGCAGTTGCTCTTCCTAAGTATAGGCTTCCTTCAGGATTCCATTAGGTTTTTGATTTACTAGGAGAATTTTACAATACTGCAAAAAACCTTTTGGGTGACTTCATTTCTCGAGTTCCAGTTTGTTTGACTCGCAAAGGGGGTAGTTAAAATGTCAACCCTGCAAGGGGAGAAAATATTGCTTTGGATGGAACAATTTTGCCTCGCTCTCAGACCTAACGAAAAGGGAATGAGTTGTTCAAATTTTGGATTGATCGAAGCCTTCTAATTATTATAAATCAGGCGAACTATGAACGGCAGTACTTGTAGGGGATATCTGTTAGTATTGGTCGCCGCATTTTTCACACGACATGCGTCTTCCAGAATTTAGATGAGTTGTAGGCTGAAGCCCTCACTCGTCCGCCACATTCAGGTCCAGCATTGACTAAACCCTACTTTACCAAACTCCAAACAATTTCTTCAATAGCAGAGTGTTCAGGGAGCATGATGTGTCGCAGCCAACTTTACTCGATTTCTCAATTCTTTTTAGGTGACCAAGGCGGTGGCTCAAGTACTGCTGAGTTTCGTTCTTTTCTCTTTTAGCATTATTCTGCTCGTTTTGCACCAAAGAGATTGCCTTATGTGATGGCCCGTCTAGTGGCGTAATGAGATAGATGAATAAACGAATTTCTCACAAAGTAAATAATTGAACTTTTATCGAAAGGGGATGAGCAAGTATGCGTCATGTTTGAAAGTAGAGCGAATGGCGTGGTGCTTATTGTATGGGAAAAGGCGCAGTCTAAGCCAAGTTATGGCCACTCGAAGGTAAAGTTGCGGTGAAGTTGCGAAAACCGGTTAATATCTTACTTACGACCTAATACATTCTGTTGTCGTAGCGGGATATGTACCCTTATGTCAGGATTTCGCACGACGAGGAGCTAAGCGCGTCGCGGTAGTTGGGTGTTAGAACGATTACACGCTGATGCTAGGGACGCGATACGCAGGTGACTTGTAATCGCTTCGAGACCCAACGACGTGGCACCTTTAGCTCGTCCGCATTGCTTCACTTGCGACATGCCGCAGTGGGAAATCCTAGCATAAGGGTACCCACCCGTCGTTAGCACAATCATTTCCATAATTAATCGTTTTAGCAGCTCATACCCTCCAACTTGGGCGACGTACCCAATTGATTCTCTTCTCCTCCTCCGGCAATTCGGTTACTCCTCGCCGAAGCGAGGAGAGCAGAGAGTTACGAGAAATGCACTAGTGGCACAAATGTTATTTCCTGCTCAGCCGGTCGTTTAGAATGAGAGCAGACTCTCTTTCCCTGATTTCTTCTAGCTCCTCGTATCGCCTTATTTGAATTGCGCGATGATCAACGGATTTAGGATTTTCTTCAACATTTTTCAATGAAAAGAATTCAGTTCCAATGGGGTTAGCACATTGATCAGTTAGACGGGATCGTTGCCAAGCAGAAATTTTTGTTTTCCACCCAAAACTATAATTATGTTGCCGGCTCGCTTGCGTAACGCGTACATACATATAAGTGGATTGAAGCTGTCAATGACTGATGAAGTGTTTACCAGTTATTTTCGGGGTGGTTGGCCTTATGTAAGAATTCAAGACCTTTTCACGGAAAACCCCATGATTTTAATGTCTATCATCACAACTCTATTAGATACAGAAATGAAAGAAACACAAAGCACAATCGATCTGTACTCAATGTGGGGCCATCTTTTTCGTATGATGTAAAGGTATATAGCGGTCATTTTTCGGGCCATTTTAAAGTGAACTTTGTTTTTAAAGTGAAGCTCATGTTTTATATGTTGTGTTTAAGTGTTTTATAATGCTAGTCTTTCTTGTTTGTTCCTTCTGATTCTTCTCGAAATTGTCCAAAATAGTTTGTTGTATTTGGAACTTGCTCTGTGTGACGTGAATGTTCGGGTAGATCAAGCAGATAATATAAGCTTCTCAATTTATCCCATATGACTTCTATTAATATCCCGGATTCTAGTGCTGCTACAGGCCACTCCTTCCCGACGCCGGGGTGTGTATCCTTATGTCAGGATTTCACACGACGACGAGCGGCATGCGACGCAGTGAGTACGAGCTGTGTATATGCGCGTCGCGGTAGTTGCGTCTTAGAACGATTACACGGTAATACTGGGGGCGCGATACGCAGTTGACTGTAGTCGCTTCGGAACCTAGCATGATGACGCCTCAGCTCGTCCACATTGCTTCGCTTGCGACATGCCGCGGTGCGAAATCCTGCATGAGGGTACACACCCAGACTGCCGTACTACTATGGTACTACTGTGGCCTTTTACTTTGATATGACTTGACGTTATTACTTGAGAGATCAGTATACATGTCTCTCGCAGTTGTGGCAAAATCTTGTGACCCCCACTTTTTACCGTATGTGGCGGAGGCATCATAACCAGTTGATGTAGGTTTTTGTTGAAGGTTATGTGCGACTGTTCGGAATCAGCGTATAGTGGACTAAACTAGAGTATGCATTGCCTTCGGGATCATTTAGTTTTCGAATTGCATTCGTTGTTTCTTTCTAGCTGCCTCTGGTCCAGGCAACCATTCACCTAACGCTTATGCATTCGAATTATTATTGGGTTGAGGAAGATGTCCTCTCAATTTTTTTCTTCACTGCCTTGTTCCCTTCATCTTTCGACGAAGCTTATATACGTTTTCGTTAGAGCTTTTTCTGCTCCACAACACGCTACTATCTGCTTTTTGATTCCTTCGATTGCATAATATTTATGAGATTTGGAAATGAAGTAAGCAGAAGGGAAAAATTCGCACTCTGTCGACGCTTTATCTTCCTCGTCTGCCATCAAGATCAAAAATTCAAGCACGTAAGTAATCGATAGAGCTTTTTTAGCTCTCCAAATGGTACCTACTTTTATTCAAATCGCTCGACTTTTTGCCGTCTTTAAGACTCACAAGTGCAGCACTCAGCAAAAGTGTGCTTCTTCGACATCTTCTCTTCCTCGCCCACCATCAGACGGTGGAGTGTGCATATTCGCATCCGATAAAGCTTTTCTGCTCTACAATATGATGAGAAATGGGGTACTCAGTAAAAACCCACCTGCACTTTTTTGCTTAAAATCGTGGTTAGACCAAACACTTTTATCGTACAAGAAACCCCTCAATCATAACAGTAGATGGCTCTGGAATGTCTTTTCCTCTTTTGATTTCATCTGACGTGGAAAAGATCTGCTTCTTTAGACCTCGATGTGCCAAAAGTGCAGACTCTTCCCTTCAAATTCTCCATTCTAAACCTTAAAGATAACATGCAATCAAACCATAAAAAAACAAATGAGAGCGATTTGTAGAGCTGGGAAAGCTCTACGGAACTTATGCGCATAAAGTTTTGACCTCGGTGGCAGACGAAGAAGAGGAAATGTCGGAAGTGCGAACTTTCGCCTTCAGATTTTTTCATTTCTAGCTCATAAATATTAAGCAGACGAAGGAATCAAAAAACAAATAGTAGCGTACTGTACGGCAGAAAAAGCTCTCGAACCCGTATATAAGCTTACAATTAGTCGAATTTGAAGAGAACGTTGCGAAACACAGAGAATTAAAAAAACGGCGAGAACCTAATCCTTAAATCAATGTTTTTGTTTCTGCCGTTTCTACTTTCTTTAACGGAGCATTCTTTGTTATATTTTTCCTAATTTTTGACATGTCATTTTGACATATGAATAAATAAATAAACAATAGACAATAAACAATGAAAAAATAGATTAGTTTCTTCCGTTCCAAATCAGAAACAATTGAAACGAGAACAACTCGTTTGAATTCCCGTCGAGCAATCACTAAAGAGCTGTCGGCGAGAGAACGCAGTTCAGATCTTCGTGCATAACGTTGATTTGCTTCACACTGTGCGTCCCTAACTACGTGACCGCCTCATCTTGGTTTTCGGAGCCATCGTAGCCCGTCGTCCTCGAAGTCTTTCCTTAGGACGTCACTTTGAAAGGCATTATCTCAACCAGATTCTTGTTTTTTTGTGTGTATGGAAGTTCCCATGTGGCCGATAAATACACATCGATTTGGGTGGCAGGAGAACATAAATTTCGTCCTTCAAAAACTCTGTCACCAACCGATTTGGCCTCAGAGAGCTCATTTCTCCCTAGCAAACGCCAACCCGCATCGCTTCCTCGTTGCGGTATTTGCAGGGTGTTATTAGTTAATTTGATTACTATACTGGAGGGTTTACACTGATACTTTCAGATGTAATCATGTCAACTCGAATAATCTCAAAGGGCACTTCTTGGAAGTATTAGTTATGAGCTGCACGGAGGATGAGTTTTTGCAATGAATAGTAATGATGGAATGAGTGTGTGACAAAAGGACACGAAATTCGCGTTGCAGCTTTCCAGGTGCGACGCGATGGGTACGAGTTAGGATCGTCGAATTAGTTATTTCCTGAAGCGACGACGGTGTCTTACGTCCCATTTCAGGTGCAATTGCTTCAGGAGCCAACTAATATGGCACGAACATCGTAGCCCCACTCATGCTGTCCCACGAATTTTCTATTCTAGTGACTGCACCCTGGTGCTATAACTTTTTTTGCAAGAACAATAAAGGAGTCCTTTTTGGTGAAAATATCGAACTGAGTGAAGCACTTAAGGTGAAATACACATGGATGTCGAGGAAACGTCTGTTCAAGTGCGACCCTCTCCCACTCTCAGCGGGGACCAAAATACTACCCCACGCCTTCCCCTCTCCCCCGTCTCTGTCTCTTCACATCTACATAACCATACTGTATCGGTAATTATTGCAGATTGCATAGCATTCCTAAGTATTTCAATACTGTAATTTTTGTGTTGATCATTCAAACTCAGTCATATTTTCCCACATAACCGGGTTATGACGGCACCAAAGCTGGGACCATGACTGACCTCTACAGTTTCCTCCCCCTCCATCCCGCCCTTCAAATACGACCTCTTATCGAGTAATATTCGATCCCCGGTGTACCCTTACTATGAAATCGACATCCTGCCATAATGCCAATGCATCATGTGTGCAAAGACCGTCTAGTACGAACTGCAAGTGATACCGAAGGGCAAAAATGCCTCTTTTCGGTGCCTTTATTGAATTTTGGCAACATTGTCTGCTCTGCGATACGAAAGTCTGCTTTCATCGTGCGGTCTTTGACGGCTGGGGCTTGCCGAGTATTATCGTCAAGTTGTTATTTCAACCTTTGTTCATGACCGGACATGTTGTTGTGGGAGTAGCGAGCAAAAGCAAGATGCTTTGAAAATCAGTAGTGGGCGCTCTCATGGGACACTTCCTTGTGAATCACTCCGATTCCATGTGGAGTCCATCCCCAACCAAGGCCATAAACCAGGCCAGGCGTATAGTTCATCAGATATATAGTTCAATTAACACTGATTGATCATCGCTGACGGAGGTAATGTAATGACAGGTGGGGTGCGCTCCTACTTGTATGGTGCGGGGATCCAATCCCGAATCAACGCTTGCCCAGGCCAACCAAGCCTTTCATCTTTTCGAACCAGGTGAACTGCTAGCAGACTCGTCTGGTGGATACCAGCAGTGACTTATACATCGGCCCGCCCCGCAGATCATTGTATATTCTTGAATGAATTGAATTACTATTCTGGAAGGAACTGGTATGTGCGGCGCTTCCTAAAAAGAGATTGATCAGTGTTGTAAACTTCATTTTCTAGACCGTAACTGATACTAGCTTCAGTTTTCAAACTATTAACCTGTAGTTTTTGACTGGAAGATTTTCTTAGTTTGTTGATTATTTATTTATTTTTTAACATTTATTCATTTTCCACTAACTGGTAGACTCAAAGGGTAGCGCATTTTCTCAAAGCATAGGTCCTTTGCTAAAATGACTGCGACTGATAAATCATATGCGGAAGTTCGCTTCTCCTGCAAGCTTGCAAAAGCGCTCCATTAAGCTCACACGAATGTCTCTACTCATTTCCGATATTAAGTGGTCATGTGCCTTGAAAAAATCGTCGCTATTCGGTTCGAGTGTCGTTGAATATCTTACGTCGTTATTCAGTTCAAGTAAAGTCGCAGTCAAAAAGGATCACCTCAAACCTAGTACTTCTTTAATGGGGCCACATTGGAGCTGATCCTTCTTTGACTTTTACTTGATTACAGGAGACACGTTTTGCTTGTGCATTTTGCGTGCATTTCCTGTGACGCCGCGTTCATACTTTGCGCACCGACGCCAGCAACTGGGCGCCGTCGCCACCGAAGCCGACGCCAGTGCGAAAAGTATGCACACCATCGATCGGATTCCTTCAAAGGATACCAGCGGTGAACAGGATAGCACAGGACTGATCAACTCCGCTTGAGGGACGCTCGAATTTGCTCTCTGGCAATGTGCTCTGGTAAGAAAATATGGTAACGACCACAAATAAATTGACAAGCGGATTTTTTATTTTTTTGTTTTTTCGTTAGTCTTCAATATTCGATAGAATCGAAAAATGAAGAAGCTCCGTTCTGCTATTGACATCTGGCCGCTACTGTACATGTACAGCTTATTTCTACAAGACTCACACAACTTTGATCGAATCCTTCGGTGGTTTTTTTGTGAGCTCTCGTCCACGTCGCAATTACTGCCACTGTATTCATTTGCAACAAAATTCAACACCCCCTATTGCTTGCAATTGTCGCGACGCCCGGCGCACATGTAGCGATTCATCGTCGCCTGTGCTTTTCCCGCTTCAGCGTTTTATTTTCCGATATTCGCTCTGCGAGCGTTGTTCTATACCATTCACAGCTCCGTGGAAATTGATGTCGTATAGGGCTTATGAATGGAAATGTAGTCGAAAAACGTAATTGTTGATACTAGATGTAGTTATGAACGCCACTCCGATGGATAAGGCACTGACGCAATACGAAGGTTATGACCGCCTACATACTTTGCGGTAGTGGCGGCAGGGCGTATTTGCATGTCTCTGCGTCTCCGCTTGTGTCACCCTTTCTTGTTATTAGGTTGTAAGGAAAGTTCTGGCCGCTTTTTCGCAATCACAAGATAAATTTAAATATCAGAGCGCGTCAACATGAATCAGCTGACATATTGTGCTCGTTAGATAGAGAAAAAGTTGCTCTTTCAGAATATATGTTTTATTTGGAATGCCATAAGGTTTTCAATTTATTAGGGAAGTTTTAAAGTGCTGCGAAAATGGCACTTTTAAGATGACTTCACTTCAAGAGTTCTTGTTTAGCCGAGTCCCAGCGAAGGTGACCACAAATGTGAATACTGCAAGAGGAGGGGGTGTATCACTGGATGGAACACATTGTCTCCGGTTTCAGAAGTGCAGAAATGAGGACGAGCTGCTCGAATTTTCAATTGATCAAATCGCTTTAACTAAAACGGCAGAAGGCGATGAGCGTCCATATTTGCAGGGGATATCCACAAGTATTGGCCCTCAACAAGCAACCTTAGCTGACCACCTCAAGTGGCCTTGATTTGGAAAAATCCAAAAAAATGGGTGCCGCGGGACCCCTCACGGCAGTCATGCGCAAGCGCATTTTTCACAAATCCTCTTCCACTAATTGAAGCAGTTGCAGGGTGAGGCCCTTACTCGTCTATCATGTTCATCAGATCTAGCGCTAACTATGCCCCACTTCCCAAAACATCTGGCCAGCTCCTTCAGTAGCAGTGTGTTCAGAAAGAGTGGCGATTTGAAGTCGACTTTTTTTCATTTCGCGCAATATAAATTATCAGCCCTTTATCAAATTGAGATGTGTAGGTATGCATAGTGTTGCCAAGAGTGTGGCGAATCTAATGGTGCTCACTCTGTGAGAAAAGATGCACTCTGAGCCGAGTTATGATCTCTCGAAGTTGAAATTTCAAAAACCGGCCAAAACTTTCCTTACAACCTAATACATGCGTCATCTGTGCACCTCCTCCGTGTCATTGCCTAGCTGCATGTGAATACAGCCACGCCCTGGCGCAAAAAGTGAAGGCGGCCTAACATAACCATGCCTCAATTAAGAATGGATGATGGCCTACATATAACGAGTAATTACTGTCTTTATTCTGCCCCTTTTAAGCAACCTTGAGATTTTCTTTTTCGCTTTTCAACGACACATACCCAAAACTGTCGTGCTCAATACTTTCATATGTGCTTCAAGACTGTCCAGCTAGTATCCCTCCCCGCCATGCGAACTTGGTCATCGTGATCTCTATAAAGCTTTCAAACATTCTATCTCCTCAAAAGCATCCAAAAAGCAGCACTTCTTTTTCTGGTGCGTCTAACTACTTCACAACTTCTGTATCATTACATTTGGTGTATCCCGTCCCTGTCAAAGAAAAGTTATACTGCAAAATTATTAATTTTAGTCTGCTTTGAGAGTGTCCCTACTTTCAACTGGGCTTCCATACTCATGCATAGATTTATCATGAAAGTCGTGTTCAGTAATGTTCTTCCACGAGTGTCGCCAAAAAGTACAGTCAGTGACGTAAGGGTGTTAAAATCGCGCGAAAACGCGTTTCCGCGTTTTTATCGTTTCTTTGCTATGAATAGATGGATTATCGATTTTCTATCGGATTTGCATATATTTTCGGAATAAGTTCGAATAAGTGTTGTGTTCTACAAGACGGTACTACAGTTTTTGGTTTTCTCAAACTCGGTACTGGGTCACTTTCATACATTTTGAAAGTTTCAGAAAAAATTTCTTCGCAATCTGATGAGCTGCCGGTTAAATTTTTCACAGACCTGACCTAAGCTGTGTAGGAATTTCAAGTTTCAGTCATATCAGATGAGCCCCTGTTCCTTGATGTAGCTCTGAATAGCGCCTCTGCGTACATATACACTGATAAACCATCGCTTAACTCATTTTCAGACAATGATTCCAGAATACAATGTACGCCGTACGATTCCCCAGAAAAAATGCTATTGATTGATATGTAAAAATCTTGATGATTAATTTGTTATGTTTCTACTGCAGCTTTTTCTGTTGTCAATCGTTATTGTGGTGCTCTCGCTGGCCGCGTGCGATTCCCATGGGAGAGCGGTCACGATCGATGGCGCCATCGGGAGCGCCGAGTAGTTTTCCACGGCCGTGCACGTGAATCGCACATGACCGACTGCATGTGAATAGCGCGGGGCTACCACAATAACGCCACGGTTTTCTCACAGCCATGCACGTGAATCGCACGTGGGCGACTAGAGTTTGGCAGGTCTGTCGACAACGAGGAAAAGCTGGAAATGAGGAAAGTATTGAACTCATCACCACAAAGATTGTTATACATCATTAGGTAACATTTCTCCTGGGGAATCGAACGGCGTACATTTCATTGGGGAATCTGTGTCTGAAATTAAGTTGAGAGATGGTTTTTCTTAGAGAAGAGTATATACATACTGAAATTAAGTTCAGAGATGGTTTTTCTTAGAGAAGAGTATATACATAGAGGCGCTATTCAGGGCCACACCAAGGAACAGACAGGGGCTTGTTTGGAATGACAGGAATTTCAAAATTCCTAGGCGAACTCAGCGGTGAATTCAGACCAGATCTGTGAAGAGATTTCGCCGCTAGTGTATTAGATTGTATGGTTCCCGTTCGAAACGGAAACCAAACTAATTCTAGGTACAAGACCTCTAAAAACTTAATTTAATTGTTCTTTCGCTTTAAGTCCAATGTATATTTGAAATTCAACACTTTCAAAAAACCGACGAACATTTGCTTGGGCATACAACACAAGAGAGTATGCAAGCATAGTGTAACAAGACCCATGTGAGGTGGTGAACTTCGAGGATTAAGGTATATTCACATAGTACTTTGGTCACATGCCGCTAGAACAGCATTAAGTTCTAGGCACTGTCGGCGATTCTAATTAATTCATTATAAAGTAGCCGCTTTAGATGTGAAATCTTTGTCCTCAAATCTGAACATGGCTAAGAGAATTCCAATTTTTTTCAGTCATGTTATGAGAATGCACCATTTTGTCATATTATGAGAATGCACCATTTTGTAAAATTTGAAAAAGCCAAAGTCATCGATCTCACATGTACGTATTTACCAAGAGTTTACGTTCCATACGTCGAAGATTTTGCTGCTCATTCCCGCGTTGCCAACCCCAGTCACTTGTTGCAATTTTTTCAATGCTTTTGCTGATACGTACGCATAGATCCGCAGAGATTGAATGAGGAGGCTGAACTCGATTAGTGTGCGCGATCATGTGGAAGGATCCCTTTGCAATAGGAGCTCACAGTGCTCGTAGACACTGATCTATCTGAATGCTTAGAACTTGGAGGATGTGAGTGGGAACACACTTGAACAGCTTAGCCTAACGACATAAACTTTTTTGTTGTCTCGCTGTTACTTACTCACGAGGGCAGTTTAGCCTAACGACATAAATCGTTTTGTTGTCTTGCTGCTACATACTCAGGAGGGGGAAGAGGGAGTAGTGGCTTCGTTACCCTTCCGTAAAACCGAAATATCTTACTGTTATAACGCAGTGCGAAGTGCTATTCTGATGCTATTGCTCGAATCTGTTCTGTTTTGGTTTCCGTGATTTTAAAATCATTTATATAATTCTTTTTTTTTTTTGTTCGTATTCAAAAATGGTGTGTGATAGGGGTAATGTGAATAGTGAGGAACCCTGACGCAAACCATCAGAATGAAGCTAGGGGCTTAAAGGAATCGTCCACGGAAAATGAGTTTTTGTGTTACCCATATGTTTATGTTGTATTTGCCTAATGTTGGCCTCATGCAAAATTTCACGCGAAAAAATGTGAATCTGGCTGAGATACAGCACCACAAAGTGCGTCTAGGTGGGCGGGGCCTCCGTGTAAAAGCTTCGTCCCGTCGTCCGCCGTGGTCGGAGACGCATTGTAGGAACAGAAGGTTACCTAAACAGTCCCACTCTCCGTTCCCAACGGCGGCGGACGACGGGACGAGACTTTTACACGGAGGCCCCGCCCACCTGGACGCACTTTGTGGTGCTGTATCTCAGCCAGATTCACATTTTTTCGCGTGAAATTTTGCATGAGGCCAACATTAGGCAACTACAACATGAACATATGGGTAACACAAAAACTCATTTTCCGTGGACGATTCCTTTAAGGGGACTACGAACAGTGGAATACATGAGCATTGTCTTGTCTCGAAGCTTCATTTTGATCTAATTATGTTTTGAATAATGTGAGACTTGCAATTTTTGTTGAAGAAGAATTAATATGGCTTTCCCAAAATAGGTTGCAAAAAATCGTTTCAAGGGAATCTTTGAGCTTTATGGGTAAGCTTTCGGCGCCTAGCGTCTTTCTCAAACCCGAAATGGCACACAAATTAAGTCCTATCGAGAGACTTCATGTATTTAGAGCCTCTCTAATTTCTTTTGCAACGGGCTTTTGCAACTAACTTTGTGAAAGTCTTTAGAGTCTTTTGGAATGAATTTGTCTCACATTGTTCATTGTTCGGAAGAACATTGAATGTTAATGTCCAGGTGCTTACTAGTACGAAAAAGGAGAAAAAACGGAATAGAACGATCGAAAACCCGAGGTATTAGACCCTCCTTCCACCAATGACTTCGAAAAGACGAGGGTTTTGTTGGCGAATGGGGCGGACCATGTCAGGACAATTCACATCTATCATAAAAGATAGCTCTTATAAGGCTCGGGGCGCTCATTTTCATGGAAAAATACACCAAATATGGTCTTCTAGGTCGGTAGCTTTCACTTGGATGACTTACTTCAAGAGTTTTAACTACATCGTTTCCACCACTGTCTTTAAGAAAGGAGAGAGGGGGAGTGGAGTCCCACTGTGACGCAACATTCGTGTATTGGGAGCCATACACCCTCGTTTAAAGGAATCGTCCACGGAAAATGAGTTTTTGTGTTACCCATATATCTATGTTGTATTTGCCTAATGTTGGCCTCATGCAAAATTTCACGCGAAAAAATGTGAATCTGGCTGAGATACAGCACCACAAAGTGCGGTCCCAGTGGGCAGGGCTTCCGTGTAAAAGCCTCGTCCCGTCTTCCGCCGCCGTTGGGAACGGAGAGTGGGACTGTTTACGTAACCTTCTGTTCCTACAATGCGTCTCAGACCACGGCGGACGCGATACGAGGCTTTTACACGGAGGCCCCGCCCACTGGGACCGCACTTTGTGGTGCTGTATCTCAGCCAGATTCACATTTTTTCGCGTGAAATTTTGCATGAGGCCAACATTAGGCAAATACAACATGAACATATGGGTAACACAAAAACTCATTTTCCGTGGACGATTCCTTTAACAGCACGCAGACGACCAACCAGGACTTCGTTTCCGAAGCATATAAGAGCAGTGGTTTTTTTCATATGCAAGAATGGTAAAGTGAGGTCTCGGATTACGCTATGTTGCGTCCACCCAGCCCTCTTTCACCTCTTATTTTTGGAACAGTACAGGTGGAATCTCCGTCCTGCTTTTGCATGTTGCTCTACCGCCGCCCGCTCTCTTCAAAGGAAACAAGCACTTGTTCAGAGAACATGACCTGCATGAATTTCCTGACGGCGTTAGGTAATGTAACGAATGATCAAATAGCATCTTCCTCACGCTAACGACTCGTCAAAAATCACGCTTTCCCATAGGAATGAGCGTCGGCGACAATCGGGTTATGCGACGCGGCAACGCAAGAAAAATTTCGAAGACCCCGCGGACAACTTCGATTTTTCAGTTGTATGGTGATTATTGACACACTTCTCAGTTTTGCAGTCTGTTACTGTGGATATTATTGACTATACATATAAAATATTATGCACGTTGAAAATATGATATACAGTAGCGCTCAAAAGTCTTCGGCCAAAACTCTTTTGTCATAACTTTTTTTCTACTTGACCAAATTTGACAAAATTTTGAATATGTGATGCCTGAACCTATTGCCAACATTTCCTTCTACTTGAGTGCCGCTTGACAATTTTCATGGTTTTTTACAAGAATTTACTACAAGACCACCCAAAAAAAGTAAAAGGCTTGGTCAAGGGGAACGGCTTTCTTTACAAAAACAAAACGAGCAAGCCTCAAAGAACATTAATATACAGGGGGTGCCAAAAAAAAGTAATTTTGTCTCGTCCTGTTTCACCCCACTTTAGTCGAACTACAGCAAATTCTGTTGAGGTATTCACATCCCCAGATTCAAGAGCAGACCTCACTCTATCACTATACTCCGTGGCAGCCTTCTGCACGAGCAGGAACGGGAGCGAGGAAAGAGTGAACAAGATGTGTCACCTCAACTGGGCAAAATCCGAAATTTCGTCGCCCTCGTTCACAACCTTGCTGAGGTCCGTTCACTCTGGGTACCTAAGGGGATTCATACTGGGTGGTGTTCTTTAGGATCCCGTTTTTTCCGGGTTCCCAGCGCCCTTTGTTTCCAAGAGCCAAAACGTGCACTTACCACTGAGACCCCTCCGGAGGCGGATTTGGGCATGAAAATGATACTTCGGATCATAGCAGCCTTGTCCAAGCAGCAGGGGCTCTGTGACTTCCATGAACCAAAGGGCCAATCCTTAGGAAGCTTCCCACAGGAGACCTACCATGGAACCCGGCTCCACTGTTTTAAGGGGGCCTTGATACCGTGGGTGCTCCGAAGCCCGACTGCTCCGCTTAAAGGTTCTATATTTTTATGAAAATGAAAGTAGTGAGTCTAAGCTTGTTCCTGCTTTTAGAGGAACATTTCGGGAATATTTTGCCCCAATACTTTCATTTCTCTCGTTTCCCTATGTTTTGTATAATTGGGAGATGTGAGCCGTGGGCAAAATTACTTTTTTTTTTTGGCACCCCCTGTATTGTAGAAAGACCACGACTTCTGATGAAAGCGGCACAGCGGGACGGCATAGCGATGGCACTCCAAAAACAAAAAATTTCATATAACCGCGTAACCTATACCTTTGAGCGCCAAAATAGTATTTTAAGTATGCAGTGTATCCAAGTACAACATACTAAAATTTCTCTTAGATCGGTGCAGTTGCAAAAAAGTTACAAGTGAAAAACTCTAAGTGGAAGACCATTTCGCCGAAGACTTTTAAGCGCTACTGTAATTAGTGGCCCTCATTGAGGTGAACCACTCTTCCAGGAATACTTGATTGAAATAGGAAGTGCGTTAATGTGTGGTGTGGTTATTTTAGGAAAACTGGATGAAGTTTGAACTCAAATTCCAGTTTTTCCTGTTCCTGTCCTCTCTTACTGCATTGAATCAACACTACTCTAGTTTGCCTTTTTGACTCTTCACATTGCTATGCTGACGGCGTCCTCCACTTCGAGCATGTCTCTTGATACGCTTTGAATCGATCAATGCCGGCCATTGGATTACTGGTTTCCGAGACCATTCGAGTTGGTTCAGGTTTATTCAGGGGATAAATCTCAGTGATCTTGACTTTCGGTTGTGAGGGCTGTGCCCAGATCGATATGTCAACTTAAAATAGCACTGTAACATTTGAGGCTCTAATGAATTATTTGTGGGAACTATGCATGTCAGAATTATAAAATGATCTTCTGCAGCTTTTACCTAAGAGGATTATGTTGCGTCACAGTCTAGGGATCTGATGGTTCAAACCATTACAGGCTAGGCTAGTCACTATAGTCACTATTTCCTTTTTCTTTGATTTTTCCCATGCATTCATGAAATGCTTATTAGCCATGCCAGCACCAGTATAGCCAATGGATGGCATGTTTGTTAGGCGTCCGCATGAAGTATGTATGGCCATGCTGTGTCGTCACTGATGAAGAGGGGGAAATGCACATCGCTGGAAATTCACTTAGTGATTCCATTTTGAGCGAAGGATTTTCAGCTCGCCAGCTACGCAAAACTTGCGCTCAATCATATAGTGGTCAAGTTGAAGTGATGAATGTGAGCCGGCTACCCTTATATTGGATGATCCATCAGAAAAATGCAACACTGTTTTTTACGGTGTATCATTTCTTCAAAGGAATGGTCCACGAGAAACGAGTTTTCTTGTTATCCATATATTTGCGTTCTATTTGCCTATTAAGGGCCGCATGCGAAGTTTTACGCTAAAATGTGAAAATTTAGCTAAGATACAGCTCTCTGAATTCTCGGCTGTATGGGCGGAGCCTCCGAGTAAAAACCCCGTCCCGTCGTACGACTCGGTTGGGAACGGAGAGTGGTTTTGTTTACGTAACTTTTTATTCTTACAATGCGTCTCCGACCGCGGCGGACGACAGGGCGAGCACTTGCTTGGAGACTCCGCCTACCCGGCCAAGACTTTGTGGTGCTATATCTCAGTCGAATTTACTTTTTTTTGGTGGAACTTTGCATGCGGTCCACACCAGGCAAACGCAACAAAAGTATATGGGTAACAGAAAAACTCGTTTTTCCGTGGACGATTCCTTTGAGTGAAAGCAGCCTCGAACGCTTTTGTGCAAACTTGAACCTTCACGTAGCACGGCCAGCGATATATACCTGATATTCACTTCTTTCGCTGCGATTGCTGAACTGGTAAGTTCGACATTTTTCTTCTGAGGGTCGCTGTGTAATTCATCACTTTGCGGTACCTCTTAGGCCTTCACATATCATGTACTATTCCCCTCTTTAATGCCGAATGAATTGTGAGCTAGCAACCTGTGACGGAGAGCGATATTTTTTGGAAAAACTGCAGTCCTGCTCAGCCACAGGGTCTTGAACTGCTATGCGAACCATGAGCTATAAAAATTCATGGATATATCGCAAGGGCATTGTGTTGCTCTGATAAACCAAACCCTTGTGAATCTACAATAGACTGAAAGAAATAGGGTGCACGATTCGTTACACGATTATGGATCACCCTGTAAATCGCCGCTCCTTTCAATGATGTGGCGATGGTGCATTGCAAAAGCGTGGTGGACCTGGACCTATCCACGTTAGGCACAACGAGGGCTCTGCTTCCCACGGTTGGCCCACTGGCACCACATTCGCTTGAAAGGAGGTGGGCGGTTTTATGAAAGATCTGCCTACTTCTCCCTCTTTGAGCTGCGTTTCCCAATCAAACACGCCCCTAAATCTTCTATGAATTTGCGGGACAACGGCGTACTACATTTTGTTCCCAAAGGAACAGTTACTGCTTGTTTATGCTCACTGTTTCTTAATTGTCTCCCTGGGGGACACTCTTAAGGCGGTGGGGTAGTTTACTAAAGCATTCGGTCCGGAACCGCCTTCATTTCACCTTTTACGTAATTTTCTTCGTTTCTTGTCCAGTTCTACCATATTTCGTTTGTGATCTCATTAGCCATGAGATGATGTGACCATTACCTGATCTCAAGTGTTTCTCTGCACCTTTACCTCGAATTTTGTTGTTTCTCGGTGCCATATCACGGGGGGGGGGGGGCACGTCGCCGGAAATTCATTACTAACATGCCTTCACATGAATGTTGACCAGTTGGATTAAATTTACAAGACTGCACATGTTTATATATATCGCCATGATACGATGTCGAATTTTATGCCTTGTCAAGGCATGTTACTGTTAAACACTCAGTAAGTTGTCCCCCCCCTTCCATTTGAAGATAGTATCCTTCATTTCTTCAACGTAGGTCCCATCAGAATTATCGTTGCCGCTGCTGTATCTTAGCCGGATTAACATTTTCGCGTGAAACTTCGCATGCGGCCCACGTTAGGCAAATGCAACATAGATATATGGGTTACATCAAAACTCATTTTTCCGTGGAAGATTTGTTTAAGTAACTTTCGCTAATGATTTTCGAAGCAGGTACATCTTTTATCGGACGGAAAAATTTTGGGTAGAAGAAGGTGACTCGATTGGTTCATTCAATAATACAAGTGCTTCGATTTGCCACAGCTCAGCTCATACGACGAGTTCTGCTCTATGTAAGCACGTAATGATCAGCTGAAAAAGGCCTTCAGCGAGTCTTTTTCCCTTCTTTCGGAATGCACAAGTTTCTTCATCGCGGCGCAACACGTGAGATCCGTAGCGGCCTTATCTCTCCCTCCTGGGAATGAATTAATGAGGCTTTCTATAGCTTCCGGCTTCGGCCTAAAGTAATGGAGATGAATCTTTTTCCATCTGTACTTTCATTGCGTTACGTACTCCGGACATCATGTGTGTCGCAAACGCCCCCATGGGCGGTCCGCATTGATCGCGGACCGCGCCTAGCCTGCCCTCCCGGGGTCCTAATATGCCTACCTGAACTAATGGGGAGAGGGGTACCCTAGTCAACCAGGCTGACGCCTGGGAACTTTTCCCGATAGTACCGAGTTGCACAATGACACCAAATAATATGATACTGACAGATACGGTGCAAGAAGGAGCGAGGGAACACCCTTGAAAACACTC
This sequence comes from Trichostrongylus colubriformis, assembly GCA_963978905.1. Lineage (NCBI taxonomy): Eukaryota > Metazoa > Nematoda > Chromadorea > Rhabditida > Trichostrongylidae > Trichostrongylus > Trichostrongylus colubriformis. The sequence goes on from OZ022260.1 coordinate 43,190,012, forward strand.
AAGAGAAACACACAAGAACAGTATTAGGTTTATATGAACTACTACCATGAACGATACGACATGAAACTGGATTAAAATACAACTCACGCCGGGCTCTCGCTACGAACCCCGTCCGACGACCCAGTAGTGATAATTCAGGTGATTTCGGTAGTTGGGGAAATATCCATTGCTGATTCTAAGGGCCCTGCCCCGTGGTGCCGCCGCCGGCCTCAACAGTGAGGCTCGTGTGGTTGGGTGGATTAGACGAACGTACCACACGACGTGACGAACCCAAAGAAGACGACTGCCCGGGGGGGGTCCGTGATGGTGCTGCGGTAGGCAGCCATCGCACGTTGCCGCGCGATCACGGAATATGACCAACATGGCAAGGCGGCGGTCAAACCCACGGGAACCCGCGCACCTAAGGAACTAAGGAGCGATCCTCGCCATTCGCGACAATGTGCATGACCTGGCTTTATTGCATTTGTGTTCATTTCTTTGATTTGTGTGGAGGCTTCTCGTAAAACCGGGGCCAGGTGTTCCAACGCCGGCGACAATACTTCGCCTCTATCCTTTCTGGATCTTAATCGTAGCGAGGTCGTGAAAGTTTGTCTCGAAGTCATGGAGCAGGTGGATTGTGAGGTGGTGTGAACCGATAGGGCAGTATTTCGCACCCCGACGTGCGGCGGATTACGTGTAAGACCGCGTTCATACTTTGCGGTGCCGGCGGCAGGGCATGGCTGCATGTCTCCGCGTCTCCGCCTATGCCACTCTATCTCGCTACCTGTCAACGCTAGATGGCCTTACAAAATTCAATTCTTCGAAAAAGGCACATCACTTCTTAAAGACACCAGGAGGGGGTAATTTTGGCTTACGGTAGAACAGACGTAGTGTGGACGAGCTTGAGTGGCCGCCATTGCACAAACTCGTCAATGTGACGCCTTGGCATGGTGTCAAAAGAAGATGGTTCTAATATAGATTTGTTTTTTCCTTTTAGTTTTTACTTTTTTCTTTCTTATATTGTTTCAAGATGTACTTACGGGTTAAATAAAGTCGGGGGGGGGGGGTGGCGGGGGGGGGGGGGGAGACGCAAAATTTTCACCCACGTCAAAGCTTCTTTCCCTTCCTAGGGTTAGGCTAAAGCAGATGAGACCTATGCTTTGACAGATGCTTTTTAATGTGGGAGGAGGGGATATCAATTTTAGCCTGAGCCTAGTAAGGGAAAGGAGCTTCGACGTCGACGCAAAGTTGCGTCTCCCCCCCCCCCCCCCCCCCCCCGACTCTACTTGACTCTTCTGAGATTTTCAGGTATAGAAATGCTCAATTAAGAAGATCCATAAGTAAACAAGTAAAATATGTCACTAGAAAACAGTAAAGAGGAAATAATTCAAAAATAAGGTTACATCAGGCCAAAGACAAGTTTTAAAACGAACGAAGCGTGGCTCGGCCACGGAAGCTTGCAGTTCGGACGGAAGCGCGCCCTGGGGGCAAATAACGGCCTGTGACGCGTTTTTCAACGCCGGTTTCGTTACACATTGTATCTACCGAACCCATATGTTTGTTTTCAGACGCCATTGTTTTCGTAAACGTTATTCCGCTCTTGCCTCCCTCCCGGTGCCTTTAAAGAAACTGTTAGTGTTGCTCAATTTCTTGGAACACACGCTACATATGGTTTTACACAAGTAGCAAAGCATTTGAGGAAAGCTTGACGAATGTCTAAAAAATGAGGCCATACAAAATAGGAGAATAGTGAATGGAAAAAACCAAGAAATTCAACCTAAGTGACTCAAACGGAGATCGCTCCAGGTGAACAAGAAGGAAGAAGGGAGGGGGGTAAAAATGTTTTTTTCTCCTTTTCATATTTTTCAGTCGTATTTCTGGTTGGGAGTTAGAAAAAGGTGTTCGTAGAGGAGGAAAGACATTTGTCTTGGTTCCTCAACGGTTTCTAGGATTTTGGAGATGCTGAGATGGTCTTTAAGAAATTCCCTTGACCGTTTGCACTAGCTAGTGGTGCAATGAATATCTGTAGATGATGATCTTTGCTGTCAATGAAGGGAGAGTTGATCGTCATTTGAAAACAATAGTTCCATCAAATTTTGTGCGAAGATTTCCATTCGTACCACTTTGTGCACACCCCTGACCACATTTAGCATTGGGCAATAGCCCACTTCCGCAACATTATTTTTCCTAAGGTCCTGCCACTACTCTTACATTTTCTTCTCGCGCTATACTGAATAATTGATGATCTCCACTTCATTCTGCGTGAATCTACTAAGTAAAGGATAACCATGCCCATGCTAGTTAGTATCGGTTTGGCCTGCGCGATAAACAAATAAGCTCGGCACTAGAACGGCCATTTCAGTGTTGCGTTACAGCATCGCTCACGTCTTCTGATTAATCGACAAACTCCGACGAATTCATCACTCGCAAACTATTGCACCATCATAACTTCGTTTGAAGGCGGCTTTTGCGATAGCCAGATGGGTCGAATAATTTCTCGGAACAGTAGATCCTTGGGTTACCAGTCAACCTGCACCTTTTCGCGTAGCGGTGCGCTATTACGGCGCTTCATCTGCTCAATCCCTCCAACGCCATCCACTTGAGCATGAGCTCCCTTATCGGTCAACTGAGCAAAATGGGGGATATGTGCAGATATGGTGGAAAATCGCAAGGCAGCGCGCGGCGAACGGCGCGGCGGGTGCGAGTGCCAGTGGTAGGGCATGGCAGCATTCAAGCGAGGCAGTGTGGCATGGGTGGAAGCGCAGAGGTGACGCAGTCACGCTCTGTCGGGCTCCCAAGGGCAATCAGTTCGCATGTCGTACTGGTGGCGCCGCGAGTTAAACGCCGTGAAGCGATTTTCCGTCAAATCTGCACACACCCGGCGTATGGTGGTTTTGAGCAGCGTATGTCTAACTAGCTAGCAACCTGAGGATCATCTTTTCCAAGAAGGTAAATCGTCTCATCTTTCTATCGGAAAAGGTGCCTTTAAAGTGGATGAAATGGTAGAAGATAGAGAGTGTTAAGTCCGTCATGGTGAGACGAGTTCAACAATGTACAAAGTCCTTATGTAATGAAATTGCTCTTGAACCTTCAATATTGCGATATCTTAATGTACAAAGTCATGAAATGCTCTTGTTGAAAAAGGTTCTGCAATTTCAAGCAGAATGCACTGGAGAATGATGTTGCAGCGAAATATGAAAGAGCAACCATTGAAATAAAGAATGCGGGATCAAAGAAGTCCGAATGCTTCCTAAAGGTCGACGAAAAGTTTTTTTGTAAGCTTTAAAGAGGTAGCTTTGCTGATCTGCATATCAAAATTAGACGTTTTGTTGTTAAGCAATCGCAGAACCTGGTCTGGGAAGTTCATAAGTTCTTGGGATATGTCTTGACCTGCACGGTTCAGTGCTTTGTTCGCATATTTTTTATGCATCCTTCTGAAATATCCCCATATTATTTGAAAATGAGCAGTTCTTACCGGCATTAACGTGGCTCCGCAAAAATATGCTTTCATTCAATTAGTAGTGGTGCCATGGGATCATTTGATATGTAATGTTGTTTTTTTTTGAATGGAAATTTTTCCTGTGAAATTGTGTTTTGTGCATCACTGTAACATCGCTGTAATAACGCTCAAACAAGATTGAACTGTTTTACAAAACGACAGTCCTTATTCCTGGATCCGTCGAAATAGGGCCAATTTTTGGGTTGGCGAAGTGGTAGATCAAGACGTGAAAACTAGCTAAACGGCAATCAACGAGTGCACCTTATATCCCTTATGGAAAACTAATCAATCATGTGTGTACTTACACAGGCCCGACCTCCTGTATGTTCCGCTAATTGGGTGGTTGAGAAATTGCTTAATTTTTTCGAAATCAGATTTCCCGACAGCGCTTGAATTTACTTAACCAAGGTTTTCTTTTCAAACTGATCGTTCGAAATTACTTCATGAACCACACGAAAATGCATTTTTGCTCCAGCTTTCTGCTCGGAGGATATATTGTATTTCGCTTTTATTTGAATGTGACCCAGGCCAAATTTCAGGATTATGTGATATCTATCCAGTAACATTACTTCAAAATTCAGTCTTCAGCAGGAAGTTAGATAATTCAGTCAGTAATGAGTCCCCGACCCTACTCACGACTCTTCTTACATTTCGTAAGTGTGTCAGCAGACTGATTCTAGTCTTAATTAAAACCCTTTTTTGCATATTTTTTTCGATTGAATCCACTACTTCACCACTTTCTCAGCTTGAGAATGGTGTATATTGTCTAATTATATTGGAAAACCTAATTCACGTTTCAGTAGAGCAAATAAATCGCTTTCGAATGATTTGTGACATGAGTGCAGTCTCATGGGGTTTCCAAAAAACAACATTACTGAGGGAATGACCTAATAAAATGGTAATGAGATGTTGACAGAAATGACCTCTTTTGCCAGTTTGAGGGCACTTTTTGTTATCCAGTTAAGTCCATCCCCCTTTATCGAGGCTAATGTAACTAGTCGCTTATGGATTCTTCCAAGGAACCTGATGGGGCTGAATCTCGTCAAAAATTCCATTTCCATGGATTTTCTATACTATGGGCTTTGACCTTGAAATTGTTTATTATTAGCTAGGCTAATATCGACGTTTTACTGCTCCTTTTTCATGAACCTGTTTGTCTGTGCTTAAGCAGTACCGTAGTGAAGGGCTGTGCACTTTGTGTTTCTACCAAATGTGGCTTGAAATCGTGGCTACGGGTTTTTTTTACATAATTAAATGGCAGCGGCTATACATAATGTTAAGAATTACGTGACAGCGGTAGGTTTCCAATCACATCTGAATGGGTTTTGGAGTCAACGAAATTATTGGTGGCGGCGAAGTCTCATTAACAGACATTCGCGATCACTTATTGTTTCCGACTAACGTGGAGCTGCCACGGTCACATTCTCTTTCTCTCCGTTTTCTCGTATCCATTATGATTCTTGCCCATACTTCTCCTTTTTAAATCGCTTTGATTTTTGTTAAAGGGTGCTGAGTTGTGGTCAGAAACTTCGGTCTCGCACGGGACTCGAACCCACAATTAATGCTTTCCGAGCATATGTGCTGATCCGTCACACTACTAGAAACCCCTTTCACTCTAACTCAGCTTTTTATTGTGTACCAGTTTTGGCTGCGCGATGTACCGATGTGAGCGCTCTAGGCTTCTTGGGCCCTAGTTTCCGTGTGACTTCTTTTAGGAATTTTACAATGACCACATCATCTCTGTCCTCAAGTTATAGAGCCCAATAAGGCTGGATTAAACAGATATCGGCGTTTACTTAGCTCTGGTCGTCGTAAAGTGCAACGGTCACGTCTTCTAAAGCTTAAGAGGAAGTCGCTTGCAAGTGATGTAAACATACCTGCAGTATGCTGTAAAAACCAAAAGAAGCCCATCTCTGTGCCTTCCTCTTCAAAATCTGGCGTTACTGATATTTAAATCGACGCAACCACGACCTATGCTCATAACGTAACCAAGCAGCAAATTACCAAAATTTTATTCTCGTAATTTCCTGGCGCACTCAAGCAAAACAGGAAATCCGGAACCACCTCAGGCTCATGTTGGCGATCGAAGGTTAAAAGCAGACCAAGCTTAGAACATGTCAATAATAATCGCATGCTGACGGCTGGAAGGCATTGGATTTCAAGAAACGTGGATACCCAAAACTTGAGCAGCCGGCGCGCAAAGTCCGCTTGCTTGAGTTTTCATGTTTTCTTGCCCAAGTTTTTTTCCTTCTTCCGCAGGCACATGACGGATGGTATGACATTCCAGCGAACGCATTCCATAGATATTCCGACACGCAACAAGCGTTTGAGCATTTCGGACCACTCAGGCTCTCGAAGGGACGATTTATTGGCAGGGATCTCCCTTGATATTGGACTTTATAGAATCATGAATGCTCAAATAGGGGCAGTGGATGGGTGAGGTGAAGGAATTAGAAGCGGAAGAGGTTGTTCCTGTGAAAGAAAACGTGATTTTGAAGAGAGCTGTAGCGAAACTCGCGTCGTTTGGTTTTGTTTCCTTTCCATTGTACATCAACTGATGGCCGAGTAGCTTTGGAGGGCGTTAAAAGTTCACGGCTTCACGGCTGCTCTAGTCGCCCTTGCCAGTGGCATCAGTGATACAGAGGGCATATTCGTGTCAAGACTTTCATACACTACAATCTGCTGAAATCGCCCTTCATGAGGTTTTTTAGCGCGATCGGACTGGTCTAAAGAGAGGCTTGTGGAGGTAACCGTAATCAGTTTTTACACGCCTTTTTTCGCTTTTTTGGCATGATCAGTGAACACGTAATAAATAAATTTTAAATATGAAGTGGTGGCATTGTCACTGTTTTTATCGATAACTTCTGACAGGATTTATTTTTTATTTTCATGAAAAGATTCTAACTGACTTTTCTATGAAAGGATTCCAATTGATTTGTGTTGCCTTCATCTCGCGGTTATCTGGAGAATGCAGTTTTATAATTTTGGAATTGATTCAATCGAGCAAGGATTCTGTGCGGGTAGGGGCAGAAATCTCGAGGGAATTTCTTAATTTCGCCAATATTTGACTTTTCTCTGCCCTTCCCCCTCCCCCACCTTTGCCAGCTTTAAACTTCTCTTGGCAATTTCTGACAATATGACCTCCAGCCACTTCGAGTGGACTCATTATCTCTTTGGGGAGGGGTTTTTCAGCTGTGGCTACGGGTCTTATGCAACACGTTATTCGTCATTAAGGTTTTAGAATTGGAAGATAAATGTGTAAAAACAAAATGTGTGAAAGCAACCTGAAGCTCCAAATTTAACAACAAAAGACTCAGAAAAATCCAAAAAAAATTGAAAAAATGTGAGCTCATTGGCTTCGTCGCCGAGCTCCTTTCCGTGAATTATTTTATACCTATTTCAAATAATGTTGTTTGTACCATTAATATTTATTCATGTTATTATTGTTAATTGTACTATCGTATTGTCATCAACGTATTATATTATTGTATTATATTAAATTGTATTATTATATATTATATTGTATTACTGTTATATTACAAATTATTATTGTATTATATGTGTATATTATTGTACATATTTTACATATTTAATACTATTCTGTTTTTGTTATTATTTATTGTATTACTATTAATACTACTATCAATTGAACTGATTTTTACGAATATTTAGCAATTGTTATTTTGCTGAATTGCCCATACCCTTATTCATAGTATTATTTTTTTTATATACAAATGATATAAATTAAACTGTTCTATTTCTAGAAAAAGGCGCCAGGTGCTGAAAGATAGTCAGTAGGCTCAAATTTATCTTGAAATATTTCTCGAAACAACTTCAAATCTTCAAAATTTGGATTTCAAAGCCTCATATTGGTTTTACACATTGAGGTTGGCATGGAACTTTTGGACAGAACAATACTAAGATGTATATGAAGTGATAGTTGCATTACTCAATTTACTATTACTATTTTATTGTATTATTTGTGGATTTACTATTTTTCTATAGCTTTTTGTGCACGTTCAGTGTTTGTGTGGCAAGTAAGCGAGGTCCAGACGATGTCTACTAGGTAGTCGCTTGAACCCTCATGAGCATATTAGACGGCTAGCGGATTGATCTTCCGTCTATGCTCCGACATCATGGTACCGATTGGTCCCATTTAATTCACTCGAATCCAATTTTCCAATTTTTCAAAAAATTCTCGTCGATGGGAATCATTAGACATGGCGCACGTGACTCATATTTCATTTGACACAATGCGAATTTTGCCTTCCGAAATGTCACTCAGCAGAGTATCTTGTCCCGAACCCCCTTCGAGCACATTCTTTTGCAAACCCGTGTTCACAGGCGCCTTACTTCTACTTCCACGCTACCGCCGCTTTTCCTTGCGCATTCCCTCATCAACGGCCTGAACGCTTCGTTTGATGTTAATTAATGTTTTATGTAAATAGCAGCATGTGCTTCTTCGCGTTCTAATTCTTATTGATTTCCCTTTTCTTTGATGAAACATCATTCATAACTGATTGAGTCATATGAAGCGTTTATGTGAAGCTTCATGTATTTCAAGAACTGGACATGAAAATGAATTCGGAGTTGATTAACCCATTACGAATGTGCCATGCATCCTAGTTCCTGTCACAACTCAACAACAGTTTAATGCGATGTGGCCCATATAACTAGCTTGAAGGAACCAGCGAATGATAAAGTGTTTCTGTTCCATTACACGAACGTGGGTGCCAATTTATGAACACCGGAAGCACAGTTCGCTTTCTGGACCTTATCCACGGTGGGGTCACTGCACCTCTTTCTTTGCATTTTTGAACATATTCAAGGAAACTGCCTTTTTGCATAATTCCATGCGCAGTTCCTGTTTTGCATAATTCTACGCGCAGCTATCTCATGGGACCACGACAGTAGTACGAGGGTGGCTTTAAGGCGAAAAACTTGTTGCTCGTCACCGCTTCTTTTAGTGGGTCGCTGAGCCAGGGCGGGCATCAAATTGAACGGATCCGTAGCGAGCGAATGTGATGGAAGGGGATTTGGCTGGCATCGAACTTCCTCAGATTCGTCTTATTGTTAGCTTACGCGGTGTGACAATGTCCGCTTTTTTCATAAAGTCATGTCAAATAAGTGAAAAAAGATTATGAACGAGCTGGCTGAGGCCTCTCAAGACGAGGCTATTAAATCGGCTTTATATTTTGCTTTTCAACTGGGATACATTTTTTGATAAAAAAGGCATGGAAATTGATGCACCTCGATAAAAATCGTGTTTGATCTGGAGCCTCACTCCAACCACATAGCGCTGACTTTGAAAGAAACGCAAGGGGGAAGGAAGGAAACTAGAGCCGCCAGCGATGTTCTCTGTAAACGGGCATTCGAGCTCGCAGGAGATGATCTGTGACGAAGCTTACATACATATAAAAACGCTCCCTTGGGTTTTCTACCGCGATCTCATCGCACTTCGCTGGCCGAGTTGGGTTGTGTACCTGGGTATGTGGCATTGGCTTGTCAGGAATGGCACGCGGCGGGTGCGTAAACTTATGTCGAGTTTCGCGTGGCCGCGCGCGGTGAGCGGCGATGCGGACTTCGCGTGTGATTGCGTACATTACAACATTCAATTTAAAGTTTTACGCCAGAATTAATTATTTCTCAATTAGGATTGTTGTCATGTAATGCTCTCGTTTCTTTAACTTTTTATGTTACGATCTTGTCTTTAAGGACGCAAAAATTATTGCCTTTAAATATCGATGAGATAAACAGCTATTTCTTAGAAGACCCCATGGTACCAGACCCTTGCGTCCTGAGCGGAATTCCAACCGACTGCGGCATGTTGCGCTGATAGCGCGGCGAGTGCGACGACGCCAAGCGGAAATTCGATATGAGTCTGCGCACCCGCACGGGACAATTTGCGCGACGAACAGTGATACGGCCCACATTCGCCGCATCGCTACTGCATCAGCGACGCGGCGATCGCAGTGGAGCGCATTACATGACTTCCTCTTAGCCTTAACCCTTTCCATCATTCCTTTTTCTATCCTTTACCCGTTTCGCATAACTTTTATGGTTTTGAACCCTTCTCCTCTGTCATCAGAGGACAAGCTCATTACCACTGGCGACGATCTCGTTTCGGAAAACAAGTATTGAATTTTTCTGGGTTCTTATTTTTATTAGGCGCTTCAGTTTCGAAATATAAGTACTAGGTTTATTAGGTTCCTGTTTCTCTTACTTTATCTGGAATGTGGCCCCAGTGTTTTTTTCTTGACCGTAGACTCTTAATTTCCTTGATGAATCGCACTTACAGGGTAGAAACCACGGAAATAACAGAACCTGAGAAAAGAGGAAGTCTTTTTTTTCGAAAAGTTCCCTCCATGCTACGCTTCATCCTACCCTCATGTCAAGATTCCGCATCGCGATGTGCGGCACGCGACATTAACGCGCGAGATAGCTGTACTCGGTGGAATTTGTGTGTAATTGCCTGCCTGGGCTATCTATCCTATGCTATGTGCTATTTGCATCATACTATGCTGATATGTTGAAATACAGTAAAAAGCTTGACCTAGTTTTTCGAGTCCTTGCAATAAAGACCGGAGCGAATATCTTGAGTCATTTCTTGAATGTCATAAGTTCTCTATATTTCTAGATAGTTGTATCTCAACCAATAGCTTATTTTCTTTCGATTGTATAAATAGAAATCAATTTCAGCATTCTAGCACGAGGTATACCACTCGAACACGACATTGAATCCGTCCCCTTTTCAAGAAATTCTTAAAACTTGTGACATTCAGGAATAGCATTTTATACATCCTGCACATGACGCAACTAAGAATGATTCATAATACAGGAAATGGAATGAATGTATATAAAAGGCTGTCGTTTTTGTCTAATGAAGTAAAAAAATATTTGATTGATTTTCGCGCGGCCGCTCGCACGGGCGGGTGCGCGAAAATTCGACCAATCTCCACACACTCATCAGGCACCCGTGATTTGCTAGCCGGAAGATTTCTTGCTGACTACTACAATGCTCCTTGCAATATGCTTAGCAGGTTTTGTTGAAAAACTCAGAGATGTCGGAAAATTTCTTGTGGAAAAGTAGATGCTACACCTGCTTGCCTACCTTCATTTCGAATGCACTGAGCAAAACGAAATGTACCGTGGAAGACATAGAACACTTAGCATTTTAGTGCTTCATCTACGGTTTCTCTTGTGATCGAATATTAACTTCCCTGTTTACTATGTATTCAGTCTCCACTCCTTAGAGATGCTTTCGGTTTACTAACATCTTAATGAAAGTTGTCATAAACTATTAGCAGCCATGGGTTCTAGTGAAAGCGATCTGCGCCACACCATCTTATTTCCATTCAGCTTATCAGCTTCGGTTCTATGTACCTCCTCTAAACTGCACTTATTCATACTTACGCCGCTTATCGTCACGTATTGTCAAACACGCCCACCATGTACTGCTCTTGCTGTCGGAAATGTCTCATTCACAGTTATTCCTGACGAGGACCTTGCTGCCTTATGCCGCATGTTGTCGTCTGCAGTCATTTCATGTCGCTCGGACTCGCCCTTTTTCGAACGTTGCACTCGACTTCCTTTCTCCGTCACTTATTGTCACAAGTATTAGATTGATTCGATATGACTCAGACAAATGGTAGTGGTGATTTCTAGAGATCATAACTCCGCAAAGAGTTAACGAAAATGGACGCGTTGGAATGAGTAAGAAAAGCTCTTCAAAGTATCGCAAAATCACTCCAAAGTAGTCTCGTTCCGCCACCATGCCGCACGATTTCAAGCCGTCCAAAGACCACATCCGCAACGTCATACTATTTCTATCGCTATCTGGCCAAGAACCCACGGATATCGACATACGCCTAACGGACGTTTACGAGAAGCATGCCCTCGCCAGGAGTACAGTGTACCTGTGGCATTCGAAGTTTGCGTCAGGCGACTATTCCATCGAAGACGAAAACCGCGGTTGGTGGAGCGTACACGGCGTAGAGTACTGGGAGCTGCTCAATGAAGGTACACCAATATTCGCCGACTTCTCGACATTCGTCGATTACGAGAATTGAAGGCAAATGTCCAAAATTCGCAACGGCTGCGGTCACATGTTTACTTCCAGCACGACAACGCGAGACCGCACATTGCAAGATTGACCAAGGCTGCTCTCGTACAGTTGCTCCGTGCTTCCACACCCACCGTACTCCCCAGACCTGGCGCCTTCGGATTTCCACCTTTCCTCCCACCTCCAATGCCAGCTGGACGGCCAAGACTTCTCGCGACGACGTCAAGAAGGTACTCGAGAACTTCTTTGAGATCCAGCTCCTGACCTTCTGGAGCAAGGGCATCCACGATCTGCCTAACCGGTAACAGAAGGTAATGAGCGATAATGATGATGGAGCATATCACAAGTGAATTCCAGTTGTCGATAAAAAGTTGTAAAGTAACGCTAAAATTTTGTCAATTTGTCCGATCATATCGACTCAACCTAATACTACCATTCTCGCTTTACCGACGAAATTATCGGAGGGACCGTCCACAAAAATTCAAGTTGTTCTGTTATCCATATACGTACAGGGGGTGCCAAAAAAAAAGTAATTTTGCCCACGGCTCACATCTCCCAATTATACAAAACACAGGGAAACGAAAGAAATGAAAGTATTGGGGCAAAATATTCCAGAAATGTTCCTCTTAAAGCAGGAACAAGCTGAGACTCACTACTTTCATTTTCATAAAAACATAGAACCTTTAAGCAGCGCAGTTGGGCTTCGGAGCACCCACGGTATCAAGGTCCCCTTAAAACAGTGGAGCCGGGTTCCATGGTAAGTCTTTTGTGGGAAGCTTCCTAAGGATTGGCCCTTCGGTTCATGGAAGTCACAGAGCCCCTGCTGCTTGGACAAGGCTGCTATGATCCGAAGTATCATTTTCATGCCCAAATCCGCCTCCGGAGGGGTTTCCGTGGTAAGTGCACGTTTTGGCTCTTGGAAACGAAGGGTGCTGGGAACCCGGAAAAAATGGGATCCTAAAGAACACCACCTAGTATGAATCCCCTTAGGTACCCAGAGTGAACGGACCTCAGCAAGGTTGTGAACGAGGGCGACGAAATTTCGGATTTTGCCCAGTTGAGGTGACACATCTTGTTCACTATTTCCTCGCTCCCGTTCCTGCTCGTGCAGAAGGCTGCCACTGAGTATAGTGATAGAGTGAGGTCTGCTCTTGAATCTGGGGATGTGAATACCTCAACAGAATTTGCTGTAGTTCGACTAAAGTGGGGTGAAAGTGGACGAGACAAAATTACTTTTTTTTGGCACCCCCTGTATTTATTGGGTCATTCCATAAGTAATGTCGTTTTTTTTTTTCAAGCATAACTTTTTCCTAAGAAATCACAAGTTTTTGCAACATGTCATATATTATTTGAAAGAGGTTTTCCTGCTCTACAAAATGTCATGTTTAGTTTCTGAGTTCGTTAGAATGTGGCCGATATTTAGGCTGGAGAAGAGGTAGGTCCAGCCTACAAAAGTTGGCCAAACCGGCAATCAATTGAAACACTATATTTCACTCTGGGAAAATCATCCAGTCATGTGTCGCGTCCTTAGTCCTGACCTCCTCTGCAATTTTCAATACTTTGTTGATCAAGAAGTGTGTCGTTGTTTTTCTAAAATCTTTTTTCGGAAGCACCCACACTTATTCAAACGGAATTTTTTCTTCCAAACTCCTTGCTTGGCGTTGTTTCATGAACCACTTCGGAGAGTTTTTTAGTTTGCTTCATCGAAAACATCTTTCTATTTTGTTCTGGCTGCGATTCTGATTAAAATTTTAATACCATGTGATAGGAGTCCAGTTGACATTTTTCACAATTTATTTTTCCATGAGAAAGTTAAGGAATCCAGTCAATGGTATTTCCCTGTTCCTACTCACTACCTGTTCGTAACATTTCACCACTCTTTCAACAGATTTGTTGAGAAAATTTTCTTGCCTTGGTTCGAAGAAATTCTCTAAAATCACCGAATTGTGGCGGAAAAACTAAATGTGGGAAAAGAGCGACGTGACTTTCCAAGCAACCGACTGATGGAACTTGCAGAAGAGGTCGGGGCCAAGTACGGAACACATGATTGGTTAGTTTCCCTTAAGTAAAATATAGTGCTTTAATTGATTGCCGGTTTGGCCAATTTTCGTCTGCTGGACCTACCTCTTCGCCAGCCTAAATGTCGGCGCCATTCTTACATACTCAAAAACTGAAAGTGTCATTTTGTAGAGCAGAAAGTTCTCTTCGAATGATACATGATATGCTGCAAAAACTTGTGTTTTTATAGCAAAAATTTCCGCTTGAAAAAAAGCGACACTACTTATGGAAAGACCCAGTATGTTCTATTTGTTTACTACGGGTCTCATGCAGAGTTTCACACGAAAAAAAAATAACAATCCGGCTGAGATACTGGATATGAGACACCTCCTCAGAGTGCTGTCTAAGATACTGCTCAAAGTAGCTTCAGGTGATGATGCCGAAGGGGGCACTGCAAGGTCTCCAGGAGCAAAGAGGCGAAGGTCACGTGGTCAGAGACGTAGTGCGGAAGACACATCGCTATAGGGCGCAAAAGTATGATTTGCCCTTCTCCCGCCCACGCATTTGCTGTGGTACCTATCATGAATATCTCAAGAGCAGGGTCTGTTCGACTCTACTAATCCCATAAAGTTGGGAGGTTGTGCACTGGTTCATTATTGTGAGCAGCCCCACTTCATTCCCTACTTTTTCCATTGTGTTCAGCCTTTGTATTATGGAGATTTCGCAAAAAAAGCCTGTGCCGGGTTCCAAACTTCATGCAAGATGAAAGTTTATGAAAAATGGTCACACAAAGTGTGAAAACACTAAATGTTTACGGTTATGTAAGTGCACAGTACTCTTCAGATGATATTCGAAGTTCTTTGCTTTTCTTTACACTTCTGACCCTCCGATGTATTTTCTATGTTGCGCTAATTTTATGAAGCGAACACTTGTTTTTTCAAGAACAATATGCGCATTAGTGAGCACAATTTGTTCGCTTCTTTATACTGCAATCATGCGGTTAATTTGGTCGTTTTGATGCTTCGCAAGCCAGATCGCACTCCCTTTATCGTCATTTTTCAGACGTTGTTACATGCCGTCTCTGTCGAAGGTGCCCACGGCAGCCCGACATTTCATCTCCAATGTGTTCTCGTTTTTAAATGGCTCTCCAACTCCGCAGAGGTATTTTTTAGAAATATTTTTTTTCTGAGAGGAGATTCAAAACGTTTTCAAAAATAATGGATTTGGTTGTAGAAGTTTTAAGTTTATGCTCTTTCACTTTCGAACAATCATCAATCTTCTTCAAATGCCTTTCTCCGGAGAAACATGTACATGTATGCGTGACTTATGCCACTCCCAAACTTTTCAATCATCTGGTCGCTAGGGACATTACCGACCTGATTTACAGCAGATGAAAGCCTAAAAAACACTTTTGGCCTGAATGTGATGTCTACTGCATGTCCTTGAAAGAAGTGCTTTACGCCGAAATGCGATGTCAACCCGGAGTTTTTTCATCTCTCGTTTCTTATCCGTTTTTACCTGCCTCTGCACCATACTTTCACCTAAAAACGGCACCCGAAGACACTGGGAAGGGTAAATTTGGCATATTGTGGAATATTTGTAAGACATGAAAGCAGGGAGCTCAATAGTATAAGAGGAAGGACGAGAAAATGGCTAAAGGCACAAAAAAATCGTCCTCGCCACTCTTTCCTTTTGCCCCCTCTGCATCACTAGTCGGTGTAGACGAGCGAGGGGCTGAGTCAGCCGCCACGGACGTTGCCCACCATCGTGGCAACTTCCCCGGCGGATGCGAGGCAGCGTGACTTGGGGTGTATACCCTTATTTTAGGATACCGCGCGGCACAAAGCGGCAATCTTGACATAAGGGTACACACCCCGTGACTCGCAAGACCTAAAACCGCGCTTTTTCGGTGCGAGCTTCGCCACACATACCTCTTCTGAAACGAAATGTTCCCAGAAAATATGTGTTCCCGTTTTTCATTTTTTGCTTATCCCAGGCAGCGCCTTCGAATGATCAGTTAAAACTAAGTGAGTGGAAAGGTCAGCTACTTACCTCGATTGAGCGGATACTGGCTTAGAACTTGGTTCGAACCGTACCTGTTGGAGCGACGCCATTTGTCACTTTTTGACCCTTTGCGCCTACTTTGTGGTATGAGAATGCATAACCATCTGAAAACCGTTGCGTGTCAGGTAACATAGCATAGCTGTAGTCGTCCAATAATCGTTTATTCGAATCTTGTCTGCAAAAACGCGCAACTAATGGGTGTGTACCATTAGAACAGGAAATTCGCATTAGGCCGCTGTCATACTTTGCGCACCGACGCCGATACCTGTATCAATAAACGCCGATGTCAGCGTCGGCTGACACGGTGTCTACGTCACATTGACGCAGGTCTCGGCGTCAATCTTGAAACGCGCTCCCACTTGAGTATGGTGATCGTGGCGAGAGCCCATAACTCGAATTCGAATATGGCATAGTATGGCATTATGCCAAGGTTCGAATTGGGCACTGGCGTCATTTGGCGCCACGATCACCATACTGTAGTGTGGTAGGGTCGAGCGTTCTGCAAACAGAGCGCGTTTCCAGATTGACCCCGTCGGTGCGCGAAGTATGACCGCAGCCTTACGGCGCCCGAACGTTGAGATCAAGCGTTGGTTTAAGAGTTCTTGAGAAGAGGTCGTAATTGATTTACTTTTGGCATAGCCTCGTATCATCCCCTTGAGGGTGAGGTGTTGTGTTGAGCACTTGAGAAAGAGCGTCA
This sequence comes from Trichostrongylus colubriformis, assembly GCA_963978905.1. NCBI lineage: Eukaryota > Metazoa > Nematoda > Chromadorea > Rhabditida > Trichostrongylidae > Trichostrongylus > Trichostrongylus colubriformis. The sequence goes on from OZ022260.1 coordinate 43,206,311, forward strand.
GGAAATGTAAAACAGTGTTAAGTCCGATTTTTAGTAATGTGTAGGAATTTTTGAAGTTTATCAGTGCGCCCTCCTCCCTTCTTTCTGATTAGGAGCAGTATGCAACCCTTTTTGCTGCGTCGTCGCAAAAGAGGAGAAAGGACACGCTTCTTTCGGATCCCGTGCTTGATCCTCAAACTACCGTGTGAAGCAATGTCTGGGATCCCTTTCAAAGTTTGGTGATAGCTTGTGTTACATTTGAGAATCCACGAAGTCAGCATTTTTTTAAAATTGCCCTTTCACATCCACATTCGACATCTGTCTGCCATATGTTTGTTTATATATCCTCTGCCGGAATCAGACATACGAAGGTTGATGGGGATACGGCTGATAGAAGGTTCCAAATGTCAATCTTCTGTTGCCAGATTATGACACATGAGAAACAGTGTTCCTTCTCGTTAACATCATTTGCAGTGTGTTTCTATAATAGCAATTGTGCTAGTTGAACTTTTGAAGTGAAAGCGTTAAAATTATAATTAATTAAATGCTCGCATATTATTTCCACACAAACAGCGTACAGTCCAGTTCCCGAAGGCTGGCAGGGCGTGGCCTACAGAGCTGGGTGAGCGTGTGTGGCGGGGCGAGAGAGATCGATACAAGTCCGTAGGCCTCGCCCTGCCAGCCCTCGGGAAATGGACTGTAGAAGTGAACCTTTTAATTCGATATGGTGAAGGCTTTTCTGACACAGATAGCTTTGATAAATGCTTGAAGGCACCTCGAGGGGAGGGGCTTAAGGAGGGCGGGTGGACGGGGATGGGGGGAAGAAAAGAAAGCGTATTCTGAAATACTGTCTTCTGTGTCAGAAAGGATACTATGTAGCGAATATCGCGTTTAAAAGGCTCCTCCAGGGCGCTGTTGCGATTCTAGCGCGCTTCACCTCCAACTGCATGCTTCAGGCGGAAGGGCGAAATTGATTTATTCATGATGATCTTAAGCTGCGAAACAGCACACAGAAATAAGCAAGTGTAACAATGAAAGAAGAGTGAGCGAAAGATTGCGAAAAAATGTGGTTATAATTCGAAAAAAAACTCAGTAATTCCGCCTCCCGTGTGCAGATTACCAAACTGCAGGCCACCGTAACCCTATACCGCAGTCCGAAATCGCCCCGTCCCGGAGTCTTCATGCCCAAACAGCTTGTTGATATATGTTGCATGAGTTCACCTTGTTATGAGAGTTGTCGTGTGGTTCGGAGCTCTCAATTGATCACCGTTGATGCGTTTGTTGTTGCACCACATCGAATGCAACAGGGGCTATCGATAATACCTGCTATATCTATTTCGAACAAACACAATCACTCAAATAACCGTAACCAATGTCGTTGTCAATAACCGTAGCGCTGTTCAATCAATGAAGCAATCATTTGTTAACATAATGCTCAGATAAGTTTATTCAAATTTGAGATGTTATATGCGCGTTGCGGCTGGAAAGAACGGTAGAGCCAAGAAATTTCGAGAGTGATTATGAGCGGAAAATTTCCTTTCCCAGAGCCAAAGAAGTGGCTCCAAAATTCTGAGTCATGGGCAAAAGTTCAGCCTCAACTGAGCTTAGAACCCTCATCTAGGTTTTTCGGGCCCGATGCACAACCACTGCACCTCCGAAAACCGCCAATTCACCTTGTTTATACTATGAAAGCGCAGCATTCGGTGACGATTACCTTTTTTTGTGTCGACACCCCTTCAGAATTGTAGGAACATTTAGATGCGATTTGGACTATACAATTAATTGTGGGACTAACCGTTGCTCAACTCAGAGCTTTCCATCGGGTGTGTATGTATCGTTAGTACGGGTTTTCAAATCGCGGCATGCTGCACGGCGTATGTAGTTGAGCTCCGAAGCGTTTCTTTGTTCTTTACTTCCTTATTTCTTGTTACTCAATTACAATTTGGTATACTATGCAACTTCTTCACTTCTTGTCCTTATTCACCTTCTTCTAACACAACTATAACTTTATTGTATTTTTCCATTAATTCTTTATAATGCTTTTCACAATATCTGTCACGGTAACTTGCATAATTATGTTTTCTTATTTTCTACTATATTTTGCCCTGCCCAGTTCCATGATTTCCATTTTCGTTTGCCTCATCTCACTGATGAGCCTCAAAGTAGACGAAAGACAGTGGCTTGTAACTCCCTAACTCGCACACATCGCGTCGCACACTGTGCCATGCTGTGCGAAATTCCGCTATAGCGGTACATACCTTTTACCTCAGTGGCGTCTGGTACTGAATTAACCTTTCTAGAGGGATGAAAAGCTCGCCTGTCATGGACGTGTACTGATTCAGAACTTGATCTTCCTATCGTACCGGTGGGAGTGACGCCGCTTGTCACTTTGACCTTTTCCGGCCACTTTGTGGTATGAAAATGCAGGAAGATCTAAAAACAACTGCATGTCAGGTAATAGGGCATAGTTGTAGTCGTCCAATAATCGTTTATTCGAATCTTGTCCGCAAGAACGCGCAACTAATGGGTGTGTACCATTAGGACAGGAAACTCGCATTACGGCGCCCACTCGCAACGCGATGAGGGCAGTATAATTCGGTTCCGACACGATGACGGTTTTCTACTCCTTATTTAAGACGTAATCAGTACTTAAGTGAGTGGTTCAACACTAAATTGTTAGTCTTGGATAACGTCGTACTCAAGCCCTTGCGGCTCCTCAACGTGAAAAGCACCTTATCTTTTTCCTTAGCGTTGATTCCACGCCGTCGCACGGTGCGTTTTGCTATACTTACGTCACTACGTCCCAGCTGCCTTGGCCTCGATCTCAGTGATTTCATTCTTGGGGACGTCCTTCCTCGCCTTCTTAAGAGTTCTCCGTAGTCGCCGGCTCGCGCCTTCTGGCTTTCACCTGCTTTCATACTTTCTGTCAGTGGCTCGTCGGCGGCAATCTGCGCCGGCACTATTGCGACACACTCTATAACATTCGTCCGAACCATACTACAATATGCGCGCCAAAGCGTGCACGCATCTATGGTAGGATTCGAATCATTGCAAGGAACTTGCCATAGGGCCAAGCGCTGACAAGGTTTCCACGGACTCTTCCACGATCCGGTGGTGGCTGCGTCGCAAAGTATGCAAGCAGCCTCGGTGTGCCTGTACCATCGCCGCCACTAATCCGTCGACAGATAGATCACCTGCGACAAAAATAAAATAGCGCTTCTGGAGGCTTTACGCGAGTTAAATATGGGAAACTCGCCTAAGGTCAAGGAAGGGCGATTTTCAGAATGATCTTTTTCAAAGGCATGGGAAGGGTGAGGGGAATGTAAGAACTGCGTATACGTGTTCTCTGAAAACAAACCTTTCATTTCAGAAGAGGCGAGGTGTAGGAAAACTAGCATTGCAGAAGCGCGACTTGGAGTCTTATAACGACCCCGCAGTATGGCGTGTCGATTTGCAGTTCATGAGCCGGACGAGTTGCCGGCGAGGGCGCGACAATGTTCGCGACCGGCTGATTTGGCTTCTGGCCCTTCTGCAATCTATTCCCTGCTCGTGACGCAGAGAGGCGCCATGGAGAAGGGCCTTTTGAATCCTATTTCTCGGTTTTTTTTCGCCGTTTTATTTCGTTCTTCCTCTACTGTTGCACTGCTGAACACCTCTACTTACCACAATCTGTCAAATTTACCCTTTCCGGTATCTTAAAAGGAATCGCCCACGGAAAAATGAGATTTCCTGTTACTCGTGTATTTATGTTGTAATCACCTTAAAGCAGTCGCACTTCCCGCACCCTACCGCGGCGGACGACGGGAATGGGCTTTTGCTCGGAAGCCCTGCACACCCGGCCGTGAATTTGGAGAGCTGTAGCTTAGCCGAATTCTCACTTTTTTCGCGTGAAACTTTGCATGCGACCCTTATTAGGCAGATACAACATAAATATGTGGGTAACAAAGAACTTCACTTTTCCTTGGACGATTCATTTAGGTGATTCTTACACCCTACAAAAGAAGGGTACTCGGCCCTCGCTTGCGCGGCAAAGCACGTGGTCGTTCCGTGCAACTGAAACTGACACATAAGTGATTGTGCGCTAAGAGTAGTCCATATAAAACGGGGCAGGAAGGTCGAGACAATCATTGGGCCAATTCACTTCTCTTGCGGTTGCTCTTCAGTCAGTTGTACCAGTGTTGCGATATTTGCAAAGGTTCATGTTGTTATGTTCATGCTCTCTGCTAACCCTCATGTTCATAATTCTGGCTTTACTGACATAGTACACTTGCGTTTCCCTTTCATTCGTTTTAAAGTGACTGTACCTACTTGATGCTTCTTCCGTCGGGATCAAGATGTGTTTTCTCCCGGTCCGCAGGCGGTCAGTACGCGCAACTGAAGCGCACATTGATTTCATAGGTCCCCTTCACTTCTTTTCCATCTTTCATCACCCTTTTTCGCACACAAAAAACGCCAGTGGCAGATGCATATATGCTGCCTAATTGCATTCGTTTATATTGGCTCACATTTGGGAAACAAACATTTCGGCACTATTTACCCAAAGCAACCCCACCATCTCGAATTCAATGGCGTGGAGGAGGTAATTTCTGAGGAAAGTCTCTATTGGACTTGAACATGTGTCCAGGGGTATGACCGATAGAGCACGGATATAACACTCACGTGGCGCGGAACCGCCTGATGCTCTTGGCAGGAGCGCCTGCATCAAAACGGGTGGGTCACCAAATTCGCTTGAAACTTGCCCGTAGAATAGACTAACCCCTTTTGTCAGAGTGCCACACTTTCATGAAGTGAAACCGGCTGGCGCTCTGAACTTGAAGATTCACCCATCTGACGCTTGGGTCTGTGGCGCAGGCATCAAGTGGTTACTCGCCAAGTGAGTGTCATATTTTTGTTCTACGGGTCAAATTATTCTTGGTCACAAGTCTTGAACCAAATCGTAATGTTCTACCATCCCTTCAAGATTTTAGGTGGCGTTGTTGCTTAAGACGCGTTCATATTTTGCGGATGCTAGCGGTAAGGCGTGGCTGCGTGTCCCTGCGTCTACGCCTGTGCTACCCTGTCTCGTTGCCTGTTTCGTTTCTGCCCCCCCCCCAGCCACTCTACCTCACGGAACGTGGACGCCTTGCCGGTGTAAAGTATGAAGGCGACCTTAGAGCAATTAGTGCCGACTTTCTGTTACTACCTTCAATTCTAAAAAGGCTTCGTATGTGTCTTTGCTGCCTTATATGGGCAGTATTATGTGTATATGCTCTTGTGACTCAATTATACGCGTCTTAGCCCCCCATCTTATGATGATGTATTGACTGTACTTGAATCTTGACACGGTTGGACTCACGGAATTGCAGCACAAATTAAATTGCATATTTTCGAAGGCCACCCCAAAAGTGCGCAGTCAATATTTTAGAGCTCCCACGATTGTTATCCATTCTCGTCAGTGCATTGAGAGTGCATCAATGCGAGACATGTTTAGCTCAAAGTGCTTTCACGCCGATAATGAGGTCTCCATCCAAATCGAGACTTTTCTGGGAACGCTATGCCTCGATTATCGGATTTCAATCTTGAGCCATCCAAGCTTCGTTGAGATGTCTACATTGTGATAGGAATTCTTTCTCGGTCGCGCGGCGATAGACGCATGTGTGTGCTCTGAACACGATACACTTTGTGTTTCCCGTTTTGATAAAAGGCTGACAGTTTACTATACATTGTGTGAAATCGCGAGAAGTCGACTTCAAAGCATGCTTCCCGAATATTCACCTAGTATGGAGGGAGCTGTTTGGAAAAGTGGAGTTCGAATGGTGCTAGATCTAATAGATATCATAGACGAGTGAAGGCTTCATTCTGCAACTCCTTCAATTTCTGACAGACGAAAATGCGGTCGCGCATGGCTGTGCCTTGATAGCACGCAGCACCTATTTTTTGAGTTTTGGCAAATCAGGGCCACTTGTGTCAATATCCAGATATCCTTGGGATGTCCAATACTTTTGGATATTCGTTGCAGATAACGGAGGCTTTCTGCTGCTTCAATTAAAAGGCTTCGATCATTTCAATTTGAGCAACTTACTCAATTCTCTTTAGCCCCAGAACCAGGGACAAACACTGTCATCCGAAACGATATCTTTTCCTCCAGGGTTGATTTAGTTGCCCCCGTTGCGACAAACTGGGTCTCGCGAAGTGTGATCATGCAAAAAGTGCCTTTTTGCAGTATATACTGTAAATTTCTTTCATATTTCCAAAACCTCATGGAATTCTGAGGAAAATGTATGTCCAGGATATGCACCTCTTTGTCTGATTAAGAAGCTGATCATTGTTTGTCCGCTTCCGAATTTCGATTTATCTTGTGTTTGCGCAATACTGACCACAACTTTTCTGACAACCTGAACTATACTTGCTGACCGGACTCCCGAACACCTGCTGTCGCTGTTAGGTGAACAGCGGGAAGGCGAAACTGAAACTTTTGAGAAATTCCTAGTTCTCAGACCAGGTGAAATAACATTTATAAGTGCCATACTTTCACCTGCTTGAAGTTGGGACCTTGCTTTAATTTTCCAGTTTACTCATTTATTCGCTGTACGTTTGAAGGTCATTTCTTTACTAGTCACTATGATAGTACATTATTATATCAGTACTTATAATAATATAATGATATAATTATAATATAGTAATATAAATATAATAATATTACAATAATATGATAATAGTAACTTGATAATATAATTACAGTAATAGGCGCAATTGTGTGAGTGTAAATCATTAGAGAAGGACACACCGTATCCTGCACCTAATTTTAGTCGTGATCGCTTTATGATCCGGCTATACATATGCGACACCCATGGAGTCATAGCTTGCCTCTGCTTGTGTAGGAACATTTCGGAAGTATTTTTCCACATTGCCTTTATCTCTTTTATTACTCTCTGTTTTTACACCTGCCGGATGTGAGCCATGAGCGAAACAACTTTTTTTTGCTTCCATCCCCCTGTATAGTAAAACTGCCTGAATTTCTCCCATTGTGGAAATAAACTAAGCTTATAGAAAGAAGCGGCGTACAGGTGAGCTCTATTTTTCGCGCCTACTTAAAGGCAGCATTAGGGGAAAGTCGAACGAAAAGTAAAAGAAATAGTGCATATGAAAGTCGAGATGCCTAGTAACAGGATAGTGGAGAAAAAACGAATGGAAATGGCCCAAAACCCGAGAAATAGGACCCCCTTTCCACTGCTGATTCTCGACGCGGACGACCTGTCCGACAAGAGACGGGTAGTCTGATCTAGTTTTCCACTGGCATGTTGCCAAGTAAACACAGGGGAATGTTTGGAAATCAACAACATCTATTTTTTTTTGAGTGAGCTTCAAGAAAACTGCGAAAGCGCGCCGCAAAACCCCCGATCCTGCCCCATGTCCTTGGCCGCTCCCACCCCAATCAATCGGGAATTACGTCATCGGGAGGCGGGACCGCTGTGTCCAAGAGGCGGAATCGCTGCACGATTGCGGCGTTTTGCAGGGTTTCTACAGCTTGGATGGGCGCTTTTTCACCGGGATTTCGCCACAGATTCTTAGGCACAGGACTACCATGTAAGTGACTTCTTGTAGGGATTTCTCCATTACCGCATCACCCCTAATGATGTCTTTATCAATTCTTCGCGGTTGAGGTGTACGCTCTTCACACATATGGTGCGAAGTTGGTCATTCGTACCAATTTACACACACCCCGACGCTCATAGCTCGCACGCATCACCTTGCACCCTCATGGAAAATACTGTTTTATCGCCACACCCCAATGTGTAGGCCCATAAGTGGTCGACGTAAGAGGCTCCATCCGCAACAACTACTAAATCCGAAAAGATCGAAAAGATCAAGAGTCCATCGAGAAGTTTCATTTGAAAAATTTCATAAATGTGGAGTTTGCTAGACAGTCCAATAAGGCCATTCAACTTGTTGTCTTCCTTATAAATTGCAAAAACTTTTCGTTTAACATCCTTCATTCGACGACGCCCAGGAATGTTCAAAGTAATCGTGCAGAGAAAATGATTTGCTACTCTCTTACTCGTATGAATATGTTGCATTTGCCTGCTAACGGTCGCTTGCGAAGCTTCACACGTGAGAATCCGGCTAAGATACAGCTCCTCAAAGTGGCGACCGAGGGGACGAAGAATCAAAGTAAATGTCCGCCCCGTCGTCCGCTGCGGCGGCGGACGACGGGGCGGACATTCACTCCGGGACCCTGCGTCCTTGACCGCCATCCTAAGTACCTGTATGTTAGCCGGATTCTCATTTTTCACGTGAAACTTTGCATGCGGCCTCTATTAAGCAAGTGCAACATAAATATGTGAGGGGCAGAATGGCTCATTTTTCCATGCACGATTCCTTCGCGGTAGAAGATGAACACTGCATGTGCCAATTCACAGTCTTTTTTGTGAATTATTATGCTTATTGTCGGAGCCGTGGGATACGTTAACGAAGAACAGTTGACGAGGACATTCGAAAACACTGACAGCAGGTCTCCTCAGAAACCAGTTTAGGCCTTCGGGACGGTCTCGAAACACCAAGCTATTAAAAGAGCTCCAGCTTACAACCTCTTGGCTGATAACAACAGCAGCCTCAGTTAAATGGGAGTTTGGAAGTAAACACCTGAACTATCTTCCCCCCGTTCCCCCTTGTTCTTCACTGTCAGACTTCTTGTATATCATCTTATACCGATCGGTTAGGTGGCAAGGCTACGTGCCGCGACCCCAGGTGGGGGATGGGGGGCTAATCGCAGACCAAAAGCTACCGTACCTGTGTACCTGCCCTGAGACGCAGGTGGAGACAGGGTAGGT